>CM075491.1:13422563-14022563 GCA_037950665.1 Hypophthalmichthys nobilis | reverse complement strand
TATATACAGGCATATATTTGCTCATTTAATTGCCCAAATTTTAATTGAAGAATTGTCATAATAGCAACACTTTGAATCCAAATGCAATGATTTCACTCAACTAACCTAAAGGTTTTAAAGCCAAGATGTCTGAAATGTACATCTAATTGAAATGCTGAATAATATACATTAATTACAATAATTATTAAATTTAAAAATAAATGACACTAGTAACAACATGCCAACTTGGGACCTTCTGTGCCAATTCTTTACAAGGGTCTAATTTCAACTTTTTACTTCAAAATAAAAGATATACTTTTACTCCACAAATCTAAAAACATTAATGTGTCCACAAAAACGGTGATATTCAACATAATACAATGTCATAGATCATTATTTTCCTGAGACACAAAATTAGATCAATTAACCTCAAAACTGTTTAAAATACCAATTATATTTAAGCAGGATAACAGGATAAATATTTTACATACAGAAACATTTAATCTATGTATATTTTAGATGCACTTGAGATAAAGTTGAACTTCCTGAAAAAAAATTTGTTCTACTTTGTGCAATATGAAGTATATATGGTTTTTGTATTTGATTTATTTATTGATGCAAACACATACTTACTAGTCATACTGCCTCAAAAGATTAAATATTAAAGATAAAAAAAGGGGATATTGTATGAAGCTCTTTCGAGCCATTCATAAGGTATCTCTCAAAGTTTCCTTTTGCTTTCATGGTAGGCTGAGTTTTTCAGGCATTGTCAAGCTGGTTTAAAGTTTCATAAAGGGAATATGAGAAACAAAGAGAGTGGGGTTAAGACAGGATACTTCCAACTCGGTCTAAGTTTAAAGTATATTCCTGTGGAAATGGCAGGAAATGAAGCAGAAATGAAGCCTTCCTTTTATGTCTCTCATGTTGCTATCTACGTCTCCTAAGTGTGTACACAAAGAGTCACTCCCCTGACATGAAAGTTAACACCGGCTGCAGAGTTAAGCGTGTCCTGGTGTAACTGCACCCAGGTGAATTGGAACTAACCGCGTTCACTTCTGCCACTTTAAATTCTCTATTGTATCGCCCTGAGTTGCTGAAATATACATGACCGACAAGTTGATGTGTGTGTGGCTGTCTGCAATGTGCCCCTTTCTGTGAGTTTTTCTTAAGGGATTTTGGTGAAATGGACCATCCAATACATACATTAACATAAATAATGTAAAGTATGCATCCTAAATATAAACATCCGCATAGAAAATTGCCCCTGTTTTGGGGAAATTACACGCACAGGGCAGATTACGTGTTCTGGGATGTGACTAGTCTCACGTAGACTGACAGCAGAAGGTCTGGACTCCATTCTTTGGCCAAGGACCGCTCAGAGACCGGCATGTGACAGACATGTAAAGCAACCAACCACAGTTCGTTTTGTTCTGCGTCATGTTTTTGGGGTGTGAAAATGTCACATTGATACAGTCTGGTGTGTAAAACTCTTTGGACATATTTTAAAGTCTATGCCGTGAACTTTACATACTTCACATACTTTTGAAAATCCAGTGTTTAGTTGATCCTGATAAGCACTCATTGTTACAGTTGTAAACACAACAGCTTTGCTTCTTCCATAAGGGGGTTTGGCATCACAGCATCTTTGTTTCCAGGCAGACCGTTAAAGGGGTGGTTCATTGCGATTTCACTTTTTTAACTTTAGTTAGTGTGTGATGTTGCTGTTAGAGCATAAACAACATCTGCAAAGTTAGAATGCTCAAAGT
The DNA here is from genome assembly GCA_037950665.1 of Hypophthalmichthys nobilis. Lineage (NCBI taxonomy): Eukaryota > Metazoa > Chordata > Actinopteri > Cypriniformes > Xenocyprididae > Hypophthalmichthys > Hypophthalmichthys nobilis. Next base: position 14,020,818 of record CM075491.1, on the reverse strand, counting down.
TCAATGCAAAGGGAGGTATTTTCTTTTAAAGAATTCTCTGTTTAAGGACTACAACAAACAGCTGGTAGGGACTACAACGAGCTTCTTCCCGGGTTGGTGACATCACTAACCCTAAAATTTACATAAACCCTGCCCCCAAGAACACGCAACAAAGGGGTGAGGCCATGATTGTTATTGCAATACAGTACGTAACACAAATGCAATAACATGTCATAAAAGCAAGATGACAACATGACAAATTATAACCGTAATTAAACTAAACTATACCTGTTCTGTCTTCAAGCAGCATATATTCTCTGGCTCTGTAGGATCTTACAACAGTTCATCATGACAGAATATGCAATCAATAACTTTAAGATAGTTAACTCCACATCAGCTACATAAATTCATCAACTAACCATTCAGAAACGTCCTGTTGCATTCTACATGTTGTCACTTCTTCTTGAGTCTCTCCATCATTTTTGCTCACCCTCAAAAAGTGACAAATTTAACATGCTATAATAAATGACCTGTGGGCTATTTTGAGCTAAAACTTCACATACACACTCTGGGGACATCATAGACTTATCTTGTAAAAGTGGCATTATATGACCCCTTTAAAGAACGTGACACACACGTCTCCCGGAAATCTTGTAAAAATCAGATGATGACTTCAAAACTCCTGACGTGTTTACAACTTTGTGTGCCATATGCATCAGAGTTGTGGCTGAGGCTGAGACTAGGATGTGACCAACTGGATAGAATGTAAAAGAACATAAAATCAATTGACACATCTGTGACCTCTCTATTTAAAATATTCCAGAATAGTCACTAAGTCTGATATAATATCATAAATAGCTTCAAACATCAGCCATGTTTCACCACTGGGCCAATCCTAAATGCTGTTCTCCTGCCAGTAGAGTTTATAATTAGGTTTGGTCAATTATATTTTTTGCCATCTTCAGAAAGGTAACTATTGATTTTTGGCTCAACCATAAAGTATTATCTCAAAGCCCCCACTGGCAAATGAAAAATACATAAGACTGAATCTGAAAAAAAGTATGAAGAAATAAAACTAAAGAACAGCCTTTGAAATTATTGGTATTATGCCTGTGAGCCTGTCACAATCCAATTATTCTGGTTGTGGCTCACCATTTCTCAAATCCCAACTCTCTCTGCTGCGGTTCATCTATACCGGCTAATCTAAGATTATGTTTTGTCTGTATATTTCCAATGTGACTTTCATTTAATTGGAACGCACAGCTAAAAATCAGACAGTGGACCTAGTTACCCTGCCACTGATGAGCTATACTGAGAAATAAAATGAAGTGCTTAGCTGGCATTACTGAATAATAAATATGCATGAAATTACATTCGTGCTATCATGAACGCACAGGGTGACAGAAGGTTATCGCTAATGGCACTGACATGGGCAGCGTTCAAATCTGAAATCATAATCAGCATCATGTAACTCTTGTCAATACCTCATGTCTGTTGGTTATATTTAACTGTATCCATCAGAAAGCCAATAAGGTTGTACTCCTTAAAGGGTTAGTTCACCCAAAAATGAAAATTCTGTCATTTTACTCACCCTCATGCCGTTCCACACCCTTAAGACCTTCGTTAATCTTCGGAACGCAAATTGAGATATTTTTGTTGAAATCCGTTGGCTCCGTGAGGCCTGCATAGGGAGTAATGACATTTCCTCTCTCAAGATCCATAAAGGTACTAAAAACATATTTGAATCAGTTCATGTGAGTACAGTGGTTCAATATTAATATTATAAAGCGACGAGAATATTTTTGGTGCGCCAAAAAAAACCTAAATAACGACTTATATAGTGATGGCCGATTTCAAAACACTGCTTCAAGAAGCTTGGGAGCATAATGAATCAGTGGTTCGGAGCTCCAAAGTCACGTGATTTCAGCAGTTTGGCGGTTTGACACGCGATCCGAATCATGATTCGATACGCTGATTCATTATGCTCCGAAGCTTCCTGAAGCAGTGTTTTGAAATCAGCCATCACTAAATAAGTCATTATTTTGTTTTTTTGGCGCACCAAAAATATTCTCGTCGCTTTATAATATTAATATTGAACCACTGTACTCACATGAACTGATTTAAATATGTTTTTAGTACATTAATGGATCTTGAGAGAGGAAATGTCATTGGAATGGCATGAGGGTGAGTAATAAATGATATTTCATTTTGGGGTGAACTAACCCTTTAAAGTCTGTGTTTGAGGGTGAAAGGTCAAGATTACAGGAGTTCACAACTTAGACCCACTGACCTTAGTTCTCTGTTTGGCAAAAGTGTGGAGGATGTGCGAGCCTGCTGCCTGTGCATTGATTGTGTACAATATTTTCTAGGTCAATTTGGGTTGCAAGTGCTTATATTCCACATACTTTGAATTTGATTTCATACTCCACAGAAAATGAAAAGCAGTGCAAGAATCAGAAACTGTTTTTGCATTACACAACAAGCTAGCTGGCTGCCTGGTAAAGGACTTCTAGGCGTTTTCCACTCTTTCTCTTTCCCTGCCCTTTTATTTTGCTTGGAAATCGCTTGAACCATTTTAACTATCAATGGAAAGCCATGTCAGGCTGCTCAGACAGCAAGTTTGCACCCTTGGGGCCCAGAGAGATTGGCTTCTCTGGAGCCGAGCGATATGGACTACTGCCCAATTTTTGTTGGCTAATTAGCTTTGCTGTGATTTCGCTGCCCCTACCTTATCGGCTCAGGAGCCACGTCTGTACTTCAGCTTAAAATGTGTAGTGTAACTGACTGACTGCAGAATCAGAGGTTATTTTATGGTTATCCAGCACACACACACACACACACACACACACAAACACTATATATATATATATATATATATATAAAAGCATTAAATTGTTGACTTATGATGATTGTCTGTCTTTATAAACTTAATTTTTCAAAATAGATACACTGCTTTTCAAAAGTTTGGGATCAGTAAGATTTTTAATGTTTTTAAAAGTAGTCTCTTATGTTCACCAAGGCTGCATTTATTTGATTAAATTGTTGGAAAAGCTGAATTTTCAGCATCATTACTCCAGTCTTCAGTGTCACATGATCCTTCAGAAATCATTCTAATATGCTGATTTGCTGCTCAAGAAACATTTATTATTATTATCAATGTTGAAAACAGTTGTGTACATTTTTTTTTTTTCAGGATTCCTTGATAAATAGAAAGTTCAAAAGAACAGCATTTATTTAAAATAGAATATTTTGTAATGTTATAAATGTCTTTACTGTCACTTTTAATCAATTTAGTGCATCCTTGCTGAATAAAAGTATTAATTTCTTTAATTAATTGTATTGATTGTATTTTAATCAAATAAAGGCAGCCTTTGTGAACAGAAGAAACTTCTTTTAAAACATTAAAAAAATATATAACTGATCCCAAAATTTTGAACGGTAGTGTATAAAGATAGACAAACAATTTGGTAGATACTATTCATCCTTTTGACCACCAGGTGGCCACACATGATGCACATGTTGAAAATTTTGAGTACTGAACTCTTTTACAATGTAGTTCCAAAAAAAAAAAAAGCCTTCGTGTTTTGCAAACCTTAAAGTTGTTTGGCAAACAATAAGGTTGTTTACGTAATAAAATAATTTATTATTATAATTATTTTCATAATAATATGCATATAAAATGCACATCTCTTCTGACCCTTACGAAAATTAAGCAGTTTCCCTCGATAGGGCAGAAAAGACGATCGTAACTCCTGTTTCATGTAAACTTTAAAATAAAATGTAGCCTAACTATTAAAAATTGTTTAAATAGTCATATTTTTTAGAATACTAGAATTTTTTTAAATTATTATTTTACAATACTGACCCACTTGTATGATATGCAATCCACAGCAGGTAACACGCAACACATTAAAGCCTACACTATATCAACACTTCTTTACAAACAGACCAATGTCAATTGTCAAAGCACACATTATAAACAACACAGCAGGCATAGAACACACAGCAAAAGAGAAATAGGTTACATTAAAAAAAAAAAAAAAAAAAAAGTTACTCACCTTACTTTCTCTGTAAAGCTAAATATACATCCCTTTTGGCAACTGAATCTTCTTTAAAGGTAATTCCATTCAACCCAGATTGTGTCAGATCAAATCCTAATTGGCAAGCTACTCCTGTATTAAAGGTAAAGTGCAGCAGTGACACACAGATAGACAGACAGACAGACAGACACACACACACACTTATATAAATATATATTTATATTTATGTGTGTGTGTGTTTCATTGTTATTGTTACAGTAGGTTAATATAACTGCATTGTGGATTCATTCTGTTGTTTGCTAATTTATCTGTGCAGTCAAATTTTGCTTTGTTGTGTTCTCCTGTGCCACTAGGTTAGTTTATAATAGTTAATAATTATTTTGCCAAAAAATCCTCAGTCATTTAACGTTGATTTTAGGAGCACAAAAACTAGCATGATACTGGAACTTTAGAGTACTTAAGGGTGTTATTTTTCCTATTATGCCTCCTTTTATCCCCTTCCTCTTACAAAATCAGCCAAGGCACACAGTGTTTTTTCCACGCTTTCCGAGACTGCACAATTTACCATTTAACTCACTGGAGATTCTAGCAGGTTTTTGAACTGTCTTTTGAAATGTACTCTTGTTTGTGTGCCTGTTGCAGCCAATTATTATTTTCAGAACCAGTCATTTCACACCTTTACAATAAAATAAATATTTATACAAATATAACAGACTTCGTTTTGAGAAGTTTCAGGCATATTTTAATCAATATGTCTGTCCAGCACCCATTCAGGCAAAAATCTTTCTGTCATGTGACTGGTAAAGCAGAGATGGCTTTCAGAGGAAAATTACAGCATGAAATGAACACAAAAAAAGCCTTTTTTTCATGTTATTTTGGTCAAAAAGCCTCTCCATTCAATCACACACAGAGATTTGCTTTACACATGAATTATACGCCACACTTACATGAGCTGCAAGTATTTATATGGATGTCTCAAACAAGATATAACGGCTTGAAAAACGTTATAATTAATTCCTGTTTGACAATGTAAGCATCAAACCCTTGCCAGTGTACATAATGTTTCTAAATCTCTCTAGAGAGATCGCATTTAAAGATCTTTATTCGAAACTGCTCCCCAACACACCCCACCCACCGCTAAGAAATACACTGTCTTTTGTGTATAATGATCCATACACACTCTCACCATCGACAAGGCCACTGAGGATGAAAGAAAGTGAATGATGACTGCTGTCAGACCAGAGCTCCCTAATGGCCATCTAATGTGTTTCTAGCCAACATTTAGCTCCAGGGGTTCTTCAGTGGGCATATTGTATATATGTAAGGCCACCCCTCATAGCTGTGGAGGCCAATGTAATTGTTCTTATGCCATTAAAATTTGATTTGTTGGATAAGTAATGTGGTTATACCCTCTTCGGATCTTGATCTCTCTCTGCTTCAGAACATCAGCAACCCTGATTTCATTTCTAATGCAAATTGATTTTAACATCTTTGTCCACTGATTGTGTCTTCTTTCATTTCCCATAGCTGTAAGAGGAATAAACTAGATGTGATGGAAGATGTTAAAGTTTGGAACAAGTGAAGTCTCTTTATTTATGCTGCATTATTCACTGACCCTGATGTTGTTCCAAACCTGTACGACTTTCTTTTTCCCCATGAATTTCAAAGAAAGAATTTAAAGAATTCAAAAAAGACACAAAAGCACCATAAAAGTGGTTGTTTACAATTTGTGCACTATATTGCAAGTCTTCCGAAATTGATTGACTGTATTGCAAGTCTTCCGAAATTGATTGACTGATTGATGGATTGATTGATTTACCTTTTCTTTTAAGGTTGCAGCATTGCATTTCATTGCAACATCACAAATACCTCAATTTTTCATTCTACTGAAACAATGATAACTTTATGTGATTGATTGATTGATTGACTGACTGACTGATGGATTGATTTATTGGTTGGTTGGTTGGTTGATTGATTGATTTACCTTTTCTTTTCAGGTTGCAGCATTGCATTTTATTGCAACATCACAAATACCTCAATTTTTCATTCTACTAAAACAATGATAACTTTGTGCATTCCATCACATACATGTGAAACTGCAACTTATAGCATCCGCTTACATCAGTACGTTCATTTTAAAAAAAAAAAAAATATCCATCCTCCATCTTAACAACATGCCATGTTCTCTTTGCTTTGCTCCATAAATGCAAACAGACAAGCTTGTCCTCTTTTGTTACCTTTTGAAAAAAATCAGAATGATTTGCTGCTGGACTCATGCATTCTGCATGAATGCTTTTCCTATCTCAAAGAGAGACATGAGACCAAGGTGTTGGCTGACACGAGTCCATTTTAGCAATGGAAAGGGGAAAGGTGCTGTTATTCTATGAGAAACCCCTGTCTGCCTATTGAGGTCTCCAACTATTAACCCAGGAGAGCTAAAAGCTGGACATCACACAGACAGCATTCACTGATGTGGATGACGGAGTGCCCCCTGGTTGCCAGGGTACTGATTGTGCTTTTACCTGCATGCTTTGAACTGAGTGAAAGAGAGAGAGTAAGCAGGGAGAATACACACAGGTTCACGACTCAATGGGCAGCAAGAGATGCAATGGATGAAAGTAACTCTGTGCAGACACTTTGAAACATTAATGGAGACCACCAGTGTTAGGGAATGGTACTTGTAAAATTAAAACAATGTTGCATTACTTGAAGTGTAAATTCTTTCACAATTATATTTGATAAATGTATATTTTAGGTCAGTCTGTGCATTAGCGTTGTCAGAGTATTTGTGGTGGTTAGTTTATAAGAGCCATTAGGTGGCGACAAGTGGCTGTCTTTATGAGTGAGTCATTTAAATCATTCATTCAAATGAATCATTTGAAAACGTTGACTCCTTCAGGAACTAAACAAGTGGCTGTGGGCTGTGTCTGAAATCGCCCCCTCTAATCCCTTAAGTAGGGCACTATTTGAGGGGACAGCCATTTGCAGTGGTGTCCGAAACCACAGTGGACATAATTGAGTGCACTCATTCAATCCCACAATGCACCGCAATAACGAGCGTACAACTGATGTACGCTCAATGGCTAGATAATAATCATAATGCACTGTGAGAGTTGTGTGCCGAATGAATTCCCGCATCTGACCAGAAGTTGAATCATCCATCCATCCATTATCCAAATCGCTGGTGCAATCTGGCTAAAACATAATATCATACAGGTGTACATTTATTTTTAATTAATTATTAAATTGTTTAATATAGGTTAATACAGTTTCCATGACAGAGTTCAAGATAAATATTTTCATTACTACTGGAGATGCCAGTTTGTTAAGCAAGCACAAATGCAAAAGCAGCATCCCTTCCAGCACACTCAAAGTGTCCGAATTCACTCACTTGTTTTCATTCACTCCTTCAAGTGAACTATATTAGTGGACTAATGTATAGGGAATAGTGAATGAGGGTATATGGGGGTGATTTCAGACACAGCCTGTCTTTACAAGTGAGCCAGTGTATCATTTACGCAACCGATTTGTTCGATAACGCTGTTTTTTTTCGGGAACAAACTGAGTCACTGAATCACTGAATCAATCATTTAACCGATTCCTTTATATATGCATTCAGGAGTGATACATCACTATTGTGTTTAAATATTTCAGCAGTGAATATATTTGTTTGGATTTGGTTTTGTTGACTGCTCACAGGCTGACACTGTGAATTTTACAATTTTGAAATAATTTATCATAACATGGATTTCATCAAATCATTTCTTGTTTTATGTAGATTTTTGTCAACAGTGTTAAGGCTTTTTTTTTTTTTAGATATTTATCCACTCAAATCAGCAGGAGCAGCCTCGACCAAGTTAGGACCGAAACTTTTTAAAAGGATGACATTTTTGAATAATGCTTTGTTGCTTTGTTTTTCTTCTTCCATGGCTTGCTATCATAATTATTCAAATTGAGCTGCCTTTTTATTGATTGATTAAAATGTCTTGAACAGATCTGTTTTAAGGTTAAAGTCAATTGTTGGTGGTTAGAGCATATCATATGGTCAGGAAGGATATGCAGGACTTGTCAATACCTCTAACTAAAGTAGATGGACAATTTTCTCCATGTATACTGTGTTCGATACGGAGTATAGTCAATAAAAGAATCCAATTCTGCTTGGCTGAACATGCAAACATTCAGAGAGAGATCAGTTAGTTTCCAGTGGATTTGTGTATCAAATTTACTTAAAGAAGTATGGATACTTTTAAAGGGGTGGTTCATTGCGATTTCAATTTTTTTTTAACTATAGTTAGTGTGTAATGTTGCTGTTAGAGCATAAACAACATCTGCAAAGTTAGGACACTCAAATGCAAAGGGAGATATTTTCTTTTAAAGAATTCTCTATTTAAGGACTACAACAAACAGCTGGTAGGGATTACAACGAGCTTCTTCCTGGGTTAGTGACATCACTAACCCTAAAATTTACATAAACCCTGCCCCCAAGAACACACAACAAAGGGGTGAGGCCATGTTATTGCAATACAGTATGTAACACAAATGCAATAGCATGTCATAAAAGCAAGATGACAACATGACAAATTATAACCGTAATTAAACTAAACTATACCTGTTCTGTCTTCAAGCAGCATATATTCTCTGGCTCTGTAGGATCTTACAACAGTTCCCACATGAGCGATTTATAGATTATCATGACAGAATATGCAATCAATAACTTTAAGATAGTTAACTCCACATCAGCTACATAAATTCATCAACTAACCATTCAGAAACGTCCTGTTGCATTCTACATGTTGTCACTTCTTCTTGAGTCTCTCCATCATTGTCCGACTCCGGTTTGAACATAAGAGGCTGAACAGTTTATGACATTTTCAGTGAGTCTGAGGTAATCGGCACTGCTAACACAAGCTCAACTCAACCGCCCTCTTCGTAGGAGCAACAGCTCATTTGCATTTAAAGAGACACACACAAAACTGAGCATTTTTTCTCACCCTCAAAAAGTGACAAATTTAACATGCTATAAAAAATGATCTGTGGGGTATTTTGAGGTAAAACTTCACATATACACTCTGGGGACATCAGAGACTTATTTTACATCTTGTAAAAGTGGCATTATATGACCCCTTTAAAGATTTATTTATTAGATATAGCGATTCTCTTTAAAGCTACATGTGTGTAAGCCTATATAGTATATATGGCATATATAGTTAATTTATGTGGTTTAAAGCGCTATAGTGTTTGAATAAAGTACTTTCCAGTGTCATACAATGTTAATCTAGCCGAGAAGCCTTTAAAGTGATCATTGCTGCATCAACTTGACATGGAGTTGAGAATTCCACTTCCTCCCCAGGGCAATGTGCAACCAATGCAATAGATGGCAACATTCTTTATGGAATCGATTTAGCAGCCTTTTTTCTATGCACCTGGTGAACCTTTGGAATTTTTTTGTCATCTTTAAATTTACATACATTACAGCTAAATGCAATGTAATCAAATTATGAGGTTAGGTGTGTGTGTGTGTGTGTGTGTGTGTATTATCTATATATTCAGTATATACAATGGCATCATGGGATATTGTTCAGCATTCTCTTTCAAGTTTGGCTGAACACAGATGTATCATAAAATAATATAACATTTTTTTGTAATCTCTTTGGCTTAAATATATTATTAATATTATTTTCATTTTAGTTTATGTGAGTGAAATCATTACAGAATATCTAAATACATATCACTACCCCCTGCTGTCTCACCTGAATTAGGAGTCAGAGCACAAGCTCAGATCTTAAGGATCAGAAAATGTCGTTATGCTCCATTTTTATGCTAGAAATAGATTTATTTATTCATGTTTCTGCTGTTTCAACAGCAAAATATAAGCTTTCATGCTGTTTGAAAGCAAATGTATTCTTTAATGATGACAATCTTCTAAAATAAGCTGAAGAGGGAATTCATAGATGGTGAGTACAGAATTAATGTGTACCATTTGAGAGCAGAGATTTGGAATAGATTCTGAATCATGGCCCAGTAACTCACCATTAGATTATAATCGCTTTTTCAGAGGGACACCTCACTCCTGGCGATGAATGATGTTCAGAATCAGCTGCCTTTGTCAGACAATTAGATGACAAAAAGAGATGTTTATCATACCAGAGAACTAAGCCAGAGGTAAGACGTTCTTGTCGCCGGAGTTTGGTGCAACAGAAACCTGTGAATTTTAATGCCAGAATGTTGTAATTCCGAGTTAGAAAGCCTCTGATGATGCATTTGGATCTCCTTGCCCAGGCTGTTCGAATAAAACTTTCAACACTACATCAGAAGATTGCCCTGTGCTTGCATCAACATTCTCACAGCCTCCAAAGTTCTGTTTGCTACGCAGGGTGTTGGCTGCATGATGCATTTGGGCGGATTCACTCTCATTGCAGCTATATGAGCTGAATTGAATCAACACAAACCTAATTTGGTCCGTATGGCTTTGATAACCATTTATTGCTGGTTTGCTGCACACTCTTGACTCGGTAAATAATAAAACATTGCTGGCTAACACACCAAAGTGCACTAAGGAGCCTGAAAGTTAGTGAGCCTTTTAAAAGCCAACACGATTTGCCCTGTTCTGGGGAACGCTTGAGGACATCTCTTTTTTACGAAGCCCCGCACATGACATGCAAGAAAAAAAATTAAATCGTGCGCACGATTTACTATTTCGTTCCCTCAATTTACTAAAAAAATAGTAGGCTAAATCGTGTGCACGATTTACTAATTCATTCCCTCGATGCACTAAAACGTGCGCACGATTTACTAATTCGTTCCCTCGATTTACTAAATCGTGCACACGAGTAAATCGAGGGAACGAAATAGCAACTCTTGCGAACGTTTAGTAAATAAAGGGAATGAATTAGTAAATCATGCACACGATTTAGCCTACTATTTTTTTTCCCTGCATGTCATGTCCAGGGCTCCGTACTTTTTTATATTACTAGAAATATTATTATTTACTCTTTATCTTCATGTATCTCTCTGTACTCCACTTTTAAGTTTTAACTAGGGCTGTCAACGTTAGAAATATTATTATTTACTCTTTATCTTCATGTATCTCTCTGTACTCCACTTTTAAGTTTAAACTAGGGCTGTCAACGTTAACGCGTTAACACATGCGATTAATTCAAAATCCTTAATGCATTTAAAGTAATTTAACGCAATTTTAAGGCAAAAAAAATTACGGAAGCATGTGAAATTACGCCATAACGTAGTTTACGTCACGCAGTTGGATGATCTTAAAAGTCCATGCTGATTATATCAGAGACGGCAGAGAAAATTATTCATTCCAGTGTCTGTTTCGCTTTAAAACACGAACTCTCTGTCATAATGTGTCATTGTATCTGAAGATATCCCACCGCTGTTTGGCCAGATGATATGAAAACTATGTTTCTCGGCTGGATAAAGCAAACCAGCTTCTTGCTATGAAAGTTTTGATGGATGAGGATTGCAATCAAAGTAAAGACGATTGCGGTGACGTACAGAAGCACGTGTGAGTCTGTTATTTTGATGGGCAAACAAATCATGTATGAGCGCTCTTGACGCACTGATCACACATTGTATTTATGCACAGACACATTTCAGTACATTCACGTTGTTTTCATACACATTCGGGATAATGTTTGGATTTGTCCTGAGTATGTTGCTGTGTACTTTAGTATATATGGAGGTCAAGGCGGTTGGTTTAGGGTTTTTTTGGCATCTCCATGTGGTCCTGTTCAGTATGGCAACTTGACTTGTCTAAAATGTAAACAAGCTCTTTGCTGTTGCATATACTATACACTGTGAATTCTGAAACATTTTTTGCTGTCATTTTTTTTTATGGGTGCTTTGGTGTACATAAATGTATGAATTATATGAAATATCATTTGGTTATTGGTGTCCTTATTTTGGAAAGACATCTAAATTTACCTTGAAAAAAACTGAAAAATACAGTTTTGTGAAAATCACACTTTAATCTGATGGTTTGCTTTTCAGGATAGGCAATGATGGCAAAATGGAAGTGTTAAACAAGATAAATGGTGCATGTGTAATTTCACGATAAGTGTGCGATTAATCGTCATTAATCGTGATTAAGGGTGCAGGATTAATCGCGATTAAATAAAAATTATCTATTGACAGCCGTAGTATAATAATATAGCAACATGTTAAAGAATCAAATACTTTGACCTGTACAAAATTCCTTTTTTTGTTTCGTCTCTTTCCTCTGCAGTTTTGTTTTGTGGTGGGTATTGTATTGTGAAATAGTCATTTTTTGTCTAAATTATTACTCCTTAAATGTGTTGTTTACATGATGTAATGTCACTATACTATAGCAAAAAAAATAAATAAAATAAAATAAAAAATAAAAATAATAGGCTAATAAAACATTTTAGAAATAGCACCATAATAAATAAGCTAGCAAATAAAAGACACTGTGTTCAATCAGACCTCATGTGAAACAGCAGCAAGGAGTGAAATGTACTTGGATATTCTGTAATGATTTACACGTCACATAAACTATAATGTTATTATTATTATTTTGTCTGCATTCATCCCATCCTGAAAGAGGATGCTGAACAATATCCCATTATGCCATTGAGAACCAGGTGTCAGCTGGAATATACAAATTTTGGGTTACTTGAAATAAAACACATCTTGTATTTTGACCATCACAAGGACTCTTCTTGCACTCATGCGATATGACAGCATGGGCAGCCATAGCTTATAAATGCCATTCTAAAATTAAATATTAATTTTGTTTAATTAAAATCTGAGCAGCAGTCCCTGTAAAAGTGAATTAATAGCACCAGCCACCTCTGATATTCAGTGCACTCATATAATTATTGATATCACTCTTTATGATATGATTATTCTATACCCTCTTTTTTTCCTGTTTTATTTCCATTGAGTAATTTTCGCTGAATGATTTATGGCCAAGTGGAATATTAGTGACAAGGCTCCCAGAAGTATGACAGCGGATGCAATCCACAATCCGCTCATGCCTCCTCATTTCCTGTATTTGCCCGCATCACTGCAGGGTCTTGTTTAACTTATTAGATGGCCTTCATTGACCCTGAGTTCAATTAGCAGAAACAGTTACAGATTTAATAAGCTTCAACAGCTCAAAGCAGTACTGTATGTTCAAGTGTTTTTCAGTGATGAATACAGCAAAAATATAATGTAGAGAAGAATTTCTGTTATATTGCAACTTCTGTATAGAAACACTAGGACATATGGGTCACCTTGCTATGAGACAATAATTTTGTAGATACTGAAAGTCGTCTGTAATGTTTTGCTAAAATTGTTGATAATAGTTTTGATTTTGTCAACAAAGATGAGACAAAAAAAGATGCATCATGGTAATAATAAAGCATTTTAAATGTAAATATATTGACAAATATAGTGGGACAGAATGAATTCAGATGATCCAGTCATAAATGTTGACAATTGCCTTGCTTGAGTTGTTTGAGCTGAATACAGCTAAACATATTTGCTTGTGACTTAATTAGCTTACTCAAATGCATCATATGCTGAATGCATTTATGAGTTTAATCAGCTATGTCTACAACATAAACAAGATTATGATTTCAATCTCCACAGATATTGAAACGAACACAGAGGTAAATCTGTAGGTCATCGTGTAACTCGTGTTGTGAATTTGCCATTGTCGTGACAACACTCCCCACATAATTATTCTAAATATTAATATTCTAAATAGCAGTATTCTAAACATTCTAAGGTCTCTAAAGCACTGGTTAACACTTCAGTATCAGTGTTAGGGGTAACACATCACAATTAACTTGAGTTACGTAATCGTATTACTTTTTCAAGTAACTAGTAAAGTAACGCATTACTTTTTCAATTTACAGCAAAATATCTGAGTTACTTTTTCAAATAAGTAACGCAAGTTACTTTTTCACATTTAGTGAGAGAAATAGTGCAAAGTGTTGTGTGCGCTGTGTAAACATGATGGTTATTGTAGTTCTAGACTAAATGTAAAAAAAAAAAAAAACACTTTAGATTAGATTTAGAAATAAGAATGTTGAGCTTCCTTCTCCTGTATACTATTCTTCTTTATTCCAGAAAGGCAGCACAGCTGAAAGGTTTGTTTGAGCTGCGCCCTCTACTGTACAGGCGTAAATATGCATTTCCTTCAGCCTGAGGCTGGTGTGAAAGGGCCTTAACATTTGCCAAAAATAGAACTTTTTTTGTTGTTGTTAAAAAACAAACAAGCAAGCCCGTGAGAGTGAGAAAAAGTATTGCAAAAGTAATGTAACACATTACTTTTCATAAAAAGTAAGTAGCTCAATTAGTTACTTTTTTAGGGAGTAACGCAATATTGTAATGCATTACTTTTAAAAGTAACTTTCCCCAACACTGTTCAGTATAATCAGTGGAGCACAGGTTTTCATGTTTTGTGTTTTAAAGGGTTAGTTTACCCAAAAATGAAAATAATGTCATTAATGTCACCCTCATGTCGTTCTACACCCGTAAGACCTTCGTTCATCTTCAGAACACAAATTAAGATATTTTGATGAAATCCGATGGCTCAGTGAGGCCTGCATTCACAGCAATGGTATTTCCTCTCTCAAGATCCATAAAGGTACTAAAAACATATTTAAAACAGTTCATGTGAGTTCGGTGGTTCTACCTTAATATTATAAAGCGACGAGAATACTTTTTGTGCGCCAAAAAAACCCCCCCAAAATAACGACTTTTCAACAGTATAGTGATGGGCCGATTTGAAAATACTGCTTCGGAGCTTTACGAATCAAATCAGTGATTTGGATCTCCTATCAAACAGCTAAACTGCTGAAATCACGTAACTTTGGTGCTCCGATTCACTGATTCGATTCGTAAAGCTCCGAAGCAGTGTTTTACGGGTGTAGAACGACATGAGGGTGAGTAATAAATGACATTATTTTCATTTTTGGGTGAACTAACCCTTTAAAACTTATGTTTGATTCATTATTTTGAGTAAAGGGTAATTCTGTTACAGTTTGACACACATGTTTGTCATGAAATTAGAAATATAAATTGCTTGATTGTTTAAATATAGATGTCTTTACATATGGAACTTGCATAAAGCCTGACAAACATTTTTTTTTTTTTTTTTTAAAGAGTGGGTGAGTAGATCACTCTAGTATTTTATGTTGCTTCATAAAAGCATATTGCAAAAGATTGTGTTGATAAATACTGTTAATATGGAAGGCACAATAAACATGCTTACACATGTGAAATGTTTTGTCATTTAAACAACCTTTCAAAAACTGGAGTTTTTAAAACGAATAGCTAATTTACGGCACGAATAGAAAACGGGGCATTGGGGCATGTTAACACTGGAGCACTGGCCACCGGCCTTGTCAAAGCGCCTCTGACAATTAAAGTACACAAGTGAATTGTTCAATAACAGAAAGTGTTACCGTCCATAAATCCGCAGGCTCTAGAATGAAGATTTGCGGTATATTTGTATGCAAGGTCTAGCTTCATTTAGCCAAACAGAAGTACATATAAAGCCTAATGCAAGAGTCTAATTCTGTAGGTTTGAATTCATCCCAGACATCAGTCCTTCTCTCCACACTGGGATGGCGGTAAGCCCAGATGCTTTGTGCACTTCAAAGACGTTAAGACCTGGCTTTATGTCTGTGCGTAAAACAAAGAAGCTTTACTACCTCTGCCTTAAAGCTTTTGAGGGGCACAGAAAAAAAAGAAAAGAAAGAAAACTCAATATCACCTCTAAGAAAAGATTCAGGAATAACACATTAAACAACAAAGACGAAAAACACTCCCAAAGGTGTTTCAAACTTCCCCTACCGCTCTTCTCAGAGTTCTTGAAAAGGCTGTTGAATAGCTAAAGGAACATGCGTTAAGTTTAGCAAGAGAGAGTTGGGGTGGGAAACGGATGAGGCCTGTCTTATCATCTGCCAGAGCGGCTTAGATTAGCGGTGAGCGGGACATAGAATGAGGAGTGGGAGAAGAAGGAAAAAAAATACAAAAGCTGCTGGACGTTATTAAAACAGACAGTTGCATTAGCCTACTAATAAGATGAGACAGTGCAATACTGCAGGTGAGAAAAAAGGCAGAAATCCCTTTCCTGCTTTCTTGGATTCTATCTTTTCTTATTTGCAGAAATAAGAAGCGCAGGCTTTTCATCTGAATTCTCTTGCCAGAATCCAATAGCAGGTAACTGATAGCAGGGAGTTGGAGGGGAGTGTACTTGTCATAGGTTTAACTAGCAGGATATTAATTATAGTTTTCTTGCATCAGACGAAGCAAGGGCAAATAATCTGGCCCTGAACTTTTGACTATTCCCACCAGACTTCCACGTTATCAGCACTGTGTCGAACCGCCCACGGCAGTCCTGTCGACAAGCGTCCGCTGAATGTTCTGTCCAAGTGGGGTTTATGATTTATGAGGCTTGCGTACGGGCTAATCACTGCAGGAGATGTAGAGGAGCATCAGCGTGAGAAACTCCTACACACTTGCGTTCGGCTCCACTGACTGCAGGATGTTGTGGTTCATAGGAAGCATGTCAAATTCCTTTCATCACGCCTGTCCTTTTCTTTCTCTATTTGGTTCTAACTTTCACTCTCTAAGAAGAACTCATCCTACTGATGGGCACCATAGGCTTGTTTATGATTTTTTTATTTATTTATTTTTTCAGTCAATTTTACATGACTACATAGGTCTTCCTATTGAATTGTGACAATTGCATTTATTTATATTCATTTATTTGTTAGTTTAACCAGTGCCTTGTACATTTTGTAGAGGACTTTTAAAGGGATAACCCAAAAATGAAAAGTCTGTCATGTTTACTTACCCTCATGTTGTTCCAAACCTGTGTGAGTTTCTTCTTTTTCTGTAGAACACAAAATTACATATTTTAAAGAACAATTGACTGTCATTGTATGGACAAAAAATTGTAAAAACATTATTATTATTATTATTATTTCAGAGAAAGCACAGGCTTGGAATGACTTGGGGTGAGTTACCCTTCAAAAGATTGAAAGAATATTTGATAGTGTTGTTATGATTTTCTTGCAATTTCAAAATAATTAGTCATAATAGAAATTTATTAGTCATTAATTAGACATTTATTCCTGGGTATTACAAGTTTTCATATATTAAAGTAACCATTCATGTTGTATGGAATCTATGTTTGACATCTACATTTCAAATGAGTAGTCTGTAGCAACTACAATTACATGTATCCAAAGGAATCAATTAAAAATAATTATATTATTGCATCTAATATGAGCTTTTATAAATGCTCAGGCAGTTGAACAGCAGGGACATAATTCAAGGAAACAGCAAAGTCTTCTTTTTTAAAAGTTACAAAATTGTCCATATTATGAGATCAAAATACCCATTATTTCAATTTCTGGAACACTGAGTGCAAGGCAGATAATTGCTCATTTCCTCTCTGAGAAAAATGGGAACTTTTTTTTTTTTTTTTTTTTGAGAGCTGACAGAAATGAATGGTCATGCTCCTTTTTAAATTAAATGAATACACATTCAGATTTATTTGTATATAACATTTATCAGTGAGACTGGTGCTTTTCAGTAGTAAGCACATATGTCAGTGACCAATGGCAAAATGTGTCCTGAGATCTTTTTATATAGTTAGTTTGGTATCTGCAGTACTACTAGCCAGGTAAATTATTTGCATTAGACTCATATTGACAAGTCAAAAGATGAATTCTAAAGTAAATGTCAAATCTCTATCTCTGAGTGCCTTTAATTTACAACTCTATCAATCACGTACATTCATTTATTTGCCATGAAATTACTCCCATTTGAAAGCCTGACCAATATAGAAAATCTGGGCTTCCAGACAGTACATAAATGTATGAATGAAGACTCTGCTGTAATATCAGATACATTTTTCTTTTTCCAATGCAAATAATACGTATGATGTTCACATAGACTCCCTGTAGAGAACATCTTTCTCAAAAATTAATCGAATCCAATGCTGTTTGGACTCAAAAGTTTTTTTGTTGTTGTTGTTTTTTTTAGAATATCCTCGTTTTAGAGTGATGACACCATTTCATTTTTGGGTGAACTATCCCTTTAAGTGTAGTTCATCATATTAACTACAGTATGAACATGTTCCACAAAGGTTGACAAACAGAAATTGCCAAAGACTTTATATCATCATTTTGAACACTATTGCTTTATATTTTGAAACCTAACAAACTTGAACAGTGTGATTTGTGCAATATTTGTGGTGTCCACATTGGGGCCACTGTATATTCATGGTTTTAACGTACAGATCAAAAGTCATTGCCACATTTTTGATGAAATGAAATTTATGGGCTATGTGTGCTTCTCATTATGTTGTGTTAAAGAATATATATTGCATGTTGTTTTTTCAGTTATTGTCTGTACATGTTTGATGTTTGTATCCACTCAGGTAAAGCATCACAACATTCACAGGTTGAAATGAGCCATATTTCATGAATCAGATGAGGCAAAAACACATTGCAGTAGAAGTGTTCGTAAGCTTTCGGAATGTAAAGAAATCCGGAACCGAAGAGATCTGAACCTTCAATTACTTCCCTCCTCAGGGGCTGCATGGGGATGGGGAAACAGGGGAATGAGAATAGAGAAAAAAGAGAGGCACAGAAGCAGTTGTATAATGATAAAGGGGAAAAGAAAGTAACTCTCCACAGACAGATTGCACAGGCTGCATTTGTACCCCTGCCGTTCGTGCTGCACTGGCCGTGTGAGAGGAATCTTAAAATGGGGAAATCACAATATTAAGGGACACTCTTTCTTTCCTCACCCTTCTCCATTTTGCCTGTTTAAGTGCCACCCAGATGCTGGGGACGCTCTGACTGCCTGCAGCTGCCATCATGCCCTCCTTTTTTTTCTTTTTCTTTTTTTCTTTTTTTTTTAAGGTCTGTCACTGAGTGAAGGCTTTTGGACGGACAGGTGAAATGGATAGTGGCTAAAGCTGCCACACACTAATAGTCTAGGTGTGTTTCACTCCTAAGCATCTGAGCCCTCCAATCTGCCTCCTCACCACCCAAATGTATGTATATAAAATCCTTAGGAATGGTTTGTTTGGAACCTGGTTGTTATTGAAGGTACAAAAGGAAATTGCTCCATTATTACAATTGCATAAGAGCTTTAAGCAATTCTGATTGTTCATCAACAGAGTGGCTGATAAGTGGAGTATGTTGAGGCAGAAATTACCCTCTTAACCACATAAGTACTTCTAAGGAACCTTGTTTAATGAAACCTCCACTTTACATAACCAAATAATTGGCTTATGCAAGTGGACCGGTTTCGAAAACGTTCAGTGTTTCAGTGGTTAAGTAAACAAGGCCAGTAAATATATCAATCATCTTAGGGATTTAATACAGCTAAATGGTACTGGCAACCAAACACTCAGAAATCTATGAAAAAAGGCAATTAATTTTTTATTCAATGACTAATGCAGCTAAGGGGCAGACAAAGATGGTAACAGTGTGGCGCATAAACTGTATTTTGAGATGGTACTGAATTTTAAAAATGTGACGCTTTGAGCGCTGTTGAGTGGATTCATAAACACCTCTGATTGGCCATTGTGTTCAGGCACTCGTCATCTGTGCTTGGCTACAATGATCAATGCACGGGAGCGTTTGAAAGCACACGGAAGTGTTTGAATATGAAAGCGTTTTGAAAGGCGGAGCGGGAGTGTTTGAAAGTAGGCATCTATCAGCGGACTGGTCTGCGATAGACGCCTACTTTCAAACACTCCTGTGTGTATCTGTGTAAGCGCTCGGTGAAGAGAATCATTGATGACTATTTACAACGTTTTTGAAGTGCTGATCATTGAAGCCAATCACAGACATATCCGATGAGTGCATGAACACAATGGCCAATCAGAGGTGTTTACGAATCCGCTCAACGGCACTCAAAGCATCACATTTTTAAAATTTCACTACCGACTTGGTATCGAAGTATGTACTTTTGACAACTTTAATAGTTTTTAATGTATTATTTGATCAATTTTTTTGTTGTTGATAGATTTAGGAGACACCGATTAGATTAACACAGCATGACCGGTCCTATTGATTGTAAATTGCACTTATATTGAAACTTTCCATCAGAGAGATGTAATCAGAGAGTCCATAAGAAAATAATGCCACAATCCAGGGGTGTCCAATCCTGAGGGTCAATGTCTTGCAAAGTCTTTTTATTTATTTAATTTGGTATCTGCACTACTACTATAGCCAGATAAAAATTTTTTGCATTAGACTCATATTGACAAGTCAAAAGATTATGAATGCAAAGTAAATGTTATGCCAGACAACTCTATCTCTGAGTGCCTGCAATTTCAAACACTGTCAATCATGTACATTCAATTATTTACCAATCATCATACAGAAAATCTGGGCTTCCAGACAGTACATAAATGTATGAATGAAGAATCTGCTGTAATCTATCATACATTTTGCTTTTTCCAATGCAAATATCCCTTACGATTTTCACATATACTCCCTGTAGAACACACCTTTCTCAAATAATACTATAATCCAGGGGTATCCAGTTCTGCTCCTGGAGGGCCAATGTCTTGCAGAGTTTAGCTCCAACCTTTCCTGGAAGTTTCTAGTAATCCTGAAGATCTTGATTAGCTGGTTGGAGCTAAACTCTGTGGGATAGTGGCCCTCCAGGAACAGCACTGGACACCCCTGCCATAATCAAAACATCTAGAAGTAGAGAAAAAGAGGGGGAAATGGATATAGTTGTCTGGAAAGGGTTACAAAGTCATTTCTAAGGTTCTTGGACTCGAACCACAGCACAGACCAATACCACCATTAAAAAGGCATTTACATATCAAACATGTGTGATATGAGTCTAACTATTTTCATTTTATCTATTTCAGGTCACATTAAAATAATTAGTAATGCTTTTCAATCCATGTTATCTGAAAGCAGCTTTGCAGAAAATCATGCCTTAATGTCTTTTTTTTTTTTTTTTTTTTAATAAATGCTCTATCGTTTCTCAGGTTCCAATTGTGCAATAGTATATTTTGTGTGGAAAACTATTTAGTTCTCTAAATATTAAAATAGGGAAATATAGAAATAGGGAGAAATACTTTTTTGACACCACTGTATATATCCTATAGTTGGTGCTTCCAAAAAGAAGAAAGGAAATGTTCAAGCCATTACCTCACTTGAGGATGATTTTATCTTATTCTATGCTTTATTATTGTTATTATTATTATCATCATTTGCCCAAACCACACCATTTAAATGTTAACTGCCTCATGAACAAGTAAGTGCCTCTAATGCATAATTTCTTCAATGTAGCAATGTAGGGAAATCACATGACCATGTTTGAAATGTTCTAGAGAGGCGAATTAACGGTCCTTTCTAAATGCAGTTGTTTATCTGGCTGTTTATTGCAATAATAGAAGCTGAAATAAGACTGCTGCATGGAGAGTAGACCCATTAACTGTTACTCACTCTCACTCTTACATTATCTCTTCTAAGTGCTTGTTCCAGCTCTACCGAGGGCCTCTGAAGCAGATAGAGATCATAATGTTTATTACAGATTCGGCAGACAAAAGAATGAACACAGAGGGACTGGCTAGAAGCAAGGGGAGATCAACAATTTGAGACTGTTGCCACAGATCTGTTGTGTGCTGTCTGCAACATACAAAAAAAAAAAAAAAAATCATAAGTGGTTTAAACTACTATGTTGAACGGTCGATCTCAATGTGTTTACCGCTGCATTGAGAATTCATTATTTGACAGGACACACGGCTCCATGAGACAATGAAATATGTCGATAACATGGTGTCAAAAGTTAAATAGGCTTGCTGAGAAGCCTGGATAAAACCCTTGGGCCAGAAACAGAATTATTCAGACTTATGATGTTCTAATCCAGACTGGAGTCGAGCTTGCTTCACTCATCAGCCACCGTGTCTCAGAATTTACTAAGATTTCATGGAGCCACTTCTCACGCTTTAGATCTAACACCATTAGCGGCTTCATGCGTATTTTGCCTCCTAATTTCTGATCCCCGAGATGCTGTGAGAAATTCTGAATCTTACCTTGAGATAAGAGGAAGCTTAAAATGTGTCCCTAAAGGGAAAAGAATTTACGAGATTCTTTGCCTCTATTTTTCTTCTGTAAAAAAATTCAGCGTGCAAGCCCCATCCCCAAAAAAGCACACAGCCATGAATACTAATTTCAGTTTGCCATCAGCATTACTATTTCTCTCATTGTGCTTGTTGTATTTACATCTCTGTTCACTGCTTCTGACACAGGTCAGCTGTCTCAGTTGCAAATTATTTATATCCTGAATGGTGTTAGGGAGACTTTAAAAATAGAGGTTTTCATTTTATTATTTTTTAGAAAAGGTTAATGCATAATTTCTAAAAAAAAAAAAAAAAATGGCATGCTTGTATAGCATTAAGTGTTTGAGAACCGCAGTTGGGAACTAGACTAAGGTTTAAAGATTTGAAGTTTGATAGATAGATAGATAGATAGATGAAATCACTATATATTTAAATTGAGGCATTTGTCAAACTGCTAAAATGTGTTGGCTATTTTTTGTTTCCTGGCCTATGAAAGCCTTTAAAAGCTAAAAATTGCATCAATAATACTTCAAGGTCGATTATGACTTGAAAAGGTCACTGCGTGTGTTCAAAAAATAGTCTGTTCTTTGTTTAAAGTGCTGTGTGCGATCCTGCTGAATGCCCATTGTTAGTGAACTGCGCCTTGCTGAAAGTTTAGGTAATTTATTGTCATGTCAGTGTCCCAGAATTTCTAAGTTTAGGCTGAACTAAATGGACCTCAGGGCTTCCTGCTGAGTCATATCTTATATTGTTGTGTCTAAGCAGAGTCACGACAAGGTTGACACTTTGAAACCTACCAAAACTTCTTTTCTGAGAGGCTGCATGGAAGTCCACAAAGTTTTTTTTTTCCTTTAGAAAAGTTCTTCACTGACAAATCTAGCAGTGAGATAACAATCAAAGATGCCCGTGTGTGACACAATTCCACCGACCGAACGCCAGTGAGTTGTTTTGAAAATCCGACAGTGTGTGGAATCCACAGGGCAGGTTGCAGTGGCACTGAGATGTGTTGTTGTGGAGACCTTGTTCTAGCTGTGTGGCTATTGGCAATAATTATAAAGTTAAGTAGGAAATGTGGAGTAATGACAAAGTGCTAAATATGGTACAAACTTGCTCATGTTCAAAAATGTGTAACTGCCAGGCAATGCATATAAATAATCAAAGGTGAGCCAAAACATGACTGAAGGTAAGTTTACACAACAATAATGTACTAAAAATGAAAACTTTGCGTTTTTCACGTACAGACGACAATGTTGTCAAAATGATTCCCATTCATACGGATTCACAAAAACAATTAAAAACACTGAATTATGCATGTCACTTTGTAAAGAAATACTACGCATATATAGACTGAACACGTGATATGCATGTGTAGTTTACACGGAGACTACAGAACGGTATCATTTTCAAAAACGTGCACTTTAAAACCCGTTTTCAAAAGTTTGCATTTTCAGTCACCCAAAACGCCATTGTCTTGTAAATGAACAGCCAAAATGCATACATTTTTTTCCATTTTTAGTTAAAAATGGTCTCATGTAAACGGTCCCTGATTGAGGAAATGAAAGGTTGGTGATTATGGTCCCATATGGCAAAAATATATATTTTTTGCCATAATATATTTTCAAATACAGTATATTATGAATATATGTTGTAATCAGCCCAGTGTACAGAAATCTATTTTTCAAATTGAAAATGTTCCATTAAATTTTTTCTTTAATCCTTCAGATGCCAATAAAAATAGAAAATAAAAATATATTTAGATTAAAAATATAGTTTAAAAATTGCTCCCAATAATATGAAGAAATAAAAGTAGTCGAAAATATATTTACATAGATATATTTTAAAATTACCCTGTAATTATATATAAACATTTCTTTGCTGTGAAACCATTCAGCATTTTCCTCCTCTGCCAAAGTAATGGGGTGTCCATCTGTAAAGAGAGCGGCATTTATTTGCAATTTTGTGTTTTGAGAGAAAATAAAATCAAAAGGATCTTTTACCCTGGGGGGCCTTTAACCCTGTTGTACCCCAAATATGACCATGATAATGAAATTGATAGGACTGAAAGGACAAACAATAACCTGTTTAAGATTTGCACATTTAAGTTTGTAGAAGCCTTTAGAAAGCTTCAAATGACTTAAACCAGTGAAACCAATATAAGAAAAAGAAGAACTAGACAAAGAAGATAAATGAAACAAAAGAGAATAAGAGACAGAGAGTGAGAGAAAGAGACAAATGATGAGTGTACTTGGGGAGCCCATAGTAAGGAAGGTTAAACCAGATTCTCTGCAGTTCATCACTCGAGGGATGATGTCAAGGTTTCTCTGTCAGACAGTTCTTTCTCTCCCTTAGGTTTCACCCTTACTTCACCTAAGACATCTTTACAATCCAATCTTAGATCTTGGGGGCTGGATATCCATTCCTGAGCATACCCAGAGAGAACTGCCCAGAGTAAACACAACACACACAGAGAGCAAATGAAGGAGGCATTACAAGCATGACAACAACTCTGGGGGTCTTGGCAGACACAGCAATGCTTCAAACAAGACCTATAGTTAAGCAACGGGGGTCTACAAAGTCCTCCTCATAGCAATGATGGGAACCAGCAGGCAGATTATCAAACACTGAGCTTAAACTGTGACCCTTGGTTGTTTTGCACAATTTTAACCTCGGCATATATAATTATGGGTGACTGAAAAAGATCTATAATTCTTCTACATAAGAAATGGTAATATTGAATGGTAAAAACTGTAATATTGTTAATACACTGCACAAAAAAAATAAGAATAAGTAAAACTGGCATTGCACTTGGGAACATGCCAAAAATGGCATCACCTTCTCAAACCATAATATTTAAAATTTCCCTTAAAGTCACCATGAAATCATTATCTTATTTCTTATGGAATATTGCAGTATTTATTATAAATTATTTATCTGTGCACATCATTATTTTATTTTTTTTTACATTCATGTGCCCTTACAATGACATCGCTTCTCTGTGACATGTTTATTGGCACGGGGGCGGGACAACCTGTCACTCACATGACAATGATAGCAAACCACACTAATCCAATTAATTCCCGATAGACAAAATTAAGTTCCGTCCTACATTTCCTACAGATCTGTTAGATATACAGTCGACTTTACATGTGATATTTAAATTAAATGTGTGTGTATTTGTATATATATATATACATATATATATATATATATATTAGTGGTTAAACGGATCGTTGTTGATCCGTGATCCGTATGGACCAAGCCTCACGGTTCGGGACGCATGCGCAATAGAGTGAAAGGCAGGGTGCGAACTACGAGGGAGCCTTAATAAGACATGGGCTCCCCAGAAAACGTGATGTGTGAAATTTTGGGGGGTCTCAAAAAATATTAACTATACATGCTATTCTTGTCATGAGCATCAAGGTGTGGGGGCGCTGCGGTGCAAATTCCACTCATGTTTAGTACATGTTAACTCGAGCAGCAAAGGAAGCTGACCTCAGGCCTGTGTTAAGGTAAGGCATGTTATTCGCAATTATGTGTTGTTACAGGTCTGCGTGACTCTCGATGTCTTAGGCCTAACTGAATGGAGGAATTATGGTATTCTTCTGTAGCCTGACGAGTAACTTTAACCGTTGTTCAGTTCATGTGAACTCAAAGACAGCCTGATGCTTTTTTATATTCTATTTGTGGGTGGCTGTTTGTTGCTGCACCTATCCTATCAATTCGTGTCGATAAAGTATAATAGGGTAAATCCTGTATAGTGATTGATCCTAGTGCTTGCATAAAGCAAGTAGTATATACACTCGTAGATGTTATGTATCTTTGTAAGTCATTAAGTCCCCTCTCTTGAGGCACGCGCAAGCGCCCGGTTAAAAAAAAAAACAAGTGGGCTCCCCCAAAGTCCACGGTATAGTTCGAACAATGGTGAAAGGTTATCATTTGCACGTGTTTTGTCTTGCTAGTTTACACATTAAATAGATATAAAACCATTCCAGCGCTAGAAGAGGCAAAAGAGAGAGAGAGAGGTGCGTTTCAGATAGCTCGCAAACACCAAATTGATTTCTCTTTCGCGTCCTCAATGCACTTGGATGGACACATACATGCATTATGTCTCCTTGCAACCCCCCCTTAAAGGTAGATTGTACTTTTGTTTATTGTACTAACATGCTGTTGTTTATTTTATACAACCTAGGTAAGCATAGGTCTATATGCACAAATATACAAATGGAGATTTAATCACTTGTCATTTGTGTATATTTTCATATGTATGTTGCTGTTCCCTACTTGAGTTTGTATATTGAAGTTGTTAAAAGAAAAAAAAAAAGGGACAAACCTGACGTAGCATTGACGTAATGATGATTGACAGAGGGGTACACTGTTAAAACATTGTTTTAAAAGATTTTACACAGATATGGACACTAAATATGAGTTTTGCGGAATGTTGAAGCAGACCCTTGATCGTTTATTTTGGAATGATATGGAAGATTGTAGTAGGAACTAACCTTTCTTATTTATGGGTAACATTAATAAAAGAACATTTTTATTATTATTGCAAAGCAAAAAAAAAAAAAAAAAAATACATGCATTATGTCATTATATACCCCTCTCGGCAAGTATTCACGTAAACACATTTGGTTATGTCTTAATTGAACGAGGTGAGAATTCGGATGTGTGTATCTATCAGATGTGTGCGTGCATGGGGTCTTAATCTTAAAGTGAGAGCAACCTATAAATTCAAGCGCATTTCTCTATTTGCATGTGTTGTGGACTTTTGCAGCACGTGTTGTCAAACTGATGAAGACTGATTTCTTCATTTGCAGTGAGTTGAGCTCTCTTGGCCACCGTGCCTTATACTTCATTTGTAACTTTATGTTGTATTTATCTATGCTTATAATTGGTGTACAGTATTTGTTCTTTTTTACAGTCTGTTTACTTGACTTTAATAATGTATTAGTTAGGCTAGTAGTTTCTGCTGTGGTATCGGAGTAGTTAAAGTGGGATAAGTAATAAATGCAAGGTTACCCCCCTTTAATATATTTAATAATGTAATAATTTCACAGGTAATCTCCAAATTGATGTAGAAACAACTTAATAAC
The DNA here is from genome assembly GCA_037950665.1 of Hypophthalmichthys nobilis. Classification (NCBI taxonomy): domain Eukaryota; kingdom Metazoa; phylum Chordata; class Actinopteri; order Cypriniformes; family Xenocyprididae; genus Hypophthalmichthys; species Hypophthalmichthys nobilis. Next base: position 13,993,621 of record CM075491.1, on the reverse strand, counting down.
AGTATATTTAAAATACTTGTTTAATAGCATCTTTTTATGAATGAAGGCCAGTATCACTTTTTTTTTTTTCAATTTTAAACCATTATAGCCATCCAACATGTACAGTGTAATTGAAAGCTATCAATTTATTTTGCTATCAATTTATTATGCTTCAAACAATATAACAAGTGAACTTAAAACAATCCTCACATAAACCCATAATAAATGTCATATTTACCTGTGCCCTTCCAGGTAGGAAATATACAGAAATTAAATAAAGTTATCAAATAGTCTGCACTGCATAAATTCTAAATTAAACATAGATTGATCCTATTAACCTTTAAATGCATACCTTGGGTCTTCATCGACCTGGGACGTCATTCACTACCCTCCTCCTCATTCATTTTTTAAAGATAGGCATCAACCTTCTTAGGCATCAACCTTCCTCAATCAATTAATTATAATCAATATAACAAGAAAAAATTCATAACATTTTAAAAGAATTGTAAAAATTGTATAGGGTCACTAACGACCCAAGGTGTGTATCAGTGTATGTATATTTTTTTTCTGTACAACAATAATTGAATCTGATGACGGAATAAGCGCAATTCACTTTTATTCCACAAGGTGGCAATGTCTGATACACAATGATAAAGTGATGTTTCATTCTGACAGAAAACGAAAGAATAGGCAAAACATGAAATGGCTCAGCGATTTACTGCAGAGCAAGTACTGAACGCAGTCAAGTATGACTGTCACTGTCACTTGATGGAGGATCTGGTGAAGCTATCAGAATAGAATATCAGAAGCGATCAAAATATTGATTTTGAAAATGTTGAAAATGATATAGCTTTTTGAGAAACAATATTCTCAAAACTATCATTTGCTGAATGTACTGGGAAATGAGCTCTGATGAGGACAGTGATGATGGCATAAAACATCTGCTCAAACTGAGCCCTTCCAAGTTCCAAAAGGTAACAAAATATGCCTTATTTTATCCTTCTGTAATTGTTACTCTAATATCAGAGGAGTTTTATATTATCGCGACAGGTATCGATCCATCCGTGTTAGATATAGATCCGGGTCGCTAGAATGATTGGCAAAACATTCATGCATTTAAGGGTTAAAGCTACAAAAGTTCTTTAGTCAAGAGCAGTAAGTAATTTTCTCTGTTACCTTTGTTCTTTGATTAACATAAATGACAGACAGCATTAGTGATTGCTGTCACTTTAAGACCTGCCACTGACAAACATGACGCGCATCTCATTTTCTTTAAGTTCATTTAAGACTTTACTGTTGAACTAGTAATGCAATATTGTAATGTATTACTTTTAAAAGTAGCTTTCCCAAACACAGGTTATTGTTCGTTCAAGTGTGAAGGAGAATGCAATTCTGGCGTGCTGTCTGTGCACATGATTCTGGCGTGCGCCTTTCTTTCAGGACATTCACAGACAGCGCATTCTCTTTTGTCTTGTCGCGCCTGACTGGATTAAAAGCATTTGCATGAATAAGAGCATGATCATACTGTATAATGTAATGCTAGCCAAAGGATGATGGAAAAAACGGATGCTACATTAATTGCATTAAATATTTTTAACGTGTTAAACTGAGAAAAATTAATCACATGCATTAACGTGTTAACGTTGACAGCACTAATATATATATATATATATATATATATATATATATATATATATATATATATATATATATATATATATATATATATATATATTTACACAGCAGCTCTCTCCTTGTTAAATGTTATTATGAGAGCTCCTGTCAGAAAAACCAAACTCATAATGTGCCCTAGGGCTACCCCATGGCACTGCTCTAATCAAGCACAGCTTATGATGTGCAATAAGTGGCTCCTAACTCAGAGAGAGAGAGTAGTAAGCCCATGGTTCGTGTAATAATACAAAACCAGAATGCTGACCACCCTGCATGAGTAATAGAACCAGCTGTAAAGCAATGTGAGAAAATGCTATGAAGGCTTAAGGAACATTTCTGAGGGATCTGCGGCTTCAGGCTCTTTTTATATGAATGCAGCAGATTAATAGTTTATTTTCTTTGTTTCAAACACACGGGTAAGCTGTCAGCGCTGACAGATTTTATATGTGGTGTCATTTAATGATGGAATATTCTCGACCCTGTATCATCTTCGTCTTGTGAAGTTCTCCAAACAGAATGCAAATGCAGATCCTTCAGAACCGTTCCTCCATCTAACTTGAAGAAACTCATTGAATTGAAAGAAATGCTGTTTTATAGGGTCACACACAAATGTAATATGTATGCATTGAGGAGAACTTCTTTGCTATCAAATATGTAGTGCCAGATCTACTTTTTCTTCTGTCACTGAATGTGAGATATTTATATGATGGGAGTGAAGTGGGAGGGTCATTCATGTTATGCAGTTCATTTTTATGTCTCCATTTATCATTGAATATTTTAGATACAATATCAAACTGTCAGTTTTTAAAGAATCATATTAGTTGGTTTGTTTGATCACAATTTCACACACACACACACACACATATACACACAACGATCAGGCATAATGTTATGACCACTGACAGGTGAAGTGAATAACACTGATTATCTCTTCATCACGGCACCTGTTAGTGGGTGGGATATATTAGGCAGCAAGAGAACATTTTGTCCTCAAAGTTGATGTGTTAGAAGCAGGAAAAATTGGTAAGTGTAAGGATTTGAGTGAGTTTGACACGGGCCAAATTGTGATGGCTATATGACTGGGTCAGAGCATCTCCAAAACTGCGGCTCTTGTGGGGTGTTCCCGGACTGCAGTGGTCAGTATCTATCAAAAGCAGTCCAAGGAAGGAACAGTGGTGTGTGAACCGGCGACTGGGTCATGGCCGGCCAAGGCTCATTGATGCACGTGCACTGTAAACCTGAACAGTACTACTAACTTATAAAAATTGAATACACTGCAATTAAAGTCTGTGAAATCATTGATGCAACTTAAAACAATTACATTTTCTGAACAAAGAGTTTAGTTTTATTTTTGTGCAGCTCAACATTTTTGAGTAAACCCTTATACTTAAATTATTATTTTTAAGTTTACTGAGTGACAGAAAGTGACGTCATGCACATTACGTTGTTGCTCTAACCGACGTTATCAGAAGAATCCATTCAACATTAAACTGAGTTCCAGCAGATTTCAAGTTCCCAGCATGCTTTGCGTCACACTGTGTAAGGAGAATAAATGTTGAAATTGAGTGTTATTGTGTGTGTTTTTGCACAAGATTAATACCGGGGAAGATTTGTTATTGTTTAATGTTCTGTTATTTTGCTATTTAAAGGTGTTTCTGTGATGTTGAAGTTTTGTAGGGTTACCATCATGGTGAAGAGCAGTGCCCGTGGTTGGGTCGAGAATGGGTTGTGAAACTTCAAGGCTATAAAATGCATGTTTATTAACAGTTCCTGCAAGTGATAGTCTCTTTGGTTACATTAGTGCATGCTAGTGTGCTGTTACTAACTAACACACCTAACCATAAAGTTTAAGTGTTAGTTTATTCAAAATTTAAATTTAATTGTAACTAGCAATTTCCCTTTCGAAAAGGAACTCGCACTGCGTCCTAGAACACATGTGGAGAAACGCCCTCGCGTGACAGGTGCCTGAAGTGGAAGTGAAAGTCGAATCGCGCCAATTCTATTGGTCAGCGACAGCCTATGACATCATACTAGTGCGACCAGACAGTAAGGGGCGCCTAGAGAACATGTCATTCTCTTTTCATCTTCAGTGACTGTTTTGTCTGTTGCGATTGTTTCAAGGTAAGAGCCTTTTTGATCATGTCTGAGAAGCGTTTCAAGCGTTGTGACGATCCGTGTCCGAGATATCTGACACTGGATGACACGCACGACTTTTGCATTCACTGCCTGGGCGAGGAGCACGCACGTTCAGTTCTCGAGGGATCTGTTTGCGTTCATAGTGAGCGTCTGCCTATGTGGACTCTCCGCTCTTGCCTGTCAATCTTCTCGAGGGAAGAGGGACAGGCATCTGCACCTGGCGGCTCGGGTCCTTCTCGTGCTAAGGCCGAGAGGAGACTCAAGTCGTGGGGCTCGCAGGTGGAGCTCGCCGAAAAGTTTGAGAAAGGCGTTTCTCTTTCTCGCGATTCGGCTGCTCACGATAGCAATCTGCTCGAAAAGGATGCCATTTCTCTTGCATCCTCTGGTTCAGCAGACAGTGCTCTTTTTGGCTTCAAGCCACACTGAAGAGCAGACGATGGTTGTTGAGGGCAGTGAGAGTGTTTCATCTGAGCCCACGCGACCATCCTGCCCCACGTATGTTGAGTTGTTGGACGTTATGGAGCGCGCCTTGGCAGATTAAAACTGCCGTGGGCACGTGTTCGGGAAGAAATGGTTCGTGGGAGGCTAGACGAACGTTTTTTTCCGGCCACACTCCTCCAGCTCCTTGTGAGCCTTCCATTCCTTTCCGTTCTCCATTCTGAGATCAAGAAGGCATGGAAAAACCCTTATTCGGCCTGTGGCCCGTATTCATGGGTCTGGGCATGTGAATTATGCAAATGTCGAGGGGATACGTGAGCATGGATATGTGGCTCGTTGGTGGTGGAGCATCATCTTTGAAGGCTCTGGGACTGCCTACTAGACCACTAAAAACAACTTTACGGTTGAATGGCAGGGCATATGCGGCTGCAGGTCAGGCTGGTTCTGCACTGCACACTATAGCAGTGCTTCAAGCATATCAGGCCGACCTGTTGAAAGATTTGGACGAGGGCCAGGGTCTTTCCCCTGATGCGGTGGCTGAGCTGTGCCGCACCTCAGACCTGGCTTTCCACGCCACTAAACAAACTGCTGCTGCGATCGGTGGATCAACGGTGGCAACGGAGGCAACGGAGAGACATCTGTGGGTGAATCTGGCCAACATCGGGGAGAAAGAGAAGGGTTTTCTCCTCAATGCGCCGTTCTCGCCGCTTGAGCTTTTCGTGGCTTCCGTCGAGACGGTGGTTGGGAAGTTCAGGGAGGCGAGGGCACGCTCAGCAGCATTTAAATCCTGTATACCGCGCCGGTCCGAATCTGCACCCAGGCAGCCAGGAGGACCTGGCCCGTCATGGTCTGAGGATCATAGACAGGGCCAGAGGTCTAGCGTCGCCTCCACCTCAGAGGAGCAGGTCTCAGAGAAGGCGAGATGCTAGAAAGAAAAAGCAGGATTTGAGAGAGGTGATACAAAGCCGGCGCGGTGAGCGCTGCTGAGTGTTTCCTCTCTTTTGAGGGATTTCCATCTCCCTCTCCTCTTTTTCTTCTTTCCCCCGTACCCTTTTTCTTGCCCTGCGCATGCTCTGACATCAGGCCTGAAGCCTGGGCCTGATGATGAGTTTGTTCACATTTTGGAACTCCTTCTGAGGGACTGGCTTAGTGCTCGATATTGAGCACAGCCGTTTTTAGACTGCTGGAGTATGGCAGGCCATTTTTACATTCGGCCTCTACTCTTTTTGGTCTTAGGTGAGCTTAGCAGGTCACTTCCCCGCTAAGGGAGATTTATTTATCTTGCAGTGACCGCGGCTCTCTGCTTTAGGCTGGCGGGGCTTTTATTTTGTATACATTAGGGTTTTTGGGGCTAGGGCCCTGGAGCTCTTATGGAAGGCTGATTTCACATCCTTGTTATTGCTTCCTCTCTATTGAGAGGTTTATTAGAAGCTCTTAGTGGGTGTTTTTCAGTACGATTGTGTAGTATGGCAAGCTATTTTATCATCTAGCTGCCCTTTACTTCTGAAGCCTCCTAACTATCTTGGGTTTCAGTTTAGTTCATATTTTAGTGTAGGCCATCTGGCCTCCGTTTCAGGTCCCTTCCTTAGGTTGTAGTGATGTGGTTCTATTTGAACCTCCGCTCCCTTGAGCTCCAGTTCTTCATGACCTTGGTGGCGGCCTTTGGCCGGCTGTTTTTGGGTAGTGGTTTTTGTGTTTTTGCTTGTCGAGCTTTGTGTTTGTCCTAGCGTCTGCCTTTTTTGAGGCCGCCTTGCTACTGAATTTTAGCAATGTTTGAGTATGTGGTTCCCTGATAGTGTGTATCACATTTAGCATAGTGACAAGCGGTGAGCTTTTGTTATTAGCCTCCCTGTGGTCGCTTTAAGCGTTGTAGGCCTCCTCTCACTTTCGAGAGTGTGCTTTTTGCTGAAGCCTCCGTTCTCTGAGCTTGGTAGTCTCATTGTGACTGGCCCCTTGATTTGTTTCAAGTTTTGATTCGAACTCCTTTGGCTTCTCCCTGTTGAGGCCGCTATTCATCCGGAGCTAGCTCAATTGAGTCTCTTTGGGATCCCCTGGATCTCTCTTTCTCTATTTTCAAGCTCTATGCCCCATGCATGCTTTACACCTACACTGCTTGGGTCAAGTGTGTTATTCTCCTTCCTATTGGTTTTGGAGTTCGCTCCCCTAGAGCTCTAGCATTGGCAACCCGGGCCCGTGGCCATGTTTTTTGGGAGTAGCCAGCCCTTCTTGAGGCCTCCTCACCATTCTGGTAGCGTTATGTTGTGCTCCCCTTTATTTAAGGGTAGATAGGCGATATGCTGAGCACACGGCTCGTGTTTGCTGTGCGAACGAGTATTCCAAGCTTGCAATATATATTCTCACGTCTAAGTAGTTGGCTCCTCTGAGCCTCCTTGGGTACATTATCTAGATGGTGTAGGTTTCACTTTCTGTTTACCTCCATCTCTGAGCTGTTCAGATTCTCCAGGCTCTTCTGGGAGTCCTCACCGTTTTTTGGTACTGTTTCACAGCTCTTTATTGTTCAAGTTTGGCTTTGCTCATCCCGGTCGAGCTTAGTTCTCCCTTTATGTTTTTCTTAAGTCGTTAGAATTTGCTCCCGAAGACCGGTCGGAAGGTAGAGGGACTCTTTAGACTGCCCTGAAGGACCGGTATTGGGCTGTTGATACTCCCTTACTGTTTGAGTTTGGTCTATACGTTAGGAGTGTTTTCTGTCTCCTACTATATTCCAGTCTCTGTTCCTCCCCTGGCTTAGGTAGAGTATAGAGCCTCCAGAGTGCGTCGGTTTCACTCTGTAGTTCCTAGGTTGAGTAGGTTGCTTCCCTCTTTCAGGGTTTTAAGAAATTTGCTGAGCTCTACTCCCAGGGATGCCCATCTTTGGTCTGGTAAGTCGGTACTGCCTGTTTTGCAGTCCCTCTCACAGGTTTCTTCCTCTCTGAGGAAGTTTGTAGACATTCTGTTCTTTCAGACAGGTTGATGGCCTGACTAGCCCTTGTCTGGGCCGGTTCGGCCTCCCTGGTGGCCCTTGGGGTTAACTTTTGTCCCCCTGGTAAGTGACTGGCCAGAGTCCTCTCGGTCCACTGGCCATTCTCCCTTAAAGGAACCCCTTCTTTTAGGAGCCCCGTGTTTTAGCTCTCTTCTCAGCCATTTTGCCATGCACTCCCCTCAGCATGGCGGTGTGGGTATTTCGTTCCCATATGCGTTCTAGGACGCAGTGCGAGTTCCCTTTCGAAAGGGAACAACTCGGGTTACGACTGTAACCCTGGTTCCCTGAGAACAGGGAACGAGACACTGCGTCTCGTTGACATGCCTCTGGGCTGCCTGCTACAGTCACTTCAGACGAATAGCGGATGATATGTTCTCTAGGCGCCCCTTATATACTGTCTGGTCGCACTAGTATGACGTCATAGGCTGTCGCCGGCCAATAGGATTGGCGTGATTCCACTTTAACTTCAGACACCTGTCACGTGAGGGCGTTTCCCCATATGCGTTCTAGGATGCAGTATCTCGTTCCCTGTTCTCAGGGAACCAGGTTTACAGTAGTAACCCGAGACATTTGTGTTGTACATAGTTAATTTAAGTTTTACTAAAATGATTTTCGAGTTGTTTACTTAAATGTTTTGAGTATTCTGAACTTATTGGGTTTTACAACCACTGCATCAAAATAATTGAAAAAAATGAGAAACATTACGAATGGTGAACAATAGTTTTAAGTACAGTGGACTTAAACATTAAATAAAATAAAAAAATTCAGTTTGACTTGATTGTTATTTATAATTATTGTTTAATGTAATTGGTGTCTACAAAAATTGAGTACAAAACAGTCACAAAACAGATGAATGCAACACAACTTCCAAACAACAGGTTTTGGCAGGCAAGTGATGTAAACAGGTAAGTAACTGAGGTAATTGGGTAATTGTCGTAGACATGGCAGTGGCTAACAGTCTTAAGCCCGGAACACACCAAGCTGACGGTTGGCCGTCAGGCAGTTTTTGTTCGTTGGCCGACTAAGTTTTCTCAGTGTGTTCCGCACCGTCGGCTGAAGTTGGTCCTCGTCTGCATTTTTTTTGACCGATTCGACTTGTTGAAATGGCGTCAGAGCTCGTCGGTCAATCGGACCATCTGATCATTCTGATTGGTTGTTCAGCTACTGCCACCTGCTGGTACGGAAAGGAATTTCTTCTTACACAGGCGCAGAACGGACGTGCTATTTGGCTGTCGGTGTCAAGCGTTGGTTTGGTGTGTCAGGGCAACTTTGGACCCAGACGCTGCCGACGTGAGCCATCCTTGCAGTCTGCATTCGTCGCCACTAGTTCGTCAGCGTTGGCTTTGTGTGTTCCGGGCTTTACCCAGGGGTATCCAAACTCAGTCCTGGAGGGCCACTGTCCTGCAGAGTTTAGCTCCAACTTACCACAACACCCCAGCCTGGAAGTTTCCTGTATGCCTAAACCTTGAATAGCTGGTTCAGGTGTGTTTAATTGGGGTTGGAGCTAAACTCTGCAGGACAGTGGCCCTCCATGAGCAGGATTGGACACCCCTGGTCTTATTTGTTGCAGGTGCTGAGAGTGCGAGATGGTGGACCGGGTGACTGAAGCAGATTGAAGACTGAAGATGGGTGAAGAGGATCACACAGGTAAGTGTCATTCAGGTAAGTAGTCAGGTATGTGGTTCATGTATGAACGACAAGACCAGACAATGGTGAACTGAAGTGAGTTGGCTTAAGTAGTGCGTGGTGATGAGTGGTGGATGGTGCTGTGGATGTTGTTGACAGTTACATGTTTTGTTTTGAATATTGTTTGAATTAGCAATCATTTTATTTATTTGTTTGTTTGTTTATATATTTATTTACTTACTTAACTTTACCTCTATCCTCAATTGCACTTCTAATCCTATTAGTCATTTGGTCTAACAACAGTATAACAAAAGACGGTCTTTAATAACATCATCTGCTTAGAAGTGACAATTTTTGTTGTGAAAACAGACAAACTGTAATTAGCAATTATGTGATGTTTTGTTATTAGTAGGCTTGTCTCACACTTTCTGTGCTCTTTGATAAAATCAGTATGATAATCTATGAATAAAAAAAATCTAAATTAAATTCAGATTTGACAGCCTTAATGTCACAGTCTGTTAGTTTGTTTGTAAGGACTTTTTTTTTTTTTTTTTTTTTACATTTAAATAGCTTTTTAAAGAACTAAGAAAAGAAGGAACAGAACAAAGAAAGAAAAGAGGATAAAAAAAAATAAATAAAAAAAAACACCAAAACAAGTATTAATCACGGTACATGAAAGATCTCATCATATCTCTTCAAAAAAGAAATACATTTTTTGTTATTAATTATACTTAGTGATTTGATTAAATGTTCTACTTCACATAAGAAATCTATAAAAGTAGGTATTTTCTTAAGAAAAAAAAATTTTCTTTTGCCACAAGGATAAGAAAGTTAACAGTAGATTCTAAATATTTGTTTTCAAAAAAGCAAACAACATCTTTAATGTGTAAATTACAGTTCATATTAACTTTAGAAAAACAATAGGAACTCAAATCTTTCCAGAAAAGTTGACGAACAAATGTATTATTACATTCCTTACTTAAAAGCGAAACACCTCCCAAACATAACTGTGAAAGTTGTTTTGAGCATGACTCATGGGAAAGGGAAGCTTTCATCAGACAGAGTTAAATTCTTTAAACGGAACAGGACATTGATAGATATTCATAAAACATTCATAAGATAACAAAAAACAATAAGAACTCAGATCTTTCCAGAAAAGTGATGAAACATTACATGAGAAAAATAAATGACAAATATCTTCACTTTCTTTTTTACAGAAGGTGCATATATCAGCTACATCACAACATTTTGACACAAGAGCAAGGGTATATATGATGCAAAATTTTAAAATGCACTTCTTTCACTCTGTGTCATATTCTGTCATTGTATCTGAAGAGCATGAGCCCTCCTGCACCGCGCTGTTCCTGTCTGAACGGAACGTCGAAACATCCCACTGCTGTATGGCCAGATAATATAAAAACTATGTTTCTCACCTGGATAAAGCAAACCAGCTTCTTGCTATGAAGGTTTTGATGGATGAGGATTGCAATCAAAGTAAAGACGATTGCGGTGACGTACAGAAGCACGTGTGAGTCCGTTATATTGATGCGCAAACAAATCATGTATGAGCGCTCTTGACGCACTGATCACACATTGTATTTATGCACAGACACATTTCAGTACATTCACGTTGTTTTCATACACATTCGGGATAATGTTTGGATTTGTCCTGTGTATGTTGTTGTGTACTTTAGTATATATGCAGGTCAAGGCAGTTGGTTTAGGGTTTTTTTTTTTTTTTTGGCATCTGTGGTCCTGTTCAGTATCGCAACTTGACTTGTCTAAAATGTAAACAAGCTCTTTGCTGTTGCATATAGCCTACTATACACTGTGAATTCTGAAACTTTTTGCTGTGATTTTTTTTTAATGGGTGCTTCGGTGTACATAAATGTATGCATTATCTGAAAAATATTTGGTTATTTGGTGTCCTTTTTTGGAAAGACATCTAAATTTACCTTGAAAAAAGCTGAAAAATACAGTTTTGTGAGAATTGCACTTCAATCTGATGGTTTACTTTGCTGGATATAGGCAATGATGGCAAAATGGACGTGTTAAACAAGATTAATGGTAATTTCACGATAAGTGTGTGATTAATCGTGAAAAAAAATAATATATTGACAGCCCTAATATATATGAACTGCATAACAGAAAAGAGAGAGAAAGAGAGAGAGAGAGGTGCTCTGTCTTTGGTGGCACTTTAGAAGAGAATATCGATGAATGTTCACCCCAGGCTTCCTCTTTAAGAATCATTCTCTGCTGAAAATGTCATGGAATAGAACTGAGAGTTTATAAAGCTAAAAATCAATAGGGAATTATTACAAAGAACCAACAAGAACTGGCTAGAGTAGATATCTCTTCTGTGATACAAACCTGAAATATTTCTTCAGTGAGTCCTGAGAGAGAGAGAGAAAAGTGGAGACATTAAAAAAGGCCACTGGGTTCACATTCTGTCAACCCTGTGTCGCAAAGATTTTTTCTTTGTTGTGTATACTTTAAGGCTGTATCCGAAAACCTAGGCAGACTTGTTGCCTCGCTGCCTTATCAGGTAATGACTTGTAAGGAAGCGTTTGTGCATGAAGGCACCTCACGAAACTGATTTCAGACAGACTTCCGAGGCAGCGTAACAGCTAAATAGCGCAAGCTTTGGTGAGAATTAAACAAATATTTAATTACTACAGTAGTAATTTGTCACTAGAAATGACATCAAAAGTGGAAAACGGTGGTCAAAAACGTACATTTAAACACAAATTGACCAGCAAATGGATCTTCATTTTTTCTAGCTCAACTGTCACAGAATGGAACACACAGGATTATGGGATATCAAAGGCAGCGAAGGATACATCTATGCTGCCTTCAAAAATTGATCAGTTGAAGGTATCTCAGGAAACAGGAAGTGAAGTTAACATTGGATTCACACATGCCTGATGCCTTCCTGCCTTGAAATGTGTCTTCCGAAGGCAGCATTTTCAAGTTTTCGGATGCAGCCTAAATCTTTTGTTCCACAGAAGAAGGGTCATACAGCTTTGGAACAACATGAGGGTAAGTAAATGATGACCAAATTTTCATCTTTGGGTTACAATCTCTTTAATTAAAGTTGCATTGGCTTAGTAATTGTAGACTAATAAGATATACTAGCAAACTGGTTTAAATGGTGCGTGGCTAAATTATATCTCCCTTTGATTTACTCATTATCTTTCCGAAGCTTTGTTCAGATTTTTTTTTTTTTTTTTCTTATTTGAAAGCGTTTCCACTGCTTGTAAAAATCAGTTAAATAGCTTTAATTTGGACCATTTCAGGAGGCTTGCCATTGCCACTGTGAGAGAAAAAAGGCCAAGAATTATTGAACAAAAAAAAAATCTGATAACAGTATCTATAAACACATGCTGATCAGAAGGATTCACAGAGCAAGTTACTCAAGGGACTGGGAATAATTTACTTTCAGTTAACAGCAATTATAGATAAAATGCACAAATAAATTAATTAATTGGAATAATGATAATGCTGTTTAATTAATATGTAAATAAGTTTGTGGTCAGGGTATTAATGTGTGTGTGTAACAGCAGACATAACATGGCTTTCTAAATGGCTGCCAGAAGAGCTATTTACCGTAAAGAAAATGTTCACATATAGTGTTTTCAGCATTATACTGCAAAATACATCAATTTTAGGAAGCTCCAAACTATAAATCCTGCTACAGTAGCAAAGTATGAAGTTCAGTGGATATTGTTGTGGTATTAGACTAGATTTGTTGGAAATCACAAATGGAAGGCTGGTGCTCTGAAATGTACTTAATGGAAGATTTGGAGGATTTAGGTTCGGTTGTTGTATATCCTGGGCCCTACTGATACTCTGACCATATATGGCCGGTCTGAATATAGCATTTGCAGATAAGAAGAAATGTCAAACTAGGACGTATTTAGAACACTAAACTGTCTTATTGTGACAGTCTGTTTTATTCTAGTAGAATTTGGATGATCCAGTTAGATTTGCAGGTCCAAATGGCCCTGCTGTACACCAGTGTTATTATCATTAAAACAAAAACTAGTCAAATTGGTTTCATTATTTGAAATAAAGTTGAAATAAAATAAAATATAAATGGTAACACTTTACATAAGTTAATTACTGCAACACTTATACATCATTTATTAATATTAGCTAATGTTAATCATTTAACATTTACTAATATAAGATCAAAAGTTTTATCTGTTAACACTAGTTAATGCACTGTAAACTAACAATTTTAAACAATTTTAACAATTTTTTAAAAACTATTTTTAATAACTAACATTAACAAAGGTTAATAAATGCTGTAAAAATGCTCATTGTTAGTTTGTGTTAGTTAAAGGGGACATATCATGAAAATCTGACTTTTTCCATGTTTAAGTGCTATAATTGGGTCCCCGGTGCATCTACCAACCCAGAGAACGTGAAAAAGGATGACCCAGAACTTTGTTTTGGTAAGCCTTTCTCTGCAAGCATGTGAAAAAATGAGCTGCTCAGATTTTGCTCCCCTTGTGACATAGGAAGGAGATCTTATTAAACTATTACCGCCCCTTAATCTGCAAGTTTCCACCCACAGCTCTGCCATTTTGTTTTCAAAGTATTTTTAAATAATGCAATGTGTTTCTTCGGTTCAGGCAGCTCCAGCTGCTTTCCCTTAGCCTCCATACGCTCTATTACTTTATGCTAGCACAAACAGAAGTTGTGTTGGACAGAAATGTATGGGTGTTACTTATGACTCAAAACAGCTTAGACTACTAATGTGATTTCATTTTACGCCAGACTGCTTCACAAATGAGGGTCAATTCAATGTTGGATTTGTACAAAAGATTAACATGACGGCACATGCTAGTCGATGAGTTGAGCTCCATAACTCCACAGCAACTACATAAATTTATCCACTAACCATTCAGAAACATCCAGTTGCATTCTAAAAGTTGTAACTTCTTCCTGAGTCTCTCCATCAGTGTCCGACTCCATTTGAACAATGAAAGGCTGAACACCGTTACTGTCAATCTTCATTTTGGCTGCGTGAGATTCTCCAGCTTTGTTGTATTCGAGCAACCAAAGCACGAGCTGTTAAAGCTCCGCCCGGGAGCAGCAGCTCATTTGCATTTAAAGGGGCGCTCACAAAAATGTTTAATGTATTATTAAATCACTTTGTACTGGATCCTGAGTACCTTCGTCTTCCTCGGTCTTCATCTTGTGACAAAAATAACACTTTTGTTTTTCAGGTATTAAAGGAATAGTTCACCCAAAATGAACTATCATTTCATTCACCACATCTTTTACTCACCCTCATGATATTTACATTCACATTTAATCATTTAGCACATGCTTTTATCCAAAGCAACTTCCAGATGAGGAGAACGATAAAAGCAATCAAACCAGCAATAGGCAAACGATATGTAAGTGCTGTGACTAGTCCCAGAGAGTCTAGCACAGTACACATAGCAAGATAAAATATAAATAGATATACAGAATAGAATAGTAAGTGTTAAATGCATCTCAGTCTTTCTCCAGTAACCACTTACGATTAGCACACACAAATGTACCTCAATTGCAATGTCGCTAGGAGGTTTTGAGGCTAGGCTATTAGTTGAGTACTTGTATATTAATATTAAAAATGCAATTCAGTTGTGTGTGCTTCACATATGTTTTCATATTTCAGTGTTTATTCATTTAGGAGATGCTTTTATCCAAAGTGAATTATCTTCGTCACTGCATATGAAGATATTACAATGTTTTGGATTTCTGAATTTTTCAACTGACTGCATCAGGATTGATCAGTGTTTGTTCTGTGGTCCCATGCACTTCTGAATACATCTAAATGTGGTTTGAGACGTTAGGTGTAAATGGGGTCAATGTCACATTTATAATATATTTCCAGCAGACCTGACAGCATCAGTGCCTTCAGTTCTTCAGTTCAGTGTCTCTTTTTTTACATACTGCCGCAGTGACCCCAGCTGCATTAAACCCGTTGAGTTAAGAAAACCCTTGATGAGCAAACCTTGGAAACTTTGTATTGAAATGTGGCATTCAGCTCATCATTTCAGGATAGAACTTCAATCTTCCCTTTTTTAACTGTTCTGAATTCATGTTCTTTATTCTGAAGAAAGACAAGCTCCTGCACTCTGTATACAGAAAATGACAGACAAATGCTAGAGCGCTCAGGCATTCATTTTCAGCATAGCTTACATCAGCAATCACAAGTGACAGATGTAACGCTGGGCCTGAAGAACACCCACCGACAATGACACATGGACTCAATAACAAACCTAATAAACTGTCACAAAGACTGCAGCTCGAGAATAATGCAGTTACATCAGAGGGATTATGTTTATTCACATAATGCATCAAAATCCCTTGCAATCACTCACTGAATACCTTTAGTGTTACTCAATTTAAAGAGCAAGGTGTTGGTGGGATTCAACTGTGAATTAGGGTTGTGTTATGCCGGGTTCAGACTACCCGATATTTTTGTCGGTCATGATGGTCACTGTGTCAGATTATACACGATTTTGACTCCTAAAATCTTGTCATGTAGTGGATAAGAAACATGTACACGTTGCTACCCAACCATTCTTCGCATGCCGTCTTTAACCGCATGCATGCTGTCATCGAGAAGTCGGGACTATGGACTGACAGAAGGTGCCGTGAGTATAAACAAACAATGGATAGCAGTGTGTTTTGCTCTGTCTTGTCGTCAGAAAAGCCCAAAAGTAGACACATATCTGGATTGCATGGATATTTGGATTTCCACCAAAGAGAACTGAGGTAACATATGTTTTATTTACCCTTTTTCACTCTGTCGTGGTAACTTAGTTAGTCGAGGAAACATTATGCAGAAGTATTGTTGCCATAGCTCCACAAACATTTCCTCCATTGTAAATTCCACCTAGAAGGAACGATGCTATTGTCGTTTCAGCATGTAAAGCATGTAGGAAGGAGCTTCTGTGCTTCTATTGGCCAGTGTCACACATGTGACGGAACCAAGTGGCAACCTCCCCCAGTTTCTCTTGAAGCCAATACAGAAGTGACTTGAACTGCAATTCATCGACTGGCCGCTAGGGACAGGCTCCAAAAGAGAGCAGAATCTCATTGACCCCCATGTTAAAATGCCCAACTTTACAGCAGAAAAAAAAAAAAAAAAACATGTTTACAGCCTGGTACAAATTATGGTTTTGGTCTATACAGCTAATTTTGCCCTTCATGACAACTCTGAGGGGGGTGAATTTTTTTATAACTCATCTGTTTAAATTATATTAAGCCTTAAAGTTCTGCATAATTAAGGGCGTGGTCACTTGAGTGACAGTTACATTGGCGCTGCTGTCTGTGAGCCATCATCTCAGTTCTCAGTCAATTCCAGCCGCTGAACTTGCCTCTCCATCATCTCAAAACTAGTGTACTAGTTTGAATAGTCCTTATTTTAACTGCCAATTAGGTGAATAGGAATGCTAACAGATCGCTTTCTCCAGGGATTATAGCTCTTCTTGGTGCCAGTTTCTATCAAATAGTGTGGTCTGTTAGGTCTTAGATTTGACAGACAGATATTGAATGTACTTTAAAAACATCAAACATGGTTATAAGCAAGTATTTTAACATCTGATTGGAACATGAGACTCTAATGGTAATTTTCTTTAAAGCAATTTATGTTGTTAAACTACTATTCCAAGACTTCAGAAACTGTCAAAACATATATTTTGTGGCATAAAACCTATAAATGTAAATTATGGCATGAAGTTATTGCAGAAACATTTTTGTACTTTGATGATGGTTCAAAACAATACACTCAGTGGCTCAGAGGAATATTGCTTCATTGTTTCATTCCACGTGTGAATGCACATCAAAGTTTCTGACTATCTCAAAGAGGGAAAAGAAGAACAAGGGAATGGAAACATTTCCAATTATTTCTTGCAGAAATTAATCTATCAGTCCGTGGTGAGCTGCCCTTGGACTGGAGACTGCAGAAGAGCAAACTGACTATTATTCCTGGTAGTTCCTCTGGAGATGCACTCCTCCTCCTCCTCCTCCTCCTACCCTGCTTTAATTCTGTGGCTGATGAGCATTGGTATCACTGAGATGTGTTTAGTGCCAGCCCCAGCGTGGCTGAGGGGAAGCTGGTGAAAGACACAGTCTGAGATAAAGCTGAAGAACAGAGGCTCTAGGCTCTGGAGACAGAAGATCAAGACAGAAAGGTGGAGTGGAGGCTGAAACAAAGAATCACTTCCTCTCTCCCTAGTTTAAATTGTGGTGATTATGATGAAGTAGTTCTGACTCACTCGGTGCTCTAGGCGAAAAGACATCACCGAGGGAGGGGGGAGGGGGACAAATAATAATAAAAAAATTGCATAGGATGTGTTGGTCTAATGGTATAGTATTTATAATATTTTTCTATTTATGGAAATGTACACTTCCATTAAAAAAGTTTGGTGTCAGTAAGATTTTATTTATAGAAACTAATACTTTTACTCAGCAAGGATACAAACAAATTGATCGAAAGTGCTAGAGATTTTAAAGAGATTTGCATTGTTGCAAAGATTTCTATTTTTAATACATTTTGGAAAAAAGCAATTCCATTAAACGTGTTGTAAATGTTCTTTCTCTGTGAGTGTCACAAGTCAAACAGTATTAAGTTGTATAGAGCCGGTGTATGTGTATGACAACAATGGAGTGGCAAAGCAATCAAAGTACACTTTTGATAAAAACAAACATTAATATTTGAAGCTGTGAATTGGGTAAACATCAGCAGAAAAGGTAATACAGAATGACAGAAAATGGAGCATTACAAAAATAGTAAACTTAATGCAAACAAATCAGCTGTATAATCAGCGTACATCAAAAGACTTTCAAATATTTATTATTAAGCTGTAGCAGAGATGAATTCAAGAGGAGCATTTTTGAGAGGGATTGTGGGTTTTTTGCTGAGCCATTTGGTTGTAATGAGAGGAAAACTTTTATCTTATAATTTGTTTACTGGGTTTGCTTTCAAACGAGATAGTGGAGAGGTTGTGTAGCATTGAAACACGCTGGCCCCTGCATAAACATGTATGCCATGTCAACATGTGTTTATGTGGCAATTGATTAGTCTAGTTGCAGTATATTGGCTCTCATTAGTAAATCTATTTCAAGGCCATTTGATTGTATTTTTGTTTTGTTTTTGTGCATATTTCAGCATTGTAGATGTTGACATTATGATATTTGCTGGTCTAATACAATTTTTTTCAAATGTTTAAACAAGCTGAGTATGTCACAGTTGTGACACATTTAATAATAAAGCTGAATTCAGCTCAAGATATGTTAATGTCAATGTCAATTTTCATTAAACACAACCAAAGTTGTGTCAATACAGTATACCACTAAAAGAACAATCAAATCACAGGTTTAAATTATAATAATGTAAGAAGAAATATTTTTGTGACTTTGTGACATTTGTGGTTACAAAGTATATAATATTTTTTTTTTTTTTTTTTTTTTTTTTTTTTTTTAAAGAAAATGACTGATTGTTTCGCTGGATACAACCCTTATTCCTCGTCTGGGATCATGTAGAGCCATTTGAAGCTGCACTGAAACTGCAGTTTGGACCTTCAACCCATTGGAAGCTGTTGAAGTCCACTATATGGAGAACACTGCATCATTATAATGTGTTGTGGTGCCAGAACAGTTTCAGCAAGGCTGCACTGTATTTGCATGACTTTGATGGAAAAAAAAATATGCATTTTTCATAAAAACAACACTTGCTTCATTTGCTCTTTGCATTTAACAGTGACACCACATTTAATCACTCGCCTGCTGTTAGAACAAGCTGTTTCACAAAATTGAAATACTTGCATTATTTTGAAACAATTTGACATGAAAATGTAAGGTATAATACACTTCTCAACAGCACAAGATCTCTATCCAAGAAATTGACACATGGTTTTCCTGTAGCTCAGTGGTTAGAGCATGGCATTAGCAATGCCAAGGTCATGGGTTTGATCCCAGGGATTGCACATACTCAGATACAAATGTATAGTATAATGCAATGTAAGTCGCTTTGGATAAAAGCGTCTGCCAAAATGCATAAATGTAAATGTATGAAAATTTTCATCTGGTGCATTACCTTATATTCTGTAAAGGTTAAAGGATTAGTTCACTTCAGAATTAAAATTCCCTGATAATTTACTCAACCCCATGTCATCCAAGATGTTTATGTCTTTCTTTCTTCAGTTGAAAAGAAATTATGTTTTTTTAGGAAAACATTCCAGGATTCTTCTCCATATAGTGGACTTCAACAGCTTCCAATGGGTTGAAGGTCCAAATTGCAGTTTCAGTGCAGCTTCAAATGGCTCTACACGATCCCAGACGAGGAATAAGGGTTGTATCTAGCGAAACAATCATTACATTACGTAATCACGTTGGAAAGGTCACGCGTGATGTAGGCGGAAAAACTTGCGATAGGGTGAAAAATTTTCTCCTCCAACTTCAAAATCGTCCGACATTGTTGTTTTACCTTTTTTTGGTAACCAACCAAAAAAAAAATATTTCATGTTCACTCTATAAACACTTGCTCGGTACTTCCGCCTACGTCACGCATGACCTTTTCTAAGTATATAATTTTTTTTTTTTTTTTTTTTTGAAAATGACCAATCATTTCTCGATGAGACACTTATTGTGTTTTATATTATATTAAAATAATATATGTTATAAAAATCTTTCTTTAGTTAATGCAGGTATCATCAAGAAATAATGTTAATGAATTATATCTTATTGTAAAGTGTTCCCAAAATTTCAGTCACTCACACATAGACCCTCATTACAGAAGAGTCAGTAAAACGTTACCAAATTCAGCATATGAAAACAAAAGCTGCCCTTTAACAAAGAGAGAAAAATCAATATTTCTCTCATTAGTCTTGAGGTTGTCAGGCATAGCAACTGTATGCTCTCAAATAATTCAGACATATCGATGAGGTGGACCGAGTCTTTCTATTCTAACTAGAGCATTTGGCTCCTTTCATGTGTTCTTTCTCCACATATAAGGCATTCATCTCTTCTTGGAACATAAAGAGTAAAGCAGCAATGAATGACATTTGGTTGTTTAACTTAGTCAGACATTATTTTGACATGCATTTCTGCCTCACGGATGAGTGCGTAACTGGTAATGAAACTATTTTTTATAAGAAGACAGACATCTTTATCTTGGCTTTTGCAAGAAATTATCAAGCTAAATGTATTTTATGAGACCTTATGAAACATTTTAAAGAAAAATGCAGTACTTTAATATGTTTTCAAATATTTTGAAAGGGCTTCAGTCACGCTTGCATTTGATTCAGTGACATCTTTGAAAGTGCAATGAATTCACTCTCTGCTTTCTACTAACACTGGGTATAATATTCTGTGAAACAAATTTTATGAAGAGCTTATGTCTTATTGAACCAGTAGCATAAATGAGAGGTCATTGAACTAAAGAAAGTCTTTTACTCAGAGTAACTGAGCAGAAGATAAAGCAAAGTAGACAGATAAGATATGAATGCCAGTGATGGATGTGGAAAATTGGTTTTGCTATCTTTTAGAGTGTGATTTCTCTAGGTCAAAATAAAATGAAAAGAGCTTAGTGTTGTTTCATGTGGAAGAAATCAAGGTTTACTGTTCCTAACTTTATTCATCTATTCACATTTGTTCCTATCATGATTTGTGAGTTAGCTAATTGTTTCTTAACTTAGGTCATTGATTTGGTACCTTTTCGATTAAAAAAATAAGCCTGATTGTCTGATCCTCACTGATGTAACTGACATGAGTGAATAAAATCAAAGATAACATCTAATAAAGCAAACATCTGTCATGACTTATGACTTGTTCATCTTTGTTTCCCCCTCCAGAATAACATGTGGTGAAACATATGGAATATTCTTTGCCACTCAAATTATGTTTTTTTTTTTTTAATAATGTTTTTATAAGTAAATCAATGAATCATTAGTTCAAACAATTCATTCAAAATGCTGATTCATTCATTAACGAAACAAAACAAGTGTCTTTATGAGTAAGTCATTGAATCAATAACTCAACTGATTCATTAAAATAGTATGAACTTTGCATCTCTTGTAGAATTGGTAGTGAGAGTATGTAAACAGTTATCTACATTGTTATTATTATTCGTTATTGTTTATTAATTTTGGTTGCAGACTATCTACGCTTTGTCTTCATAATGGATGACAACAAATTGTTACAAAAAAAAAAAAAATCATTTAGGAATGAAGCAACAGCATTGTGTGTTGCTCGGAGACCTGCAACACTTCTGTTTTGGCTTTGTTTGGAAATACGTTGGCGGAGCAGAAATTGATAAAGTAACAATCATGCTGTTTTTCCTAATATCAGCACAGCTGTGATTAGTCATTTAAAGAGATGAGCCCTTCAATATGTCATGCAAAACTTTATGTTTCAATAGGAAATACGGGTTTTTAGTACAGTTGTGTACTACAGGTGTGACATCCCTTACCAAAATCGAGTTGTTACAGTTCAGCTGGTGGGATGGCACCTTAATAGAGGAGAATGATTCTCCCAAAACATGCAATACCTACTGTGCCCTGCTGAAATCCAGCATGATCTATCTATCTCGGTGAGAACATAATCCTTTCTTCTCTTCCCATCAATCTCCCAAAAGGATTTAGTTTATGACAACGCATCTGGAGCCTCTGTCTTCAGAACTGTGGCCCGAGGGGAGGAAGACCGCCTGCTGCCGTATCATTTTCACTTCTTCCTGTTGCTGAATCTGATGCTTTGTTACTTTGCTCTTTTGTGTGTTTATGTTTAATCTACCATTTCAGCCAGTAATCCTGTTTTTTAAAGGAATTTTTAAAATCACCTGAGGTTTTTTTTTATTTTTTTTTATCAATCATTCCATTAGAAATACAGATTTTGTATCCTCTATTTTGTGAAAGAGAAAATGTTCTGATGGTTTGAAACAGCTCTTCAGGAACTAAGGTGCTGCTCAGTGGGCTGAACGATTCCCATGTTTCTCACTTAAGGGATGTGTTCCAAATGTCATGTTCCCACTTGTACCCCTCTGAAGAACAAAAATGTTCAATTCAGGTATGATGAGCACAATGAATAATACAAGGGAACTAGGAGCCATTTGATGGGGCACCGTTATTTTGCCTGGGGTTAAAAGCGTGTATGCCATAAAGGTTACTGCGTAGTGACGTAAAACAGAGCAGATAACATTCAGAATTGATCCACATTCGCTCAAAGCTAGCATTGTTCACACATTGCAAATTAATGTTGCAGTGATAATGGCCTCGTAAAATTGTTGTTAGTAATACAATTATAGGCTCATAAAATGAAGCTCAATAAACTAGAAGCCTGTATTCTTTAGTGAAGATGTTGTCAGATTTAAATTATCAATTAAAACCAGCTTGTTATGTTTAAAGCTCAGTGATCATTCTTACTTGTGTGAAATTTTGGCATGCACACAAATACCCATTGATCAGCTCTTGTAATGATGCATTGTATTTCTGTTTTGTGTTCTGTGTCCTCTTTCTTTTCTTCAGCAGCAAATTTGCCTGCAGTCTGCGAGGGAAATGTTTCTCCCTTCAGTTGCCTCAGCTGTGCATCTGCCTGCTGACGTTTGATCTCACTGTAAGTCACCCGCATTGGAAACGGCTGATTTTGAACAAAGAACTTTTTCTTTTTAATTCCCCCACACTGACAGTAATTCTAAAGCAGTAGTCAAGGCAACATGGAGTAATAGGAGAGGCAGATAGGGACACAGCCGCTTACAGGCATGAGGATTCAAACTCTACCACAGTTGTTCTGCCTCAATCCCAGCTCATTATCTACAACTAGAAGGCCCATGTAGGAGGATGAGGCATGGACTTCTGGGACAGAGAAAGAGGGAGGAAGTGAAGGGGAAGAGAGATACTTTGGCCTGACAAGTTTGAAGTACTGTTTGTAATTGTTTTCACAGCCCAGCAGAGGGCTGTGTCATTGTCGAGCAAAAATGATGACAATGCAAAAGATAAGTGATAGGTGGACCAAGGTATAGAGAGAATGAAAGCTGTATGAAGGATCATTTTAGCAACCTCAGCAATGTTTACTTAATTCTGAAGTGCAAAAGTGCACTTTACAAAACTTATTTTTTTTGGACAGATAGATAGTCAAATCTTTAATTCTTATTTCTGTTATATATATATATATATATATATATAAGTTTGGAAACGGTAAGATTTTTACTGTTTTTAAAAGAAGTTTCGTCTGCTCACCAAGGCTACATTTATTTAATTAAAAATACAGTAAAAACAGTAATATTGTGAAATATTATTACAAATTTAAAATAACTGTTTTCTGTTTGAATATATTTTATAAAGTAATTTATTCCTGTGATCAAAACTGAATTTTCAGCATCATTACTCCAGTCTTCAGTGTCACATGATCCTTCAGAAATCATTTTAATATGCTGATCTGCTGCTCAAGAAACATTTATTGTGTACAACTGTACAAAATATTTGTGTACATTTTTTTTTTTTCAGGATTCTTTGATGAATAGAAAGTTCAAAAGAACAGCATTTATCTGAAATATAATCTTTTGTAACATTATAAATGTTTAGAATGATTTCTGAAGGATCATGTGACACTGAAGACTGGAGTAATGATGCTGAAAATTCAGCTTTGATCACAGGAATAAATTACTTTATAAAATATATTCAAACAGAAAACAGTTATTTTAAATTGTAATAATATTTCACAATATTACTGTTTTTACTGTATTTTTAATTAAATAAATGCAGCCTTGGTGAGCAGACGAAACTTCTTTTAAAAACATTAAAAATCTTAACGTTTCCAAACTTTTGACTGGTAGTGTATATATATATATATATAGATAGATAGATAGATAGATAGATAGGCTGCTTGTGATGCCTGAAGTCAAAAATCTCTTGTGTGAAACCGATTAGTTGTGACAGACATATTGTTATATTTAACAAATAATCCATAATATCCTTCACCCAACAAGCAAACCAAGGGCTAGAATTATCTGAACGACCCCCAAACTGCAACTAACACACAGGCAGAACCAGATGTCTGGTTACAGGACACATTAAGACTGATAAGACTGTTTTACTACCTAAAGGAATTTACAGAGAGTTTTGACTCTCACTTAATTCTTGTTGAAAGATTAATAAACCCTTTTTATTCTATATAACCACTTGAGAAATGTATAAACATGTATCCAGTTTTCCCATCTCATAATGTATTAATTCAAACTCTTTTGGATTAACATTTCAGAATAGCATACTATGGTTAACTAAGATCACATGTGATCTTTACTTGGGGCATTTGGAAACAAAGCTTGCCTATTTCCAAATGTAATTGAGTGCATCTCTGGTGATTGTGTGTGTTCTATATATTCTTATAGCTGCCAATTGTTTGGTTAGGTGGATATATTGCAGTTATGTTGGCTCATAATCTGAATATATTATGATATCACTTTTGCTATATTATAGCTCGTATACCTGTCTTTATTTTCTGTCCGATAGCTTAATAGAGGTTAAAAAGATCTTCCAAAGTTACTGTAGGCTTAACATGAAATACACCAGTAGAACATGTTACTTGAACAACTGCCTTTGTTTGTCCTGGTACACAATTTGTATCAACCAATCCTTGCCCTGTAATTGTAGGAGTAGTGTTTTTGATTGATCGAAAATGTTGTTTCAGGAAGAAACAAAGATGTTGATCCAGGAGATTGTTCTACTTGTGTAAATCACACTGAGCCAAGAAAACTTGAATTTTCACATTGTTAATCAACAGCAGAAATGAAAGGTCACAGGATTTTCAAGGTGGCCATGAGCTGCCATTGCTGAATAGAGTTTTTCTTCAACACATTCAAAAACATGAACACCAGATGTGATGAGAAGCCCATTATCTGTCTGCTCTACTTATAATAACGAATCCTTGTTTATTTACAAACCGCATTGCCTCTTCTCTCCTGCATCAAGAAAATATAACGGGTCAATAAATTTCACTTTTATTATTTGCGTCTGCCAGGTGGTGAAATTAATTACCCTGAAAAATGAACAGCATTATAACATCATTCAGTTTAGGAAACTGCAGGGGGCTATGTAAATATTGTCAGGAGCAAGATGGCTCCTTCAAAGCTGTAAAAGCTCTTTTTGACACTCAGCATTACCTCTGCTACAGCTGATGTCACACAAAGAGAAGTCTCTCTTGAAATAAAAAAAAAAAAATGAAAAAGCTTTTTATGGTGTTAACACAAAACAATTTCAATCTTTTATTTCTCTCAGGTAGCCATTTATATTCCAGGAGACTCCACCTAAGAAGTGCCATCCTGTGCTGCCAAGCGATTTCTATCCCATTTACTGTCCTTTTATGTTCTCCCTCCCCATTTAGATGTCCTGATTTCTCACCCGCTGTTTTCTACATCAAACTCTGTAGATGCTGTCAGGAGTGCTGGAGAATCCTCTTTCTGGCTAAATCCTATTGCATTATATTGTTGAGGTGGTTTTGAGTTCCTGGGGGAGGAGCAATGAATCTGAGTGAATCTTCCTTGCTTTCTCTAATGATAAATGTATTGATTTACAACTGTTTTATATTAAAAAAATATAAATTTATGAATTTTGAAACTGAACACTTTTTCTATAAACACTAATTTCTGTTCAAATTAAAAAGCAGCAATGTATATATTTATAAATACATTTTATATTAAAAATGTATAAATTATGTTAATGACCCTTACAAAAAAAAAAGTTTATTCAAGTGTGCTATTAGTAGGCTATGCTCTTTTAAACTAAAAATAAGTCAAGTCATACTTTCAGTCTACTTCTCAGAAATATACTTAAAATTGCATTTAAGTATATACTTCACTTATACTGACAGAAGTGTATTTGACCTATATTCATACTCAATCTTTTGATTGAGATAAAAGTATAATCAAGTATACTTGGCTTGTAGTTGTGTTTCATGTTTTGATTGAGTATCCTATGAAATATTTTTTTCACATAGTTTTACACACTGTCTTATAAACTTACAATGTTTGAAAATATTTATTTACAAACAAAACAGACATGTTTTCATGTTTTCACTGTTAAACAATAGGGGACGCTTTTATGCATCTTCAGCAAGAGTACTGAATCTCCGGATCAAAACACAGGCAAAGAAGAAGCAGAAACAAGTGATAGAAGCGTTGCACATGTTAAATAATGTGATCAAACTGCCTAATGTTAATAATAATGATAATAATAATAATAATAAAAGTTTTATTTATATACCGCATTTCCAGTGCTCAAGGAGGCTTTACAGTGTACATGCAATAAGAAAAGCATAACACCACCAATAGGGTGAACAATAATGACAAACAATGGAAAAGTGGAAAAGAAGAATATTACAAAATAGTAAGTTAGAGTAACGAGAATACAGAACAGTATGAGAGCATTATACTACCAAATGAAATGTTGACACAGGAAGAGGTATAAAAGCTTTGGGGGTGTTGATGGAAGCGTTCTACTCCATGTGTCCTGATATTTCATCTTACCCCTCAGATTGTCCTACCAGGGCTTACTGCGCATGCACACATCAATATTGCGTCATTTAAATAAAAACTAAAAAAAATAATAATTGTATTGTTTTAAGGGTAGGTTTAGGGTAGGGGTGGGTATGGATGTTAATAAAGCCTCAAACCACATGAATATGATGCTGGTAGCACAGTAGGTGGCATTTTTCACTGTTTTAATGGGAGGTAGCAAAATCTGACAAGGTAGGACAAATCGACAGAACACTGGACGTAGTCTTTGACAAAAATGCGATTTTCTCAGGTCTTTGTTAAAAATGTTGCTTTTTTGATAAAAAAAAAAAATGCATGAAGCTAGAATAAAATATTTGTTTGTTTGTTTGTTTGTTTAAAAGCAGAGGCTCTGTTCTTTCTAATATATTGCATGTTCAGATATTCATACAACAAAATATTCTGGGGGCCATGAAAGTTTTGTGAAAATGATGAAAAATGCTGGCGCTGGCTGTCAACTTTAAAAACTTAAAAAAAAAAAAAAATGCAGGCAGGGAAAGAGTTAAAGTACAGTTAAAGGATACAGTTAAACTATCAGTATACCTATAAGTTCACAAATAGCTTCAGCTACTTATAGCATTCAGCTAATTATAAATATTCTCCACTTGAAAAGAATTAAAAACACAAAAGGTTGTTGTTATTAGCTCAGAAATTACATACCTATTTCCATTTTGAAACCATAACATTTGTAAAACCTGGTTTTGGTCCAGAGTTAAGACAACCAGCCATGAATGCCTAAACACTATACAATTGTATATATATATAACTTAAAGTAAAATGTTGATATTTGCATATTAACATTTGATTTTATTGCACAAAATACCACAGTGCCCACACTTGAAATAACAATTGAAAGCAGGTTTCTGTAATGATTGTCCCTTTTTTTAACAGTTACGACTGCTGTATTGAGGCGTATCTCCAAGCTGCCGTGCAGTTCACCCGTCAGGGGTAGTGTCATGTTTAACGACAACTAGCCTACCTCTGTCTGAGGCAGAAGGATTTAATAGAGGCCAAGTGGATACACTTCACACACTTCTGTGGTGGAGAAGAGCAGCGAGGTGACAGTGGACTCTTTCTACGATGCAATCAGGCCTGCATTTGCCCCTGAGGGGCCCGTGGTCTTGTTGATTTTGTCTATTTTCCCTGAGATGTATCCACCATGAGGTGCACCGCCCCACGGGACTGTGTTCCAGGACCTGGTGTAATGTTAGATTGTAAAGCTGGAAGGCAAGAAGGAAGCCATTTCATGGCTCTCAAGCTGAGATGTGAAAGTAATACTCAGCTAGTGTTACAACAGGCCTCTCTGGATTGAACCTATCATATTAAGTTATTTCACTGACACTGAGAATGTGTGGGGGGGGGGAATTGAACATTACACCCGCATAGATGGCCGATGCATACCAAAAAGCTAAATGATTGTATATGGATGGACAATGCATGAACCCGCAATGACATAAAAAAAGTCTGGACATGAGACAAAAGGGAGCAAAAGGCCTTTTTGAATGTTTTTTCTGCATAGTGACATTGAGATGTCATTCTTTCCGTTTTCCCCTTCTACACAGCTGAATACGCCATTACATTGGCTTTGTTCTTGACGGGCACTTTCACAACAAAGGTACGCGGGACGCGGGACGCGGGAAGAATTTGATGAAGCGGAAGCCAACGGAGGGGCATCCTTGGTCTCCTAGTCCAGCACAACTGATTGGATTACATTTTGGGAATTGCAAACTGCTTCCTTGTCTGCACAAGCCACATGTCTATTCTTCAAGAAGACAAAGTAGAGCGAGAGATGAGGCGGGGGTGTGGATGATTAAATGAAATGTTGTTTGGGTTAGTATGCTCAATGGGATTGAGGGTTCATTGTGTCGGACAGATAGGGAAGAGGCTAGAGGGAAGTTCAGTGTTGAGATTAACTTTAAGCCTTCCATTCTTTCTGATTATGTACACTTTCAGTCAGAGTTTTGTAATCACTCCACTCCAACTCCAATCCGAGTTTTCCATTTCACGCTCATTAGTGAGATAAACTGATAATTTGCTCCCAGTTACTGCTCCACCATAGATATTATTAAATATCAAACGATAAGTATGATGATATAAATGCTTGAATTAAAAAAAGACTACACAACAATGTGTAAAAATGCATTGACGTATTACTCTGATAATTAACATTCAATGAATTGTTGACGGAATTTGTAATTCATGCTGCAGATTTCTGCATCATGTTATTGTGTGTCCATTTGAACAAAGTAAGATACTTGTAGCAATTTTATGTGAGTTCTGGAATAGCCTTTTTAAAGAATATTCATATAATTGTGCTTGTGCTTTGAATCGTGACGATTATTTGCTGATCCGTGATCCTGCTTGATTTAAAGATGGTCATCGCAAACTTATTTATATTTTAATTATATATATAATAATAATTAGATAATAATAATATATATACACTATATATATATATATATATATAGTCAAACCAAAATGTATTCAGCCACCTTGAACATTTTATTCATTAATAGTTTATTCACTATAGTTTAAAAAAAATGGTAATAAAATATTTAATAATATAATTATGTCAGATAGCACTTAAGCAAAACATGGTCAGGTGAAAGGGTCTGAATAATTTTTATAAATTTTACTGGTAGTCCACTGTATGATTTTTGGGTATGTCACAGTTTACTTTATTTTGCTATCCTCACTTACATAAATGCGCTATAGTGTCCTGCACCCTAGTAAAAATATATCATAAATATCAAAAAATGTCTGAATAATTTATGGTTTGACTATATATATACATATGTCACGCTGGGTTGCAGGAAGGCAGACACAGACGAAGATAATAAATCCAAAATACTGGTTTTAATGAACAATCCAACAGGCAGGCGATCAGGTGCAACACAACTTACAAGGACAGTGATCGGACAGAGACAGACTGAACAGGAGGAACTTCAATAGCAAACACAGAGGATAATAAATAGAACACAGCTGACATATATGAACTAATGATGACGGTAACCAAGGATACAGATGAGTGGCGGGAAACTGAACAAAGCAACGTGACAAACGACAACAAACGGAAAGTCCATGAAAACTGAAAGTCCTACAAACAGAAACTAACAGACTGACATTACGCCCCCTCCGAGAAGGCGTGGCCTCACGCCGTGGAGGGAAGATGGAGGCGCCTTGGGAGGAGGACGAGGACGTGGTAAGGGGCAGGTACCAGGGGCAGGCAGACAGATGGAGGACGACGACCAGGGCGGGACAGAAGGAGGTAGCATCCATGGAGGAGACGAGGGTACCAGTGGCCAGATGGATGCGACCCAGAGCTTAGCCATGCCAAATGTCCAAGGCAGAGTCGACGGTGGTAGGAGCCATGATGGTGATGGACTCGGGGGTGATGACCGACAGCGACAGAGCCTTGGGAGGTGGAGCCCACCGCGCAGAGGGAAGTCCGAGGCGGAGATAGAATGCCGATGACCTGGGCGGCCGTGACGGAGCTGCAGCAACGACTCTCCGAGGCGGAGGTGGAGATCCGGAGAGCAGAGGATGAGCTGGTGGGACCGGGGGCGGAGGTGGAGCCTGAGGGAGGGCAGTGCTTGCCGAAGCCGAAGGGGTGGGCAGGAGAGCAGCGGACGGCCCGCAAGTCCGCAACGGAGGCTTGGCGATGTCCGACCCAGGGGGAGCCACCGGTCCGAGAGTGCCCAGCGAGTCTGAATGCTCGATGGTCGATGCCGGAGTCGAGGGGAGGAGGAGTGTAGAAGCAGGAGCCAGGTCGATGGGTCCTGCTCGTAACGCCCAGGAGGAGTAGGCTCCCAGCAGGACCACGATGTAACCTCCATCCCCTCGAACTCCATGAGGACTCCCACGGCGATGTTCCGTGACGTCCGCTCACACCCCTGGTCGGATTAACTGAGGTGCTTCGGCTCCGGGGCGATGTTGATGCCTCGGGCATAGGCTAAAACGTTGCGGCAGGTGGAAGCTTCCAGTCTGCGGGGGGTTCAGGCGTCGTCAATCGCGGTGGTGACGGGCTGGGCTCTGGGTCTGGCCGGGTTCTGGATAGGGACTGCATGCACTCCAGACACCTTAAGACGGCTTCCCTCCAATTAAGTCCGGTGGTGTCTGGAAGGTGGATGGTGTTATGGAAGTTGGCCCCGATCCAGAACAGGGTGTTTAGGGTTTCATTCTCCAGCATGCTGTGGCTGGCCAAAACACAAATGTTCTTAAAAAATGAAAAAGAATCATGGCTCTCCTGGGCCACGGTGATGAACTTGGCCCGTTCATCAAAATTAGGCGGTCCTGCTTTCAATCCTTGCATATGAACAGGCATTAAAAGATCTTTCTATACTTAAATATGCAATGTGTTACGCAGACTGACAATAAGATTAATTTAGGCCTGTTTCCCAGAGATCAAAAGGGATCAGTCAGCACAATGAGTTGTTTGCTGAAGAAGGAAGTAGTGTGAGTACTGTGAGTGTTGATGTGTCACATTGACCTAGCCGGAACAGCTCTGCATCACGCCACTCGCCTAATTAGGTTTTTGACAACGGCCAGCTGTTCCTGGAGAGGTGAAAAGGGTATCATCTCCAAAACCGTCACACTTGCCCACTTTGTGCCAGCTTACTGCAGTTTAATTGACATCTGCCTGAATCTCTCTTCACAAAAGCTGGAAGAGAAGAAGCGAAAAACCAATTAAAATCTGATCAATGAGCGCTTTCTTCACATACACAAAGAGATTTGTGCGGTTTGGTGTTTTTATGTGTAAGCACCCACGTGGTTTGTTTTCTAGCTATGTTTTGTACCAGTAAACTCAGGCTGGGAGAACAGTTATTACAGGCTCTTTACGGAGGCTGAGTATGACCCCTGTCTGAAGGTGAACGCCACCGGCTGCTCCAGCGTAGTCCATCACTACACTGCTTACCGCTTTCCATTACACTCCAGGTGCTCTTCAGTACTGCTGATACACACAAAACATGCACTCGCACACAATGTAGCTCCATCTCACCTGAATTGTACCTTGTAACCTCTCAGCCCACGTGCGTACTCGTCCACAGGGCTGTTTAAAATACAGTCATTGCACAAATCTACCTACCCCCGCTAATACACCCGCCACTTATAAACACACTCGCATGGGTCGCCACAATGACAGACTGAAGTGAGGCCTCGCCACCTCGGGTTCACGTTCCTCAGAGAGGCAGCTGAGAGGCCGTTTCCCTTGCGGAGGACTGTAATAAGTGTCAGCAGTGGCTGCAGATGGGGTCAAGTCTTTATTCAGAGATGAAAAAGGGAAATTAAAGGTCACAGTTCACTTCATAGGCCACATGGCACACTGGAAAAAAGGCGGTTTCTAATACCACGCTGGTTTTGAAGTGTGAGGGGATTTCACTAAGATGCTGATAGTGCAGTTAACATTATCCGCATTGTTTTAGTGCTTGATTCACAAATGTTAAAATTTATATATTCTTTATGATTATGTATTTAATTTCTTTTGTGTCATTAAAGGGTTAGTTCACCCAAAAATGAAAGTCATTAATTACTCACCCTCATGTCGTTCCAAACCCGTAAGACCTTCGTTCATCTTCGGGAAACACAAATTAAGATATTTTTGATGAAATCCGAGAGCTCTCTGACCCCTCCATAGACAGAAATTTAATGACCATTTTCAAGGCCCAGAAAGCTAGTATGAAAGCTAGTAATTTTATGAAGCAACGAGAATACTTTTTGAGCGCAAAAACAAAACAAAAATAACAACTTTATTCAACAATTTCTTCTCTTCCCTGTCATTCTCCTACAATG
The DNA here is from genome assembly GCA_037950665.1 of Hypophthalmichthys nobilis. Classification (NCBI taxonomy): domain Eukaryota; kingdom Metazoa; phylum Chordata; class Actinopteri; order Cypriniformes; family Xenocyprididae; genus Hypophthalmichthys; species Hypophthalmichthys nobilis. The sequence continues at coordinate 13,961,453 of CM075491.1, read as the reverse complement.
TTTAAATTGTAGATTGTTTAAATTGTAGCATGTGTGTGATGCTGACGCAGGAGCCGGCCAATAATGAGTCGCCGTTGTGACGCAGAACCTGGAAGTGCTGCATTGTGTCTACAACATAAACAGCATAGGAGAATGACAGGGAAAACAAGAAATTGTTGAATAAAGTCGTTATTTTTTTTTTATTGGTCATTCCACCAGCTTGGAACAGTCAAGGTAAAGGTCCGTGAAAGTGATTTTGTGCTTCTTTAGGATGGTACCACAAGGCACCGTTCACTTGCAAATCGCAAACTTCTGGAGGGCACATAGGTCTGAAGTAGTGAGTTAAGGTATAGGGGTGCAGAGCCAGTAGTTGTTCTGTAGGCAAACATCAGTGCCTTGAATTTGATGCAATTGGCAACCAGTGGAAGTTTATGAAGAGAGATGTGACATGCGCTCTTTTCAGCTCAGACCACTCTTGCTGCAGCATTCTGGATCAGTTGCAGAGGTTTGACAATGCATGCTGAAAGGCCTGCCAAGAGAGCATTACAGTAGTCTAGTCTGGATAGAACAAGAGCTTGGACAAGGAGTTGTGTAGCATGCTCTGATAGGAAGGGCCTGATCTACCTAATGTTGTATAAGGCAAATCTGCAGGACCAGGCCGTTTTAGCAATGCGGTCTGTGAAGTTTAACTGATAATCAGTCACAACTCCAAGGTTCCAGGCTGTCCTGGATGGAGTTATGGTTAACGAACCTAGCTGAATGGAGAAGTTGTGATGAAGTGTTGGGTTGGCTGAAATCACAAGCAGTTCTGACATTGCAAGGTTGAGTTGAAGGTGGTGGTCCTTCTTCCAGCAAGAAATGTCTGTCAGGCAGGCTGAGATGCAAGCATCTACCGTCGAATCATCTGGCTGGAATGAGAGGTATAGAGTTGTGTGTAATCAGCATAGCAGTGATAGGAAAAACATGTTTCTGAATGACAGATCCTAGTAATGACAAGTATAGACAGAGAAAAGAAGTGGACCAAGCACTGAGCCCTGAGGCACCCCAGTAGGTAGATGTTGTGACTTAGACACACCTCACCCCTTCATGACACCCTGAGAGGTAAGACTTTGACAATTTAGTTTGGCATTTAGTGTGTGTGTGTGTATGTATTAAAATGATCAAAAGTTATTGTAAAGACTTTTATATTGTTACAAAATGTCTTTCAAATAAATAGTTTTTTTTTTTTTTTTTCCTCAAACCAAGCTTGCATTAAAGGTACAATATGTAATATTTTTGCAGTAAAATATCCAAAAACCACTAGGTCAGTGTTATATATTTTGTTTACTTGAGTACTTACAATATCCCAAATGTTTCCAATTATTTGTATATCGTGAGAAAATTGCAATTTTAACCAAGGCTCCGGGACGTGTGAGGAGTCGCCTGTCAACTGCGTCATACCCGCGTTAACCCTCGGTTTCCGGTTTTATTTTGTAGAAACCATGGAAACACCAAAGATGCTTTAATATAATACACGTTTTAATAGACAAGGGAACAACTGTTTTGATATATTGATAGACAGAAAACTAATTGTTGTTATATAGCTCAACACCTTCTTGATTTTTTGCGAGTACAATGCTTTACCATGCCTCAGAGAAAAACACTATTCTGTGAAGTAGCTAACATAGCATAATCAGATGCAGCTTTATTTTCAGTAACAGTAATACAGCATTTTCTCCATCATACAATATGTTTTAAAATTAATTCCATGCCATTTATCAACACAAGCCATCCAACATTTAATATTATATTCTAAAATCGATCTATCTTACTGCAGTGTGTCTCAAACAAGTGTCTCACAGCAGCCGCCGAGCGAACGCACAGTAACGTTATATCATCATTTTCAACACACACTTAAATGTATCTAATATAATAAACAGAGCTGCGTTACCTCATACTCATGACCGGAAAAGCGGAAGCGGCGCCGGCGACTGTGTCATAATAAAGGTTCCGCTGCTCGTCAGGCGTGTGTTGCGCAGTCGCTCCAGCGGCCTCGTTCAGCTCCCACAACACTCGGTCCTGCTCTGCTTCATACTACAGTAACGTTAATAATCGCACCCATTAACATGATTGCTCCCCGAGTCCAATCCCTATTCTTTTGCACCGTCCATTGAGGTGGAGACCACATGTCCCAAGATTCCGCTCTCAAAACTTGGCGTCATCAAGCTACGCCTTTGTTTTGAATAGGCTTCTAGCGACCTCTAGCGGACAAAATTATTACATATTGTATCTTTAAAGGATGCATTATATTTTTCAAATTACATTTCAACTGTCAATGCGTTTCCTCTTTCTTCCTTTTCTCATCCCACACATTAGTGATTGCCCTAATGTAGTCATGAATCTTTTGTGCCTGGGTATTCATAGATTTGCCGAGTCTGTGTTTAGAATGCAATTTTAAGAAGCTGTCAGTGAGAGAGATGAACGATAAACCCATATGTAAATATAATCACCTAGATCATTAGTCGCATTATAATGTTAATATGTCATTGACATGTATGGGGAGATCAATTTTCAAAAATGCAGAAAAAAAGTTCATGGATGCATTGAATTAAGAGTCATAAGTTAATGTTCAGCTTAGTTAACCTTTCAAATATTATTCAAGATGTTCACACATCTTATGACCCACAAGCTAGTTAGTATATGAACAGATATGCACACAAATTGCATCTATGCAAACACACACACATCCATATTCTCTTTCTGCCTTTCTTTCTTTCATCTCTAACTCTTTCTGCTGACCAGATCAATTAGAACATCAATGCTAATGACCACATCATAGAGCAAATGAGTTCGTCATCAAACACTTTTATCCCCATTGTCCCAGCACACCCCCACAGAAACACACACACACACACATGCAAAGTGGTAGTCACATGTTCATTTCAAACCTTTCATTTTTCTCAACCACTGCCCCTTCTTTTATAAACACGCACTATATAGCACTGGTGCTAAAGCGATAGAAACCAACCGCTCCCCTTTCCAAAAGCTCGAATCATCCACACTTCATGCTCGCAGGCAGTTCAAACTCTCTCCTAACTCATTAAAGCTGTTTTGGGATTATTTACATGCCGCTGGGAAGCACAGTAAACACGATTAAGTTGGACAAATACTGGGGTCAATATTTTGCAGACATTCCAATTAATAAAACATAGGCCTACCATACGATATGAAGCTACCTCTATCTTTAGTAGAAAGGCAGATAGCTAGGCAGGGCATAATTGGCAAGACAAAGAAACAAGGACCCCTACTGTTATGCACAGTCATGCCTGTTACAGTAAAGACAACCCGGTATACTAGTACATGCTAGTACATGCTAGCTCAAATGACTGAAATATCCTTCAAAACCAAAAAAGGGAGGGAAATGTAAATAGAAATTGAAAGTGGTAAAAAGAGTGAGGCAGAGATAAAAACGTGCTGAATAAAAGCGGTTCACTGAAGTGATAGGATGTTGAGAGGAACAGTGCTTAGCCACAAACATACACACACATATCCACATGTACTTGAAGTCTGAGCAGAAAAAGACACTTTGCAGCTTTATCACAATGCCTCCTCTTGTCCCTCACTAAAATTAGCCGGTGTTGACGAGACCCTTGTGTGGCGATAAAACGGATGAATTATGCAAAGGGATTGCACAGAGGAGAAATATGAGGCAGGGTAAAAGGACTGGAAGATGTTAGTGCACAGCGGATGTGTTGGAGAGTGTGTGTGTTTGAGGAGCTGTATGTTGAACTGTTTATACATGTATGTTGTATGTGTGTACATAACCAGCCAGTGTTCAAAACTGTCTCCTTACCTTAGCCCGATTCAAAACGGTAAGCTTGTAATAATGTTTTATAATAAGAGCGGTAGTGGTGGGTTTCTGCGGGAAATTTGAGCATGCAGTTTGTCTTTGCGTCATTATGTCACATCTGTTTACATAAAGAAAGAGTCCCAGCTAGTAGGCTAAATGGCATGTGGAGGTGGCTGCAGGCGGCAGATCATTTATAGCATTTTCTCACAGCAGCTGCAGTAAATAAACTTATTTTGATGGCGGATTGTAATCCAGAAAGGTCCAAATGACCATTATCCATGACAAATGGAGATTCGCCCGTAGTCAAAAGCAAAAGACTTTGGACTGCAGAGTGGCTACACAAATTGAAATCTACAGGTAACGCTAATACACACTAAATACACATAGTAACACAATGCTGATGTTAACAATAACAATTTGAGAAAAAAGTATAACAATAATAATAATTTGCACGGTTTAACATGATCCGAGCTAAGTGATCGTTAGATTTAATCACCATTGGCAGCGCAATTTATTGTAATGCTTTTTTTCTCAGTTGGTCAGAACAAAAGTGACAGATATGTTACTTATTTGTTTAGATTACATTTTCCGGTGAAAATTTTCATTTTGGCCATACTTCCAAGACATTTCCATCGTAGTTTATGCACGTTTTCGTGTTGCATAAAAATGTATTTTTAGAATTTATGCGCATCTTGGTGTTTCCATCCAGCTTTTTTATGCGCATAAAATAGGTGGAGACGTAGAATCTGTGATTCCGGAGTACAGTATCCACACCGATATGGTGACTGACAACTGCAATTGCAAGTTTCAAACAGAGATGGTGACAAAGCGGCTTTAGAAAATAGTATGCAGACTTGAGAAGGAGAAGAACAGGGGCAGACGTGCATGTGAGCAGACAATAAAATGTTGAAATGTTTAAAGGTTAATTGCAGTACTTTATTTGACTCATTGAGCAAAACTTTGTTCAATAACGTCAAATTTATATAAAACTTTGCTTTATTGATAATTTTCTGGTCTAGCTAATGCATTTACATATTCTAGAGTTCAAAAGAAAAATTATTTGATAAAACAGCCAATGTTTGTTCGTTTTAAAATAATATCGCTTGTATATACAGTAGTCAAACATTTGAAGTGGATCAAAACATTTCATCAAAGTTGTCCTAAAACCTTCTTCTTAGGACAACTTTGATGAACTTTTTTTATACACTTCAAATGTTGACTACTATACTTAGTACAATCATTAACTGATAGTTGGCAGAGACCCGATTTGTCATGACAGCGGAACTGACAGAGTGGCAGTTTCTTCCAGTTTTTCCCCTCCGCTTGGCCTAAAACACTGCATTCGTGGTCATCCAGTTTGAAATGTGGTAGGTTTCCAGATTTTCTGTTGCGACATTCTTTCCGTATTTATGGACAATGTGCTGGATCCTTCAATGGAAACCGAAATAACTCAATCCCACTAAACGTTTACTTTTTGAATTCTTGCACCCGGGAACAATACAAGTCGGCACAATTATGACTAAAAGTTTGCTCAGAAGTATTTCCTACTAAAGCAAGGTGGTATTTGATTCTGGTAAGCGTATCTATACTAGAATGGTAGGAGTGGCCTTGGCAAGCAACAGCATTATGGGTGTTGAAGTTTTCCTGCCTATTTGGCAAAAGGGAAGACAACAGCCTTCTCTAGTTTTCTCTAGTCAGGTATAACACCTAATTTAAAAAAAATCACCTTTCTACTGCAGCCAAGATTTATTGAAAGCTCATTTTGCCAGCAGTGAAGTACCCTTTTTAAGGAAAATACACATGTAACAATAATGCATTGCCAGATAATATGTAATGGGAAAACTTGACACAAAGAACACTGATTTCTATGAAATGTCCATCTTTTCTTTGTATTTGATAAAAAAAAAAAAGTGTTTGTATTGCATGTGTGTGTTTGTTTGTTGTGATACTGTATTATTCATCCTTTTATTACTTCAAAAGACAAAAAGGAACAAGATGTGCACAGTAACATAAATGCCCATTTCAAAGGATGAATTCTCACCACTTTTCAAAACAAACAGAGGCAAAGGCAGAGACTGTTAGGACACTTGAGGGGTACTGCAATAAAAAGCTGTGGACACAACAGGCAGAATGCAGAGATGCAGAGAGAGGGGTGGGGTGAGAGGGGAAGGATGATGGTGTTTAACATGGATCTGCAGATGAGGAGCTGCTGCAGTATCAGTGTGGGTGGAAGTGTCAGTGCTTAAATGAATCCCCACCTCCCCACCCCCCACCCCCCCAGACAAATTTGCCAGGCAATAAGGAGGTCTGTAATACCTGCAGAAAACTATACATTCCCATTCATCTCAATTGATTTGAAATCTGCCATCTTTGCTCATAGGCGCTCAGTTCTGCACCCAGGATTTTTTTAGATCTCGTCTTGGGTACTTCTTTAGTTGCTCAGCTTCTTGGCCCTTGAAGCATGTGTAGCATCTGGACCAATCAGACACACAATTATTCATTATATTTAATGAATAATCCAGAAACTCTCTCTCTCAAAGTTCTGTGCACCCATCCCCCTAAACTGCAACTAGCATCCCAAATGAAGCTAACACACGTACAGAACCAGGTGTCCTGTTACAGGACACAAGAACACTGATAAGTTTTATTGCTGTCAGGAATGTGCAGAGACTTGTGACTCTGACTTAATTCTTTCTGAGAAGGACAAATAAACCCTTTTAATTCCATATATTCTATATATAACCACTTGAGAAATCTATAAACATGTATCCAATTTTCCCATCTCATGATTTTCCTTTTATAGGCTTTGGCCCTATGTATTAATTCTCTCTTTTAAACTCTTTTGGTATTATTCAGCGTTGCATACTATGGTTAACTAAAATCACATGGGTAGCATGTTTGGTATCAATGGACTCCAACTTTCGTTTCCTATTTGGTAATTTATGTTACATGTTGCTAACTCTATGACACACTAGTATTATAAGAATCTAGAAGGTTTTTCTCTCATGCATCCAATCCAATGTCTTATGCTAATATTTGCTACAGAACAAAGACTCCCTTCGAAGGGATAACTTCTTATTGGCTCAGTCACCTTAAGAGTGTGTGGCATCTTCACACTTAAAATCACTGATCACAAGATCACAGTGCTCTTTTACTGAAAATGCCTATGTGAAGATGATGCCAAGAAGCTAGAAGCTTCTAAGGAACCCCAAGCTTGTGCCAGGCTCCGGCCTAGACTTTTCATTCACCTCTGAATCCAGCTGGTTCTCTCTCATCAAGACAACATCTGCAAAGATCAACTGGAGCCTCAACAAATTGCATCAGGACAAGTTTAATTCAAATTGGCGAGACATACAGGTATCAAACTTAGTCTCATTATTTGATACATTAAGTATCCTTACCCCTTTTAAAGAAGGGCGTGTTTATAATAATTATAATTATAATAAAGTCTTGTTCATGTCACACGTAAAGTTGTCCGTGTTTCATTCTCATATACTGGAGTCCCTAATCATGCAGATCCTGACTACATGCTCTGAGTAGTACAGTACAATAAGATTGTTATTTCCCATAACCTGGAAATGAACATTTCTTAGAATTAATAAACAATTAACACTGAGTGTTCATTGGCCAAACAGGTTAATTGATTGTAATATTAATTTTATTACATTAAGTTAATTTTATTAACCGATCCAAATATTTATAATTAATTACTAGTTATGATTAATTATTCATATTTCTTTATGCTAATTTGCTACACATGCTTCCCAATCCAGGTCCATTCAGCTTATGCTAGATGACACGAGGGACCTGTGTGCATGCATCAGACGAAAATAAATACTTTCTCATAATTTACTCACCTCTGTGCTGATTCAAACCTATATGCTGTTATTCTTCCTGTCAAACACAAAGGAGAATTTCTGAAGAATCTTTCAGACACTTTCAACAGTTCATAGTGACTACGGCTGTCAAAAAGAACTAAAAGCACCATAAAAGAATCATAAAGTTCCATTTGACGTGTTCGTAACAGTATGCCGAATCTTCCAGAGCTTTGTGTGAGGAACAAACTGAGATTTTGTTTGTTATTCTCTGAAAAACCTCCCCCCTGCTGCGGATCTCAGAACCTGTTCTCCATTCTGCATATTTAAATATATATGTAACCCAGGTTACCAACACTCTATTGAGCTGGGAGTAGTTATTTTCATGAGCTCTGAAGCTGCCAATAAGAGCATTTCGTATATTGAAGAATTGACCAATCACAAGTGAGAATGCAGCATAGCGCTTTTTTTTCTGGAATTCGCACTCGGTTAGTGCGTGCTTTCTCTCTCTCTTGCTTTGGCGGAACAGAAGTGAGTGGAGGCGTTTCAGGTCTCTTCTATTAAAATGTAAGAATCTCTCTAATCAAGCAGACATATTTGAAAAAAAAAGAAAAGAAAACCCAGAGTTATATTCGCACAGAGATGCTGTATCAAGAAAGAGTTGATGAGACTGTTACGTTGTTTGGTATCACATGATTTCCGAGAGGACACCTCGTTTAACATGTACAGTGTGTTATCCAGTAATAAAAATGTGTTCACCGGGTGTGCCTCATAAGTCCTGAAAAGTGAAGCTACGGGCTCTTTGATCGCCCCCTGGTGGCTGGATGCAGTACAGGTCATAAACCTTGCTCTCTCCATTCAAACGAACGGGACTTGAGTCAATACAAAAAAATAAATTATGCTTCAAATAAAAATTTTTGATAAGTTTGATTTTAGCTAGCAATTTGATGCTATAGAAACGGGGTGTGTCGTCATGATTGACAGTTGTGACTGACAGCTTCTCTGAAGACTGTCAGAGCTTTGAGGGGAGACTGAAGATATATAACTAACTATTAATTTTCGATTTCTGTGTTATTTCACACAGACAAAATGAGTTGTTCAGCACTAAACTGTACTAACCGACCTACAGGATCTGACGGATCACTGAACTTTTTTCGGTAACAATGTGGGCTTTATAAGCTAATTAATTTATATTATATTAATTAATTTAATTAAATAATGTTATTAGTTAAGATAACATGTATGTTAGCCATGACGGGGAAAAAGCAGGTGATCGTTATCTGGCAGTTACTAATTATTTTTATGGGTATAAAATAATAATTAGCAGGACAAAACTAATGATAGCCTACTCTAATTAATTACAGAGCACTGTCTACAGCAATCAATCTCCTGTAACGTTAGTTGAACTTGATTTAAAATGGAAGGACGGTTTCTGACATTTTAGAGTTGTTTCTAATGGCATATTATATTGAGTTTATCTACTGAATTTGCCGTTTCAAAAATATTATTGCTCTAGAAACAGAATAGCCTATTATTTTATAGGTAGAATTTTAAATTGTGTATAATTCATATAGCCTATTTAAAATACATCAATGATGACGCAGACGTCTGGGCGGAAGTTTGATTCTGCGACTTCGCCTCTGGGCTCCACTTACGATTCCTTCTGCGCATGCCCAGGCTCCAAACTGATGTTTTTGCGTAACATGTCAACGCCCATAGTCGACGTTTTACATTCAGTTCATTACAATTACGTCGTCCATCTTTTTTTACAGTCTATGGTGTTCACACAGAAGCAAAATACATTTTCGATTGGAAATTTATTTCAAGTTTATGAGTGAAAGATTGAGTGGAAATTGAGTTCTTTGGAGCTACAAGGGATTAAAACGGATTAAAGTTCCTCCGTGGTCTTGGTGAGTCAACAATTTTATTTCATGTTAATATCTGAGAAAGGTTCATATAAGTGAAATGTAAAAAAAAGGATGCAGTAATTGAGTTCTTTTATGAATCATAAATGTATGTTGCAAGACCACGTGATAAATGTATGCTATGGGTTCATGTGTAAAATGAGATCGTCATTTTACTGCTTTGTTAAACGTTGTGATATGTGTATTTTCTGAAAATGATATTAATGATGGTTTTGTGACCTTGTTATTCAAGGTCAGGTTTTTTTTTTTTTTTTTTTTTGTTTTGTTTTGTTTTCTTGTTCCTTCTTTCTATTTTTGATTCGGTTTCATCGTGGCCCTGTTGAATGTGTGCTGCAAACTCTGAGTTGACGCTGTATGGAGATCGATGCTTCACGGAACTGAGTTTCTGGATTCCCGTATTTCGTCCAAACTCTCGTATTTGCGGAGGGAGTGAGGACTGGCGAGCCGCACGGAGTTCTCAACAAGTGCTACTGAGTGACATTGACATTGCTGTTGCTGAACTGGACGGACAGTGAACTAGTAGCACACACAGCGCGTTTCACTGCACTCGTTTGGAAGGATTCTAATAGGAGAGACTGAATGACATAGTTTCATTGTCATTAACTGAATTCAGCCGCATTCACAAGGTTGTGAATACTAAATTTCTCTGCCGATACGATAGCCGATTATTCAGAATGATATCGGCCGATGCCGATAGTTTGGTTTTTCTTAAGGAAAAAAAAAATCTCTCCCAAATAATGTTGCAAACCATACAGGGAACCCTCTCATTTGGTACACTACAATATTAGAGGTTACAATTAACAACAGAAGTTTTATATTCATCTGCTGTCTATTTTCAGATATAACAATTACACTCAAATAAAAACTGAAATGTTTGTATAAAACTTAGTATCACATAAGGTAGTTTTCATAAGCAGTTGTTGTCTTAATGGCAAATTTACACAAACATAATTAACAGTAAATAAGCTCCTCTCTAGTGTTTATATATATATATAGATAGCTAAGGAACTGTGAACATTGGACAACATTCCTGAGGTACATTTGACATAATGTGAGATATTGTTCACAAGCTGTTTTATTGACGTCTTTCCGTGGTTGAAGCACAAATAAAGTGATTACATGAGACGTGATACATTCTGGTAAGTTGTACTAGGCTATATCTTTCAACATACCTTTGATATTCATGCATGTTTTTTGAGATATAACTTGTATTGAAGAGGAAGAAAAGACTCGTGCTCCGCACTGCCACCTGAACTGAGGCATTACAGCGATCTGACACGTCACATTTAAGAGCGTCAAAACGCCATTTATTGTTTGAATTTCATGATAAAATGGACAGAATTTGAAAACTGAAACTTTTATTCTTACCAGAAGTAACAAAGCACAAAGCCTTCTGCGATTATTGGGCTGGAGGCGCTGCTTATAATATTTGATGTAGCAAAAAATAAAAATAAAAACGCAGACCTGGCAACCCTGGCTTGAAATACGGGTGATTCATAGGGCTAAAAAGAGGCTACTTTAGCGTCATTTTTAATCTGTTAATGCATTAAAATTCAACACAAAAGCTGGTTTGCCAACCGCCAAGAAGAAGAAGAAGAAATTCAACACAAAAGTGATTTTCTTCACTCACAGTAGGCTATGTATGAGTTGCAGTCTAAACACGTTTTTCCGCACCCTTTTGATTGACAGGATATAATAGGCCCGATGGCCGATAGTGATAATAATAGCTTTTATCGGCCGATACCAACTGTTGGCCAATACATCGGTGCATCTCTATTGTGAATGAACCTCAAGTACTGAAATACAAGACTCTTGAAAACTGAGCTTTGAATTCACATTTGAATTTATTCAGATTATTTGGGTTTTCTTCCTAATTGTGTTTTTTCCCTAATTTGATCAAGTGCATTTTTTTTTCTTTCTTTCTTTTTTTTTCCTATTTTACAATTTCGAGGCAAGGAAGGGAAACTTATTCCTTAAATTTTAAAAAAGAGTGAAACTTATTCCTTAAATTTCAAAAAAGAGTGAACACACTGAGTTATTAATACAGATTTATGTATTTATATTTATTTTTGAGTGTGAAAAAAGAAAAGGATGCAATCCCCATTTTATTTTATTTTACCTCTTTCCAGAGTGAACAAAGAAATAAGTTAGTGAAACCTCAAAAAGGAGCAAACAAAAAGATTAGCTTCATTAATAGATGTGGAGTTTTTGTGAATGGTGATTGAAATTGCCATTTGAGTTTTTCTTTAGTTTTCGTTTGAGGTCCTTGAAGTCTATAAAGGGAAAAAAAAGGGAAGTTACTGTCAAAATAACTTGCACTGAAATATCTTTTCTTACTTTTCTTTGTTTGATAAAGTTACTTATTGTATTTTCTTTATTTTTTATTTTCTTATTCCTCTAAGTTGGTGCATTTCAAATAAAGTCATTTGCGTTTGACTAATAACACCTGAATCGAACATCTTACTGTGTCTGAGTGATTCATTGTTGTTGTTGAGCTCCTTATTCTCCGTAGGCGAACCTGAACTCCTGAAAAGCTGGTCCATACTCAGAATCCATCGTGTCTGCAGTACTTTGTGCAGTGGGTTACATATAGGTATCCCTTTGTGTTGCTAATAATAACAACAGCATGCTGGTGAAATACATAATTTTTGGATAAACTATTCCTATATTAGTGGGGTGGTGTTGGAGGGTAATATTTATAAAGTTATGCTAATATTAATATCATTACATGCCATTTACTTACTTATATATTTACTTATTAAACACTATTATCCAAGGTGACTTACAAAATGAAGTGAATCATCCTGAGTAACAAGAGAAGTTCATAAGTTTGAGTTAATTAATTAACTGTTTGAATAAATAATATAATAAATAAAGTAAATCATTTTTTTTTTGTAAATAAATTAATACAAAAATTAAATGTATTTATTTAATTATTTAAAAAAACTAATCAAATTGCATTACTATAAGGGCCACAAGGTTACTGCAGTATCTTGTGAAATATGCTTGTAAAATGCTTTCCATTTTCTCCCTGCATCTGTCACACACGTCATGTCGAATGAAGACCTTGTCTTGTAACACTGTTAGCAATTCTTTAATGTGTCATTGGTGGCATGACTTTGAGCTTGGATTCTTCTTTGTTGACAACTAGAAAACTCAATGTTAAAGAATCTACACCCCATCAGTAGGTATATGGACATCTCTAGTATTGCTGTGTCTGCTGCTGCTCTTGACACTGAATGAATCAGCACTGCTATGGTCGGCAGAATATTTTGGATAAAGCAGATATTAAATATAAATGGAACCATATTGGACACAAACACAGTGGCTATTGAAACATTGATGTGACATATAATGGAAAAGTAAGGTGGATTTGTGTGCGAGGGGAAATAGGATATTTTTTCCCAAAATGGCCTGAAAGGAACAGCCGCAATACACAATTTAAGAACTATGATTCAAGAAATAAATATTTTAAAAAGATATGTTTATTGGGCATGTGTTTAACATGTAGGCAGCACATGCCTTGCATGGTGTATAATATGTAGGACTACATTTTTTTAATGACTGCCATTATTTCCAACTTTAAACAAGACCTAAACCAGCTAATTAAGGCCTTCGGGTTTACTTGGAAGTTACATGCAGGTGCTTTGGAGCAAGGTTGGAATTATACTCCATAGGGAGGTGGACCTCCAAAAGTAGGTTTGTGTACCCCTGCGGTAAACCTCAATAAAAAATTAAAGCAATCAAACTTGGTACTTAACTGTCGCTCTAAATGTTAGTGATCTTCTCAGTGCAAACATATATCTAATCATGGCACACAGTTCCTTGACATTTAACAGATGTCTCTTTCTCAAGTGGCTCACACTACACTAATTACATGTAAAGTGCCTTGCTTGAGGCCTCAACCGTGATAGAGCTATATGACCTCAGCGGCATGTTATGTTTCACCTGTGATTAATCTGACAACCTTTATGATTCTTAATGGATGGTGCAACCAACACTGAAAATTATGCCATTAGTTACTACCCGCGTGCCACAACTTGTATGACTTTATTTCTTCTTCTTCTTTTATTTATTTATTTATTTATTTTTTATGATGAAAGTATAATGCAAGTGAATAAGGGAGCACAAGCTCTAAAATTGCAATCAATAAATAAATAAATGTAACTTAAGTTTCAAAAATGGTCAATATAAATCCTCCACTATATACTTGTGAAACTACATATTAGCTTTGTTTGATGAACAATTAATTAATTATTTATAAAAACTGACTTTTCAATGAATTGGTTGATCCAATTCGAACAAAGCCGTCTGAATGATTCGTTCACAAAACAGAGAGATCTAAGTTGACAAGTTTCATTATCTAAATTATTTAAATTTCAGTCTTTTTCATCACACAAATCTATGGTATGTCTTTAGAAGTCTTGGAATATAACAAGCCATATGAATCACTTTTATGATCAGGGGTGCACGTAAGTGGTGCGCATGCGCGGTAAATAAATAAATAAATAAATAAATAAACGATGCGCACCAGAAAACATGGAGGGAAGCTGGACTGGTTCACAGGGACACGTTTACTTACTAGAGTAGTATTTTTCTCCATCTCTGGTAAGATAGCAATCATGATGATAAGTGTGTTCTTTAATTATTAGGTGTGCAACGGATCGCAGTTAATCCGTGATCCGTACGGATAAGGTCCAATGGTTCGGCACGCATGTGATTTGTGGATTAACTGCTAAATTTAACCATCATAGAGTGAAAGTTTATAATTTGGACGTGTTTTGTCTCGCCAATTAACACATTCAAATGATTTTAAAAGCGGAAGAAGAGGCGAAAATCGGGACTCGTTATCTGTGCGCACAGCCTCACACCCCCGAAATGCGCGCACGCAGAGAGAGAGAGAGAGTCAGACAGCGCTCGAACACCGAATTAATTCCTCTTTCGCGTTTACTTGCGCTTGAACGGACACATACACATAAAATTATGTCAAAATACCTGTCTCGGCAAGTATTCTTTCGGTTATGGCATAAGTGAACAGTTGAGAAAGAAACCGGATGTGATGAGTGTCAGTTATTCGGTCCGTGCTTTCCTTCTTAAAGTGACAGCAGCCTTTGCTGTTGTCTGTGTCATTAATGTTAGTAAAATAAAAATAAAAATCATCATTATCTACCATGTTCGAGAGAAAAGAAGATAGTGAGGAGAGCAGTCAGGAGGAAAGTGATGAGGACAGCTTTTAGGATAAGTGTGTTATGTAAAGTGTGAGTACCAAGCAATGTCTCCAGGTGCTCCCTTGAGAACCAGACCAAAAATGTTTTGTGCACCCATGTTTATGATACTTCTTTGTGTCCTTTTTGAAGATTGAAGCCCCAGTCAATTCAGCTTTTTTGTTTTGAAAGGAACAAAATCATATCAGTTTGGAATGATAGAGGTGAGTAAAAGACAGAATTATCATTTATGGTTGAATGATTCCTATAACCACTACTCTATCAGGACACATGTAAGACTTCAAAAGTCCCTATGGTCTATTTCATCCAGTGATGGCACACGAGAACGCCCTGCAGACCAGTTTGATATATGGAAAAGAAATGCACTCACCCATCACTTATTAAAGAGAATGGGAAACCTAATAATACACATTATCGTCTCTGATTTTGTTGAAAGGATAGTGTGGATGAACAGTAGGGGCAGGGAGAGCATGGAAAACCTCTCAGCTCTAATGACACTGCTATTTGTATGTATAGGTGCTTTCAGGGTATAATCTTGGTCATCGATGCTGCACTGAATGGAATGGAGAAGGCAAAGCGAGATGGAATGTGTAAAACTGGCCGATATCAAAGGGAACCAATTACAGTACATTAAAGTATTTGATTTACTAACATCAAAGTACCAAAAAAAGAGATTTTTCTGCTTGTAGCTAACAATTATCTGAACTAGTGGCATGGATTTTTTTTTTTTTTTCCAATCTTTCCTTTCCTATTTGTAGCTGTACCATTATGGTGATATTCTCTTAATGTAATCAAAGAGTCCACATGCCGCCTGAGAAAACAGGAAATGGTTACAGAATCATTGAAATTCTTGACAATGGAGTGGATATAGACATTGAATTTGAAGAAACACTCAAAAAGTGACCATAATTTCTTTTTTAATTTCTTTATTTTTCATTTTCTTTTTTAACTATAACCTACATTATTCTCGGCTGCCCGACACAAAACCAAAAACTGGGATCTTAACAGATATGACCTTTATCACTGCTGTTCTTCCCACCCTTGGTCCTAACACATCACTCAGATTGGTAAAAAAAAATCAGACCCAGCCTGTCAAAGCATTAAAGGAAACCAAACATAATGCTAGCTCTTATCGTCTCTCATCTCAAGAGGTGAAATGCCAACTCAGAATGCATCATAGGCTGGCTCTAAGCATCAGATGACCTGTCTTCAGATGTCCCTGAACGCTCAGTTCTCCTCACCCACTCAGAATGCACTGACTCAACCTGATCAGAGAATGAGTGTCATTCACATGGGCTAAGAGAACAGTGTGCCATTTGAAATGGACACACACATGCACACCACTTGCGTTTCTTTGAGCAAAACCTCTAATCCACAGGGCTCTCTGCCTCCCGAAGCAGAATAAAAATGCTGTTATATCATGTTGTTACTTTGTTTATACTTCATTTCAAAGAGTGCAAGGCCCTTTGGCCCAGTGGAAAATCAATGGACAGAATAATGATGCAGACTTGGGTTGGCTTGGATCTGTGCTTTGCATTCAGTGTCATCCTGAACACAGTAATTCATTCAGTAATTTCATTCAGTTACATTCTTTTGTTTTTTTTCTGTCTTTTTCTTTCTATCCACGTATATCAGCAGGTAATGACATTAGTAGGCTAATTTATGCACATAAGCGCTAGTGAGTACAAGTTGCATATGTGTAGTGAAAAGGATCTCTAGCAAAATTTCTGCTGTAATATTTTTATGCAGATCCTTTTTGTTTTTTGATAAATAATGGGCATAATATTTTGTATTATTGGTGGGTCACCTAATTATTCTATATGTAAGGAATAATTGACGACAGGCCATTGAATTCTTAGAAAATAATGCACACCCAAGGTAGGTTGATGCAGTTATTAACACAGTTGAGAGAGAGAGAGAGAGAATAAGCTTATCTGAATTAGCCTACCTGATTCTGTGCGTCTCTCACGACAGCAGTGTCTCTATAGCGAAACTATAAGTTTATCTACCTCAAGAACCACAGTTACTACCTCGCTGGTGAGAAATGTCATGTAGCTTTTAAGTTGCTAAACTATTTAACTGATTGATTCGTCAGAACAGCTCTGACAAAACGTTTCTGTGCGAGTGTGTGTCTGGACTATATAGTACGTGTGTACGTTTGAAAGAGAGAGAGAGAGAGTATGCACCCTTTCAAGACACAATAAAATGTATTTTGTGGAAAAAACCATGACAATAATTTGTCGTTTTCATCCTATTGTTTACTATATTTATTTGCTTGGTCTGTGTCGTTGTGGGTTTTGTTTCTTTTGCGGTTGTAGGCTGTAGGACCTGTTGAAATAACTGAAATCATTTGGCGAAGTGATATGGAACTGTAATGTGGTCAAGACCTGCCTAGAACTACTTTAACTGTGCATTTCCCTGAAAATAATTGCACGCCTTAGAGCATTGATCAACCAATCAGATTCGAGCATTCAACAGCCCTGTAGTGTATATATATATACATATACACACTACCAGTCAAAAGTTTGGAATCGGTAAGATTTTTAATGTTTTAAAAAGAAGTTTCGTCTGCTCACCAAGGCTGCATTTATTTAATTAAAAATACAGTAAAAACAGTAATATTGTGAAATATTATTACAATTTAAAATAACTGTTTTCTGTTTGAATATATAAGTAATTTATTCCTGTGATGGCAAAGCTGAATTTTCAGCATCATTACTCCAGTCTTCAGTGTCACATGATTCTTCAGAAATCATTCTAATATGCTGATTTGCTGCTCAAGAAACATTTATGATTATTATCAATGTTGAAAACAGTTGTGTACTTTTTTTTCAGGATTCCTTGATGAATAGAAAGTTCAAAAGAACAGCATTTATCTGAAATACAAAGCTATACACTACCGTTCAAAAGTTTGGGGTCAGTAAGAATTTTTATTTTTATTTTTTTAAAAAGAAATTAAAGAAATTAATACTTTTATTCAGCAAGGATGCATTAAATTGATCAAAAGTGACAGTAAAGACATTTATAATGTTACAAAAGATTATATTTCAAATAAATGCTGTTCTTTTGAACTTTCTATTCATCAAAGAATCCTGAAAAAATATATATATATTGTACACAAATATTTTGTACAATTGTACACAATAAATGTTTCTTGAGCAGCAGATCAGCATATTAGAATGATTTCTGAAGGATCATGTGACACTGAAGACTGGAGTAATGATGCTGAAAATTCAGCTTTGATCACAGGAATAAATTACTTTATAAAATATATTCAAACAGAAAACAGTTATTTTAAATTGTAATAATATTTCACAATATTACTGTTTTTACTGTATTTTTAATTAAATAAATGCAGCCTTGGTGAGCAGACGAAACTTCTTTTAAAAACATTAAAAATCTTACTGATTCCAAACTTTTGACCGGTGGTGTGTGTGTGTATATATATATATATATATATATATATATATATAATGCAATCGCTTATGGTCACCAAGCTGCATTTATTTTAAACAAAAATATTTTGTAACATTATATCCTGAATGGGACTTTTGATCAGTTAAATGTGTCTGTATTACTGACCCCCAATTTTTTTTGTATATGTGTGGTTGGTTCTAAATTTTATACTATACTTAGAATATAATTAAGTCCGAACTCATTGATGGATCATGGTTTCTATGTAAAAACGTTTTTTGCACAAAAATGTGCGATTTCTCAGTTACCAAATGTGACCCATGCAGAAAGTGCGAGAGACATCTTTAGATACATAAACATCACAAACAAATCCAGAATAAACTTTTTGGGTCTAATGAAGTGCTTAGTGGTCCATGGGCTTCCCTCCGTGTGTAATTATGCCAGAGCGGAAATGTACTTACACTTAGGGGAGATAAAAATATGTGTAAAGCTATGTAAGTACAGAAAAAGAGTGGTGTAAGCGATCAATAATTAATTTACTTTCAGCATTCAGGGGCAATTAACAGACTTTTACCCCCATTACAGTCTAAAAGGCCACATTGCCTTCTCTACCTTGTAATCTGACTGACCATTGTGACAATCACAGATTACCCAACCACGAAATCGATATGTTAGGATAGGAACCACTATTTGTCCTGTAATGTGCAAAAGAAATTTGTGGAGTGGCCACAAATAGTGTTAATTTACAGCAAGTTTTCCCAGGTAAAGAACTTGTGGGTCTTTCAAGAGTAAGAATGGGGAATTTGAACTGCCAAGCATTTTAGACACCTTGGTTTTGAATGCTGTTGTCCTTGATGAACTAAAATTTCGGCTTTTCAAAAATGAAATATTATTCAGTAATTCACACAGTATGAAGGTTTCATCATGCATAAATGTACGTTGAACACAAAATCTATTAGGAACAATTTTTTTTTTTTTCAGTTTTATTTAGAATGTCATCCATCATATTTTTGCACATCCAAACCATTGTCTAGATGTCTTCCATCTCCTCAATGAAAAGTAGCACAGCTTCTGAGCATGTGTGTGCTATAGCCTAACATCAAATATTGACATTCAGATGCTGTTGTGTCTCTCAGTCAGCCAAGAAGAGAGTCAAAATTCCAGTCACTGTCAAGTTCGAGGACGTGCAGGTATAAAGGCAGGATTTATTCTCTAAAAGGTTTAAGGGAAGGTGTAAAGGTATTTGTGTTACAAGATATACAACACTAGGTTATAATAAGCTCCACATAAAGTGCAACACTCCTCTTGATGTAGGGTACTCTCTCTCTCTGGCTGTCTAGCGCTTTCTCCCTCTTCTTCGGTACACTACTCAAGTTCCCATGCTGGATGCTGACAGTTGCCTACGGCATTCAAGAAAATCTAAAAAAAAAAAAAAAAAAGAGGTATAGCGATTCGGGGGAAACTGACTTCTATTTACAGATATCGCCTTCTAGTGTGTAGACCCAGGAGAGCCAGCAGTTCCCTGATCAGAATCCAAATGTTCTGGTCCCTCACAATCATCACAGCCCCTCCAGAGATACTGTAATCTACCTCTCAGCTTATCATGTGTCAAGAGTGACCTCTGCTGTTACCTCAGCGCATGCATTCACACACACACACACACACATATATATATATATATATATACATTTTTTTTTTTTCATATTTAGCACCCAAACTCTGGAACAGTCTTCTTAGCCTTGTTCGGGAAGCAGACACACTCTGTCAGTTTAAATCTAGACTAAAAACACTGGCAAACTGGAATACACATAACACATTTCTAAAATTCACATCCATTAAAGGATTGTTAGGCTGCATAAATTAGGTAAACCGGAAAACTTCCCATATCACGTGACCTACCAGCATCAGTTGTGTCGCCTCACTGCCATTCATAAATCCTCTCCTGTGGACTCATGGGATGATAAAGTGTTCGTTCTCGCCAGAAGTAGTAGTTTATAAGTACTGTGAATTCAGACATACTTCTTTTGTCACATAATGTTTTTCACCTACTATATCGTATGGAAGTATGTGATTTTTGGATGCAGTCATAGTTTCTCTGATTATCCTGAGGTTACCGTAGTCATTCGTATCCTGTCCATATCCAGATCAAATGGTGGACCTGCACCTAGACACAAACAAAAGACAGCCCTGAATGTCAGCAGAGACCGTGTCTACTAGACAATCCCCTGTGAAGGCCTCGTGACATGACAGCCATCCACACAGATCCTCAGCAAAGACCACAAGAACCATACAGGTCCTCCGCACAGACCCTATGGCCAGCTTCGTCTCTATACTGGCGCGATGAATCCGATCTTCAAGCAAAAAGAACTGTATGAAATATTTGAATGCTACTGATCCACAATCTGATTTCTGACTTTTGATGCAGCCTGAATCATAATCACACCATGTTTATGAGGAGGACTGGTCCCCCGACTGAGCCTGGTTTCTCCCAAGTTTTTGTCCTCCATTCTGTCACCTGATGGAGTTTGGGTTCCTTGCTGTTGCCTTTGGCTTGCTTAGTTGGGGACACTTAATATTCTACAATATTATTGATTTGACTACACTGACACTACTGGATGAGAACTGAACTGAGCTGGATGATGACATACTGTAGAACTGCTTTATAGATTAAATGAATTAATTTAATAATTGATGATCACAACAGAACTGTTTGCATCATTTAATCATTTCCTGTTATCACTATAAAGCTGCTTTGAAACAATCTGTACTGTATAAAGCGTTAGATGAATAAAGGTGACTTGACTTGACATGGGTGATGGGTCATTTAGAATCTGAGACTTGCTTCCACAAACTTTCTGTGAAGTCACTTTCCTCACTTTTTTTGTCATCCAGTTGTGCTTATATTTATTTACAGGCTCTGTAAAGTGAGTTCTAGAAAAGTGCTATATAAACAAACCCTATTTTTTTTTACATGAAATCAAAATCAAACAGTAACAAAAATGTGAAAAGTTTTAAAAAAGCTTTAAAAAAACTTAAACATGTTAGTACATGGAATTAATTATAATCATTAACAAAAATGTGCCAAACAAACATTAATGTAAATATGACAACAAGCTGAATCATTAAAAAAAAAAAAAAAAAATTAATGGAAACAGCTTAAAGGTGATTCTACAGCAACAAAAGTTCATCAAAGTTGTCCTAAGACAAGAACGGGTATTGCATTTTGATTTTAGGACAACTTTGATGAAAGGTTTTGATCCACTTCAAATGCTGACTAGTGTATAATTGCAGGTACATTTGGTGTCCAAAGTCATTATTTTTTCCCCAAATGGTTATTTAATTGTTTTAATAAATTATTACTCATTGTTAATATACACATGTTACAGGCCATAACAATATAATATGTTCTGTAAAAAAAGTGTCTTATATAGCTGAAAATCATGATTTCTTGTTGTCCGAATTAGTCGGTGTATTTTTGCCATCAAAATGTATCAACAAGCACTCGTAAAGAAAGCATAAAAATAGCTTAAATGTTACACATTATTAAAATAAATTAATATTAAACAGTAAAAATGTGCCAAAACATCAGCTTTAGATACAAATATACAATTTACATATTAATACATATTAAAATGAATGAATGAGTAGATAGGAACAGAAACAAATGTTTTTTTCTATGAAGAAAAAACCGCAAATTTTGCTTTTACTTGACACGTACTCCCCTATCGTCCAAACATGGTCATGACTTCCGCGTTTACGACAGTCTGTGAGCCGGTGTTCATTTACGGCAGGTAGTGTAGGCACATGTGTTTCCAGAGTCAACAGCGTGCTCATTGATAGTCCAACCGGCCACCTTTAAAGGTAAATTGTGTTTTTCACTTTTCAGTGCGAGTTTTAGAATAACATATGTTTATGTGGAATAAATGTTAGTGTTATTTGTCTATTTTTTGCACTCGGAAGTATTAGATATGCTAAAAGGCTAACCTCCCTGGTTCACCATACTCGACAGTACTCCAGTACAACTGTTATTTCTTTCCTGAAAGTTATGAAATTATGATAAGGAACGTTTTAAAATCTCCAAAACGGTTTGCACCAGACCTGGATATGTAGTCTTTTCCTTCAGGGTTTGTTTGGGTTACGGTGATCAAACTTCACTTTGACTTCTCGTAGTTTAATACCACGGTGCCTAGTTTAATCAGAGATGCGTTTTGTGTTTTACAGGCTCTTTATCATGTCATTTCGCGGGGGTGGTGGTCGAGGAGGGGGTCGTGGCGGTGGTTTTAACAGAGGTGGTGGTCGTGGAGGAGGATTCGGAGGTGGTCGTGGAGGAGGATATGGAGGGGGTCGTGGAGGTGGATTTGGAGGGGGTCGAGGTGGCAGAGGTGGATTTAACAGAAATCAAGACTTTGGTCCACCGGAATATGTTGTTGGTAAGGTATATTTGCTATCTTTCATGCTTCTGTTTGTATTTACATTCGCTTGCGAATTGCACTGCAAGACTGCATGTCTCATGCTATAATGGTATTCATGCTCCTCGTGTCTCAGCTGTAGGAGAGTTTATGCACCCCTGTGAGGATGATATTGTCTGTAAATGTGTGACGGAAGAAAACAAAGTCCCCTACTTCAACGCTCCTGTATATCTGGAAAACAAAGAACAGATTGGAAAAGTGGACGAGATCTTTGGACAGCTTCGTGATTTTGTATCCTTCATGTTGTTGCATGTGATGTTGGCAGTGCTGTCAAATTTAAGCAAGCAAAAAAATGTAATATAATTTAAAAAAATGTCCACCTTCAGGTTTTGGTACACTTGTCTTTTTGCTGTCAAATCTTTAATAATTTTTACAAAGTAAATGTACGAATAGCTTTTATAGTCGAGTGTTATTAATATTTCAAAACACATGCAAACTTTTTTAGATTTTTTTTTTTTTATCTAAACGTTCAATAAACTTCCATTAAAAACAAGATTTTTCTGAATATTTCATATGTCAGGTTTTACAGGATTAATGAGCTAAATTGTTTCCTTAACAAATTCTTCAGTATTTTTCAGTCAAACTTTCTGAAAACATGAAGGCATCCTCCTTCAAAAAGTTACAGAAGGTAAGCTCAGTCTTTTATTTTCCTGGATGTGTAATGATGTTTTGAACCCTATTTTTATGGTACTACTTTTTTCAGCAGAAGGTAGGTAGCTGATGCATAACATGTCTACATGTCTGTAGCATTTTTTTTTTCTTTGTCAAATTTATATGAATGTATAATGGAAGCCGAATATTCCTTGTAGTCTTTAATATTATTATAATATTATTATTATTCATTTTCTTTGACCATAAGAGATTGCATTCTATATATGAAACATGTAACACCACAGAACTTTTTTCTTTTTATGCAGTTTTTTTTTTTTTCCTTTTTTTTTTATGCGGGCTACTCTGTTTAAAAAAAAAAAAAAAAAAAATTATATATATATATACACACACACACACATATACACACACACACACACTACCAGTCAAAAGTTTGGAATCGGTAAGATTTTTAATGTTTTTAAAAGAAGTTTCGTCTGCTCACCAAGGCTGCATTTATTTAATTAAAAATACAGTAAAAACAGTAATATTGTGAAACATTATTACAATTTAAAATAACTGTTTTCTGTTTGAATATATTTTATGAAGTAATTTATTCCTGTGATCAAAGCTGAATTTTCAGCATCATTACTCCAGTCTTCAGTGTCACATGATCCTTCAGAAATCATTCTAATATGCTGATCTGCTGCTCAAGAAACATTTATTGTGTACAACTGTACAAAATATTTGTGTGTGTGTGTGTATATAATTTTTTTTTTTTTTTTTTTTTTTTTTTTTATATATAAGAACACACCACTGCTTATCAGTGTTATTTCCAATATTAGGCAATGATGATATCTATAATTTAGAAGCAGATATTGCTCCAGAATATCAAAGGGATTCTTATGAGCCTTCAAGCAATTTTAGTGGCTTCCTTTGGCTGTTCTGCCTCTTATCAACACACTAGGATATGACTTAGTATTATGATGAAGAATATTTTAATTAGCTTTTCTCTTTCACTCCTCTTGCATCAGTTCTACATCGACCCCATGAAGCTGCTGCCCCTCCAGAGATTTCTCCCCAGGCCTCCAGGTGAGAAGGGGCCGCCCCGTGGAGGTAGAGGAGGAGGAAGAGGTGGAAGAGGAGGTAAGACCACAAAAAAAAAAAAAAAAAAGATATACATATGTTGATTGGTTCTGGTAATAACATTTAGTTAGCACAGAATTGTGTAGCATTAACATTGTGTTCTAAAGCGAGTGATGTATTTTCAGGTGGCTTCCGTGGAGGTCGTGGTGGCAATGGTGGAGGTCGTGGAGGAGGATTTGGTGGATTTGGTGGACGTGGTGGTGGTGGTGGGGGGTTCAGAGGAGGTAGAGGTGGAGGCGGTGGACGTGGATTCAGAGGTAAGTTTCTGGATTCAGAGGTAAATTTCTGATCCTCAGAAATTAATAATAAAATTGGATGAATGTAATGAATTCAGTTTAATGGAATAGTTAATCCAAAAAATAAACTTCTTCATTTACTTCCCTTCATGTATTTTCAAAACCATTCCTTCATTACTGTTTACATTTATTATTATTATTATATATATTTTTTTAATTGAATTTATTTGATCAAAAACAGTACAGTAATGTTGTGGAATTTTCAATATATATATATAATTTTTTTTTTTTTTTTTTTTTTGGTTTAATATTATATTTTAAAATATAATTCATTCCTGTGATGGCTTTATCAGTTATTACTCCAGTCTGCAGTGTCGCATAATCTTTTAGAAATCATTTTATGCTGACTTCATATTAAGTTAGGTTAAGTTGTTCTTGTTTTTTTTTTTTTTTGTGGAAACTGTTATATGTTTATTTTATCAGGATTCTTTGAATACAAAGTTCAAATAAACATAATTCATTTCAAATAGAAATCTTTTGTAATTTTGTAAATGTCTTTGCTGTTACTTTTTATCGGTTTAATGTGTCCTTGCTGATTTATATGATGTGATTTATAATGTATGAGTATATCTGAGCTGTTCTTTTCCATTTACAATCATATTCATTGCAGTCGGAGTAACACATTTTTCGTACTTGCTTTCCAGGTGGAAGATGATGAAGGACTCACAGTGTGGGATCTGTCCTTTTATCTGCTGTGGAAACTTCCAGTGAGAAGCAAGAAGCAGCATTTGGGGCTTGCCAGAGTGTTTTGACCTTTAATTGATGCCTCTCTTGTACAGCTGAACTTTTTACTTTGTTTTGTATCGTATTTGTATTTTCTCAGCAGTGGATTTTTTTATTTGGTCTACTGATAGGGCTTATGTTTTAAGTTGCCACATGTCTGTGTACAAGAGGACGGGAGTCTCAACAACCTTGCACGGTTGGTTTGCATCAACTTGCGTTTTTACATTTGCTGGAGGTTGGTCCAGTATGAACTTGTAACAACGTAACATAACGGGTTACGTTATGGTGACAAAAGGGTGAAGCCAACTCCACAGATAATGTTAATGTAAAAACTTTCATTGTTGGATTATAATGGATGTCTACATTTACAGAATTGCAACTTTTTTCAGTTGATCTCCAGATGCCACCATGGTCTAGCAAAATAAAATCTATGGTATATGTACAACTGTAGTTTGTTTTTATTTATTCTTTTGTGATGTACCAACATGTTTGATATTGCTGAAGTGTAGATATTGGGTTGTGACATCCTCTTCTGAATAGGGGAGATTGTTGAGTCTGCAAACCAATCAGAAACTGTTTATAAAAAGCAATTTGTATTATCAACAGATGGATTGAGTGTTTAGTCAGGGATTTTCCAGATATGCTGTGTAGAACCAGATGGCAGTGAGACATGTTTCTGGACTTCTCTTGGAAAAACAATACTACAGTGCTGACTACACATTAAAATAATTAAAAAAATTAAAGATGCTAATAAATAGAAAGATTGCCAGATATAATGTTAATACACCATGTTAATTTGAACAAATTTTATAGTTTACAGAAATTTTACATTTTATAGTTATGCAAGTGGACAATGAAAGGCCATGTGACTTAAAGGTCATGTTTCCGTTTTGTTTTGTAAGACATTTTGAAAATCCATGTTTCCTTGCATAAATGAAACTTTTCCCTTAAAAAAAAAAAAAAAGTGTTGTTTTAGCGTAAATGTTTAGTTCCTCGTTGAATTATTTTTCTTCGTTAAAGTAAAGTAATCTTTATATCCAGTTATTTTGCAGTGTATAAGCCTAAGGTATCAGAAATGCTTTGACAGGCTATTTCTAGTTCGAGTGAAAACTGCTCTTTGATTCATTATTTATCAGTTCAACAGATAAATCGTTTAGCAACAGACCTATGAGATGCAAAAGCGCTGCATGCGCTGAGAAAAACAACGTACTTTGCTCAAGCGTAACCACATCCTGGTCTCTCATTGGTTAAAGAAAATGTTCTTCAGTTTGCCACACCTCTCCTTCCCTTCCTCTCGTGGTGGAAGAAAAGCATGGACACAACTGGGAAAGTAAGTTGGTAGCAAAATTTGCCCTCACCTTTTGAAGTACGTAAAGTATAAATCGTGTACATCTGTGCGCGTTTAATGTACATCATTTTGCAAAATTTGTGAAAAACCTCGAGTGTCAGGACTCGATGCAGTTCAATCAAAAACGCTTTCAAATATGTAGCAGCACTTGAGCATGACAGGGGTACAGATCTAGGTATACAAAGATCCATTGTGCTGCTTTGACCTGTTTTCTGTTGCCCTTGTTTTCTGTATTCGGCTAGGTGACAATGCATGCATAAAACATCAGAAACATGTTAGTCTAATCTCTATGTTGTTGCATTCAGCAGCCTTTCACCTTCACCACAGATTTCTTACAGCATGTAAATTGAGATTCACCATATGTTGTGCAGAATTTGCTATACATAAACTATTAAACATCACTTGGTTTTGTGTTTAACTGCACTGCATCTGCATAAAGTCTTCCAAAGCAGTGACTTGCATAACCTTCATTTTAGGTGAAAAATGGTTACCAAAGCATCTCTGCTAACAGTATTTATGAACTAACAGCTTCTTAATTTATCCTCAGGTGATCAAATGCAAGGCAGCAGTGGCCTGGGAGGCTGGTAAACCTCTTTCCATTGAGGAGGTGGAGGTAGCTCCACCTAAAGCCCATGAAGTTCGATTGAAGGTAAACCATTAATCTGAACATTGTACCTCTTGACAAAAGCAATAGGTTATTTGACGTGCATAGATTGTAGATGACACCGAGTACTTTGGTG
This sequence comes from Hypophthalmichthys nobilis, assembly GCA_037950665.1. Taxonomy (NCBI): domain Eukaryota; kingdom Metazoa; phylum Chordata; class Actinopteri; order Cypriniformes; family Xenocyprididae; genus Hypophthalmichthys; species Hypophthalmichthys nobilis. The sequence continues at coordinate 13,933,956 of CM075491.1, read as the reverse complement.
CTCCATAAAAACTTTGTTTTTAGTCACCATTAAATCAAAATTGACAAATCTTTTTTTTTTTTTTTTTTTTTTAATGAAACATTGCAGTGTTTATTATAAATGATTTATCCATGAACACCATTATTTTTTAAAATTCATGTGCTCTCTTAATGTTTAATCAAACTTCCCCTATCTCTTGCAACAGCATCTGTTTTCTGATGACATGTTTACTGGTGTGAGGGCGGGACAAGCTGTCACTAACATGAGATCATAGCAATAGAAAACCACAACCATCCAATCATTGTTTGAAAAGCCGTTTCGCTCGGATACATGTCACAATAGGGAGGAAAAGACTATCGCAGCTTCCGTTTCATGCTGCCTTTAGCATTTTAAACTGACATATTAGAAGACTATGAGATCTTTTCATAATTGATATAGACAAAATTTCACTTTTTAATTGCACCGGCTCTGCTAAAGCTGTAACAAACTGGCTTGCAGCTGTACCCTGTCAAAGCACCATGTTTTGTGACAGATTTACACCGAGCAGGTGCACCATGGTTCAGTTTTGACCCTGCTGTCTTCAGTGTCTTGTCTTGTGTATTATTATGAAGGAGTGTTGTGTTTATGATTGTATTCTTTATTACAAATAATAAAGCAATCAAGTCATTTATAGAGAAAAATGTACTGTGGTTTGAATAATAATATATATTCAAAATATAATGGTTAGACGTTTTACGTGGTTGTGTGTTTCAGATTCATGCTACAGGTGTGTGTCACACTGATGCCTACACCCTGAGTGGAAGTGACCCTGAGGGCTTGTTTCCTGTCATCCTGGGCCATGAGGGGGCAGGCACTGTTGAGAGTGTTGGCGAAGGGGTCACCAAATTCAAACCAGGCATGTCAAAATGGACTATTTACCCTCACTTCAGTGACATTTAATGTGTAAAATGTGAGCAGTTTTGGGAGTTATGCAGAAATCCTGAGGCTCTTTCACTTTTTGTGAAGGTGATACTGTTATTCCGCTGTATGTACCCCAATGTGGAGAGTGCAAGTTTTGTAAAAATCCTAAAACCAACCTGTGTCAGAAAATCAGGTAATTATGAATATATTTTAACTAAACATTTTCTTCTTTATGAAAATACACTATCATTCAAAAGTTCGGGGCCAGTAAGATTTTTTTTTTTTTAAAGAAATACATTTATTCAACAAGAACGCATTAAAGTGTTAGTTCACCAAAAAATTTATTACTCACCCTCATGTCATTGCACATCCGTAAGACCTTCGTTCAACTTCAGAACACAAATTAATGTAATTTTGATGCAGTCTGAGAGGTTTCCCTCCATAGAGATCCAACACAACTACCACTCCAAGGTCTAGAAACGTAGAAATGACATCATTAAAGTACTCCATGTGACTCCAGTGGTTTAACCTCAATTTTATGAAGCGACATGAGTGCTTTGTTTATGCTTTGTCCTTTCTGGACCCTGGAGTGGTAGTTGTGTTGGATCTCTATGCAGAGACAGAAATCTCTCAGACGTCATCAAAAAGATCTTAATTTGTGTTTTCTGAAGATGAACAAAGCTCTTATGGATGTGGAATGACACAAGGGTGAATAAAAAAATGACATTTTCATTTTTGGATGAACTAACCCTTTAAATTGATCAAAAGTGACAGTAAAAATACTTTATTTAAAAAAAAAAAAAAAATCTGTTCTTTTGAACTTCTTTTTTTCATCAAAGAATCCTAAAAAATGTATCATGGTTTCCACAAAAATATTAAGCAGCACAACTGTTTTTTAACATTGATAAAATGTTTCTTGAGCAGCAAATCAGCATATTAGAATGATTTCTGAAAGATCATGTGACACTGAAGACGGGAGTAATGATGCTGAAAATTCAGCTTTGCCATCACATTTTATTTCACAATATTACTGTTTTTTTTTTTTTATCAAATAAATGCAGCCTCATTAAACATTAGAGTTCGACCCCAGACTTTTGAACGGCAGTGTAGACCTTGATATTGTTCATTTGGTTTATAGATGCTCAGTTGTGATGTAATTCTTTTAGGGTGACCCAAGGTCAAGGTCTGATGCCCGATAACACCTCAAGGTTCAGCTGTAAAGGAAAGCAGCTCTTCCACTTCATGGGTACCAGCACCTTCTCCGAATACACTGTGGTGGCTGAAATCTCTTTGGCCAAAGTGGATGAACATGCCCCCCTGGACAAAGTGTGTCTGCTGGGCTGTGGCATCTCTACTGGATATGGAGCTGCCATCAATACTGCTAAAGTTTGCTTTGTTTAATTAATGTGCATGTATTTATAATTATTAGAATATTTCCTTCTGCCTCAAAATATCACATGGTCAATAAAATCCTATTCACACTGGTAGGTTGAAGCCGGCTCTACTTGTGCTGTGTTCGGTTTGGGAGCAGTGGGGCTTGCCGTCATAATGGGCTGCAAGTCAGTCGGTGCCACCAGGATCATTGGCATTGACATCAACCCAGACAAGTTTGAAATTGCCAAGAAGTTCGGAGCCACTGAGTTTGTGAACCCCAAGGACCACAGCAAGCCCATTCAGGAAGTGCTGGTGGAGCTGACAGATGGAGGAGTTGACTATTCCTTTGAATGCATCGGCAGCGTTGGCATTATGGTAAACTGCAAAAACATCAGCTGTTTAGATAGGGATGAATGAAAGCTGACTAATACAGCCATCCAGATGTCTACGGCAGAACTGTAGATCTCAGCTTAGCTGAAGTCGTCATTGTTCCTGAAAATATTTGCTGCCATGGTAACTCATAATTAGAGACAGTATAATTACCACTGTTTGCACTTATGAGAAGTGCATAATTGCCCAGTTGTTTTATACAGCTTAGGATGCTCAGGATGACCATTATTATTTTCTTTTGAATTCAGAGAGCTGCTCTTGAGGCTTGTCACAAAGGTTGGGGGACCAGTGTCATCATTGGTGTGGCAGGGGCAGGCCAAGAAATCTCCACCCGCCCTTTCCAGCTGGTCACAGGGCGTACATGGAAAGGCACAGCTTTTGGTGGTCGGTGCATTTATTTATTTATTCATTTTTAATTTAATTATTTTTATTATTTTTTATTTTAATAATATATTAATTGTGATATTATTTTATATTACTTTGTATGCTATTATTATATTTTAGTGAAAATTTTATTTAGTATTTTATATTATTTTATCGTATTTTTGTGTATTATATCATTTTTATTATATACATTTTATTATAGTATGTTACCATTTTACATTTTCAAAGCCTGTAGCATGTAAATATAACATATTGGGTATTTAACTACATAACCGAAGGATTTACTCTTTGCTTTTAAGGTTGGAAGAGTGTGGAGAGTGTTCCTAAGCTGGTGAATGACTACATGAGTAAGAAGCTGATGGTGGATGAGTTTGTCACTCACACATTGCCCTTTACCCAGATCAATGAGGCCTTTGACCTGATGCATGCTGGGAAGAGGTACATGCCTTATAAAATGCCTGTTTTTATCTGATGCTGTTTGGTAATATCATATTAATGCAATATGGGAAACAAATTGATATCTTAATGCAGATATAATTCTGATATCTTAATCTCTTGTGTGTCTTCCACAGTATCCGAACCGTCCTGCAGCTTTGAGCCTTGAGTTCAAACATGATTCCTGCCATGGAACAGACATAATAATCATTAACACCCTTGTCTCAGTAGTTACAGTGTTGACTGTTGTGTTAGAGGTTGTTCTGATTAATGGTTATTTGTGTGTAGAGTTCCAGTTGCACACAGAATAAACGTGATTACCAACCACAAAATGTTCTGTGCTTCCTTTATTTAATTTATAGGTAAAATGTTGCAATATAATGGCTTTGCATCAAATCAAATTCTATTCTGTATAAATCTGTTCTTTTTTTTTATATACATATACATTTTGAACGTAAAAACCATATAAAATGATGCATATAAAATAATATAAATCAACATTTTCAAAAAGACTTAAGTTAAATTTGTCAAATGGTTAAATTATGGTCAAATAACTATGAATATCTTAATAGTTATTGTTCTTGGTTTGAACAGGCCTATAAAGTCGGCATGAAACAGAAGTTGAGATAGTCTTTTGATTCCTATTGTGACATCTGAGTGAAAAAAATAAGAATTGTCCATTTTGATTTCAAGGTGACTTTAAATACAGTTTTCCCTAATAAATTTGTCTACTTTCAGTTATATATGTAAAAAAAAAAAAAAAAAATACACAATACATTTATACTTATCAATCTATTTTATTGATATACATAAATGAAATACTTAACTGAAATACTAGGTTTTGCTCAATTAATGGACTGTTAATGAATCAAACAGCCATACCTTTACGGCGGGAGGCCTCTTCTGTTTGTGTCCTCTAGGAGTCGCTGTCCAGACGCGTGCTCCTCATTCACTCGCATGTGTTCGGTTGAGTTTGGCCAATCAAATGGTGTTTTCACACACGGAAAGACCTTTCACATTTGTAGAAGATGGCGACTGCTGAACCGGTGAGTCAATACAAGTGCTCCGACAAACATTATTGTGATGACTTCAGTAGTAGTTACTAATGTTAAATACATGTTTTCGTTTGGTTAGTGCTTGTGTAGAAGGATAAATATGTTGCTATGAAGTGATAGGCTATCTCTTAAAACAGACAGTCTGATGTGTCTGTCGTACATTTGCGTTTGAAGGATGTTGTGCAAAAGTGTTAAATATTTCATGTTTTTGTCTGGAAAAGAGGGCTGTGAGGATATATGATGTTTTCTCTGGGTAAAACCATCTCTGTTTCTGTAGTCTAATGGTTTGCTGATGTGTCACTAAAAATTTAGTGTGGTTGTTTTTAGTCTGTATGGACAACGTTTCATGTAGCTCAAAATCAGTGATCTGATCGTTTAATAAAACCAAATTTAATTAAATAAGTAGAATTATTAGATGTTTATGTTATTGGAAGTTTGTAATATTTAGAATGTTGTTTTTTGTTGTTGTTTTGATGTTAGTGGTAGGTCCTTTAGTAAATGTCAAATTTTAGTTACAAGATTATCGGTCTGTCTGTCTTTTTCTACATAAACATACATATTTATCATAGTAAAAATGAAAAGATACTTGAGGCACCATATTCACAGACAGCTTTTGGAGAACCTGTATGTACATTTTCAAAAAGGCAGTTTTCTGAAGAAGTTCCTGCAAGAACTTTGAAGAATTTCCATTATGTTTTGTTCTTCCCTAATAAATAAATCAATATATATATATATATATATATATACATATACATGTGTTGATTTATTTATCAACATATATATATATATATATATATATATATATATATATATATATACTGGTGCTGGTCATATAATTAGAATATCATCAAAAGTTGATTTATTTCACTAATTCCATTCAAAAGTGAAACTTGTATATTATATTCATTCATTACACACAGATTGATATATTTCAAATGTTTATTTCTTTTAATTTTGATGATTATAACTGACAACTAAGGAAAATCCCAAATTCAGTATCTTAGAAAATTAGAATATTACTTAAGACCAATACAAAGAAAGGATTTTTAGAAATCTTGGCCAACTGAAAAGTATGAACATGAAAAGTATGAGCATGTACAGCACTCAATACTTAGTTGGGGCTCCTTTTGCCTGAATTACTGCAGCAATGCGGCGTGGCATGGAGTCGATCAGTCTGTGGCACTGCTCAGGTGTTATAAGAGCCCAGGTTGCTCTGATAGTGGCCTTCAGCTCTTCTGCATTGTTGGGTCTGGCATATCGCAACTTCCTTCTTCACAATACCCCATAGATTTTCTATGGGGTTAAGGTCAGGCGAGTTTGCTGGCCAATTAAGAACAGGGATACCATGGTCCTTAAACCAGGTACTGGTAGCTTTGGCACTGTGTGCAGGTGCCAAGTCCTGTTGGAAAATGAAATCTGCATCTCCATAAAGTTGGTCAGCAGCAGGAAGCATGAAGTGCTCTAAAACTTCCTGGTATACGGCTGCGTTGACCTTGGACCTCAGAAAACACAGTGGACCAACACCAGCAGATGACATGGCACCCCAAACCATCACTGACTGTGGAAACTTTACACTGGACCTCAAGCAACGTGGATTGTGTGCCTCTCCTCTCTTCCTCCAGACTCTGGGACCCTGATTTCCAAAGGAAATGCAAAATTTACTTTCATCAGAGAACATAACTTTGGACCACTCAGCAGCAGTCCAGTCCTTTTTGTCTTTAGCCCAGGCGAGACGCTGTCTGTTGTTCAAGATTGGCTTGACACAAGGAATGCGACAGCTGAAACCCATGTCTTGCATACGTCTGTGCGTAGTGGTTCTTGAAGCACTGACTCCAGTTGCAGTCCACTCTTTGTGAATCTCCCACACATTTTTGAATAGGTTTTGTTTCACAATCCTCTCCAGGGTGCGGTTATCCCTATTGCTTGTACACTTTTTTCTACCACATCTTTTAATTCCCTTCGCCTCTCTATTAATGTGCTTGGACACAGAGCTCTGTGAACAGCCAGCCTCTTTTGCAATGACCTTTTGTGTCTTGCCCTCCTTGTGCAAGGTGTCAATGGTTGTCTTTTGGACAACTGTCAAGTCAGCAGTCTTCCCCATGATTGTGTAGCCTACAGAACTTGACTGAGAGACCATTTAAAGGCCTTTGCAGGTGTTTCTTTGAGTTTATTAGCTGATTAGAGTGTGGCACCAGGTGTCTTCAATATTGAACCTTTTCACAATATTCTAATTTTCTGAGATACTGAATTTGGGATTTTCCTTAGTTGTCAGATATAATCATCAAAATTAAAAGAAATAAACACTTAAAATATATCAGTCTGTGTGTAATGAATTAATATAATATACAAGTTTCACTTTTTGAATGGAATTAGTGAAATAAATCAACTTTTTGATGATATTCTAATTATATGACCAGCACCAGTATATATATATATACACTACCAGTCAAAAGTTTGGAATCGGTAAGATTTTTAATGTTTTTAAAAGAAGTTTCGTCTGCTCACCAAGGCTGCATTTATTTAATTAAAAATACAGTAAAAACAGTAATATTGTGAAATATTATTACAATTTAAAAGAACTGTTTTCTGTTTGAATATATTTTATAAAGTAATTTATTCCTGTGATCAAAACTGAATTTTCAGCATCATTACTCCAGTCTTCAGTGTCACATGATCCTTCAGAAATCATTCTAATATGCTGATCTGCTGCTCAAGAAACATTATTGTGTACAACTGTACAAAACATTTGTGTTCAGGATTCTTTGATGAATAGAAAGTTAAAAAGAACAGCATTTATTTGAAATATAATCTTTTGTAACATTATAAATGTCTTTACTGTCACTTTTGATCAATTTAATGCATCCTTGCTGAATAAAAGTATTAATTTCTTTAATTTCTTTTCAAAAAAAAAAAAAAAATTCTTACTGACCCCAAACTTTTGAATGGTAGTGTATAATGTTACAAAAGCTTTGTATTTCAGATAAATGCTGTTCTTTTGAACTTTCTATTCATCAAGGAATCCTGAAAAAAAAGAAAAAAAAGAAAAAAAAAAACGTTTTCAACAGTTTTCAACATTGATAATAATCATAAATGTTTCTTGAGCAGCAAATCAGCATATTAGAATGATTTCTGAAGGATCATGTGACACTGAAGACTGGAGTAATGATGCTGAAAATTCAGCTTTGATCACAGGAATAAATTGCTTTATAAAATACATTCAAACAGAAAAGAGTTATTTTAAATTGTAATAATATTTCACAATATTACTGTTTTTACTGTATTTTTAATTAAATAAATGCAGCCTTGGTGAGCAGATGAAACTTCTTTTAAAAACGTTTCCAAACTTTTGACTGGTAGTGTGTGTGTGTGTGTGTATATATATATATATATATATATATATATATATATATATTCATATTTTGACTGCTCAACAAAATTGCCATTTTGTTCGAAATGTCACATTTGGCTTGCAGATCTTTAGAAGAAAATAGTGGAAATGTAATGGAAATGAAATGTAGTGTAAATGTTCTGTATAGGAAAATTCAACAAATCCACCGAATTCAGAAGAAGAAAAAAACGACGAAAATACGCAAGAGATTGTGATTCTTGAAGATTACATTAAACATCCTCTGCAAAACAGGTGAAGCCACCTAGGCCACACACATTTCATGGTTTTTGTGCATTGTAATGCAAAACAATGGCAAAAAAAAATCTAGAAGAGTGATCTGTTTTTGTTTTTTTGTTTTGTTTTGTTTTTTTGGGCGGGGGACAGATGGGCTCTTTGGTTCTTTAAAAATGACAAAAGCAAAACATGGCAAGCTAATCTCCGTCTCATCTCAAAGTTTGACACAGTGGAAGACTTCTGGGCGTGAGTATTAACGGGGAATCGAAACAACACGGACAGCATGAATGATTCACAAAAACCTTTGATTAAATAAACCGGTATTGTTATAAGCAGCACTAACACAGATTTTGATGTTCTGTTCCCAGGTTATACAATCACATTCAGTTATCAAGTAACTTAATGTCAGGATGTGACTACTCCCTCTTCAAGGCAAGGCACAGTATAGCATTCTAATGATATGCTCGTATTTTGAATCCACCTAAATTGATCCGTTTGCACTTTACGGAGCAGGATGGCATTGAGCCGATGTGGGAAGATGAGAGAAACAAGCGGGGCGGCCGCTGGCTGATCACCCTGTCCAAACAGCAGCGCAGAGCCGACCTGGACCGCTTCTGGTTGGAGACGGTAAGTCGACACTCTCTCTAATCGGTTTAACTGCATTAGCTGCAAAATTCATTGTGTGCTTATAGATCCTGAAGGCTTAGATGCTCTCTCAATTTTTTTTTCCAGCTTTTGTGCCTTGTGGGAGAAGCATTTGATGACCACAGCGATGATGTATGTGGTGCTGTTGTCAACATCCGAACAAAGGGAGACAAAATAGCGATATGGACGACAGACTACGAGAACAAAGATGCTGTTGTACACATAGGGTAAAATTAGAAATGATACCGACATGACCATCTAGTTTAAAGTTGGCAAGAATTGAAAATTCACAATATCTATTTTTAAATGCATGTTATTTATCTTATTTTTCACTAATTCATCTGTCCATATGTATCATTTTAACCTTGTAAATTTTAATCAAACTGTCATAACTTGATCTTCCAGTGAAACGGCAGACTTCTCTCTGGAGATGTATGCAGGACTTCTCCAATCATTTAGTCCACTTAAGCCCCACCTCTGCAAACTCATGTTCATCTGCCTCCATTCTTAAAGTCCGCATGAAACGGAAGTTGTGATAGTCTTTTCTTCCGTATTGTGACGTATATCTGAGTGAAATGGCTGTAAAAATGTAGGGCGGGAATTGATTGGATCATTGTGGTTTGCTATTGCAAAAACATTACAGTATTCCATAAAAAAAATAATTGTCCATTTTGATTTTATGGTGACTTTAAGTGGTATGCCCACATCTCAAAATCCAAGCAATAACTGATGCATTGAACCCCATCCTGCTTTTTTTTTTCTTCTTCTTTTTCAATAATTCGCTGCACTTGGATGTACGTCACCACTATGGATGAAAAGATCTGCTGCTACTTCTGTTTCACTGTTATTTCAATCTTCACAATCTTTTCATTTGTGGTTATTTGGTAGACCGATTATGTCTTGCCTTTTATCTGTAAATTTCTACATTTGTATCTGTTTATTTACAGGCGTGTATACAAGGAAAGATTGGGTGTGCCACCAAAGGTCATCATTGGATACCAGTCACATGCTGACACGGCCACCAAAAGTGGTTCCACCACCAAGAATAAGTTTGTTGTTTAAGGAGCCCTTTAAACAGTGGGTATTTTTCGATAGTTCCTTGTAAATTTTCATTTTACATTGATATTACATAATCTCTCTTAGATTGTTCATGCTATCATTTCATTTCAGATGCTGCAACAACAGACTGAATCGTTATCAAATTAAAATCTTTGTCAAAAGAGACAGAAAAATGAAAACAAAAATGTCCTGGGATCTGACCTTTTCACAGGATGCTGTGGGGGAAACACTAGGAAATTAAAGGCCTTCAGATTTGGGTTTAATCAGAAGAGTGTTGTATTTACAAAACTGTACAGTGTATAAAAACAGAGCCACGTTCTTTTTTTTAAATGTTAAAATACTATTAATAGATCTTTTGCTGGTGGGGGTGGGAAGTGTATTCAATTCAATTTATGAGTGTTTTCTTTCATATTCTGTTTGCCTTTTTATGTTGAGTTGCAGTTACTAAATCGTAAGTGTAATTTATTATTTTTTTTACTAAATCCATTTGTTTCTGCATTGGATTTAGTGTTGGAGAGATGTGGACTGATCATGATATTTCTAATCACACTATTAAAACAGTTCTTGTATTGCAGCTTGAGAATGTCAAAGGTTGATTCTGTTTAAAGACTGTTGTATAAATTTGTATTTTTGCAGTCTTGTTCTACATTCCTCATGTAAAGTGTTCAAGGGAGTATTGAGAAAACTGATCTCCAGTTCTCACATTTTCCTAAGGGGTTTCATTGAGTAGCCTGACAAAAACAAAACAAAATATAGAAACCCCTTTCTCAGAAATGGGTGCTTATGAAAATGTATTAAAAATGACTGTAAATAAATTGTACAGTGCATTGTCTATATCCAGTAAAGAGCCACTGAAATGCAAATGTTGATGATAAATAAATAATCCTCTCTGATATTCTTGAGATGTGGGAACTATTTTCTCATTCCAGTAGATTAGAATTTTGTAACAATTTTAGCTAAATTTATCAGCTTCCCTTTGCTCATAAATTAATTTTTTTTTCTGTCTGTACGATCAAGCAGTCTGAATAACTTAATCTATGGTGAAAGAGCCTAATCGATTTTGAAATAGCATTTAAGTTTGCTTAAGTATTAACTTTTCAAAGTATCTGTATAACTTGAAAATAATGAATTAATTATTTATAATTGGAAATTGATGAAAAAAGTTAAGCAAAATTGCTTTAATGTTGTGTTTGTGAAAGAATACCAGAGTATTCACACTGTGCTGTACATTAGCGCCAGGTTGTACAACCCTGTTTCCAGATGGGGAACATTTTGTAGCATTGGAAATCTTTTCTTTGTACTTTTGTCTGTGAAATAAAGGTTAAAGAGAATCAACAGTTTCTTGATTTCATTGCATTTTACAAAATGTTGCAACTTTTCTGGAAATGGGGTTGTATATCAGATTTAAATAGTTTAGAAAAAAATATGAATGATTTCTTTGTATTTATTCATGACCAGAGAAATACTTTAAAAAAAAATTTGAATTTAAAGATTTAAAAAAAAAAAAAAAAAAAAAGTGCCACTTAAAGTTTGACATCCTTACTCTTTCAATTGCTCTTGAGTCTAATTTCTTATACCAGCTTGACCAGCTGGATGGCCTACAGACTGGGTTGGATGTTCTTCCACAGGCTCAAGATGATGATCCAAAGTATTTTCAGATAACACCGAAGGGGTCCTGCTCCGGGCATGTCTGGGTCCTTCCTCCTGGAAATGTGATCCTTTGGTATGATAACTAGGGCTGGGGCTGGCAGAGGACAGGGTTCTCTGGCTCCCATTTAAGTAACTACCATAATTTACAGAGTCCCTTGAATCCTGTCGTGAGTAGAAGGAGTTAATGTGCGAGCCCTGGTAGTTGTACGCTCTCCAACCTGGCCGTCTCCTGCGGTGACATCTGCATTTCAGGATGCGGATGAAAGCTAGCTTGAACTCCCGGCTGTAGCAGGGATAGATGATTGGATTCAGGCAGCTGTTGAAGTAACCAAGCCAGAAGATGATTTTGAAGATTGTGTCAGGGGGCCGCAGGCTGACGTTGAATGCGACTGCAAAGAGAAAGCACACCACTAAGGTTGAGCATGAGATATTATTGTCATTAAACTGAGCCATGTGGCATTAGTGTGACATTAGTCTAAAGTTATTAGTTATTCAGATTACAAACTAGATTCACATTGTACTTTTCATCATGTTAAGAATTTGAAAATGACCCAATATTCAGAGAAAGCCTAAGCCATGAAGTGAATTCCTAAAGATTTATCCATTTTCTGTCATGCTGTGTGAGCGGGATTCGCTTTTTCTCACATTTAACACTACATGACTGGTGTGCCCCCTGCTGACACAATTCGTGACTGTTCTTGATTGTTCCCCCTGCTGGTACACCTGTTATTTGTTTCAAAGATCTGTTATTTGCTTTAGCATCCAGCAGATGGCAGCAACGCTTTCTTATCAAATTTTCCGCTTCTTGCTAGTTAGTATGTTACTTAAAATGTGTCATTGACAATAAACTAAATGGCAGATGTGCATAACATTTACAAATAAGAAAGTAGTAAGAAATGTGGAAGAAAGGGCATGTGATGTATTAAACACCAGTTAAAGGTATCAATAAAGAGTTGTTTGGATGATGAAGCTTATGTTTTTAGGACGCATAGAACTAAGTCAATTAAACATAACATGCTACTGTAGATCTACACAGTGTATTTTACATTACAATTCATAAAACAGTAAGAGAGCACCTATATATATATATATATATATATATATATATATATATAACAACAACTACGAAATGCAGTCACTTGCAAAATGTCTATTATCATATCTAAAATGATTATCAAATCAGATTATTTCCAACCAGTCCTCAAAATAAACTTAATGGTGCAAACAAATGAAATTTGAAATGCAGTAATGTTTTTACACCCCCAGAAATGGAAACTGAATCTTTAAAACTTACGAATCTATTATAACTCTATAACCAAAGTCAACCTTAGATTTTTTTGGATAATCTTTTTAGGGCCCGAGCACTGATGGAATTGCTCTGTTTATCCTGGTCTTGTTTTTGGTTTTTCTTCTAGGAATGTCTAGCACTAACCTGCTGAGTTTAGTATTCAAGTTATTATCTAATCAGAGTAAGATAAAAAAATAAAAATAAAAAATAAAACATCTTAGCACCATCATCTCATAACAGGCCAAATTCAGGCCTTTTACCCTTGTTGAAATATGAATTTGCAAAAGATATATCTGATTCTGCACTCTAAAAACAAACAAACTAACAAAAAGGAGAAAAAAAAAAAACAACAACGTAAAAATAGGGCACAATTTACTGTATTAATTTGACGGAATTTTCCTTACTTATTTGTTACAGGTGTTTTACTTGTATTTTGAATTTTTAACTTCATTGCATTGTGTTTTAGAGTTAATGGAAAAATGTCCGTAAAATTACTGGATAAAATCTGGGTAATAAGCTGTCAGTACTTTTTTCTGTTATTTTACTGATTTACTTTTTACAGTGGAAGCAGTTGTGAATTAATAACCTGAATATGAAATGCTTCTTCTGTATATCACAATATTTAGCCATATTTGTAGAAAATGTGCCTTTCTTTTCCCCCCTTTTTTTCTTTAAATTTCAGTGGCAGAGCTGTGAATCTGTGCCATTAATTGCTTTAGACTGTGTAAACCGGAGGCACCTCAATGCTGCAATGCACCTCAGTGCATTGACCCAATGCATTCAAAGTACCATGGGAACCATGAGAATTGGCTGAAAAAACAAAGTCATGAATAAAGGCCAAGTGAGTATATAAGTGACAAATGGCTTCATCCTTAAAAAAGAAGTCATGAATGGACTTTAAATAGACCTTAATTAAGCATTAGCAAAACCATTAGCTCACTTAAACAGTAAATAGTCTCATTATTCCGATTACCACTCTTATCAAAGAACTCTTCTAGAATTTAATTGTTCGAGAACAGTAGGATTCAGAGGAAGCAAACAAGTTTGAGATATACTGTCCACATCCTTGCATCCTGTTTTTCCAACTTGTGTGCAGTCAAGTGTCTCACTGGGTTTTCGTCTATTGTCTGGAATGACAGGTTTAGGAACTTATCAAAGATTTATGTAACAAGACTCATAATCCCTGTTAGCATGTGTATCACATGTGTTCATTTCCTCAGCAATGAATGAGCCAACATTATGAGCAGATCTTCTTAAGCTGAATAGCTATATAGCTACATCATCCCACTTGCACTGCTACTAACTAAATAAATAAAGATTTGAATTGAAATTACTTTAAAGATTCAACGTTTTAAAGAGTTAAAACCTTGTCTAAATAATCTTTTTAACTTGAAATATCATATCATGATGTATTCATGTTAATATGACCTCTGTATTTACAATAATTCACTTAAGGACCCAATAAACACGCTACTGTTTTCCACTTAAGTTACACTTCAAAAGTTTGGAAACGGTAAGATTTTTAATGTTTTTAAAAGAAGTTTCGTCTGCTCACCAAAGCTGAATTTATTTAATTAAAAATACAGTAAAAACAGTAATATTGTGAAATATTATTACAATTTAAAATAACTGTTTTCTGTTTGAATATATTTTATGAAGTAATTTATTCATGAGATCAAAGCTGAATTTTCAGCATCATTACTCCAGTCTTCAGTGTCACATAATCCTTCAGAAATCATTCTAATATGCTGATCTGCTGCTCAAGAAACATTTATTGTGTACAATTGTACAAAATATTTGTGTTCAGTATTTTTTTTTCAGGATTCTTTGATGAATAGAAAGTTCAAAAGAACAGCATTTATTTGAAATATAATCTTTTGTAACATTATAAATGTCTTTAATGTCACTTTTGATCGATTTAATGCATCCTTGCTGAATAAAAGTATTAATTTCTTTAATTTCTTTTTAAAAAAAATAAAAATAAAAATTCTTACTGACCCCAAACTTTTGAACGGTAGTGTATAATGTTACAAAAGCTTTGTATTTCAGATAAATGCTGTTCTTTTGAACTTTCTATTCATCAAGGAATCCTGAAAAAAAGTACACAACTGTTTTCAACATTGATAATAATCATAAATGTTTCTTGAGCAGCAGATCAGCATATTAGAATGATTTCTGAAGGATCATGTGACACTGAAGACTGGAGTAATGATGCTGAAAATTCAGCTTTGCCATCACAGGAATAAATTACTTTATAAAATATATTCAAACAGAAAACAGTTCTTTTAAATTGTAATAATATTTCACAATATTACTGTTTTTACTGTATTTTTAATTAAATAAATGCAGCCTTGGTGAGCAGACGAAACTTCTTTTAAAAACATTAAAAATCTTACCGATTCCAAACTTTTGACTGGTAGTGTAAATTCAAAGAAAACCACAGCTGCCTAATTAAGAACCAGGCCAGTTGAACTTCCAAGCACCCTGCCCTGCTGAGATAACCCTGTCTGGAACAGGAATGACTACTATGCTAATTCATTAATAATAACCTGCCTTTGAGTCTGAATGGCTGCGGTCCAGGGCCTCGTTCTCATACTCCCTGCTGTGACAGCCAAACGACGGATGCAGCAGACCCCACACTGTGGGCCCCATGAGAGAAGACGAGGAAATAAAGTGCAAAAAGATTTATTCTGTCTTAACCCCTACTCTCTCCGGTCTTCCCACTGACCACAAACGTCCAGCAGCAGAAGGCTTCTGGGATAAATCATTTGTATGTATTTCCTGTGAGTGTAAAGGCGGTTCTATTTAGTTGAACTGAAGTGAGTAACGAAACACAGAATGGACACTTCCTGTAATTTAATTTCCGCTGTAAATAATTTCTTGTGTTAAATTATTATTATTAATTTATTTTTTATGCATTTTTATTTTTGTATATATAAATATATTAACTTTATTGTATATATTAGGGCGGGAAAGTTGTAATTGTTCTGTATTTTGTGCAAAATTTAATAAAAATAGAATTGGAAAGTTTTCCATTTTTGTAATTGTAGGAGTGTGAGATTGTTGCTCTTAATGTCTGATGAAGGCCTTGAACGGTTGAAACGACATGTTTTAACCAGTAAAGCTGCACCTTTTTCCTATTTACATTTAAAAAGTTTTTGGCTACTTTTCTACTTATTAATCATACCAAGTGATGTCTTTGGAAAATGTAAAAATACAGAAAGTTTTCTTTAGGGGATAGGTGATAGGCCTGATTCTAGCAAGTAGTCACAGTTTAAATGGGGGCGAGTTGCTACATGTTATATTATATGCAAATAATTAATTAAAAATGTGTTGGCCAAAAAACGGTTAGATATTGTTTGTGTTACCTCTTACATGGAAAGAAAGAAAGAAAGAAAGAAAGAAAGAAAGAAAGAAAAAGAAAGAAAGATTAATTTAAACCAGCTTAAAATGCTTTTCAACTGCCAGCTGTTTTTTTAAATGATCAGGATAGGAGACCAGTTTAAAAGACCACTGTGGCTCAATTAATGGATTTAATTTAGCTTAAAAGCCCCATAATGTACTATTTATTTGCAGCTTCTCAGCTTGACAACTTAGTGTGACAACATGAATGTGTGAGGGGGCCAAATTGTGCAACTGTATAATAAAGACCTACCAATTGGTAAAGTGAAGAAGAATGGAAACCAGCACAGCGTAAACATGCCAACCACAACCCCCAAGGTCTTGGCTGCTTTCTTTTCCCTGGAAAACTTCATAAGTTTGACCGTCAGCGAATTCCTCGCCTGATGAGCGCGACTTTTGGCTGCAGCGCCGGTGTCCTCGTGCATCTGTGAACCCCTGTGGATCCTCAGCGTTATTTCACCCGAATTCATCGTTTCCGTCTTCACACCAGCTTCTAGATTCTTCGTTGTCCGTTTAGCCACTACATAAACACGGCAGTACATGACTAGAATAACAATTAAGGGAATATAAAAGGAGCCGAGCGATGAGAAGAGCGCGTAAAAGGGTTCCTCTGTGATTACGCACACCGTGTCGTCCGGTGACGGAGGCTCCTTCCATCCCAGCAAAGGTCCGATGGAGATGACCAAAGACAGGACCCAAACTCCAAGCATGGCCAGCAAAGCTCTGCGTCCCGTCACAATATTGGGGTATTGCAACGGATGGCTCACTCCGATATAACGGTCAATAGAGATTACGCACAGACTCATGATGGATGCTGTGCAGCATAACACATCCACAGCTGCCCAAACATCACAGAAAATCCTCCCGAACACCCAGTAACCCAATATTTCCAAGGTGGCTGATACGGGTAACACAGTTGTGCCCAGGAGCAGGTCAGCAATAGCGAGATTTACGATGAAATAATTAGTTGGAGTTCGCAGGTGCTTATTGCACACCACTGACAGTATCACCAGGATGTTTCCAGCCACCGCGAAGATGATGAAAGTCCCCAAAGCCAAGCCGAGGGGGACGGCACGGGACAGGTGGAGAGGCTCGAGTCCTGTGCCGTTTAACTCGGAAGAGTTTGAAAACACCGATGACTCTTTATACGAGTCCAAAGAACCGATTCCCAAGGACTGTGTGATTTCATCTTCATTTTGTTGGTTCATTTTGGCGAAAAATGTTCTCCATTGCTGACACGGTGGCTGGCCGCTTGAGTCAGGTTCCTTATATCACTAGAACATTGCGTGTAACTAATGAGCAATGTTTTCATTCTGATGCGCTCATGTAATGTGAAAATACGAATCTCTGTCTCAGTGGTAAGTCGTTAATACCGCCCATCTCTGCTTCAGTCCAAACTCTGAGTGAATGTTGATTTTTTTTTTTTTTTTTTTTTTTTTGGAAGAGTGCTGAGAAAGCGAACAAAGTGCACTAACCATAGGGGAAACTGGAGAGTTTCCACTACATTACATAAGCTAAAGCTACATTATTAAAGCTACAAATAAATAAATAAATAATAATAATAATAATTTGAAGAAAGTTTTTACACACAATTTAATTTAGCTCATTCAAAATAAGTTTAGGTCAAATTAATTTTTTAGTATGTGTAACTTAAAAGTATTACATTTGTTAAACTACATTTTCTTATGTTGGCCAAACTAGATTTTTTAAAATGAATTTACTGAGGTTTCAAGCAATTTAATTCATCATAATGTATATGGGGTGAATTCAGGGTGATTGGGACACTTTTTGCCATTGAGATGGAAAAGTGTCTCAATCAACCTGAATTAAATAACATAAAATATACACATAAAATAACACTTAATCTCTAAATCTAGGCTGCATCCGAAACTGCAAACTTGCCTATATAGTAGGTGAAAAACAATTATGTGACAAAAGAAGTATGTCTGAATTCACAGTGTAGGTAAAAATGACCTGGATGACTTACTACTTCCGGCGAGATTCTGAAATGTGCATACTATGGACACTTTACTATCCCATGAGAGGATTTGTGAATGGCAGTGAAGCGATGCAACTGAAGCTGGTAGATCACGTGATAATGACATCATGGCAGATGTAGTACGTCCGAATTACATTCTACACACACTCATACTATATAGAACATACTTTTTTTAGCAGTTGTATTCAAAATAAGTATCTATTCAAGAGAGTATGTGATTTCAGACGCCGCCTTACTCTCCTAATGCAGTTCTTTGCAAAGCATGCTGGGAACTACAGATCCACTGCCCAGTTAGTTACGTCAACAAAATGATTCATGTAGTTTTAACAAATGAATTACGTACCTTCAGTTTTAGATATAAATAAATATAAATATTTAAATATTTGTTTAGGTGGATTGAACATAATAAAATAAAGTTGTGACAAAATGTTAAAAATTGTGTTACTTTAGCTCATTGTAATTAACTTGAACAAAAGGCAAAAAGTTTCAGATGTACACTCAAAAAGAGGCATTTGTTTGAGTGTACATCTAAAATATTTAACAGTCATGTGGGTATAGTCTACCATTTTCCATTATCTCAAGCCATCAAAGAAAAATTCAAGTGCGCATTTTGTGAAGCATACAGTAGTGTGACATCATAGGTTGATTTCTGGCTTATACACTTGTACCCAGACGAGACCACATAACCATCCCACTTTTGCTACACAAATTTGTCTCATGCAAAGACTTCATTAGCATATCTCCTGTGGAGTCTGAAGATGAGCTCATTGGGTTGGAGACATGAGGTTTCCATCTCAAGGTGTGCCAGGAGCTCGAGAACTTGTTTAGGTCACAATTTACAGCAAGTATGCAACTTTATGAATTCACTGTGAATCAAACCCATGACCTTTTATAACACCATGCATCTATATATTTTTTTATGATCATAAAGCTTGCTGACCGAAATGTGTCTGAGCCAATAAGGAGTTGTTCCCTCAGAGGGAACTTTACGAGTCTTTGTGCCTTTGGCAGGATATTAGCATAAGACATTGGATTGGATGTATGAGAGAAGAACCTTCTAGATTCGTATAATACTAATGTGTCACAGAGTTAGCAACATGTAACATTAATTAACAAATAGGAAACGAAAGTTGGAGTCCATCGATACCAAACATGCTACCCATGTGATTTTAGTTAACCATAGTATGCAACTCTGAAACAATAATACCAAAATAGTTCAAAAGAGAGAATTAATACATAGAAAAAAACCCTATAAAAGGAAAATCATGAGAGGGGAAAATTGGATACATGTTTATACATTTCTCATGCAGTTATATATAGAATATATAGTATTAATATTTCTCAGAAAGAATGAAGTCAGAGTCATAAAAAGTTCTCATCAGTTTTCTTGTGTCCTGTAACAGGACACCTAGTTCTGTCTGTGTGTTAGCTTCATTTGGGATGCTAGTTGCAGTTTAGGGGGATGGATTCACAGAACTTTGAGAGAGTGAGTTTCTGGATTATTCATTAAATATAATGAATAATTGTGTGTCTGATTGGTCCAGACGCTACAACAGTGTTTACGCATTGTCGCACATTTTCAAGTTTCAGGTTTATTTGTCAGAGTTTATGTATATATTTCTGGTTTTGTTTCTTCAGCGTTAGCTAAATCTTATCAGTCTTTTGAAATGTTAAAAAATTGCCATTCTCCATTTATGTCTGCTGTGTTGTAAATTCTAGAACAATAATATTAGCTCACCATTGAGACTACTTTGACAGGTGAGAATCTGCTTCTTCTAATCTATTTTTCAACATATGGGAATGAGATGAATAAAACATAGAGCGGTTTCTCTAATACAGATTAATCCTAGTCTGAGGTGTTTTCGGTCTAGAATATCTTTTGACAGTGTAATATAGTTCATGCTGAGGGTTAATCTTTTTCCAGGAAACTTGCCCATACATAATAATTAATCTCCCGTTGTTCTTCATGTCAGAGAGCTTTTATTTTGATTAGGGGGTTTCAATGTACATGACGCATCTGAGTCCTGATAAGAATATTACTGACTATAAACTGTGTAGTCAGACACTATCAGGTACATTTGATGCTTGGCTTGAGGGAAGTACCTCCTGTGTCCTTTTTCAGAGAACATATTCAGATAGAGATATTTCTGGTTGTCCAAGCACCTGGAAGGGGTTTTGTTTGGCAAGGGAACATTACAACCTCCTGACCTTCCTGGTTATTAATCAAACCCATGGCATCTGCTGGTGCCCCGAAATAAGAACACAAATCCATCCACTTAAAATCAGTTTACGATGCCTTGAGATAACTCTGAAAATAATCTTTTTTCTAAACATTGCTCACATAACATAGTCTTATATAGAGTTCAGGTGGTATTGAGTGGCTTTAAATGGAAATAGACTGACTGACTTAAAAGCCCAGGGGAGAACGGCAGCACGGACAGAATAAACTTTGATCAAATCATAGTAGTTCATGGACTCTTCAAGGGATAGTTTATACAAAAATGAAATTCTGTCCGTTATGTCATGTGACTTTTCCATAGGACAAAAAAACAAAACATTTTTCATCTTTAGTGACAGTTCATACTGACAAAGGGATATAAAAAACACAAAGGACAAAACAAAACAAACGAACAAACCATAAAAGTAGTCCATCTGACACATTTTCAAAACTGGGTTTTATTTTTGATATAAAAGAACCTTCTGTGCTCTTCACAGAATATATCAACAAATGCACCACGTTTCCATCATCAGTTAGAGTAAACTATGTGATTGCTTGTTTACAGCAAGTCAGCTATATTTGACTTCAATATGCTACGTGCTTTGGTTTTGAAATATGCAAGTATGTCAGGCTTGAGATGAGAAGTCAGTTTTTTACTGATGCTAGGGAGTATTTGATACCCAAATCATCAGACTGTGGGAACTAAGAACACATCACCTTCTCTACGCCATGGGGAAAGTACCGGAGCTGAGAAAGAGGATGTGCCTTATACCTCTGGACCGAGATATAAGCTTAAATGCCTTATTAGCATGGGGATTTGACATTTCCCATGATGTTCAGTTTACGATACATGATGTTTAAAATTATTTTCCTGACCTTCTTGGTCTTGATGAATGATTTACTGTAGGACTGGGTAGAGATACCCTGTCCGTTCTGGTTAATTAGCACTCAAGTATTTCGTCAACGTCAGGCACTATTATGTCCCAAGGGATGATTTTTATTAAAACGAACATATTTCAACCTTAAAACTGTCATGGAGACATTTCATTTATTTTGGCTTCTTTTCAGATGCCATTTAATGTATATTTGAATTGTATTGTTTTACCCTTGTCCCAAGACAGACTATAAATCTTAAAATATTATTAAATATAAGTAAAAAAATAATTTATTATATATTAAAGGGTTAGTTTGTTAAAGACATTGTTAAAATAGTTGACGTGACTGCAGTGGTTCAACCTTAATTTTATGAAGTGACGAGAATACTTTTTGTGAGCAAAAACAAAACAAAAATAATGACTTTATTCAACAATCTCTTCTCTTCCCTGTCATTATCCTTACATAGTTGCCGCAGTAAGCACAGTGATGGTTTCCATGTTTACATCCGAATGCCAGCTCACTATTGGCCAAAGCTGATCACGTGAGCAGCATGACACATGCGTGTGATGCTGACGCAGGAGCCAGCCAATAATGAGTCGGCATTCTGACGTAGAACCTGGAAGTGTTGAATGTAAACAGCATACGAGAATGACACAGAAGAGACGATATTGTTGAATAAAGTAATTATTTATGTTTTGCGTCACTTCATAAAATTAAGGTTGAACCACTGTAGTCACGTCGACTTCTTTAACAATGTCTTTAGTACCTGTCTGGACCTTTAATGTGTCAGTTAAATTGGGGTCTATAGACCTTATTCGCCAGAGAAACAAGTGCGCCGCCATCTTCATAATATTGTCTTTGAACATCCGTTTCTGCGGTAGCTCTGTATATTTCTATGGCGCTGCTATCAAATAATAGCTAGCTGGTGAAGTGGATTTACTTGTTGTAGAGTTAACAAAAGTTATCATGAGCATTGTATATTTAAAGCAGATGTCTTAACAAATGTCAGTAGACCGGGAAGATTTTAAAACGAGCAGTTCATTCATAAATATGTAAGATCGCTGTGGAAATACAAACCGGAAGCAAAAAGACAACGAGCGCAGTGCTGAAAAGGGGTGGGGCTACATAAGGTCTATAGACAAGTCATATACCTCTCGGATTTCATCAAAAATATCTTAATTTGTGTTCCGAAGATGAACAAAGGTCTTAAGGGTGTGGAACGACATGAGGGTGAGTAAATTGAGGGTGACAGAAACTTCATTTTTAGGTGAACTAACCCTTTAAATATAATAAATATCATGTTATGTTTAAGGGAATGTGAAGGTAAATATTTTATTATGTGCATTTCAAAGCTGTATTTTTCTCAAATTATGCAATGTGCTGTTCATAATTGTCTATAATTATAATAATTGCATAATTTAATATTTTTCATACAATTATGCAAAAGTGCATTTATTTATTTATTTATTTTTTTTGCTTATGAAATAGTGACATTAGTTTATAGCAAGAGAAAGGCATCTGATATTTCAAAATTCCACCACAGAATGCTCTCAAATGATAATATATAATATAAGATGTAGTGTAAAGTGTAAGGCTGTTACTGAAATATGGGTTTGGTATTACTGTAATTCATCAGTTTAGCATTGCTGTTAATTTATCTTTTGCGAATTCCTCTCACTACTTTCATTACTTAGCCTCTGACAACTATGTAATGCGGTGAACACTCAGCTATAGCTTGAATATGAACTTTTTTCCTCATTGCTTTATATTAAAACTGTATCAGATTACTGTTGAAATCTTAACATATCTCTTTTTGATTGTATTTTGTTGTGCTTCAGACTATAAGACACACTTGAGAGCTGAGCTCCAGGAATAGACAAACTGTCAGAGCAGTTATAGTTCTCTGAGCCACCATAACATTTCTACAAGTAGACATTTATTAAAATGTATATGATTTATCTTGAGAAAACCTTCAGAAGCTAAAGTGCAGTAAACATAAATTAACCTTCTCTCTCAGATATAAAGTCCCTGTGCCAGGTACATTATGCAAATTTCTCACATAACTCTATCTAATATAAAGCATGTCATTTTAACACTTCCTTTGTGTGAAAATCAAATGGCTAGGGGCATGTAATAAAACCTTGTCTGAGCTGTTTCTTTTTGCAAAGTACTCCTGTATAAAATCATGTTCAAATACTTTAAGTACAGCCAGCCTTGTGTCTCGTGGGTAAAATGCTCTTTAGCACCCTGTTGTGACACATTTGTCTCAGGCCACGGTCTTTACGTGGTTCGTATCGCACCTTCTTAAAACCCCAGCACCTTTTCAGACCTCTCGATGCGGCTTTATCCTCCATCTCAGGTCAAACAGCCACCAACACAGTTTTGGTAACAGACATGATGTGGATCCCAAGGGACACAAATCTCATTTACACTTCAAGGAGGAAGTCTCAGGCAGCTCGGGCTGAACATGCCCTCGTGCTCTTAGTGTCAGATATGCTTGTCTGAATTACAGTCAGTCTGAGCTGATGGCTGTGACAGGAAAGAAAGAGGGCTTTCTGGGAGAAATAGCCTGTCTGAAATGTGTGTCAGGGTGCATTAGGATTTGGGCCTTTTGGATGCCGTTGAAAAGTGTCTGGTGTGGGAATGCGGTGTTGTGTAGAGTAAAGAGGTGTGGTCACATTTACCATTGTTTGGTAAATTTGTCGCGGGCGATTGGGAATGTCGCGTGAAATATTTCCTCACACAGATTTTCCATCATGTTCAAATTGGTTAGGAAAAGCATGCATTAACCAACAGAAAGCTTCTTGGTTTAAAAGTGACTTAGTAACACTTTAAAATAAGGTCCAGTTTTTTCAAATTAGTTAGCTATATTAGTTAATATAAACTAACAATGAAAAATAGTTCAAAAACATTTATGAATCTTAGTTAATGTTAATTTCACACTGCAAAAAAAAAAAAAATTTACCTGCCATTTTTGTCTTGTTTTACAATACAAATATCTAAACTGTCTTAAATCAAGAAAAAAGCTGACAAAACCCACCCAATTGCTCCTCAAAACTAGCCCAATCGCATTTCAGGGGGGTTCCATGGTAAAAATCGCGTTCCAGAGGGTAAAATCCAAGTTTTTGGCGGGGCTCCCCTGGTAAAATTTGCATTCCAAATCCGCGGCAACACTGTAAAAGTAGCCCAATTCCGCTGAAAAAACGTGGACTTGGCAACATTGTTTATATGTGCAGTTTACTTAATGTTAAATTTATAAACGTTAATTACATAAGGTGAACACATTTATTGACTTATTTTACTATATTAAATTAACTCTTTGCTCCACAAAATGCACTCAAAAAAATAACTCATTGAACAAACTCAATTTAATTGATTTGATAATTGATAATTGATTTAATTCCATCCTATAAACATGCGTAGATGAGCGCTCACAGCCTAAACACAGGTGCCACTCTTCTGCATAATGATAACCACAAAATTAAAAAATATTACAGAAACTACTCTAAATGTCCAACATAACAGAACATTAAACACTAACATTAACTAACATCTTTCCCTTTACTGAAAAACACATAAAATTACACTTTAATCCCTAAATTTACTCTCCTAATGCAATTCCTTGCAATGCATGCTGGGAACTACGAATCTACTACACAGTTAGTTGCCATCATTAATTTGCACATTTCACTCAGCAATGTTAAGTTGACTGAACAAACATTTATAGCTGACAATACTAATTTTTTAGTAGAATCAATTCGGTTAAATTAAGTTAATGTAGTTACATCAGTTTTTTAAGTAATGTGAACAAGGATGGTTTAAGTGAAACTAACAACAATAAAAGTTTGAGTGTATAGGAAATAATTTTTTTGCTATAGAACATTTACTAATACACTATTAAAATTAAAAGTTGTATCTATTATTTAATGGACCAGAGCTACCATGAACTGTCACATTTAAACGAAGACTTATTTATTAAACAAAGGAGAAACACTAGGAGATCATTTTAACTTTCCACATGAATATACACAATACCGGACAAAGAACTGAGGAAACACGAGGAAACATAATCAGGATGAAGCAGAACATGTGTGTGACTAATTAACAAATGAGGAAACTAACTAGGAACAGATCAAACAGAGTGAAAATGAAAGCAAAACTGAACATAAACATTACACTAACAATGAACAGTTTAATTTTTAATAACTAACGATAAGAAAGATTAAATATACTGTAACACTATGTTACTCATTGTTAGTTTTAGATAATGAACTAACCAACATTAACTAATAGGATCTTATTGTAAAATATTACCGCTTCATACACCGCTACACTATTGACAATGGACTTTTTGGATAATGCCACACCTTAATAAACCTATAGGGAAAATACCATACTGTTATCTGACACACAGTATGTTAAAGAAAGAAAAGCAAACAAGGCATTGAAGGGCAGTGCGTGAGGTCAAAGTAAAGCTTCTATCTCTCTGAGGCCTAACACAGTATAAGCCTTTTTACTATAACTTGTAAAACATATGGTTACATTGTGAACGCTCAATGTAAAACATATGGTGTCTTTATCTGTTGTGGCTGAGGTAGGAATCCAGCCTTTGAAAGCAGCATTCATCCTGGTAGGGAGGCACTAATGCCAACAACTTTATATAACAGATACTCTTTTCAAGTGTTCTCAGGCAAATCAAAGTCTCCTTCATGCTGGGATTCCCTCTCAAAATGTATGTCCAAGTTGTTTACATTTCATATAAGTTAAATTTTTGAAGCTTTTGATTGATTTGATGTTGATAATAGATAGTACTTCTACATGCCTTTAAACTCTTTTAAATTATGTTAATATACATGCTTTGAGTAGATTAACAAGTGATCTGGGAGTTGGTTACACCAAGAATAGTTTGTTCTATCTGTTCTTTCATATTCTCAACAGTGAGGACACTTTCAAGTTGCTGAGAGCACAGAGGGACACT
Source organism: Hypophthalmichthys nobilis (assembly GCA_037950665.1). Taxonomy (NCBI): domain Eukaryota; kingdom Metazoa; phylum Chordata; class Actinopteri; order Cypriniformes; family Xenocyprididae; genus Hypophthalmichthys; species Hypophthalmichthys nobilis. Next base: position 13,907,702 of record CM075491.1, on the reverse strand, counting down.
CAACGCATGCCGAATAACTTGATTTAACAGCATACTCCAACTCCTCGGGGAACAGTAGTGCAAACAAGATTGTTCAGGACTTCCTGTGTGTATGAGCAATAGAAATACAGGATTTTTCTCTCTAAAATTGTCAAAAGCGATTTAAGTGTTGTCTGTTTGTGGTGGTCGGTCAAAGTAATTTATTTGACAAGTGTGTTATGAAATAAATTTTCATTTTATTCCAAATAAACCGTGAGCGCTTAAGTTTAGGTTGTTTTACCGCATCTTCATCACTTTGAGAGAAATACTTTCTTGGGAGAAGGGCAGCTTTGGTGAAACCGAGGTTTACATAACATACTTAATCTGTGTACAACATGCTTATGGGAGCAGAGTGACATCCGCTGCAATTGATCTTTAGATATTCTGGGAGCAAACAAGTGACAGAGGCTGAATGGACATGTAAGGAAATTTATAAACATCCCTGGAATAAGAGAAGTGGGGATGGCTCTCTTGATATCTGTCTGTGCCAAGATCTAAATCCAAAGGGGAAAAAAGAGATATTTTCATCCTGAGAAATGTTAAGTGTCCTGAGACCCCTCAGTCTGGACATAATGGGGATAAAGCTTTCTTTCCTACTCATCATCTCCATTTTTTCTTCCTCGCGGTGTGCTTTCTTTCCAAGTGTTCCTTTTGAAATACACAGTGCCTGATATTATATAGAATCAAATTTATGCTTTTATTAAAAGTGGTGTGCCTATAAAAAGTTAAATGAAATGTCAGATAATAATGTAATTATGTAATAGTACTAGCAATTATTTAATCAAAAGAAAGAGCTGATTAGTCAGATATCATGCTGGACTGATGAAAATGTCTAGACTGTTTAATGTGCACAATGCTACCATCTAGTGGCTATCTATCTATCTATATCTATCTATCTCTATATCTATCTATCTATCTATCTATCTATCTATATGTAATGACACAGATAAAATTGCAACCAAAAAAAGTGCATTTTAGTATTATCATATGACATTCCCTTCAGCTAAAAAAAAAGATCTATGTGCCATGTGCTTGACATTTTTGGCAACAAGGACATGAAGGAGAAATGAGTCACATGCTGTCAAGGCTCCATTGTGAGATCATTTTAGGAAATACATATAAATTCAATTTAAAACAAATATCATTGTACATTCTATCATGTTTTCTAAAGTTTTTGGCCATTTTTAATGCACACTTTCTAAATTCAATTACTCAAATACTAAAAAAAATTCTCTGTGTTATGCATAAATGACAAAGTCCTTTTAGGGGATGGATTTTTTCTGTATAGCTGCACTATTGTTCATTACTGGCAAGCAGTATAATAGCCTTTTTGCCTGTTTTTTAGGTTGATGTTTTATAGAAGAGAGGGAGGACAAGCTGTACATTCTCCATAAAGTATTGATGATAGTGACAGCAGTGCATCAGAAAAGAAGTTCGCAGTAAGAAAGTAAGAAGTTGAAGATCAAGGAGAAAAGAGGCACTCAGGGCCGTACTTAGGGCCCCACCCCATGCTTGGCCTTGAAAGCAGTGGTAGTGATGGCAGAGATGAAGAATATAAGTCATAGATTGTTGTTTATGTCAGGTATTTGGATACATTATCCTGTGCAAAATGTGATCCATACTTCAACCAGAGGTCAGGAAAGATGCCACTGCCTATTAACCTCACTTCACTGACAGTGAAGAGATGCTCCAAAAATCATGACTAAACAGGTCAAGATTGAGTTACGTGTGGAAAGTGTAGGGTACACTGAAAAAGAAGAGTCTTGCTGATTTTCACATGTGCTACAGTCATTGATTTGGAATTCCAAGAAAAAAACAATGTTAAAGATTGTTTTAATGTGTGTTTTTTTTTTTTTTTTTTTTTTTTTTTCCAGGCAGCAAAGTTGCATCTGAATTTGTGTCAAGTTTAGGACATTTTCACATGTGAGTTCCAAATTAAATAGCACAAGATGAAATGTTAATAAAGCTTTTTAATGTTTTTTTGAAACACTAAGACTTTTCATTACTTTTCAGATAGTGAAAATGCATTTGAATGTGTGTGAAGTTTTGCCAAATTTGCCAAAAAATAATTAACCCTAATACAATGTCAGTTATAAATGATGAAACCCTAAAAAAAAGGTCAAAGGTCAGATGTAGAAAATGAATTTTAGCCTTAAAAGTGCAATGTGTAAACTTTGGGAGGATCTATTGACAGAAATGCAATATAATATACATAACTATGTTTTCAGTGGTACATAAAGACCTTACATAATGAACCATTATGTTTTTATTGCCTTAGAATGAGCCATTTCATACACTGCGGATCCCCTTACATGTTAAGTCGCAATTATACGCCGGCATGTTTCTACAGCAGCCCTAAACGGACAAATTGCTCTACAGAGCGCGTTATGTCACTATGTTGTTCTTCTTCTAAATCGTTCCTGTTTTTAGAGGCAGCTTGCATTGTCACTACATTGAATACGCAGTAGTAGTAGTCATCTGGTTTATTAGAAGCAGAGACTGTTCTTTGTTAGAAGTAAGAAGAAACCTCATTGCTTCACACAAGCTACTCTCTGCTCTCTCAGACGACGACATGCCGGCCAGACGGCCACTGTAGCTTCTTCGAAAGGGAGGGGTGTGAGGGGTGTGAAGGCTGTGCGCCCCAACCTCACCACTAGATGGCGCTAAAATTTACACACTGCATCTTTAAATGGTGTAAATCCTCATAAATTTCGCAGTCTTTTTTTTTTTTTTTTGAGTATGGGGCTGTGTGACGTCAAAAAGGTCGGAATTCCTTGTACAGGCACTTCTCCTGGAAGAGCGCGCGTGTACACGTCGACCAGAGCGAGAGAGCAAGAGCACACCCATCAACACGCGTTCGGCTTTATGGAAATCGTCGGCAGCACTGCACAGGTCACAGGACTTCACAAAATCAACAATGTCACCAAAGAAGTGTGTTTCTGGTTGTGAGGGAAAGATAATCTTGCTTCCCAAAGAACCCAGCGTTAAGTGGAGCTGAGAGTTTTGTGCTTACGCATTACATTGATGAGCTCTCGATATTTGTCATTAAAATAACCATAGAAACCGCCTTAAATTAACTAGTCGTGTCTGATAGTATCACTTTTTTATTGGTTAAAATGAATGGAGAATATCTCGTGTTTTTCCGTGGCTGCTCAAGCCCTCAGGATCAGGGCTTATGGTTTTATAAACAAGGCCCTGTTCTACGCTGGATTTACAGATCGTTTGAAACTGAAAGATGGAGCGGTCACAGCGGTAATGATCCCAGTCATGAGTCAGAACCGCAGGTGGTGAGTAAAACTGCTTCAAATGTCTGTTTTGTTGGCAATAGGCGCCTAAGTGCATATAATGCATATATATATATATAAAAAGACTTAAATGCAACAGCTGCATACATTTTACATTTTGTGAAATATAAAAAAGAAATAAACAAACTTTTTTTGTCATAAAAAATAAACTTAAAAAAAAGAAGAAAAAAAAAGACAAAAACAACAACAACAACAAAAAAGCAAGAAAAAAGCTACCAATTTTCATAACAGTCTGTTTCCTTTAATTTCTGATCTTTTTATTCTGAGCAGTTCTAGGTGTCCTCTTTGGCATCATGACAGCATTTCACAGACTAATGAGTCTTCTGCCAGCCAATCAGATGAAGGTAGCCCATGACATCTGGGAGCAGATCAGTAAATTCAGGGCACACTGAGACGCTCTCTGGGAGAACCACAGTCATTTCATCCTTTCAATCTTCTTCCTTCTTCACCTTACCGCACTGGGATTTTGTAATGTTTAAAATGCAGTCCACCAGACCAACCTCATTCCACTGCTCCCAGTTCTGTTCCACCCACTCTTGAACTTACTCCATATTTGGCAGCGTGCTCCTGAGGCTATCAAGACGCATGACATTTAATGGATGAGGGGCTGTCATATATGAGGCCAAGCTGAGGGGCAGACTGGATCTGAGGAGCTAATTAGAGAATAGCAGGATGAAGAGAGAGTCTGATTTGAACCCGGCGCCAACTAGCAACTGTCTTACTAAAAACTTATTTGTGTGTGAATGCTGGAATGTTTCTTTTTAAAACTTGTCATGTCAGGCTAGTTCATTGCAAAAAATATAAAAGTCATTATTAAAGTGCCCCTTTTGAAAATTACCTTTCATGTAGTGTGTAACATAGCTCTAAGTGAATGAAAACATCCTGCAAAGTTTTAAATCTGAAAGTGCACCGTATATAAAGTAATTGTCTCTCAAAAGTAAGAGTCAGCTCTGAGTCAATTAAATGAGTCGTTTGTAAAACAAATCCCAAGTCGCTTTGTTGTGACGTTTGTTGCGCACACAGACACCAGGGAAAACGTGAAGAATCAGTGGTTAAAGTTCATCTTTACAACGAGCCCGAACCTTGTGCTGTGCTCCCGTCATTTTGCTGACGAGTGCTTCTTCAACCTAAATGCATTCAACAAGGGATTCTTATTTCCTCTCTGAGTCTTTATTTTTTTGGACAGAGTGGAGCACCATCATTATTATAATACAATGTAAGTGATGCAAGCACTGTATACTGTACTCCGTGTTAACCAGTATGTCATCTGACCAATCACCGCAGATTAGCGTTACGCTAAGGAGGGGTTTGGGAAAATGAATCATTGAACGAAACGTTTGGGAGTCGTTGAGCAAATAAGGTAAAAATAAATGCATATTATAAGACAATGAAAGTGTTTTTTGACCTTGCATGCATGTAAACCTGTTGTTGGGGACTCCCAAAACAAAAATAGGAACCTTTCAAATGCCATAATAGGGGCACTTTAACTGATATGAAAACTGGAACCATTATGCCTTAATTTTGTGTTTTTAAAAAGGACAGATCATATTTAGGCAGCTTTGTGGTTTACACAAATGTATAATTACGTCTCTTAGTAATGGTTATCAATTATTAGATGTTTGTTTACTTATTTATTTATTTAAGTTCCATAAAAATGAATGGACAAAATGTAAGCAAATAAATGTAAGCAAGTAAGAATGAATGAGTGAATGAATGAATGAAATAATTTTTGAATATAACTTTGTTGGACATGGCTTATTTAATTGATAATCCTTTTAAACAAGTTGGTCTCCTTTTTACGCATGAGTTCACTATCATAATTCCAGCAGCAGAATCCACTTTTGGTGCTTTATCAGTACTTTCTTGGATATAGATGATCTATCTCTAAACCTTTCTATTTTTTAAAACGAATAGCTACTGATTTGAGGTGCGTTAACACCATGTCAGAATTACCGTAATTATGAGTTTCCAATTTCCAAACCGTTCACATCTTCATAGAGCTTGTAATTACAACTTCGCATAATTCCGAGTCCAAGGACACAAACCAGAGCCGAAAAGCTGTGAGTATTAATATTTGGTTAATTTAATTTTATGCAATTTAAATTTGCTTTAGGAAAGTATAATGGGACAAACTCTATTTATACCCTAAAGGAAAATGCAGAATGACTACAATTAAGTGCCAACATTAAAAATTACTCTGTGTTTCAAATTATTATGTAAGTGACGTATCAGTAGAATTTCAGTACAATAAACAGTTTTTTTTTTTTTTTTTTTATTTCTCCATATCTTTTTAGATAACTGGTATCAATCTCAGACAGGTTTGTTAAATAGTTAAAGAGGTTAAAAGAGGTTGTTCCATATTATTAAAGGATTAGTTCACTTTCATATTAACATTTCCTGATAATTTACTCACCTTATAGTGGACTTCAACTGACCCCAAACGGTTGAAGGTCAAAAAGGTCAGTGCAGCTTCAAAGGGCTTTAAACGATACCAGCACCAGGAATAAGGGTCTTATCTAGCAAAATGATCAGTCATTAAAAAAAAAAAAACGTCTGCTCACCAAGGCTGCATTTATTTAATTAAAAATACAGTAAAAACAGTAATATTCTGAAATATTATTACAATTTAAAATAACTGTTTTCTGTTTGAATATATTTTATGAAGTAATTTATTCATGAGATCAAAGCTGAATTTTCAGCATCATTACTCCAGTCTTCAGTGTCACATGATCCTTCAGAAATCATTCTAATATTCTGATCTGCTGCTCAAGAAACATTTATTGTGTACAATTGTACAAAATATTTGTGTTCAGTATTTTTTTTTTCAGGATTCTTTGATGAATAGAAAGTTCAAAAGAACAGCATTTATTTGAAATATAATCTTTTGTAACATTATAAATGTCTTTAATGTCACTTTTGATCGATTTAATGCATCCTTGCTGAATAAAAGTATTAATTTCTTTGATTTCTTTTAAAAAAAATAAAAATAAAAATTCTTACTAACCCCAAACTTTTGAACGGTAGTGTATAATGTTATAAAAACTTTGTATTTCAGATAAATGCTGTTCTTTTGAACTTTCTATTCATCAAGGAATCCTGAAAAAAAAAAAAAAAAAAAGAAAGAAAAAAAAGTACACAACTGTTTTCAACATTGATAATAATCATAAATGTTTCTTAAGCAGCAAATCAGCATTTTAGAATGATTTCTGAAGGATCATGTGACACTGAAGACTGGAGTAATGATGCTGAAAATTCAGCTTTACCATCACAGGAATAAATTACTTTATGGTGCAATGTTATGCAAAAGGCATGAAAACAACTAATATTGTTTATTGTTAATGTTTATTGCACTGAAATCGTATTATGTCATTTGCATAATAATTCGGAACACATAGTGTAAACATAATTACACAAAAACTTCACATCATCAGTTCAGTGGAGCTAAAAGACTAATAATAATAATAATAATAATAATAATAATATGTTAAAGACCTTTATTCCATGAACCTCTTCCATTCCAGTCAATCAGCGTTTCCTCTGTGATTGGAATTAATTCTGTAAATGATACAGTACTCCTAGTGGAGTGGTTTCTCTTCAGTTTGGGCCTAAATTTTTTTGGAAAAGAGCGGACTCAAGTTGTTTGTTTGGGAAAGAATGATTAAAGAAGGTGACATTCAGCATCAAGAGGGCAGCACAAATGCTATGAGTCTAATCTATCACTGGAATGCATAATGCATCCACTGGGCTGCATGCTGCCACCACACAAATGTGAGTGGACGTTTTCAGATGGGCCTTATTGTGCAAAAATGATTACTTTCCCTCCACTGAAAAATGCAGCTCTGATTAAATGCATCAGTGCATCAGAGGAGGCTGTGATTTGTGTGGCTTGCCTTTGCTTGTGTGTGTGTGTGTGTGTGTGTGAGAGAGAGAGAGAGAGAGAGCGAGCTCTGGCTAATCTTTGAGAAAATTCAAGTTTTGAAATAAGTCCAGGACAGTCACATTTTCAAAATGAAAGTGAGAAAAAAAAAAGGAAAAAAAAAAAAAAAAAAAAATCACACATACCCTCCTACGTCCCTTCATCCAGCTTCTATCAACCTTTCTGGATGTTTGGGGATGTTTTCCTTTTAATATAAAAGACTAATTACATATTAACACTTTTAATTAGATTCTAAATTGATTCCTTATTTTAATTACCAACATAGTATATTTAATTGTTTGATATTTTGAGATGAACTCCCATTGGAATTTACTTTACAAGAAGATCCTCTGTAAATAGCTGTTTATTTGAAGTTAATTGGTCAATTAAGTACCGTCAAGTACGTTGAAAACATTTGCAAACAAACACAGGCATAAAATAAGAGTGAATTTTCAGAGCATGTTACCAATTAAGTTCTCAGAGAACTTCAATATTGTTATTATTACCTGAATATTGCAGCAGTGTTCGTACTGCTGGTATGCTCATTGTTTTGTATTGTAACTTTTTTTTTTTTTTCACAGAAAATGTCAATATAATATCCTGTTTCAATGTTTCAGGTAATACGGCTGCCTGTATTTTTTTTTTATAACTTACTACTTATTTCATTAAGTGATATCTAATGTTCATATTATGTTAAAATACCACTCTAGTTGAATTACCAACATCAGCTCTTACTGATAATATATCATATATATATATATATATATATACAGTGCCCTCCACAAATATTGGCACCCTTAGTAAATATAAGCAAAAGCGACTGTGAAAATAAATCTGCATTGTTTATCCTTTTGATCTGAACCACTTCTGCTAGAAATCCTATAATGGGTCATGGTTGGATCTTCCATCAAGACAATGATCCAAAACAAACCTCAAAACCCCCTCAATTCTTTTCCTTCAGTGAAAGATTAGAATTTTGAGAATTTTTTTAATGAAAGATCAAAAAGATTAACAATGCAGACTTATTTTCACAGCCACCTTTGCTCATATTTACTATGGGTGCCAATATTTGTGAAGGGCACTGTATATATAATGCACAAGGTCATAAACACAAAGACAAAAAACATCAGGGTAATAGACATGACACTAAATAAAGAAATAAACACAAAAAGTAACACAAAACACCCCAAAGTACATGTTAACAACAATAAGAAGAAACAAAATTATTACAATTATTATAATTACACTTTTACAGTGCATCTATAAAATATATAATTTATTTTAAAAAATAATTTAAACTTAAATCAATATTTAATGTCTGCCAATTCAGTCGCTGTGTAACAAGATGGATACAGTCAGTTGGTCATTATCGCAAAAGATTGTACCACCATAACTGACTGACTGTACATTATCTCTCACACATTACATCTGCTAGAAGTATTTGCCGTTATTAAAATGCCCATGATGTCTTGCTCTTCATCTAGTTGGGCCAAAAGCGCTGAGTCAGCGCTAATTCTCTCAGGCGACTTCCTGTCGTGTCTCTGAAGTTCACTCCACCGTCAGTCATTCTCATCTGTCCCACGGTGGCAGCCGTCCCGAAGAGGAGTGGCACTGTCTAGAAAAATTAGACACACCCCAATAATCTTTAATTTTGTTTCATGAAGCATAATTAAAAAGGCTTTATCATTGGATGGAGGACAGCTTCAGTAATGAACTGTCTCCACTCATGCAGAGAGCCATTAATACACATGCAAATATGCACACATGTGCACTGACACGTACACACACACACACACACACACACACACACACAGATGCATTCTTCACAACCACATATATGGCCCACTGTCAGTCTGTCTATTGAGTCATGGTGATGAAATTAAGGGAGAAAATACCCTCATCTTGTGAACTACCTCTTTCTCTCTCTCTGTGTGTGTCTTAAAGTCATTTATTCCCTCTACTTTTATTATCTCTACTTTTACAGGGTGATTATGTTTCAATGACAGACGAGGGGAAAGAGAGAGCAAGTGAAAACGGGAGAGCGAGCGGGAGAGAGTAAAGCTAATAAGTTAATGCAACGTTACTGAGAAGAGAGGGATGATACATCACTTTGGCCAACTTAATGAAATACTGAATCTGCCTCCATTACTCACAAACCAATACAGGAGATTACATTTCATAGCAAAGAAATCCCTCTCTCTCTCTTGCCTTTCACACTGCTCTAAAGAACGTCCCGCCTACTTCATTCACTTGGCCAATATGCAGATTATATTGTATGAAAAAATATGAAACCTTTTATTAATTAAAGGTGTGTGCATCTCAAAGTGTGCATGCCTTAAGGAGCTTTTAGAGAGAAAAGGTGCAAAGACAATTTATTTTTCTTTTGTAAATAAGAGTGTAAATGTGGTGCCTGTCTTACAGCATAATTGAATGATTGGATGAATGGCAGTTAAAAAAAAAAAAAAAAAATGTTATTCAGCATTTAGCAGCAGCATGGCACTGTTTTTATCACTCCACTTCTCTGTTTGTGGAGTTCCACACCAGAGAAAGTGATTGCTCCAGAGCAGTTATTTTAGTATCATTGGGATTTTGGTAAGGACAGTAAGGACCCTGGGACACTGATTTTGCGATTGAGACAGCCCTTAAATGACTGACTCCCTGATCAGTGCCCTGCCTACTGAACTAGGGAGCTGACTGAGATGCATCCATGGTCAAGACGTTCTGCTGAAGTTCAAACTGAGCATCAGAATGGGGAAAACAGGTGATTTTAAAGGTGCACTGTGTAAATTTTAGCGGCATCTAGCAGTGAGGTTGCGAATTGCAACCAACGGCTCAGTCCACCGCTCACCCCTCCCTTTTGAAGCACATAGAGAAGCTACGGTGGCTGACACAGGACAAAGATGTCGTCGCCTGAGACAGCAGAGAGTAGCCAGTCAAGCAAACACGCTCTGTAGAGCAGTTTGTCCGTTTAGGGCTACTGTAGGAACTTGGCGCCGCAAAATGGCGAATTTGAAGTAGGGGGGACCCGCAGTGTATGTAGATAAATGGCTCATTCTAAGGTAATAAAAACATAATGGTTCATTATGTAAGGACTTCATACAACACTGAAAACATAGTTATGTATATTATATTGCATTTCTGTCAATAGATCCTCCTAAATAGTACTGGACCTTTAAGTGACTTTGCATGATTGAACTTGGCATGATTGCTGGTGCAGCAATCATGCCAAGATGGGCTGGTCTGGGTATTTTTTAGAAACTGCTGATCTACTGGGATTTTCACGCACAACCATCTCTAGTGTTTACAGAAAATGGCCCAAATTGGACAAAGTATGCAATGAACAGCAGTTCTGTGGGTGAAAATGCCTTGTTGATGCCAGAGGTCAGAGGAGAATGGCCTCACTGGTTCGAGCAGATAGAAAGGCAACAGTAACTTGTTACAACCGAGGTATGCAGAAGAGCATCTCTGAACGTACAACACGTCGAACCGATGGAAAGCAATCCAAGGGGACTCAGGCAGAAATCATTGTGGTGAGGGGGGTGGGGTAAAGCGGTGTCTGCACAGGGAGGTCACCCAAGACGTAGCACCCACCATCTCCCATGTGCCTCTGGTAAAAATGGTTCCACAGGACGACCTGGAGGCGTTCGTGGACCTGTCAGTTGCTTGGCCAACTTTCTGCCACAGTGGCAGCATGGAGGTCTGGGCCGGTCTTTTGGAGATGCGGGGACCCGGGTCATTTCCAGGGCAGTTATGTCCAGTTCTGGAGGTGGGGACGATCAAGCCAGGCAGTACCTAATACCTGTGAGTATTAAGGGGGGTACATATCAGGCTAACCAAACCTCCATTCATCAGCGACTGATGCAAAATGGGGCATTGGATCTGAGCCACAAAGTTAAGGTGAGATGTGTGCGCAGGAATGTGGTGGATTACCCTCTAGTCTCGTGATGAAATGCTCAAACATGGGTTTGAAAGGGTCTGCACCAACGACGGACAGCTGCTCCACCCTGATCAGCCACTTTCTTATCCCTATTTTGCTATAATAAGGGAAAGGTTGTATCGGGTGGCCCAATGACGGAATGACATGGGCCGTTACACTGGTTAAAATTGTTAATTTCTCTGGATTTAAACATTGTTGGTAACATTTGGGATAATGTAAGCACACAATTGAACAAAATATATAACACTGTGCTAGTGGTTTTTGGATTTTAATGCAAAAATCTTACATATTGTGCCTTTAAACCAGGAAAAAAATCCCTGTCTAGGCTGGCATTTTTCTGATGTCTGGACTACCTACAGGGGTGTAGAATTTACACATGCTTCCATGAACCATCTTTACAATAAAAGCATCTTTCTCTTTGATGGTCGTTTAAAAGTACCCATGTACTGTGAATGTTCCTGATTCTTCATTTGGAGGGCTCTTAAATGCATGAAATGGACTTAGATTTTTCTTCTCTGATGCCTTTTAACATCATGATGGTTGCTTGTGAAGGACTTTGCCGGGCTGTGCACGTTCTTTGGTGTCACTGACCAATCAGTGTTGTCATGTGTCAATCTCCTATAGCATAATTAATTACATCCCCTGATATGACACCTCTCTGAAAAGTCAAAAACAAACAGATTTCAATAAAAAATATAATAATAATAATAATAAAACACCACACATTTTACATTGTTTGCAGAACTTTTACATGCTTAAGCAGCAACATTACACAATAAAGAAAGCTGAAAATATAAAAAAGCAGTATCACTTTAAAGATTAACATTTAAAAAGTATAGGCTATTTTTTTTTACATTCATTACATTCACGCCTACTCAAAATACTGTTATGCAAGTGTGGTTTACCTGAATTTGTAATAATATCTTAATTTCTATTCCTCACTTCAGTAGCAAAGTGGTCAACAAGGTTGAGCTGAAGACAACTTCTATTAAAACTGAGATTAAGATTCAGCTTCCATTCTGCAGACTATCGGATTGGATCTCTTCACTAAAGCTTTAAAGATTAGTTACTTGAATTTAGTTCCTGCCAACATTTGCATCAACTGAATAATGAAGGCTAAATACATAGAAAAATAACCAAAACATAACCATTGTATTACTATGGTGTTTTGGACTGTGCCAATACCATGTTTGTTTATTTTTTATTTTCATTATTATTTAATACACATGTAGTGGATATAGTTAATATTTAAAAATTTTTTAAAAATATATTTTTATGAGCTGATATTGGGTATTTAATTATTCATGCTCATTTCCCCCAATTTTTACATTAACATTTCCTTTGCTGTCACTTAATGTTCACTAATGACACTGTTAAATGTAATCTTCAGCAAATCTCAAAATGAATATCAGATTTTTATACTGTACATTATAATGTTGTGATGCCTAAATTCAGCTTTTGAAATGATTGAGTTTAGTTTTTAGTGTTTTATTTTTAGTTATTAGGACAAAAATAGTATAACATCTCAATATCAGTCATTTATCATTCATAACAGTTTTTGAACCATAATTACAATACCTGTGTATCCCCTGTAGTGTTACCATGGTATTCTTTGAAGTATCTTGGAGTATCTTGGACATGTAAATGCACCATTAAAGTAATACCATGTTTTTACTATTTGGCAGCATCAGTGTACCATTGTACTAAAACAGTGGTCCCTCATTTTCCCTCATTTTCACTTTCAAATGAAAATTACCCCAAGCTTTACTCACTCTCAAGCCATTAGGTGTATATGTTTTTCTTATTTTTGACAATTGGAGAAATATTAATAAATATCTTGACGCATCCGAGCTTTATATGTTATCCGAGCCACATCCATCCATCATATTCCACACGGCTCCGGGGGAATAATGAAGGCCTTCTGAAGCAAAGCGATGCATTTGTGTAAAAAAATACCCATATTTAACAAGTTATGAAGTAAAATATCTAGCTTCCGCCAGACCGCCTTCCGTATTCAAGTTACGAAAAAAAAAAAAAACGGAACTGGTGTCGCGTGAGTTCCGTAAGTTGAATAGGGAAGGCATAGGATGTAGCGTAAGCTTTTTGAACTGCGAGAGTTTTACACTTTTTTCGTACGTTGTATACGGAAGGTGGTCTGGCGGAAGCTAGATATTTTACTTCAAAAATATGGATATTTTTTTTTACACCAACGCATCGCTTCAGAAGGTCTTTATTAACCCCTTGGAGCCATGTGCAATATGTTTATGATGGATGGATGTGGATGTAGACACTTTCTTCAGCTCATACTCGTTTGGTATTGCTCACTGCCATTATAAAGCTCGGATTTGTCAGGATATTTATTAATATTTCTCTGATTGTGTTCATCAGAAAGAAGAAAGTCATATACACCTAGGATGGCTTAAGGGTGAGTAAAGCTTGTGGTCATTTTCATTTGAAAGTGAAATAATCCTTTAAGCTAGTCCTAGCCTTGCATGGATAGGAAGAGCAGCGATAGGTACATCAGCGTCAGCTAAAGCAAGCTTGACTAAAGTAACCTGCCAGAACTGATGCTATACGCTTGATTTTATGACTGGATTTCATTATTCAGTTTGCGTTTTCAGCATTGCAAAAATCAGAGTCACCAATTGTGAAAAGTTTACATTGTTAGCAGTAGATGAAATACTCCCTTAGAATCATCTGGTAGTGCAAACATCTCATTATTGCATTTGGTAATAAAGAAAGCTGAACTTGTGCAAATGTTTGTGTTTTTTAATATTAAAGAGACAACACTGCCGGCATTATTATTATTCGGCAGGCGAACACGCGCATAAATGTTTCACAGTCTAATGTTCTCCCCTACAAAGACCTCAATTATGACTTTGTTTTTGAGAGCGAGTAGAGAAGAGCCCAGGGCAATCACTTATTCTTTGTCCGGCAGCAAAACGCAGCTAAATGACTTTCTTTATTCAGAATGTTCCGCACTGACGGCTCTTTAGTGGAGTGCTGTGAGCCAAACGTGCAGGATATACTAACACCCTGCCATTTTCAATGACACCTTGAGGCATAGGTAAGACAGTTTTGGTTCAAAAACACTGATTTCAAGCCAGATGCAGCCAGATGTTATGGTGACGGAACCATGATTTCGCTCATCAATTCTCCATCGCTGGAGAGGTATACCAAAGGGTGGGAATTGTTTGTGCATGCTAATATGCAAGTGTTTGTTTTTCTCAGGCTAGTTTGCATGTATGTGTGTTGGTGCAGTCACATTCTGAGATGTTTTTCACCCTCTCATAACTTACATGACCTGTCAGCTTTACACCTTTCATCTACAGCACTTAAAAGTCAAATGGAAAAAGCCCCGCTGTCATCTCCGACCCACACACTCCTTTAAATGTGTCTCTTTATCCAGGCATAATGGCTGCTGCTATTTTACACTCTTTCTCATTCCTACTGATCCTAATTCAGCAGAATTGTTTATTTAATAATGCCCAAAATGTCTTTTTAGGCCACAAAGTTTTATCCCAGAGCAGCATAGTTATGCCGTTTGAGAAATGAGAGCATCGTGTTTGGTGAACAATGCATTAATGTTGCTTTACGCAACGGCTGTGTTTTTGAAGAGCTTGCAGTGATGAATTACTTCACTCAGCCATAGCTAATGTCTCTGGAGGTGTTTTTTTTCTGAATTGAATGAAAATGGATAGCTACAGGGAGGTATCTCTAAACCAATATTGAAAAATCTAGTACCTCAGTGACAGCCAAGCCAAAGCGGCACACAATATTCAGAGTAAAACAAGGAAAAACACTCATGCATGACAGTATTTTGCTTTAAGTTCTTAGTGTACAAATAGTTACAGTCATTGGCACCCCATGCATTTGCATTTTAAGTCAGGGCCTTCATTGCGATTCACCTGCATGAGTTTTTTCTGCTGTGAAAGTCAAAGGATTCCAGTGTTGTTTGAATCCCAACATTCTTTAAAATATGTTATTTTGTGTTCCACAGAAATTAGGTTTGCAGTTAATTAGGAATTTTCAATTATATGTTAAAGGTACTCTATGCAGGATTTTCAGTTACCTAATATGATGTCAGTTGCACACGCACCCTAGCCGACTCAAGAAACTACCTGTGGGAATATGTGTGATGAGCTATTTTGCAAATATTGTGTTTATCATGCATAATTAGCATTTTTGTTTTATATGAAAGAAAAGTTAACACTGATATTTTGATTACTGTTTGTTATTCACAAGCGAGTTTAGCCAGTCTAGTCTGCTAATAATTATGTGCCATCATAAAAACGTAATTACAATGCCTAATAATCTGATTCTAGTTACAGATAGCAGTCAATAAGGCAAGAGCAACATTAGCAAATTGTTTTTGTGTTGGGACACGACAACATCGGAGCTTCCCGCGCTTCAGAGACTGACGATAAAGTCCTGCCCTCACCTTTGCCATGCGTCGTTATTGACTGGAGCGACACACCTACTGACCAAAGGTTGCAGCCCAGAAACATCCCGAGCAGGAATTCAAAAATGAAAATATTAAATTACAGGTACAGGGCAATGTCTCTGTAGACACAAACACCACCACACACTGTACTTTTTCCCCTCTGTATCTTTAAGTATCACTTTAAGATAGCCTAGTTTAAACATTAGTAAACCAATTTTAAGCAATTAACAAATTAGAAAATTTTTCACTTTAATTATGTAAATCACTTAATAAGTAATTGTGTAACTCAAGGTCCACTAGAAGGCATCAACAATGACATATTTGCTGGCCCTGAGAGTTTGTCACCAGTTACTCAAACCACATATTAAATGTGTGTCTGAATTTGAATACCTTATTTAAAAAAGCATGAATTCCTCGTAATAGGTGTGGTAGGTGATGGAGGGTGGTTTCAGGTTTTACTGGCCAAATGTCCCCACAGTGTAGGCAAAGCCTGACCCACACACACACACACACACACACACTGTTGTCACACACTTGTCATTCCGCTACAATACTTAAGAAAAAAATACGTTTTTTTTTTAAATTATTATTTAAAGGGAGTAAAATAAAATCCTCTTTATATTTTATCATTTTCATCTATAATGGAAATTCTTGACTTCTTAAACTGAATAAAACATATTTAATGAATTAATTTAATCTAATTGCCTTAATATAATCAGTGTGGTAAATGGTATTTCTAGTGGTGATATAAAAAATAATGAACTGCGGCACAGAAGGATCTTACATATATCTCATATCTCCATCAGTCGGAGGTAGATGAGCTGATTGAATCATCTGTTTCTTTATATTTTGTATACTTCAGAAATCTGTTGTCATTGTAATCTCCTCAATAGGGTCTCTAAAGGAAAGCAGTGCAGTTGACATCCTTAACTAACCTTTTCCTAACACCATCAACATCAATGCTATAATGATGCTTTATAGCTTCTGCTCTCTATCTTCAATGTGATCAAGTTCAAAAGACCAAAATAAGATGACTTGCTTAATGGCACTGATGGAGATTTGATTATCATGGGTCAGAAAACGAGCAAAGCGGAGCTGACACCGATTCATAGTGTTTAATCTGTTAACAGCCTATGGACTACCAGTTGGTTGAAAAAGCAGTTAAGGGCTTTTAAATCTTTAAACCACATAATTCTTAGGAATGTTAGTGAATATGGAAGTTAGTGAGGGAGAGTCATCCATAGTAGTGGTATTCAGTTGATGTATATATATATATATATATATATATATATATATATACACACTACCAGTCAAAAGTTTGGACACGGTAAGATTTTTAATGTTTTTAAAATAAGTTTCGTCTGCTCACCAAGGCTGCATTTATTTAATTAAAAATACAGTAAAAATAGTGATATTATGAAATATTATTACAATTTAAAATAACTGTTTTCTGTTTGAATATATTTTATAAAGTAATTCATACCAGTGATGGCAAAGCTGAATTTTCAGCATCATTACTCCAGTCTTCAGTGTCACATGATCCTTCAGAAATCATTCTAATATGCTGATTTGCTGCTCAAGAAACACATACATAAAATACAAAGCTTTTGTAACATTATACACTACCGTTCAAAAGTTTGGGGACAGTAAGAATTTTTATTTTTTTGAAAAGAAATTAAAGAAATTAATACTTTTATTCAGCAATTTAAATCGATCAAAAGTGACAGTAAAGACATTTATAATGTTACAAAATATTATATTTCAAATAAATGCTGTTCTTTTGAACTTTCTATTCATCAAAGAATCCTGGAAAAAAAATTATTGTACACAAATATTTTGTACAATTGTACACAATAAATGTTTCTTGAGCAGCAGATCAGCATATTAGAATGATTTCTGAAGGATCATGTGACACTGAAGACTGGAGTAATGATGCTGAAAATTCAGCTTTGATCACAGGAATAAATTACTTTATAAAATATATTCAAACAGAAAACAGTTATTTTAAATTGTAATAATATTTCACAATATATCTGTTTTTACTGTATTTTTAATTAAATAAATGTAGCCTTGGTGAGCAGACGAAACCTCTTTTAAAAACATTAAAAATCTTACCGATTCCAAACTTTTGACCGGTAGTGTATATAGGCCTAAAAACAGAAATATCTCTTAGATTTAATACTGTTACACAAACACACAACTAATGTTGTTTATAGAACTACACTCAGACCCAAAAATAAGAAGTATTTGAGTACATCTATTATATATACTACTCATTATGTATCCTACTATTTTATAACATGACCATACAATATAAATGAACTGGCATATGTGTCTTTATATGTGGTAGTTTTGACCAACTTTCAGTGTAAGTCATGCCCACTTTCAGTTCTGTCAAAATATTGAATAAAGATAATTTTGACATCTAAAAGCTCAGTTTACATGACAGTGACTTTGTCCCAGCATGTGAACAGTCACTGTACTGTCAACATATTAAGGGTTAGCAACATTATCACACATTATTTTTTTTATATTGTCACTGTACGTAATCAGACATGTCTTTAAAGTGCAATGTGTAAAATTTAGGTTTACATAACTATGTTTTGAGTGGTGTATAAAGACCTTACATAATGAACCGTTATGTATTTATTACCTTAGAATGAGCCATTTCTATCTACATAGGTCCCCCCTCCATGTCAAGTTGTCATTTTGCGCTGGCATGGTTCTACAGTAACCCTAAACGGACAAACTGCTCTACAGAGCGCGTTTCGTCTCTATGTTCGTTGGTGTTTTTAGAGGCAGCTTGCATCTTCACTACGTTGAATACGCGCAAAGAAGAAGAAGAAGTAGTAGTAGTCGTTGTCTGGTTTATTAGAAGCAGAGACCGTTCTTTGTTAGAAGAAAGAAGAAACCTCACTGCTTGCCGGGCTATCTTCTGTCTCAGACAACGACATCTTTGTCTTTGTGTGTCAGCCACCGTAGCTTCTCTAAAACCCGGAACACACCAAGCCAACGCCAATGAACTAGTGGCGACGAAAGCAGACTGTAGGGTTGGCTCACGTCAGCAGACATTTAAAAAGACACTTATATGAAGTACTAGGCTATATATAAAAAAGACATTTATAGTTTGTTAAATGCAAATTCCATACACTGATATGGAAGCTGCAATAATCCTTTCAATTATAATTTGACGAATTGTTTTTTATTCATATCAGATACATTGCGTATGAAACAATAAAGTTTACTCTCTTCTCCCAGTTCACCAGCCACTTACGTTTATGTAGCCCATTTCGGGAAAAATGGATGAATTTACGTGATGCAAATCCGACAGATCCTCTGTTTTATCAACTAACATGATCATTATAAAAGTGTTTAAACAAAACACATTCACTTCCACATATTTGACAATCGAATATATCATATATTTCATGTTAGTTAACAAGTTTGTGAATATTTTGAATAAAAAAGGAAAAAGGAAATAAACGCGATACCTGTCGTAGTGTGGCTGCATGACACGTCGCCGGGGAATTTTAAAATAATGCTCTACAATAACAGTCGCCTTAAAAGAAAACTCACGCTGGGGGCTCAGCTATAATATAGAGCCCCTACAATATAGATATATCCCCCCAAGTGCTTCAAAAGAGAGGGGTGAGCACGGTGCTGAGCCGTTTACACAGTGCTCCTTTAAAATTTTGAAATTGTTTGCTGCAAAGATTATTTTCTCCATCTTTATGACAGATGACTACAGTACTTTCAGTTCTATTGCCGCTTTACATTTGCATAAAGTTTTAAAACTTTTTGCTGTCACTTATGTCACTGTAAGCAACTATAATTGAAAATGAATGAGTTGAGGTCGTACCTATGCGATGTAGTCGTACCCATGATTGACACGCAAGGCTGAACTCTTTGGCCTCGCAGTGTACTTTACATACAGACAGACAGTCTGAGAGGTCTCTAGTATCCTCTCCTCAATGAATCATAATGAAGGATTGTGCTGATTTTTGTGAGGGCTGCTGTGGAGAGTGTATCATAAAACGATGATTAATGCACGTCATTCACAGCCTGCAATGCAGATATCAGAGCTATCATATTGATGAGCAGAATGACACCATGAAGATTATAAGTCGACTTCCTAATAGCAGTCTGAGTTTCTAACAGAGAACGTTTCCTTCCCACTTGTATTCTATCAGATACACACTCACACTGTGAATTTTATCTCAAATCTGGACATTCTCAGATTAAACCGCAGCTTCATCACTGTTGAACTGGATAAAAGAATCAATTATTGCTCCGAGACTCTTTCTTGTGATCCAAAGAACTCGACTTCATCCTCTGCAAAACTTGATAGCCTGTTATCCCTACCCCTGCTGAAGCTGTCGTTCTCTTATTGACCTACAGATGGCACTGTGCCTCTTAGTTTTCAAAGCATCTTTGACCATATGTATATCTTTCATTTATTGTGCATCTGTTTTGTATGTGTGTGTGTTGAGCCATATACGTGCTATCTAGCTCCATGTCTCTGGATGAACAGCAGCAGGTGATGTGTGATTTACTAAATCTTACTCAGGTGAAGAGTGTGTGTCAGTGTGTGCGCGAGCGTGTGCGTTAAGCCTCCGGCTGCTGAAAAGGTTAGATATATTGATTTTGTACCTAAGAGACAGACTGGAACAGGGAGACAAATGGACTACAGTGGAGGAGCTGTCTCATCGGGGCCCCTACCATGTCAGTCCCCTTAAGGTAGAGATAAAAGTTCTCCATCTCTCTGTCCATGTAATCTATCCTCCCATTTCTCATCTTTTCTGCCTCTTCCTCTGAATATGATGCTGTATTTGGTTTTCACTCTTTTATCCGCTCACTCTCGCTCTCTCTCTTTTGAGATGACCAGTGTACTATGCTGTTTGACAGCAGTGTTGCTTCAGAGATGGACAACGTGACCCTGTTTATATTGAAGGCATAGCTCACCCAAAAATTAACGTTCTGTCAATATTTATTCACCCTCAAGTTGTTCGAAAGTCATATTATTTTCCATGCAATAAAAGGAGAATTGCAGCTGAATGTTTGAGCTGCTTTCATTTAATGAAAGATGATAGAGACCACAGGGACTCTTAAAGCAGTGTTTCCCAGACACTGTGCCGCGGTTGTGGAAAATTACCAAATGCCAAAAAAAAAAAAATAAATAAAATAAAATAATTACTATAAAGTTATCATCGCTGTCAGGTGGAAACCTCGTATATCTATATTTCGTCATTTTTTTTTTTTTTTTAAAGATCAATGCTATTGGTCACTCTTTACGCCTGTATATGGGTTTTAAAAATATTTAACGAATGAAAAGGATTTAAAAGAGCTTGTGACAAAACCTCGTAACTCAATTGGATCCTCAAACTGTCAGTCAAACATCATAACTCCGCCCCGCCTCTATCGTGAATGAAGTGCCACAGCAGCCACAAGCAGTGGCTTGTTTGCAATGCAAAGGTAAAAAAATAACTGACGTTTGGAAAAAATACAGCGTTTTCTTTGCTCAAGAAACACTATGTCTATAAAAGTTAATGTTTTATATATTTTAAAAGCGGAGAAGAGTCTGATATTTACGTATAGCTGTAGCCAATATGCTAACTGTTTTAAATATTCGATTAAACACAAATCTCAGAGAGATTTGTGTTTTGTCCGTTACTGGAACAGCCGCATCTTTATCTATTATATCATGAGATTTTGTCCAAATGTATTCAAAAACAAGAAAAAAATGATCACAAATGTACAACATCAGATCAGATTACAAATGTACAACACTAAATACAAGTATAAAAAGGGTCTGATCCCGCAAAGCATGTTCAGAGGTAGGGATGCACCGATCATGATTCAGATCGGGTATCGGCTCCGATAATGCCATTTTTGCCGGATCGGGTATCGGCCGGATGAGACCGATCCAAATCCGATATTCTGTGTTATAGTTAAGATCCACAAAAGGCACAAAAACATTAAAAAGCACCATAAAGTTTCCGTGCACCATATTCCAACTGTTCTGAAGCCATTCCATAGTTTAATTTGAGGTACAGATATTAAAGTACAATATTTAAGTTGTTAAATTAAAGTTCACGTAAATGCCTCCCTCCGCTGCCAGTCATTCTCCATTCAGCCTTCAAACTGCGTGTCGCGTTCGGTAACGACAGTCAACACAATGAAACTCCCTCCAAGATGAATCAATGTTTCTATTATTATACTCCATCTGTAGACAACGATACCGGTAATACAATACGCATCAATATATCTTCACTTTGTGCTTTGAACTTTTCAATGCGGACCGCTGCCGCTGCGCACTGTGAGTCCATGATGCTTCAAGCGCATCATTCTGCACATGGGATGCGCATAAGCGCTTTGTGCCGCTCTGTATGGGAGCCGTTCATATTATAATACTTTTGCGCAATGAAAGATTGTTAATAGCATTTTTGTTCTGTCCTATCTATCATATGTTGCTGCCTCATTAAAAAAAAAACTCCGCTATAAATTTAAAAGAAATGTCTTTTAATTTTATAGTATAGCCTATATTTATATATAAATATATTTAGTTTATGTCATGTATGACTCAAACATTCATGAAAAACAAGTCATGAGTCATGGATGAAGGAATCAGCTGGACTCCTGTTTATTTTGAATGTCTACCAAGCTAGTGAAGCTATTGCTTTATTTACAGTTGCTGCACTGATGCACAGTTATTTAATAAATAATTCACTACATTTGTGTCTGTTTGTTATTTTGTTTTACAAAGTTAGGAAAGTAATGTTTAAGTCAAGCCTGATACCTTGCACAAAAGAATGATCCCAGTTTCTTCCACACAGTGAGGCATACAGTTTATTAGGTAATTTAGCACTTTTTAATTATTACTACTATCGGATCGGTATCGGCTGATACGGAATCCCAGGAATCGGAATTGGTATCGGAAGCTAAAAAGGCGGATCGGTGCATCCCTATTCAGAGGTAGTCAGAAATGTGTGTGAACACATTGTACTTGGTGCACAGCATTGATGTAGTAATGATGTATAGTCAGAGATCCACTCCGCAACATAATCTGATGCATGTTAATACCCTGTGTATTTGTTGTTCACACACTGATATGCATCAGCCTTTATCTCTGACTTCATCCTTCAAAGCATACTGATATTAATTGCTCTCTGTTTATATTAGTTCTTCATGTGTATGGGGGTTAATTGATCTCAAACATGACTGGGTTGCTTATTGTGCAATTTATATGGAAACTTAATCAAGCCTGGCAGGTTTGCCATGCATCTTGGCAGACTGAAATGGCCGATATGTCCTCTCTTCAGTCTGTAATATACACACTTTTCATGCATGTATACACATAAACGTATGAATACTGAATTTAGGTTCACTGATCATTGTCAGATATGTTGTGTCTGCAAATCTGGCTCCATTGACTAGAGAATGTATTGACTCATGAAGCAGTGTGTTTGTGTTTGTGTGGTGATCAGGTTTTGCATTGTTGGGAATGATAGAAGAAAAACAGCTTCATAAACAAATAATATCTTTATGACAATGATAGCAGCTGGAGCTGGGCTGACTGTGAACTCAATGTGTTAATTCTAGCTTAAATTGTTCAGATGGTATGAAAATTAAATAAAGGTCAGGGGGGTATGATTCAATTTGTTTATTTTTTAACACATATGGTATGTGTTGGTTCAGTAGCATTTTAGTGATATTTGTATATGTATCTGTGTGTGTGTTTAAAATCTAAAATTACAAAATGGTCATTTGCTAATTTAATAATAAAATATAAATAGTTAATTTAATACAGTTCTAACAAATTAATGTTAATGAACATGAATTAAATTTATTAAAATAATTATTTGTTATTTATAATAATGAATAGTTAATTATAATAATGAATTATAAGATAACTAAATTCTATAAATTATTCTGTGTGGTGCAGAATCATTTCATAATTATTATTATTATTATTATTATTATGTTTTTTAAGAATTACTATTTTTACTCAAAGGTCCTTTCAAGTCCAGTTTAACCACAGGAGTTAGGGGATAGAAAATTGGCTCAGTATAAAAATAATAGAAGTCAATGGAAAATCTTCATCATGATAGAAAAGCTAGCATGTAAGTATGTATGGTTGTGACTTGTATGTGTGCAGAGGTGACAAATGTCTAAATTAGTCAGGCATGGAATCAGAGACCTGCTGTGCTGTAGGTCACACACAGAGACCTACATCTGATCTCTCTCTCTTTGTTCTCTCCCACACACACACAGATGAGTCATTTAGACTGGGTTGCCGTCTCTCAACAGCTCATTGTGATGTCTTTGAGTTATTCTGACTGTGACAGGTTTGGGCTTGTTATAGTTAATATACAGGCAACACATGAAATGAATTATTCAAGAACACAAAAACTGCCGGCCTGTTTATGAGCTATAGCGTCTCTGCTCTCATTTCTATCAGACAGGTCTCTACAAAGCAAATCTGTCTCTTAATCACATGCTTCACATTTAATGGGTGCATTGAGGTGTGAGTGATGTGAAAGATTGAAAATGTGTTATTTTCTGGGAAGTTGTCTGTGTCCAAAGATGACGCAGAAAAAGTTTAAATGAGCAGCTGTCTGATTCGTGTTGTCCCAAAAGAATCATTGCGCTTTTAACTCAGTCAATATGAAAACCTCTGTGATGAGAGGACGGAGAGAAATCATGAGAATCTTTTC
Source organism: Hypophthalmichthys nobilis (assembly GCA_037950665.1). Taxonomy (NCBI): domain Eukaryota; kingdom Metazoa; phylum Chordata; class Actinopteri; order Cypriniformes; family Xenocyprididae; genus Hypophthalmichthys; species Hypophthalmichthys nobilis. Next base: position 13,883,368 of record CM075491.1, on the reverse strand, counting down.
ATTAGGATGATGCTTTCAGAAAGTGTGACAGAAGAGCGATCACTGGAGACTAGAAGTATGAAATGATGTAGTTGCAATGACCTTATTGTGAAGAGCTTCTGAATATACTTGTGTGAGGGTGCACCAAGATGGGGGGCTTCACTTTGTGGTCACTGACAAGGTTTTAGTACAGCAGTTTTGAATGAGACAACAATCACAGTGTGCCCAGAATCTTCAGTAAAACATGATGACATCACCATAATTATTTTATTTTATTTTTTATTTTATTTTATCATGTTATTTTTATTACGAAAACAATGTTTTTGTGAATTATTATTATTATTATTATTATTGTTATTAATATAATCATTATTACTAAAATAACTACTTTATATTTTAGTATTTTATTTTTATTTTTATTACCGAAAACAATAATGTTGTGAATTATTATCATTATTATTATTGTTATTATTATTATTATTACTGAAATAATTGCTTTATATTTTAGTATATTTTAACATGTAATTTATTCCTGTGATGCAAAGCTGACTTTTCAGCAGCCATTCCTCCAGTCTTCAGTGTCATCTGATTTGGTGCTCAATAAATATTTCTTATTATGAATGTTCAAAACAGTTGTGCTCGTATAATACTTGTGTAATATAACAATAAATTGCAATGTATTGCTTGTAAAATATTTTATGTCCGAATACAGGGTTACTTTTGAAAAATACTTTTTGATGTTGGTATGACATTGTTTTAATCTGAAAAAGGAGAATGTATTTTAACATTGAAAAAATGATGCTGTACCTTAAATTACTGTGAAAGGAAAGTATTATTGTATAACAATCCTGGTGTTATTTTGACAGAATAAAACTGCTGCTGTGCATGTGTGCCACAGGCTACAGTGAATAATCTTTTTTTTTTTTTTTCCAGAGAACGAGAGAGGGAGTGATAGAAAAAGAGTGAGAGTCTTTGAACAAGTACGCCTCTCCCTACAGTTCCAGGACCTCTCCACTTTAGACACCTGAAGAATGCCCACTTCAGAAGGTGTGAAACATCAAAGATTCTTTTCAGTCTCACACACACACACACACACACACACACACACCTCTTCATTCTCCCTTTCTCTCACAGACACTGGCAAATATTCTTGCATTGCTGTGACATTTTTCCTTCCCTGCATTGGCAAAAAGTACAAAAAAAAAATCATAACAAAGGAGATTGAGAGAGCACACTAGGACACTGAAACATCTCTAGATTTTTTTTTTTTTTTTTTTTTTTTTGTGGTCAGCAGAGCAGTTTGGACTAATAAGACTTCGAAAGGCACTGCAAATCGAGTATGTGGACAAAGACACATAGCATTGCACAGATGTCTTATTACAGGAATTACACTTTAAGGCTGGCACTCTGTGGCTAAATCTATCCTAGATCCGAACACTGCTGTGCCTTACCTGTAGAGCTACCTACAAAAGCTACACTATATTGCCAAAAGTTTTGGGACGCCTGCCTTTACGTACATCCCATTCTTAATCCGCAGGGTTTAATATGGAGTTGGCCCAACCTTTGCAGCTATTACAGCTTCAACTCTTCTGGGAAGGCTTGAAATTGTTGGGAGCATGAAATTGTCCAAAATGTCTTGGTATGCTGAAGCATTAAGAGTTCCTTTCACTGGAACTAAGGGGCCAAGCCCAACCCCTGAAAAACAACCCCACACCATAATCCCCCCTCCACCAAACTTTACACTTGGCACAATGCAGTCAGGCAAGTACCGTTCTCCTGGCAACCGCCAAACCCAGACTCGTCCATCAGATTGCCAGACAGAGAAGCATGATTCGTCACTCCAGAGAACACGTCTCCACTGCTCTAGAGTCCAGTGGCAGTGTGCTTTACACCACTGCATCCGACACCATTGCACTTGGTGATGTAAGGCTTGGATGCAGCTGCCCGGCCATGGAAACACATTTCATGAAGCTCTCTACGCACTGTCCTTGAGCTAATCTGAAGGCCACACGAAGTTTGGAGGTCTGTAGCTATTGACTCTGCAGAAAGTTGACGACTTCTGCGCACTGTGCGCTTCAGCATGCGCTGACCCCGCTCTGTGATTTTACATGTTCCTACCGCTTTTTGGCTGAGTTGCTGTTGTTCCCAATTGCTTCCACTTTATGATACCACTAACAGTTGACCGTGGAATATTTAGTAGTGAGGAAATTTCACGAATGGATTTATTGCACAGGTGGCAACCTATCACGGTACCACACTTGAATTCACTGAGCTCCTGAGAGCGACCCATTCTTTCACAAATGTTTGTAGAAGCAGTCTGTATGCATAGGTGCTTGATTTTATACACCTGTAGCCATGGAAGTAATTGGAACACCTGAATTCAATGATTTGGAGGGGTGTCCCAATACTTTTGGCAATATAGTGTATATTCGGACTCATTAGAGTTATCACTGGACATTAAAAGGCCCCCAGGGAGCTCAAAACCTTGAGAGTGAAGCAGTTTGTTTTTTTGGAATGGGCGATAATTGTCTGTAGACTATAGAAAGTTCTTGTTTTAAACTGACACTTTAGCAATGTTATCTACCGATGGCAATTCAAAGCTCCAATAATGTTTAGGTTGTGTCAGATATCATTATACCATGATTCCTTATGGCCATAATATTAGGGTCAATACTGAATGTAAAACTGTCATCACAGTGTATATATAGACGTAGGTCTCTGAATGATGCCGTTTGACTATAGCAGTGAGGGACACTATTTTCACAATGGGCCTTTCTCCTGAGAAACAAATGAAAATGTTTCATAAGTGACCAGAAGGGGGCATTGTGGGTCTATAGCATATTTTATATCTGAATCTCTTGATAAATGGCAATGTGCTGATGAAACCAAATGATAACTCAAACAGTGCCAGCCGCCATGACAGAATAGATGCTGTCTAAAAGGTGTATGTGAGGAGAGGAAAGGACATGATTGAGTTGAATAGAGGAATTGAGTGAGTTCTGGTTAAGTGAGTATTGGCGTGAGCGTGTCTGTGTGTGAGGGCGGCCTGCCGTTAAATGATTCTTCTATTCCTAAACTGAGCTTTTTGGCAATTACTGCCTTTCAGGATTATGGGTGCGCTCAAATGTCAGGGTTTCTCTTTTGGGTGGGATTCCAAAGCACCGTCCAATTCTAGTGTTTGAGGAGCCAGTGGATGGCATGCTGGACACAGATAGGAGATAGTCCAGCCCTCATTTAGCCATTCATGATGCTCACTGCATGTCTCTCAGCCAGTATGATGGGCTCTTTGTGTATGAATGATCTAGCTGTAGTTCTGGAAAGGAAACTGCTGAAAAAGTTCCATAGAATTAGCTCAATGGCTCCCTAGAAGCCGCACTGGAGTTTTCAGTTTTGTTTTATTGAAGGTGTTTTCTCTAAGGAAAAAAATGTGGGGAAAAAAAGAGAATAAACTGGGACAAATGTTGACTTTGAGGTTATAGAGCTTAAATAATGTGTAAAAATGGCATATCTCAAATAATTTGGTCTTGAAACTATTTGATGAGAAATGCTTGAGTTAATATTGACATTTTTGCCATTTTAATGCAGACTTTGTCATAAACTGTGCTCAGATTTTTCCCAAGATACCAAAGTTGTGGTATCTTTGCAAACTCCAGAGAAGAAATTTCAGCTGTGGTTGCCAGAACAATTCTGTAAAAATACAGAAAAAATGTAAACACATTTTAATGTAAAATGACATGAAATGTAAGGTTAAATCTATTACAGTTTTTTCATATATAGTACAGGAACTTACTGTTAACATTTAACAGCTTTATAACTGTTAATTTTTTTACAGTTAAAATTACAATAATTGTTTACAGTGTAATTCTGACAGTTAATCTTAAAAAGTTAAAAACTAATTATTTAATAAAAATTTTTTATTCTAGTAGTGTTATTATTTTTTTATAGCATTTTTATAAAGTTTTAGTATTGGCCATTAATTAGTTACCTGAGTTTAATATGAAAATTATTTGTCCGCTATAAATGGTTCATCTACCTAAAATTATTAATCACTTGTTAAATGTTTAATTTTTAAGTTAGTTTTTTTTTATGGTTAGTCAATAGTAATTATTCATCCATTCTCCAAACCACATCTCCTCTCCAGGGTTGCAGGGATGCTGAAGTCCAGTGTCTTGGACCACAGGTGAGGAACACTTTGGACAGATGGCCAGTCCATCACAGGGCTCACACACACATTTGCAGTACCATTCACACCTACGGACAATTTAGTGTCTCCTGTTCACCTACGATGCATGTTTTTGGATTGTAGGGGAAACTGGTGCACCCGGAGTAAACCCACGCAGACACAGGGGAACATGCAAGCTCCACACAGAAAACGCCTTCGTGGTTCAGCCGGAACTTGAACCGGGGAGACCTTCTTGCTGAGGCAACAGTTCTACCCACTGAGTCACCGTGGGTACCCCGAATACTAATTATATTATGCTTTTTTGAAGAAGAGCAGAAATCTATAGAAAGCCTCCATTTAGACAGTGAGGTAAAATTAGGTTTTCTGTACATGTTTTCCCAGACTGAACAGTTGAAATGGTGTCATAACTATGAGACAGATGTACACACAAAAGAGCATTTCTGACCATATGTGTGAGTTTTGTGCATATGTCAGAGAATGAGGGAGAAAATAGTCTGGTTTTGCTTTGAATCTCTCTTTGTTTAGCTACACAGCTTGGCATCTTTTCATACAGCTTGATCTGATCGTCTCAGGGAACTCACAATTCACAATGTGTGACATTTCGACACAATGCACGACAATAGATGAAAGTCAACGTGTAAAACAGTTCCAAATGATTACAGACAATATAATTGCTTCTGAATATATTCCACAACATTTGACATACTGCTAAAAACATCTAGCTGCAAACCTCTTTGTATTCAACACCCAACCACAAAGCTTTGCTTCAAATTGCACCCTTGTGTCACCTGTCTGAATTTATCCCTTCAAATCCGTCAGTTGATTCTTTCTTTCTATTTCCTCTTCTCTACATTTCTCTCCAGCCTCTTTGCCCTTGTCTTTCTGGCCTTTGCACTGTAGGTCCGTGGGGCTGCTCATGGTGCAAAGCATCTGTCATGGACTAGAGGTGGGCCAACCTAACATGTTCTCTGGGTTTGGCCCTGCTGTAGTGGGCATGAAGTAGCATCTCACCTGCCCTGCCCTCGATCTTTCTCTCAGACTGAATGGTCGTTACTCTAGCAGGTAGAGAGACCTAGAGCAAATGTTCCTCCATCTCTTCATTAAGAGAAAATGAGCTTTTTATTCTCTAAGGATTGTGACCCTGTTGACGAGATGTCCCTGAAATGGCAAGCCTCGTGTAATAGAGCTACAGCAAAATACATTCTCGTTATGTTTCTCTCTTTCTTCCTTGTGCTCTCTCCGTTCCTTTTGTGCTCCCACTGGCCTTCTCAGCCTCTAACCCCTGAGTGAGTTTAATTGCTGCTTTCCTGTTAAACTGCCAAAGCCTGAGGGGATGGAAAGAGAATAAAGAGAAATGATAATAGAGATAATCATAAAGAGCAACGCAAGGGAAGAGAACTCCGACTGTTTATGGGCTGTTGAGGAGCGTCATGAACTAATTTACACTATAAACACTTCTCTTGGGCTCCACTCTCTTTTTTATTGTATCGTTGCGTTATTGTACTGCTTACGCAAACGCCTCTGACGGTTTTTTGAAAATGCTGGAACTTGGTCGGGCGAAGCTCCAAAGCAGCATTTAATTAGTGATGTTTTATGGGCTGTCTTGCCTTGTGCAGAAGACACAGGTAAAAAGCTCTCAGGGCTTGATGAATGGCAAGGTTATCCGAGGAGCACTTTTATTATCTGAGGTAAATCTGCTATTGGAGATGAGAATAAAAACACATGCTTGCTTGTGTTTCACAGTGGTATCCACAACTAATATATCAAGGATGGAAAGATTACAGATGTTCTTGCATAGTAGATGTAAAAATGAATAATCAGGGATAATGCTAGATTGATATTATATATATATGTGTATATATTATATATATATGTGTGTGTGTGTGTGTGTGTATGATTAGAGAATCCATATTGCTGTTATTAGCTAGTTTAAGGTGGCCTAGATGGTCGCCAGCTGGTTTTAGCTGGTTGCCTAAAATGAAAATTCTGTCATCTACTCATTCATGCCAGTAGGATTTTTCCCCCACTGTGGAACATAAAAGGAGATGTGTAAGAATGTCCATACCTGGTCACTGTCCATTTTTCATCAAAAATGGACAGTGACCAGGGGGCTGTATGCTGGAAAAGGACACAAAATCACCATGAAAGTACATTGTCCAAAATATCTTCTTTATTGTTCCATGGAAGAAAGATAAATCATACGGATTTTAAATGACACAAGAGCAAGAAAATTGGTAGATTTTTTTGGGTGAACTGTTCTTTTAATGTTACAAAGATTTGCAAGTATGCATCACAATAAGACCTTTTCTGTATAAATTCTAATTGAAAGCAGTGTACTTCTTGGAAACATAACAAGCACAGGTTTACATCAGCCTGTTTTAGAGTCCCGAGACCTGCACTGACTATTTTTGTATCTCCTTTGTATTTTTGCCACTTAATGCCAGAAATGGCACTCGCTTTGGAGTAAAGAAAATCTGTTCAAAGCAGAGAGATATTGCATGTATCCTAGCAGCCAAATGTTGAGAAATCATCTACTTCTGCCTTAATATGGAGGATTCGGCTTAAGGTGCCAATTTCTTTTAACACCTCTATTTGTATACTTTGAATGTGTTAGCTCAGTTTATTTAGAACAATAGTGTAAAGGTTTAACTTCATAGAAAAAACAGTTCAGTGGCAGTAACATGCTAGAATACACTTGCATTTATTGCAAACTCTCACTTGGCCAGGGGGTCCTGTTCCTGCGATATTGCTCAGTAGTAAACGTAATCTTGTGAACATTGCTGAATAAACCTCGAGTCGTCTCCCTGTCTTTACTCCCTCTGGCAGTTCATTTTACATTTTATTATGCCTCATAAACAGAGCGAAATGAAAACTCGTTCCACGTGTGAGCATCTATGAGTAACAAACAATGCGATAGGCTGATTTGATGGCCTGAGTGATTGATTTAGAGGAAGGCAAATTAGTCTCGCGGGATGTGTATGAGTTCGGGTCACCTGCTCTCGCTGCATGAGATGGTGGGATATATTTAGAATATGGAATGATTGATTCTGGCTTTCATTAGGTTTACGTTTATGTTTGGATGCTGCATATGCAGATAAGCTTCACATGTTGGTCATACGAGAGCAGAAACTGTTTTTAGAGAATGTGTGTGCCTTTTCTCCCATCAACTATAAATAAATCATGCCTTTCTCCTGGCTCAAGAAATCAGCTTTGACATATATACTTAATCACTGAAATATGTAAATCAACTGAATACCGGAGGCTTTATGTTCTTGAAATTATTATAAGGGGTCGTGAAAATGAGTGTGTGTGTGTGTGTGTGAGGGAGAGAGAGATAGAGAGTTGGAGAATGAGATCTAGGCTTAAAAAAGAGGGGGATCTGAAAGAAATAAGCTTGAAATGGGATTCATTTAAATAGACCTCACTAATTTTGTCCAACATTAATTTGAGCTATTTAAATCATGTTAGTGTGCCAATTAGCTGACCTAATCTAAGCTAGCTGAAACGCCTGCCATGATTGCCGAGTTATTTGTGTATCTGTTAGTAACTCTAATTCATTCTGACTTCTCTTGGCTGTGAAGATGGGCCTCCACGCACACACATATACGCTGTCAAGCATTAATTGGCCCCCGCTAATCATTTATGAACATTAAGTTCATTATTTTCGGTAAGTCGCCATGCCGTCCACACCTCTAAGCATGCATGACTGCTTTAAACACTCTTGGTCACAAGCCACAACAGAAGATATTAAGTGGTTTAACGTGTTAGTGTCGCTCTATTTGCGGAGATAACGTTTAGTTATGAGGTGCACAATTCAATTACTGGGAAAGGTACAAAATGCTGGAAAAATCAAATTTGCTCTCCGTGCTAAATGACAGGGATATTTGAACGGTAAGCAGATACAGGCTGTTTGATCTTCACACAGGTTCTGGTGTGTGTTAGATCGTTCCTGCTAATTAAGACTCCTATCAACAGTGTTACTCTGCCTTCTCCCCGGTAATGTGAACAAATATGATTAATGGGAAGAAAGAGGAGAACGAAAGAGTGACTGAATGAGGGGTGGAGAGAGAGCGAGACAGAGAGAGCAAAAGAGAGTGCATGCAAAAAAAACAAAAACAAAAAGAGTTGCATGGTCTGCACCTTTCAGTATACTGGTTCTATTAAAAAACAGCAAAAAAAAAAAAAAAAAAAAAAAAAAAAGAAACCTAAACATTTGATTTGTATGAATATTTTACAAATATTTTTTAATGAAATATTCGACTTCATGATTTCCAGTTCCATTAATGGTTCTTTACTATCAGTATAATCTGATTTGTGATGACTTTTATATCAAATAAATTATATATCAATTCATAATATACACATTACCATTCAAAGGTTTGGGGCAGTATGATTTTTAATGTTTTTAAAGAAGTCTCTTATGCTCAACAAGACTACATTTATAAAATGTTTACAAAAATACTGTAAAAACAGTAACATTGTGAATTATTATTACAATTTCAAACAACTACATTCTATTTAAAGTTATTTTAAAATGTAATTCATTCCTGTAATGGCAAAGCTGAATTTTCAGCTTCATTACTTCAGTCTTCAGTGTCACGTGATCCTTCAGAAAACATTCTAATATGCTGATTTGCAGCTCAAGAAACATTTCTTAAAACATTTTTGCTGCTTTATATTTTTGTGAACACAGTGATGCATTTTTTTTTTTTTTTTCGGAATTTTTTGATGAATAAAATGTTAAAAAGAACAGAAGAATTTGAAACCGAAATGTTGTTTAACATTATAATTAACATAATATTAGTTATTTACAATAATTTATATTATAGGCCTATATTTCAGACTAATTATTGGTTTGTAAATTTGTAAACACACCTTTTTCAAGAATTGTAAAATGTATTACTGATTTGTTTTATCTGCGATGATCCCATCACCATCACGTGGCAACAAATTGTTAAAGGTAGGGAATACAGTCAGGTACATAGTGAAGCAAGACTCCACCTATGCTCCCAAGAGTGGTGTTGAGTGTAATTCAGAAGTGTTCTGTCTATGAGTCTTTGCTTTTTAAATACTGATAATAGTCATTGAGAATAATTAGTCTTTTTTATTATTGTCTCTTTCTTCACTCCCTGGAGACAAAAGTTTACCTGGAAGAGTGCTCACTGAGAGAGAACAAATGAATTCTCCGCACCTGTCCTCTTAAGAACCAGGAAACCCATCCTCTGGAGAGACTGAAAAAAAAAAAAAGGTAAATTTCCTTTAAGTAATATAGTTACAAATTGGGTAGTAATTTCCTTTACAGTTTTTCGAAGTACAAACTAGGAACAGGACAGTCATTGTAATAATGTCTTGAATAACCTTTAGAAAGAGACAATCATGAAGGCAAACAGTACATTTAGAGAGAGTTATATGTCTGTCTGTTCTGTTCAAGAAAGTTGGAGGCCAAATAATTGCCTTCAGGGTTAATTATCACAAAATGATGTAAATTTCTATGTCAAGTGTGGTATAGAATACAACCAAATGGTACTATTTTGTACGTAGAGACAGATCGGATGATGAAAGTGACTAGTAAAAGGAGCATCGCTCTTCAAAGAGTTTTTCCATCTAAGTGGTATCAGTGGTATAAATCACTTTGTCTGTTCTATATTTCAAGTGCATGTCTGCAGAACAAATAAGATCTATAATGTAACCGATTTATATGGTTTGTGTATTTTAAACAAGTCTGTCTATGCTAGTGAGACCTTGTGACACAATTCACATTACAGGCAAAAAACTAACACCTACATTCTCGAAAGCTCAGAAATTCTACCTTTTCTGTCTACTGTGTTTTTTTCCCCCTCAGATTGACCTGCAACTTGCAAGAATCCTATTTCCATGGGAACAGTTTGCCCACAATGGATCAGCATCCCCAGAAATGGGAAGTTGTGTTTTAGGAGAACAGTGCCCTGAAGCAGGTATAAGGCTTGATATTGAAATGTTGGATTTAAGCAATGGAAAAACTGTTCTAAGGTCTACTCGAGTCCCCAAAGGGATTTTGCTAGCTCTACTGCATAGGTTAGGCAATTTTCTCACAGAAGCTATTGATTTCTGTTTTAAAAATACTGCATAGAATTTCTGTAATTGGTCTGTGAGACATTAGCAAATAAGAAACTGCAACAACGTCAACAACAAAAATATCTGATTGCCAGAAAATCCACAAATAGATATACCATTCCTCTTTGAACAATGACAGTTACTTAAATCAGTGATTAGACTTGCATGAAATAACTGATAATGAACAAAAGGTACAAGTGAGTTCAAGAGAGAAAAACTGTGACTTAATTGACTTGATTTTTTTCCCCTCTTATGTTCTCTGTGTAAACATATTACATTTATAGATTTGATGAAAGCAAACGGTCACAGGAGGCTATGTGTTACAGTTTTACAGTGGGTAAAGGGTTTTCTTAGTCATGACGTGAAGCGTATACATTGCTTTTTCAAAGATATATTAAATATACAATTAAGGATTGTCACACAAGCAAGTTCTATTGTTCAGAATAACTGCAATGACCACATGTAATCACAACTGTTGATATTCAGACCAACGCCAGTGTTTTGAATAAATCGATTGATGAAAGGATTTAGTGACTCATTCTAAGGGCAGTCACTTTTATTGTTCCTGAATGAATCATTGTTTTGAACAGATCAATTGGGTGAATTATTCAGGGACTTGCTCATAGGGATAGTCAATTGTATTTTTTTCCCAAATGAATAAGTATGTTGAACAAATCGACTGTGTGAATGATTCAGCGACTCACTTATAAAAACAGTGGCTGCATCTGAAGCCACATCTTTCCTTTTATATAGTGGGTGAAAAATGGTATGGGAATAGTATAGTATGTATAAATTTGCAGTATTCATATATCAGTAGGCAAAAAGTACCTGGATGACCTACTGTTTCAGGTAAAATTCTTAAAGGGTTAGTTCACCCAAAAATGAAATTTATGTCATTAAGTACTCGCCCTCATGTAAGACCTTCGGTTCATCTTCGGAACACGAATTAAGATATTTTTGATGAAATCCAAGAGTTTTTTTAACCCCCATAGAAAGCAATGCAATTACCATCATTCAAGGTCCAGAAAAGTAGTAAAGACATCGCTAAAATAGTCAACATGACTATTCAACCTTAATGTTATGAAGCGGCGTGCTGCTCAAGTGAACAGTGTCGGTCAATACTCAGCCAGCGTTCTGACGTAGAACCTGGAAGCGCTGAACGTAAACAGTGTAGGAGAATGACAGGGGAGAGACGAATTTGTTGAAAAAAAGTCATTATTTTTGTTTTGTTTTTGTGCACAAAAGTATTCATGTCACTTCATAACATTAAGGTTGAACCACTGTAGTCACAATGACTATTTTAACAATGTCTTTACTACTTTTCTGGACCTTGAATGACGGTAATTACATTGCTTTCTATGGGGGTTAAAAAAAACCTCTTACGTGTTTGGAAGGACTTGAGGGTGAGTAATTAATGACAGAAATTTCATTTTTGGGTGAACTAACTCTTTAAGTGTGCATCCACTAGATATTTTACCAGCCCATAAGACCATGGGAGAGGATTTGTGAATTGCAGTAGTGACACAACTGACATTGGTAGGTCACGACAATGGCAAAATGATGTACGTCATAGTAATTAATTTTTCAAAAGAAGTACTCAAATTATATGAGTTGAGACTGAATGAATCGGTGGTTTTGTACAAATTGTTTGAGCTATCGATTCGTTCACTCATAAAGACAGTCTTGTTGCCACCTGTTGGCATAAATATATAACTTGCAGAAAGAGTCAATGAACCACTAAATTTGAGGACCACGGTTTGATCATTTCAAATTTAATTGAATGGAACAGTTGTAATAGAACAGTTGTTTCTGAATTGGAGCTGTCATATTATAATAATTAAGTCTAAAATTAATGATTACACATGCTACATTTTTATTTTGTTTTCCGTTATATTAGTTATGGGGTACTTTGGAAAGGTCTTTCCATTATCCACAAACTCATTTTCTACAAAGACTACAGAAACATGCCCTGTTGCATTCACTGGCATTGCTTTAATTCTGAACACAGTAAACCTTGTATTAAAATGTTGTGAAATGCCCTTTTAATGGAAAAGGCTGCTGCGGGTGTTAAACAAACCTCCCTTCAACACCAGCACTCTCTCTAACACATTACATGCCCACCAAAAAGTCAGATCACAGTGTAATTTTATATAATAGTAAATAGGGATGCACAGATTTATTTCCTCCTTTTTCTAAATGTAGTTTAGAATTACAATCCAGCAAGACATTATATCAAGCTTTATCACGCGAAGACTGAACTAATGGATTCAACTTTTAATTTTCGCACACCAGTTGTATTTGTTCTTTATTGACACAAGACAAAGGGTTAACAATAGTTGAATCAAGGAAATCGCCCACATATGACGTTAGGTCCACTTTTAAAATAGTCTTACGCTTGGCTGTGTTCCTCTGAAGTCTCATGCGAGTGCCTGGTGCATGGTCTCGCTTCTAAATATTCTCTTTTGCCAGGAGCGTGCACAGCTCGGATATGAAAGCATGGCATGGCATCTTCTTGAACCAAATGATAAAAGAGTGCCACTGCAAAAACCCAGAGGGCTTCCAATGCTTTCATTTAGTGAAGGGGCAGCCGAAGCCGAATCTATCATTAATGAAGAATGAAGAAGAGGAAAAGATCTCTTCTAAATTTACAGGTCTAATAAGATATGCTTCAACAGTTATAATAAAGTAGGGTCAAAGTTGCTCCTTTTATGAATTTTTTACTTGTGTTTATTTATTTAAAGCAAGTTCAACTTGGTTTAACAAACTATTTCACAGGCATTTTATAGCGTTTATACACTGATGATCTCATCAATACGTCCTGTTCAGCTTTCGGCTGTTATATTAGTAAATCTATAAATTATTTAGTGCGGATATGTGACAGATGTTGCAGTCCAAATATCAAAGAGTTTTCCTGATATATTTTTTCAGCAGATATAGTTTATAGTATAGCAAATATAGTTTATTACTGTCCTTGCAACCTGCGTCATTTGAGAGAATGCTTGTGTTCGTTTGCCCATAATCTCTCTCTCTCTAAGTGTGTGTGTAATTTTAGTATGTCCTCATTAAGTAGCGGTGGCTGTGCTGGGTCAGGGCTGCTGGCCTCATTTAAAATCTAAATGCTCAACATTTCTCCTTTCTCTCTCTCTCGCTCCCCGTCTCATTCTCATTTAAATTTTTCTTGTCTTATTTCATTTTCTTCCCCGATGTATCCATTCCAATTAACACCATCTTCATTATCTACCTTGTATCTCTTTCTCTCCTATTCTGTTTCTGTTATACCAACCTGTTACACTCTCTCTGTCTCATTTTTTTTTTTTTTTTTTCCCTTCTTTGTCTTTAGACTATAGGCAATTTTTACTTGAGTGAAGAATTCTCTTTCTATCTTATAGAGATACTATTTATCTTATAGCCCGCAGGGAATCGAACACCTACATGGATTCCGCTCTGTGCGATAGACTTCTTAATAAGGATAAAAAGGTTTGACACCTTCTGCTTTTCTGCGTTAGCACAATACAGAGAATGTGTTTTCTGTGTATGAAGAATCCTCTTATTAATGGAACGAAATAATTGAAGTGTAAAGAGCATGGGGTGGGAGGGGAAAAAATGAAAACGGCATGACAAAAAAAGAAAGAGGCAATGCAGGTGATTTAGCTGAATGCCATTTAGTGCTGTTTATGAAAAGTAACTGTTTTGACAATCACCGCACAGATGTTTGAATTCTAAAAAGTGGCATGCAAATGACAGAAATCCAGAGAGATGCAGTGCAGGTTTGAGTTTCTGTAATGGCCGCAAACTACAGAATGAATGAGTAGTGGTATGCTAAACAGATTTAAAGGATTAGTTCACCTAAAAATGAACATTCTGTCATTAAATTCTCACCCTCATATCGTTCTAAACCCACAAGACATTCCTTCATCTTCGGAACACAAATGAAGATCTTTTTTATGAAGAGCTTTCTGTCCCTCCATTGACAACCTACGTAACTTTGACAAACTACCACTTTCGAGCCCCAGAAAGGTAGTAAAGAAATCATCAGTACTGACTCAAAAAAAAAAAATGCGAATGCGTGATAGTAAATTAAAACAATCCAAAAGAACACCGTTTTCAATACACTACCGGGTCGGTGAGTCTCTATGCTCACCCAGGCTGCATTTATTTTTGATTAAAAAAAATACAGTAAAAACAGTAATATTATGAAATATTTTTTTACAATGATTGAATACTTCATAAAAATGTCTTATTATTATCAGTGTTTAAAACAGTTGTGCTGCTTAATATTTCTGTGGAAACTATAATAATTTTTTTTTTTTTTTCAGGATTCTTTGATGAATTGCGATTTACCATCACTTTTGATTAATTTAATGCATCCTTGCTGAATGAAATTATTAATTTAAAAAAACAAAAAAAAAAACAAAAACTACAACAACAAAAACTTACAGCTCCCAAACTTTTAAACAGTAGTTTATGCTACATCATAAGTGGTCCTGTAATGAAATAATATGGGACAAACACATTTCGTGCTTTCCTTACATCAGGAATTTTGTTTGAGTAGATAGAGTATAAAGTTATTAGATGCATTTTTTTTATGTTTGCAGATGAAGCAGCAGCGTACACATTAATATTTTCAAGTCAATGCTCCTGACAAGTTTGACTGCACAGATGGCAAAAAGTGACCAAGATGAATCAGATGCTTCAAAAGGTGCCGTGTAACGTCAAGACTGAACAAGAGAGTTGACAAATTCCAGGTTAGTTCCGACGTATTATTGTTGATGAACATTTTGTGAGAAGCTATAATGTCATTTTAGAGGCCCAAGTTTAATGGCCATAAACAAGAACATGGAGAGTCAGCAGATACCTTTATACATTAATTTTAGATTTTTTTTTTTAATACATTGTCATTGGCATAAAAGACATGACACTTCCAGAAAAACTCCAACAGGACCCTGAATTAATGTTAAGTAGAAGCATCAGCCAAGTGTTACGGAGTGAGATAGTGAAACAGCAGCAGGATGTTGTAGAGCAAAGGAGGAAAGGAGTGATGTTGATGCAGTCTCATGCCCAGTAAAAACAAAAAAAAAAACAATGCATAAACTCAGGATGGCACACTTATATAACACTAAATGGGGACATTATCTTATTCAAAATAAATACAAGAGCTGCAGTCACAGCTATTCTCACAAAGCTATTTGAATGTAAGGGATGAGCCTTTGATAGCAATATAACTTTATGGCTTTAGTAATACTTCACTACTGGAAGGACAAGTAAAGCAAAAACACATAATCAGTCAACCAGTCTTCATAAAAGTTTCAGTTCTTGGGCCTTACAGCTTGTGTAGTGGATAGATACAGTAAAACTTGCTGAAGAAAAGTTTAGTGAAAATATCCAGGCTAATTATTTTTTTTGCTGCTTGTTTAGTTTAATTCAGACGAACTAAAGCAGCATGGTTATTGAACACCTCATTATGTCCATCCACCTACATTTGTAAAATGGAAGTTGACTTAATCCTTTTGTTTTGTGACTACTTGAATCATTTTTGCTGGCATTTTGCTTTTAATTTCCAGCATGCCTTGCAGGTGCCTGAATTGAAAGAGTAAATGTTGAAAGTGTTATTTTTTTTAGTAAAGGGAAACAGTTTAATGTTCAGTAATGTTGGAGATTTAGAAGAAGTTCTGTTAAGTTGGAGTTTTTGTGGGTGTTGTTGTGTTGAAGAGTAAAGCCTGTGCTCAGGTTGTGGGCGGCAACATGATGACTATGTTGCTTCACTCAGTAAGTAATAACGTCACTAATGCGATTGTATTGACCTATCTATTCTTATTTGCACCTCCTATAAATTAGATTTAGTAAAAAAGAAGAAGAAAAGATTGCGGTTTCTCCCATTCATAAATAATAGGAGTGAACTTTTCTTATTTTTTCTTATTTTTGGGGAGAGTTGTCCCTTTAAATGTCTTTTGTGGCTATATATCTAAAATATACTCTACATTTCATACAGTTATATGTATCATATCTTCTACATTTAAAATTTATAATGAACGACTGCTATACAAAGAGTCAAAAACATCCAAGTTACGTAGGTGTTGATAGTCGAAGTGTCAGAGTTAGAGCCTCCTCTCCTTTATTTGTGGGTTTATTTTAAAAACAATGAATAAATACAATGAATAAATATCCATTTAGTTTAGTTAGCCTGCTATTTAGCATAAGCCTAAACTACAGAACAAGAAGTGAGTCCTCTCACATCACACCCCGCAAATGATACGCAAGCTGGGAGAGAATGGGTTTCTTGTTTTTTTTTTTTTTTTTATAGTATTTAAAAATGATTTAGCTCTAATTTACTCATTCTAGTCACTAAAATAATAGTATAAGACAAATAAAATAAAAAAATGTGAATTCTATAATTTATTTCCCACAAAATTATAAAAAAAAAAGTACATTTACCAGGCTGGTTGTTCTTAATGTGGACACATATCGGTGTTCAAACACCTTTATAAAAGTGAATTTTGCATAATGGGTCCCCTTTAACTAACATGAACAAAGATTCATATATACTGTAACAAAGGTAATGCTAATTGTTAGTTAATGTTAGTTAATGCATTAAATAACATTAACTATTGGAACCTTATTGTTACAAAAGATTACTGACCTCAAAGCTTTGAACTGTAGTCTATGCCCATTATGACCACACTGTAATAAAAAATTCCATGAAATCTAAGGTAAAAGACCACTAGCTGTGGTTGAGAAATTTGCTGTAGAGTTCCATACAATGTTGGAGTGAGAATACAGAATTTGCTGACACTGTGTCATGCAGTCAGTTGGGGAAAAATGTAAGTGGGAACTAGAACATATAGAACAAATGAGAGTAATTTAAAGGATAGAATGGCCAAGAGAATTTTGTGCCGGTAAAGCCCCCCCCAAAAATACAATATGCGTTGATCTAACTAAGCTCAATGAGGCAGTGTACAGAGAGCTGCATATATTATCATCAGCAGCACAATTACTGGCTCAGTGGAATGAAGCAGCTTTTTTTGAACAATTGTTGTTGTTTTTTTTTTTTTGTGGGTTTTTTTTTTTTTTTTTTTCAATTTAGATGCACAGTCCTGCTTCTGGCAGATTCTTCTGGCATGAGAATGTGGAGAACATTTATCACACCATTTGGCTCTGCTCTTACCCTTTGGCATCAGCTCTAGTCCAGAACTCTTCCAGAGATGCATGTCTCAACTCTTAGATGGACTAACAGGGGTGACTTGCCATGCGGATGATTTGTTAGTTTGTGTGAAAAGATAAATCCCAACACGATGAACGGCTTACACTGGTCCTGTCATGACTTTGAAAAACAAATCTAACTCTAAATGAGACGTGTTCAGTTGCTCTGTCTGAAGATCTGTTTGTAGGCCACAAATGTTTCGGATATAAGAAGATTTCTAGGCATGACCTCGTGTATGAAGTTTGATTTAAATCCCATTACTCAGGACCAATGATATCATCCATATTATCTATTAGGGGTTTAACGGTTCACGGTAAAAAATCGAACCATACCGTTGTCCACAAACGGTTTGGCACGCACTTGCACCGCGGTTCATCTCAAATCTGACAACGCATACGCATCTATAATATGGCTTGTTGAAAATAAATAAAACAGACACAGAGTTAGGCTAATGTATTTTTCTGTGGATGGATACACATTCTGGCTTCCCTTAAACTTTGTTCAATGCGAGTGCCGTATGCTCTATACAGTATGACCAGTCATTTATGCCGTCATCACCCAGGTGTTGATAGCGCGCAAGCGCAGGTGAGAACTGAACAGCACACGTTGCTATCTGTGTTTAAACTAAACTCATTTAAGTCTTGCCAATTTAAACATTCTAGCAAGACGTGAAAGAGAACTCACGCTCTGTAAGATTTGTGCAGTCAAGTCTTGTGCTTGAACGGACAAAAATTCACACAAAAATTATCAGCATGCCAGTCTTGGTGAGTATCCTAGCAAACATAGTAGGTTATGAACTTAGAAGTGAACTTATACACTCAAAAAAGAACGCGTATGTTCAGCATCAGTGTACTGGATTATGTCTTAAAGTGACAGCAGCCTAAAATTCCTTCTGTCTGTATGTGATTTTAATGTTAATCAAACAACAAAAGACAAGGAATTCACTCACTGTTCTTGACCGAATAGCTTTTGTAATTTAATTAGCAATTAATAATGATTAATCTTTATTTAAGATTATATGCAATGTTGTTTTACATTTGATTAGAATGTAACCTGACAAACCTGAAAAGCACTGTTTATTTTATTTGTATCTTTGCTCTTCTGTATTTGTTTGTGCTGTTGCTTGTAGTTTGATTATTTGATCTTATTTTCTTTATTTTTATTTGACAGTAGTCCTGAACATAGCACATACCGAACTGTAGCAAAACCGTGACCCTAAAACTGTGATTAAAAACTGTTGCACCCCTATTATCTATGCAGCTCTGTGTAACATTGTTGTCCTTAAAAGGTCATTCGGTTATTGACCATTACTTTAGGTACCCCAGCTTAAGGTGTAATGCAGGCCACTAAAGGATATTTTCTCTAGAGATTGTATTAATTGATAATGGTCTAGGATTCTTTTCAGCTGAGATTCAGCCTTTTTCTGCAGACTGTAACCAGCAGCCCATACTTTGTAATGAGGGTTGTGAAAACAATCAAGGCTTGATGAAGAATCATGATTCTTCCTGGGCACTCTTGGCCTACCGCTATTACATGGTCCTTTATCAGCGGGAAGCTGAGATCTCCAGTACCACATGGCGACAACACAACTTTAGGCACAGTGGCCCAAAAGGAAAATATTACAGCTAAATACATAGATACGCATATACATAAATAAAATGAAATTAACTTTAGCAGTTGGCTGTTGTTTCAAACAGTGTGTTTACCCGGAACTACTATGTTTAATGTTTGAGATTGTTCCCTAGAGGAAGGGGAGATGTAGTAAATGTTCTAAGATTTGAGTATATTTTGTTTTAAAAAAATAATACAATGGTTTACAATATACATCATTGATGTTCTGATGGGCATTTGCATTGTCAGTATACATTACAGGCATTGATATTATTCCTGAAGCTCAACAGAAATTTGTGCTTTGCAGGTTTGTGCACTATCCAGAATTAAGAATCAGTGTGTGCGCGTACTGTATATATTACTATTAATCCAGTCTTCAATGTCACATGATCGTTCCAAAATCATATTAATATGCCGATTTGATGCTCAAGACATATTTTTTTATTAACAATGTTAAAAGTATTTGTGTAATATTTTTTTGTCATAGCTGTTAATTTTTTTTTTTCAGGAATCTTTGGATAGAAAGTTCAAAATAACAATTTATTTGAAATAGAAATCT
The DNA here is from genome assembly GCA_037950665.1 of Hypophthalmichthys nobilis. Taxonomy (NCBI): domain Eukaryota; kingdom Metazoa; phylum Chordata; class Actinopteri; order Cypriniformes; family Xenocyprididae; genus Hypophthalmichthys; species Hypophthalmichthys nobilis. The sequence goes on along the minus strand of CM075491.1, from coordinate 13,863,745 downwards.
TTTGTAAAAATACAAATGTATTCACTGTCACTTTTGATCAATTTAATACATACCTACATACTGAAAAAAAGTATTTCTTTCTTTAAAAAACTTACTGAACTGTAGTATATATGAAGATATACAGTATAGTATTTATTAGTATTTATATTAGTATATAAACGTATATATTTTGTAATATATAAAAAAATATTAAATTAATATATTTGAGTATTGTTATATATTAAAACAATATATTTTAAAATAGAATCACATTTTGATGTTTTTAATGAAATAGGCACATTAATCAATGTTTCTGATATTATTGTGTTTCATCACTAAATGTGTTAGATTAATGAAATTCTTAACATTCCTGTCATTCCAATCCAAATCAACATTCATTGGCCAGTTAAATTCAAATTCCAGCTCATGAATTGACAAGGGAGCCAATTATTAAATTCTGATTTCTGATACCTTGACTCCAATACGTTGCTGTGAATAAAATTATCTGGCAAGGGCATACATTTTAATGTGAAAGCTCTGTTTAGTGAATGAAATCCTCTGACAGTATTAATGCAACTAACCAGGTAAACTTCGGAAATAGGCTGGGCCAAAGACCGTTTCCCACATTTGAGAGGTAGAATCACAACTTCCACTAATGAAACAGCAGCAAGCCCTGGGATTTTATGTCCTCGGAGAGATGCATGCACAAGGCTGCGCATCCCACAGTGCAACAGTCACACCGTTAATTAGCCAAATTAGTCAGAGAAAATCAAACTCTGTGTTGACACACACACATTGCCATGACGACGACACACAGGAAGTAGAGAGAAAGCAGGAGCATCAGGTTTCAGCACACAGATGAACATACGGTGACACACACACACTCTCTCTGCTGTCCATCCCTCACCAGCTGAAAGTTGATTAAAAATTATTATATCTATACTTGTCCTATAAATAATTCATAGGTGCATAATTACTGCAGGTTTAGAAAGGGAGAAATGATTTAATTTAGCCACAGGGTGTGAGTCTCACAATTAGAGCTGGATAAATGAAGATGATCTGATTATAGTGACAGTACTGACCCTCACGCAAGACGACAGGGAAGGAGAGAAAGGGAGAGAGAGATAGAGAGAGACTAGCCATCCAAAAAAAATAAATAATAATAATTATAATAAACCTTGACATTGAAGAATTGTGAAAGTCTGATACACACCTTGCTTACTGACATAATGGCTGGCATATTTAATGTATGGTAATTAGGAAAAACCTCATCTGCATAGGAATGTTTTTTTGAAGTAGCCATCTGTGTGAAAATTAAGCATTCCAGTTGGAAAAAGTGATTGGAAAGTCATAAGTTTAAAAGCATTTATAATCTGACGGTTCAAGGGCTGACCGTACATTTGAGGAATTGTGGGTCAGGTTATGAATTAATACAGAGGAATGTGATTACTTTAAATGTACTTTGTAAAAAATAAGCATAAATCACTTTCCAATTTGAAATCTATACTGGATACTGATAGTCTTTAATGTCAGACCTATAAACGCTTGTCATTCATTTTCTGTCATTTTTAGAGTCAGATAAAACTCAATTAGATACATTTCTTCCAAAAGAGAGACTCTTTCACAGCTTATAAAACGGGTCAAACATCTACTAAGATGAAGTCGTAGTTAAGTCGTTGTTTCTCAAAGGTGCACATTTGCTCACAGCTGTGGTTTTTAGATTCATATTTCATGGTTCTTCTTAAGTGTCCTGGGCCATAATCTGGACAGAAAAGGCTTTTCATCAGAGGCTAATCACTGGTATGAGATAGATACCATTATGCTAATGATAGACTGCTGGCCTACTTCAGTGAAGAAATTAAAGTCCTCACCTTTCTAAGCAGCAGAATATCTCTGCACGTTTGAAACACATTATTTTACAGGCTGCCTTTACAGGCTGCTAGAATTAAGAAATGTGTATTTTGGGAAGTGTTTTACAGCTCTACAAGCATTGGGAAATTGCAGGTGCTTTAAGGTTAAAAATGGATAGATTTTTTTTTAGCCTTGAGTGTTTGAGATGAAGGGCAGAGAGAAGGAGTGAGTTTAAAAGGAGCTACGCTAATTGAAACAGAAGAGGTGCTAAGTAACCTGCACTGCTTGAGGCTTGTTATTGTTGTCAGTTTGAACTTGAAGCTGAAAACTTCTAGTGATTCTAAAGTGAATGATGCTTTTGTGCCACAGGAAGTCAAGGTAACACTGCTCTTCAGAGTGTGTGGACCCTTTTATGAATAGGGTATAAATCAAGGTCTGAGATTTAGCCATATAGACTTAGTCATAAAAGCCTGAGACATAATCATTTATTTTTTAAATTTTAAAAAATCATCATTTTTATTTTTTAAATGATCATTTTATTGTTTAAAAATGATGAGACTGTTTACATCCTGCCAGGATGTTAGAAAGGGTCCAAATGATTGGACGTTTTTAAGAAATGTTGTACTGGGGGTATATCATGCAGCACATAATGCAACAGTGTACTGTTTATTTACAACCCTATTTCCGGAAAAGTTGAAATGAAGATTAAAAGACTATCAAATCACATGAGCCAATATTTTATTCACAATAGAGCATAGATAACATAAATGTTTAAACTGAGAATTTTTACAATTTTATGCACAAAATGAGCTTATTTCAAATTTGATGCCTGCTACAGGTCTCAAAATAGTTGGGACGGGGGCATGTTTACCATGGTGTAGCATCTCCTCTTCTTTTCAAAACAGTTTAAAGACGTCTGGGCATCGAGGTTATGAGTTTCTGGAGTTTTGGTGTTGGAATTTGGTCCTATTCTTGCCTGATATAGGTTTCCAGCTGCTGAAGAGTTTGTGGTTGTCTTTGACATATTTTTCATTTAATGTTGCTCTAAAACCTTTATATACCTTTCACCATTCATAATGCCTTCCAAAACATGCAAGCTGCCCATACCGTATGCACTTATGCACCCCCATAGCATCAGAGATGCTGGCTTTTGAACTGAGTGCTGATAACACGCTGGAAGGTCTCCTTCCTCTTTAGCCCGGAGAACACGGCATCCGTGATTTCCAACAAGAATGTCAAATTTGGACTCGTCTGACCATAGAACACTTTTCCACTTTGAAACAGTCCATTTTAAATAAGCCTTGGCCCACAGGACACAACGGCGCTTCTGGACCATGTTCACATATGGCTTCCTTTTTGCATGAGAGAGCGTTAGTTGGCATCTGCAGATGGCACGGTGGATTGTTTACAGACAGTGGTTTCTGGAAGTATTGATGGGCCCATTTAGTAATGTCATTGATACAATCATGCCGATGAGTGATGCAGTGTCGTCTGAAGGCCCGACCTTTATTAAAAGACCACGGGCATTTAATAAAGGTCTTCAGCCTTGTCCCTTACGCACAGAGATTTTTGATGATGTTATGCGCTGTAGATTATGCGATTTGCAAAGCCTTTGCAATTTAACGTTGAGGAACATTGTTTTTAAAGTATTCCACAATTCTTTTACACACTCTTTCACAGCTCTGCCCATCTTTACTTCTGAGACTCTTCCTCTCTAAGACATCCCTTTTATAGCTAATCATGTTGCAGGCCTGATATCAGTCAACGTAATTAGTTGCTAGATGTTCTCCTAGCTAAATCTTTTCAAAATTTCTTGCTTTTTCAGCCATTTGTTGCCCCTGTGCCAACTTTTTTGAGTCCTGTAGCAGGCATCAAATTTGAAATTTTGTGCATAAATTTGTAAAATTTCTCAGTTTAAATATTTATGTTATCCATGTTCTATTGTGAATAAAATATTGCCTCATGTGATTTGAAAGTATTTTTAGTTTTCATTTTATTCAAATTTAAAAAATGTCCCAACTTTTCCGGAATTCTGGTTGTATACATGTACTTATTTATGCATGAAATCCTTTAAAAAAAAGTAATGGGGCACCAAATTTTACCTTATTCCTGGAAAGTGCCAAGTGTGTTGAGTCATATTGTTGAATTCTTTCCAAACATGTACGGTTTGTCCAAGTTTAAGGATCACAGAATGTAACTTTATGAAATATTAAGTGACAGATGCTAAGTATACCAGTTAGTAGATGTGTTGTTATTTTACACACTCATGCTGCACCACTTCTGACTTCCTATTCTTCTATTCCAGCACGAACAGTGAGGGAGCTGTTGCTAGATTCATTACCACACTAGCATATCTTAGAGAATGGCTTATGTGAGAAACACTGACATCTGGCATATCCAAACAATGCGTGGCACATAAACTCATTTAGAGGATCCAACTGTTTTCTGTTCAGATGGTTCGTTACCAAATGCTCAGGAAAGCTCACACACAAATGACAGCAAACTGTGCTGGGAACACACGAGCGCATGGGGCAGACAAACTTTACGCATTAACTGCGTTTAGCCTTTGAAATATGTTCACAAACACACATACAGTCTTGTTTGATGTATTATCCAGAATCAGTAAAGGTTTGTAGTCTTAAAATATGACTGTGTGTGTGTGCATGTGCATGAGAGAAAGAGCAACTGTAATATGAGGTACAGCTCAGTTATGCCAATTAATTCCTACCATGGCACTGAGACTCCATGCTGAGCTCTCATAACTCTCTGATTAAAGCTACTTCATTTAATCATTCCATTTTGCTGGCAATTCTATCAAAAACAAGTATTTTTTTCACAGTGGTATAGCATGTGTTTTATCAAGCCCTACTCTTAAATGCTATTGATGAATGTGTCTCTTTACCACACGTAGATAACATTATCAGGCACACGCACACACAGAGAGGTTTGATTAAAGTTAAGCAGCCTCCATCTCCATCAAGCATGACCTTTCACTTGAGGGAGATGTGACTAAATAAAATAATTTTTGGTACTTGTAAAGCATTTCTTGTTTGTGGGGCAAAATCGGCAGTCTTTAACTGTTTAATGTGTTTGTCCCTGGTATTAAAATTCATTTTGTTTGATCTGATCATAGAGTATGAAGTGTACACCGAAGAGTAGGATTTACTTTGAAACAATTTTCACTCAGAAATGGTTAGCAAATTTAACGGTAACACTTTAGTTTAGGGTCCAATTCTCACTATTAACTAGTTGCTTATTAGCATGCATATTAGATATTGGCTGTTCATTAGTACTTATAAAGCACATATTAAAGGGGACTGTTATGGGCCTTTTAAAGAGATTTAAAGGCACACTATGTAAGTTTTCGCCGCCAGAGGTCGCATTTTCAAAACAATAACAAAGGCGAAGCTTGATGATGCTATGAAGGACAGTGGAACAATGGGAGATGTCGTTTTCACCATGCAGAGAAGTAGGGAATTCACAAATCATGTTCAAGGATGAGGTAATGAATTAGTTTTTGTATTATCTGTACGTTTGATCACACTATTTGAAGAGTTTGGTTCCAAAACGCAATAAACGCCATTTAAAAAAAAAAAAAAATGAGTTTCCGCCAAAATCAATATTGTATCTGGTCGGTATTGAAAAGTCAATTATTAATTATGCGATTTCCGTCATGTTATTCTGTCATGTTTTCTCCCTTTCTTTCCAAAACGCGACAAACGCCACTCTCCCTTCTCTGCAGAATGCGATATATCCGCTCAACCAATCACAGCGCACCATTCCACACACTGTAAACGGTAATGGCGGCACTCTGAATAAACCCGGCATTCTTGTTTTCTTTATCTGCTTTGTACTTTGTGATCAACAAAAACAGAAAAATGAATAATTTTGATGGCATTGATGAACCTGTGGTAATTTCTGCGGTGGGGAAGAAACGCAAGTTATCGAAATGTAATCATTTACGTGAGGAGATTAAGAAGATGATGCACTCGGGTCGGGAGAAGGAAAAATGCCGGCTGTTGCTTGTTCCACGACAGCATCAAACCTTTGTTACGGTCCCCAAAACTGAATCATGAATAGTTTTTAAAAGCCGTTTTTAATACCAATGTACTCGGCAAATGTGTTTTTAACCGTGCGGTGGCGCCAGATACTCTTTCATCGGTAATGACAAACGGAGACATAATTAATTTATAACATTAACAAGATGACCCGTTGAATTCATTTTGGGAGCGACGACTGAACGTATTTTTAGTCAAATGCCTGTACATAAGATTAGTATTGACAAAGTTCAGAGGCTGTCATATATGTGAATCAACTTACTTTGTTGTGTATTTTCAATATGAAAAATAACTTTTATATTGATAGATTAATTGCATTTTGGAAAAAAACGTGTCATGGATTTATTGCATTTTGGGGTAAAAAGAATCCGTTTTTATAACCAAAATATGCTATGTGAAAGTTTGAAACAGAAAATAGTGGTTTTCATCTTGCCGCAGTTGTGCTGTGCGGTTTTACGTGTTTAAAACAGTCGTACTAAAAGTAAATTTAAAAGAACCCACAGTATTTGCAAATAATGGCTAAATATTTTTGTGCAAAACATACTGTATTTAATTTCACGCCATAGACGTGGTCATCAGACTTGATAAAAAGCGTTACTGAAGTACAAACAAAGTGCAAAATAGCTGTATGTGTAATTTCATCTGCATAACCCACAGAATGATGTAATTACTAACACTTGATAGTTTTTTTAGGATTTTCTGTACTCGCCAATGAATAATCGTTATCCATGATGACTAAACGACAGAACAGCGGTATGCTAGATGCTGTATAACCAGCACTTTTGCATTTTGTCAGTGTGAGTTGCCATAGTTTCTACAAGCGGAAACCGGGATAGCGCGGATATTACGTCATTGATAGGTGACAATGACTAGGAATGAGCCATTATTTAAAAATGGAATTTCATTTACAAATCCTTGGGAACTTTTGGGATAATGTAAGTACACAGCTGCATGAAATGTATCACACGGTGCAAGTGTTTTTTTGGATATTTTATTACAAAAATTGTACATATTTTGCCTTTAAGTCTCAGGTGTCCCCAAAATGTGTCTGTGAAGTTTCAGCTCAAAATACCTTACAGATCATTTATTATATGTTGTAAATACCCCTATTTTATTCTCCATGATCATATTCTACATACCTTAATCCTACCCACTACATAAACTTAACAACTACCTTACTAACTATTAATAAGCAGTAATTGGGAGTTTATTGAGGCGAAAGATTTAGTTAATACTGAGAATTGTTAGTGCTTGGGTTTGTGTGGCACCATTTCAGTTTTGTATGTCAGTGAAGATGTGATGGTAAACGGCCAGTCAACACTGTCAATCGTGACCATAGTCTTAGCTTGGATGTCTCTCGTACAGTCTGACATAAAGGCGATTGATATCACATTCTGTCTTGGCTTTTACCCAAGATATCATCTGACAAGCAACATTCGTAAAGGAAAAAAAAAAAAAACTACACCCAGCTTTTTTTTGAGTCAAGCCAACAAAAACATATGCACACTTATCACATTATGTCTATAACCTTTCCTCCCTTTAGCACATGCAGTATTAGCTGCGCTTTGAGGTGTAAAAGGCAGAATAAATCTAAATAAATATGTTCTCTCTCTCACTCTATCTGTCTCTCTCTTTCTTTCTCTGTCTCTATAGAAGCGAGTGAAGGCTGCGATAAGTCAAGAACAAATTTAATCAACTACTCAGCGCTTCAGGGGGTGGAAGCGTGGTGTTGACTTGGCGGTGCTATTTGTTCTATTGTAGCAAAGCGCAGTCAAATGTCATGTTTCTAGAGTAGAGCGTGGCAAATGTGCAGCCGTGTGCGTGAACGCTCCTCACACACACTGCTGATGGGAGATGGCAGGGAAGACTGTTGCAGTCGGAGGCGATGAGAGTCGAACGTACTGCTGCTTTAATAGAGTCAAAAGCTCAATGAACTGCGAATGCAAAGACACAAGTGCGTACAAATGTGTACATGCGTGGATCAAGGCGCGGACACGTGGAAACATCTTGGGCCTGAGAGGTGATACACACACACACACACACACACACACACACGTAGACACACACATGCACTATCCAGAGAGCAGACCCTCTATCTAATGTCTATTAAGAGATGTTCGTTAAAGTCTCAGGTTCATTCTATTTTTCCCAGGGCTACGTTCATATCAGCTCCAGCCGCAGGTTATTCTCTAAATTCGAAATGTCTCCCTGAGCTGAATCAGGGGACTTGGCCCTCCTTTTCGTTTTTCCTGCTGCTCCCGCTGTGCTGAAAAAGAAAATGCCACTGAGAAAGCCAATATGGGCTTATCAGCCCTATCAGCTGAAAATGAATTTGAACTCAGGGTGCCGATGATGGTACTGAGATAATGCATGGTGGGTAAGGAAAATGGGGGGTGTAGGAAATGTGTATTAGTATACAGTATATATATATTGTGTGTGTGTGTGTCTGTCTGTGTGTGCGCATTTTTGTGATTTATGAGGACACAAATTTGTATAATGACATGGGTATTACACTGGTATTACGACGTAAACATGAAAACATACTAAACAATGTTTTATTAAAAATGAAAAAATGCAGAATGTTTTCTGTGATGGGTAGATTTAGGAGTACAGGTAGTGTAGGGGGATAGAATGTACAGTTTGTACAGTATAAAAACCATTACGCCTATGGAATGTCCTCACTTTGATAGCAAAACAAACCTGTGTGTGTGTGTGTGTGTGTGTGTTTATACATATACATTCCATAAACACAAGAAGTTTCAGGGATCAATCCAAAGTAATTTCCTTAGTAAAAGGCAAAGGACCACCAGACAGGAAATGTCAACCATATTGAAAGTTTTTAGCTGATTCTAAGAATTAATTTTAACGTCTTTTATCTGGAAGCCAATATTTTATTTGCTTATTTATTAAAAGGTTAAAAGCTCCGGTATCTGGAAGTGGTTAAAGAAAAAAAAAAAGCACTTGCATATCAATTCTTTACATAAAGCTATCATATGGCTTCAGAAGACTTGGAATATAGCAGACAACATTCTATGGGCTACTTTTATTATTGCTTTTATGGTGATTTTGTATCCTTTTTGAAGATTGAAAGCTTCAGTTCCCATTCATTGTAACTGCATGGAGAAAAAAAAAAAAATTATCAAAAGTTTGAAAATGTTTATTAAAAATGTAATTTGACATTTCATTGTGGGTGAGTAAATAGTTAATAGTAATATATATGTATATATTAAGTATTGTGTGAAGTATATGAAGTATCATTTATATCAAGAGTCATTTTGGTATCCCAAGCTAACAGCATGAAGGGCAATGAAAGAGCTGGCAGTGCTTGTCTTCACCGCTCACACAGTTTTCACAAACGTATAATCTTTAATTCACAAAAAGAGGTCAAGGTCTTCTTCCAGTCTTTGTGCAAAACCTACAATTATTTTCCATTTGTCTTCGTATATCTGTCCCTCAACATGGCTTAATTTCTTCAGTTGCTAATATTGAAATGTGTGCTGTGAGTCTGTGCCCGCTGAAAGTGTGCTTCATGCATTAATAAGTCTCTTGCTGAGCTGCATCTTTGTTGTTTAAGCTCCTTCCATCCTACATGAAAGGGCATATTTAACTTCACATCTTACTCAACCTTTCAATAGAAGAGTGATGGGAATTTTGGGAATCATTATTTCAACTGGTTACACATTCTGAATCAATACCAAGAACAAAGCTTCGTCTGACAAGATAGTTGTATAATGGAGCACTTGTGGAAGGTTGACGTGCGATTCTACCGCTGAAAAGACCAGTGAGGCGCAAGCACAAAGGTGTTACCGCCTGCCGAGTAATGTTGGGTTTGTGGAATGTTTGTGTTCTGGTTTGAGTGTCCGTAATTAACAGCTTTTCGAGTTAACGGGTCATCCACTTTGGACTTGTTTTTGGGGAAGTCTCAGAGAATGGCCATTAGCATTTTCAGATAAACAGAAAAACAGTAGCTGCATTCTAGATGCTGAAATCTAAACTTTCCAAATCTAAACACTATTGTCTGTAAAGCAGTCTTGATTATAAATTATGTGCATATTTTAGGCCTATTTGCTTAAATTAAGAGAATTTAATTTAATCCTTTCCTGTAGCTCAGTGGTTAGAGCATGGCACTAGCAATGCCAAGGTCGTGGGTTCGATCCCAGGGATTGCACATACTCAGATACAAATGTATAGTATAATGCAATGTAAGTCGCTTTGGATAAAAGCGTCTGCCAAAAAAAAAAAAAAAATGCATATAATGTAGTCACACCAGGGGTGTCCAAACTCAGTCCTGCAGGGCCACTGTCATGCAAAGTTTAGCTCCAACTTGCCTCAACACACATGACTGGAAGTTTCTAGTATACCTAGTAGACATTGATTAGCTGGTTCAGGTGTGTTTAATTGGGGTTGGAGCTAAACTCTGCAGGACAGTGGCCCTCCCGGAGCAGGATTGGACACCCTTGAGTCACACTATATGACTTAAGTGTTTTATGAATTAATTAAATATATATTTTTTATTGTTATACATTCTCTTAACCCAGTTTATTGTTCATTGACTACTCTTGCTATTCATTGATTTATCTCCCCCAAAAGTGTAAACACTGAACCTCCAAAGCAGTACCAAAACATTGAGAGCAGTCCACTCAGATCCTCTTTCCCGCTCAACCTATATATATATATATATATATATATATATATATATATATATATGCAGGATTAAGGTGCTAAATATGTTATGTGTGATAGTTTGTCTGAGGAAAAAGTGAGCAAGTTTGTGTGTGTGAGTTCTCACATCAGCACAACAGTCCATAATCGAAGGTAGGTGTAGCCATGAGAGATCCTTCAAGGAGAAAAAGCCACTTTAGAAAAGAGAATAAAAGGGCTGTGAAAAAAATAGGTATAAAAGGGAGAGGGAAAAGCAGAAACGCTAAGCAGCACTTCACCAGGCCCTCTCGTGTGACCCCGTCCTACTCAAGGTGATCATGGGTCAGGACAGAACTCAAAGGAGGCGAGGCAAAGCTGGCCCATGGCCACATAAAAAACAGCGCCTCTCACTCCCCTTCCCCCTGCTTCCATTTTTATCCATTTCTTTGTTCAGCGGCAGGTCAGCTTTGAAGCCCTTGCTTTGAGAAAAAAAAAAACGAAAAAAAAAAAAAAAAAAAAACATGAGCAGATAGCATTTCCGTTATTATCGTTTATTCTCCAAGAAGCACTTACTACATGCTGTAGAATGCTGCCATTTATTCAACCTTATTTCATTATAAACTTGTATGACTCTTCCACAAACAGAGTCATAGCAAAATTCATTTCTGTTGCTCTATTCTATTTAATGAAGATGGATAGTAGAGGTCAGTGCCATCATCGGGTTCTACATCAGCCCACTATGGTCCTTTATGGTACTCATTGGAATCAGTCTTAAGTGTCACATGATCCTACAGAAATTATTCTAAAATGCTGATTTGCTGCTCAGGAAACATATTTTTTTTATTTATTATTATACTGCTGACAGTAAAACTACCAAAAAGAAAGAAATTAGTACTTTTGTTCAGCAAGGATGCATTAAATTCATCAAAAGTGACAGAAAAGACATTTATAATGTTACAAAAGATTTCTAATTCAAATATTTGCTGTTAACAGTTTCCACAAAAGCAGAAAAACTGTTTTCAACATTGATAATATAACAAGAACCATTATTAATAACTGACCACCAATAATAATTGAGTTTTTACTGTATTTTTGATCAAACAAAAGACACATTTCAAAATCATTAATAAGTAATCATAATTATAGATTATATTAAAAATAATCTTAATCTTAATTGGAGGGATTCAAGCCTTAATTAATGTTTTAAACCCCTTATAATTTTACCCTAATTTTACCTGACTCATTCTTATTTACATAATTTGGATGGATAAGCAAGTCCAATCAATTTTCAGTGTGGATAATACTAAATTTAATGGCTTAATAATGTTAATCTATAATTGACCCCCATGCTCTTTAATCCAAAATTACAGTAAAATAATCCAAAATTACAGTCTTTTAAGTCATTGTCCATGTTTTTTTTTCTTGTCACATCTTTGCTTCTGGGCCTGAATTAGCCATAGAGTTTAGCCGCAAAACCAGTTCTAAGAAGACACTGGGTAATGAGCGTCCCCTGTGCCATGCCCGAATGGCAGAAGCCAAAAAAAAGGGCCTTGTGGGCAGGCGCTCTTCACGTGTCAGAGAGCCATTATCGCTAGGTTGTGCAAGGGCTGCCGCTCCAGTAATTGTGTCCACGGTAGTGTTGCCGAAGTGTGAAATCACTGAACGTTCAAGACAGCGAGACAGAAATAGAGAACAAGGTAAGGGATGGGGGGAGGGGGGTGCTAGGTATTAACCTGATCTCTCTCATGTCAGGACAAGTTTCTTCAGGTACCTACAAGGCCTCCGCTGCTGTAAGAAAAATAAAAAGGCTGTTATTGGAGGGCAAATCTTAATGTAGGGGTAGAAAACTCTATATAAAGTTAATCTCCGTGATAAAGTTTCACACTGTTTTGAGAGCAACTGCTTCCTCTGCATGTTCTGAAAAGCATTTAACTGCATGTTCAAAGTTACAAGTTAGGAAGAGACAACCTTCTTAGTGTCTGTACATTTGTCTCTTCCTCTCTTTCTGTCATCTTCCCTCACCTCCGTCTCTCTCTGATGTAGTAGATGTTCTGAAGATAGGTCAGAGGGCTGAGAGCACACGCTAGCATATGGACCCATGCCAGGCACCTGACTCTGTGCCAGCTTGGACAGAGATGAGACACAGAACAGGTGATACAGAACAGAGTACACGCACACACATAGTTCTCAACTGAACAGCTAATGAGTTACTTTAAGACTATAGGTACTTCAAGAGTAAATGGGATTTGAGTCTGGATGTATTTCAAAAAAATCCTAGCCAATTTCAAGTGTGCAGTGTGTTTGACAGGACTGTGGGTTATAAAGACAGTCCAGGGGCTCTGACTGGCCACCTGTCCCTTAGCTAAAGGTTGGCTTCATAGAGCTGCTGCCCAGCTGGCAGAGGTGGTGCTCGTGCCAAAACGGTGTGCAAGGGAGGGGGTGCCCCTAACAGGGAAAGACAGTACGGGACCTTGCCTGTCACAATATGTGCTAGATCAGAATCCTGCTCTCTTTTGGAGTGAAACTCAAATCCGTGAATTGAGACTCCCGAAATAGCTGTTCTGGTCTCCATTACTGGCCCTGAAAGAGACAATATATGCAGGGACACGTGAAAAAGGTTTGCTAGTGTCTTTAAACATGCCTAATATAATATTTAAAAAAATCATATGGTCTTCAGCAGGTCTTAAAATTAGGTAAATACAACCTCAGATGAACAACAACACATGATCTATCTATCCAGTAGTGCAAAAAAGGCTATGTGGTAGAAGCTGAAGCCTCTTATCCCTTATGCATGACTGCATTACCCTGAGTGGAAGGGTCGATGATCTTGGGAGCATTGTGGGTCAGATGGAACATCGGACATTAGGACAGACGTGTGATACTTGATCTGCTCTTGGCACAGGGTTAATGTGAATTTCTAAAGACTGGCCTTTAGATCATTGCACCAGACTCACTGCAATTTACAGGGGTAAACTCACACCCCTGGAATGCAGAAGACAAAAAGAGGAAGGAGGAACAGCATGAGCTCAAAGGAAAAGAGGTGGGGGTTCCTCTATATAAACACACTAATCATTAGAGTATAAAATACAAGTAATCATCACAGCCATTTCTGTGCGAATAAATATTTTGGATGAATGATTCTCTGCAGAGCACTACCCAAGCTTTTCCTCTCTGAGCGAGTGCCGCTGTGGGCTTGCGGCTACTGGGTGAACAACAGAATTATGCTAAAACGAGTCCACTCTCTGTATAATATGGCTTAAAGCACTGTATATCACCATGTTTCAGAATTCCATAGATGTGAGAGTCGTTTAGCATAATGTGCTCTCGCTCACGTTATCAAAAAATTGGCATTAGCATTGGTGAAGCTGTGCAGACTTTAATTGTGCAATTCTCTTATTGCTGTGCTGGTGTCTGCGTTTTTAAAAGACTGCGAGTCTTCTGGGTCCATGCTGACAGAGTCTCCAGGGTTTTGTTCCCATTACTTCAGGGATGCGTTGAAAAACGGTAAAATTGCTCTGGAATGAGCTGTGATTGAACGCAGCGCAAATGCTCCAATCCCGTCGAGGCGCTATGCGGGGGAACATGTCCCCCTGTTTGTCTGGCTGGCGTTTAGGGAAAGTCCCTGGGGGCCACGTGCACCTGCAGCGTTCCTGCCACCAATCCTTCAGTCCTTGGCACCAAATAAAGCACGATGTGACAAAAAACAAGAGGAAGGAAGAAAAAAATAGAAGGGAAACGGTGCTCTTGGAGTACAAAACTTTTTTCTTTTGCACACATTTTCTCTTTGTTTCTCAGTGTTTTGGAGGTGCTTTTCAAAGAGAATACAGCTGGGAGGAGGAGAGGGGATTGATGTTCTTTCCGGGCGTTCTTTCTCTCGGCTGTAGGGTGTTGGAGTCAGAAGTTTACCTGGAAAGTGCTGAGGCAAGACTACCCACACCTCCAACCGCCCTGGCCTTTCATTCCTGCACCCACGCACACGCTGCGCATCCGCAAACACACGCCATCGGATCTCAACGCACGGTCTATCGGCCAACAGGGGTCAACACCTCCAAGTAAACAAGACGCAATCTTTGGCTAACAGGACTCAGTCTAAACTTTCATTTCTGACAGCAAGCTCGCTGTGAAGGATAAAAGAGCAAAATACCAACTGATAAAATGAAGAAAAAGCTTTGTAAATAACTGTAGAGGGGTGTGTGAGAAGAATGGAGAAGAACAACACAGGAGGATGTCTGTAGGTCAATCATCCAATTAGTCCCAGAACTTCACAAATTCATGAGCATTTCACAACCACTAGGTTTTTGTGTGCTTTCATTCTCAGAGAAATTAACTAATTTTGACCTTGCTTGAAACAAACAACATACTAGTAAAGTATTCTCTTATATATAGAATGGTTTGTACTTAGAGTACAATTTTACTCAGTGAACATTTTACACACCATATGTAAGTAATACGAGAGTACGAGGCTGTGCTGTATCGTGAATAAGTCATGGCTGAAGGGCGTTGTTGTTCACGTCGTGCCGTGACTTATTCATGATACAGCACTAGCCTTGAGTATCTTATTGCTTTTATAAAATGGTTACCACACAATACAAATATTAAAGACAAAAATATGTATTAATGCAACTTTCATGAAGTAAACTTTAACTAAAAGCCTTCCTTCCGCCGGAAAAAAATAGTCCCTGACTGTGAACAGCAACAGAAGTTACATTATAACGCCATTAGATGGCGGCAAAGACTGTCTTTATGAGTGAGTCAGTCAGTGAAGACTTTTACATTGGAAAGTCTGAATTGTTGTGAATATGGAACAAGACGCAACTGACAAATGTTTTGACTAGTGCTGTCAGTCACGGGAAAACCCCTTAACTGTTAAAAGGACAAGATAATACATCGGACATTTAAACAGATTTTTTATTATGAACATAGGACTGACCTGAAGGAAAATGCTAAATCTGAATGCAGGTAATAAACTCACTCACTCGATCTCTTTCTCACAACACTCTTCTACATAATACAGTAAGCTTCAATGAACAATATGAATTGATAACAAACAGTTTACGTTGCTAAGAGTGGTTGCTAAGGGTGTTGTGTAGTGATAGACAGAACCGTTGGGTGAAGCGGTCATAGCCGTGTTTTATCATGAATAAAACACAGCTGTTGACCAATCAGAATCAAGGACAGGAACTAACCGTTTTATAAATACACCATATTTACTGATATACATTTCCAACAGTCTGTTATATTTGGATTTTGTTATTTATCTCTAAATTTGTTACATTTTCAAATGCTTATCAGCTAGTGGATTTTCTGAAACTTTGCATCAAAAGAGTTTGAAAATATCTATGCGACCCTGAGGGGTCATCTCTGGAGCGTCTGCATGCATTGACATTTAACAAGAGATTTTCTCAAATGAGATGCAAAGTACTTATGTTTGAATTTAAAACCTCTTTGCTCTATACATTTGCTATTGTAACTTGATTCTAGCTAAAAGTTTACATAATGTTTGACTTCTGGGTCAAAGTTGACCAAAAGTACTCACCCTATATTACAATGTGCCATAGTTGGTTCAAAAGCACTTGAAATGCTGTTGGAGTTGGATGAGTTTTAACCTGGCAGCAGCAAACCGCCATTCTGTTTATTCTTTAAGCACACGGATTATATCATAAAATCAGCAATTTTGGAGTCTGTTATGAGTCTCTAGACAGGTGGGGTTGGGAACAACTTGTGATAGTAATTCCTGCAGATTTGCTGTTGGACACATTAGAAATTCTCCACATTTCAGCTGTTATCCAGAGTTGTTTTATCAAGCCTTGTGAGTCATTTGCAAAGGCACACAAGTCTCAAGTACTAATTAACATGCCTCATCCCAACCCCTGTATTTACTCACTAAACCTAGATATCCCCCACTGATATGGATTGTAAACAAACATCCATATTTTTGGCAGAGTCTGTGTAGTAATTTCAAGCTTGACATATTTGAAATTAGTTCTGCTGCCACAGATCAGTGTCTGCATTACACAGTGTCATTTCCTCTCCACTTTTATTTATGCAGTTGTCATTTATTTGCTGTAAACAAGATTGCTTTTATCCGCTAAAGGAACCCAAGGAGTGACCTCTAATGTCTATAATGTAATTCCCTTTTTAACATGTTGTGAAGTGCTATTTGTTAGTTTAGGCATTTTGAGTGCAGAAACAAAACTGAAAATGCTAATTGGTGTCCATTAGTTCAATGCAAGTATAATTATGGTAGACTATCAGCAGCGAGAACAGTGATCATTACAATTTTTCCCTTTTTCTGTGTCATCAAAATCAATAAACAAGGCTTTAATCTATCTATCTATCTATCTATCTAAGCATCCTGATTGCTACTAAAGTCCAAATACAGTTCAAATGTAGGAATTGATTTGACATTTAAAGGCATTGTAACTGAAAAAATAAACATCAAGTTCATTAGAGAAGAAAGGGATACATTAGGCTTTCTAAATTCTAATGGCAAACATTGTCACAGCAGTCATGATGCAATTGCACTGCAACGGCGTTACACGTGCAATTATATGTAACCAAGAGCAATTAGAAGTAGAGAGTTATAATAATCTGCCTGTATGTTTAGCTTGTTAAAGGTTTGTCCTGTGATATTAGATTAGTTTTCATACGCAGGGCTGGTTTGGATGTGTGTGCGCATGACACGCTGTTTTTGCGCTCCCTCTGTCACCTCACTATGTGCTTTTTTGGATGGACAGACAGAAGGGTGAGGAGGTGCAGAGTTGCACAGATGGAATGCCAGGCTTGGGTTGCAGTCCTGAAATTGGAGGGTGGAGACGGGGGTTGGAGGGGGGTCGGTGGTTTGTGACAGACTCATGGCTGGTGGCTGTGGACACAGTGCTTGGACACTTTTGGCAGTGTGATCTGGATGGTCTCAAAGGCAGAAAAACCACAAATGAAAACAATAAACAATAAACCGGTCTAGGCAGAGCTGTAGCAGAAAGAGCAAATACAGAACAATTCCCAGGAAAGAGGTTTAAAGTGCAATAGTACCCTTTATAGCTAGAAGGGATTTTTTTGTACTGACTTAAAAATAATGTGGCAACACTTTACAACGAGGTTTGATTTGTTAACATTATTTAAAGGGATAGTTCACCCTAAAATTACTTGATATGCAAATATTTTGTTATATTTAATGTAATCTGTGTATGCGTGTGATCATCCATGTTTGGTTTGAATTGAAATTTTGAATTTGAAAGCTTATAATATCAATTTGTTAATCATACAAAGTGATCATATTGCTTTAGAAAACTTATATATATATATATATATAACAATATGGAGGTTGAAAGTTTGGGGTCTTTCATAATATGAATTAAAGACTAATATAACATTCAAAGTATTATTTCTTTCTCACAGAATAAAGAAAATCATAAGAGATTGGAATGACATGATAGTTTATAAGTATACTTTTTTGTTGTTTTTACTGTTAATTCATGTTTGTTCATAAGTCATACAACTTGTTAATATGGTAGGTATCGAGAACAACCACAATAAACGAACAATGCTATGGCAACTTTTTTTTCTTGGTTAATGTTAATGATAATTTATAAGTATACTTCATAAATCATGTTTGTTCATAATACACACAACTAATGTTAATTTATACATCTTGTAAATTAAAGTTAAGTTGTGTAAGTAAATTTACACAACTATAATGTGTATTTAGGAATTACTATTAAAGAGGCTAAATGCAGTATTCAGAAACCCTTGGGAAAGCATTGGTTTTGAGTGAGAAAAACAGAGAAACAGGAAAAATCCCAAAGTGACAAAGTGAGAAGCTACAGGCAGAAGGTTGGAAAAGGCTAAACGACAAATCTGTCCGTAGCATTTTGTCCCACTAGTGCCGTTACATCAGCCTTAACCCTCAGCCAAGTGCCACAGATGCCCCACTCCCAGCATGCAGTTCATAACACAGGCACACAGCATGTGTGGGATTCAGGCAGTAGAGCCTAACGTAATAATCAACAAATGCCTCAGCCAATCAGATATGCTTGGTCATTCTACAGCATAATTTAAAGGGTTAGTTCACCCAAAAATGAAAATCATGTCATTTATTACTCACCGTCATGTCGTTCTACACCCGTAGGACCTTCGTTCATCTTCAGAACACAAATTAAGACATTTTGATGAAATCCGATGGCTCAGTGAGGCCTGCATTCACAGCAATGGTACTTCATCTCTCAAGATCCATAAAGGTACTAAAAACTAAAACATTTAAATCAGTTCATGTGAGTACAGTGGTTCAACTTTAATATTATAAAGCGACGAGAATATTTTTGTGCAGCAAAAAAACAAAATAACGATTTTTTTAACAATATTTCAAAACACTGCTTCATGAAGCTTCGGAGCTTTACGAATCAAATCAGTGGTTCGGAGCGCCAAGGTCAGGTGATTTCAGCAGTTTAATACGCGATCCAACTCACTGATTCGATTGTTAATTTGGGCGTTTTTTACATAATAAAGTGTTTACATAAAAAAAATAGAGAGAGGATGACAGCTTGATACCAAACATACTTCAGCTCTCCACAAACTACAATATTACACTTGCTAAGACTGCTGCTGTTCCGCTCTTGACAAACAACTGATGGCAGATATGAGAGTCTTATTGATTTGGCCTCGGTTTATTTACTCTGATATGAGAGTTTTATTGATTAACCTCTAAAATGAAGCCACTCGAAAGGCTAGACTTTTCCTCAGCTGATTACCCTTCAATAATTCACATGAGTATACATACTGACACAGATTACATTACAGATGATTGGAAATTTCTTTTGATGGCCTGATTGCAATTTTAATAAGAAAGAACGAGTTTGCTTTATGAGTCATAAACCTGTTTGCTTCTTCAGGGCAGGATCTCCGAAGACACGTGAGAGGTTGCCCAAGTCTCTCTTGAAGCGTTTTCGATTGACAGAGATCGCGTTATTGCCTGCCCATGCAGTCAGTCAGGGGGAGGAACCAGGGGTTGGAGGTCAAGAGGAGAAGACTAGGCTCCTCGGAAGGTCTTAAACAATCACATGCTCACTCAAGCATATACGCTCGGGCGGTAAGTGAAAGACAGAAGCCTTGAGGATTGGGTTTCCAAAAGGAAATTGATTTGAGGGTTTTCCAGGTACGGGTGCATTTGCTAATCAGTCTTGCAGGTAAACAGCGGGAGAGATTGACAGCCTTTAGCCAGAAAAATATAATCGACGTGGCTTAAAGGCTCAGGCATCTCAGACATAACAATTTGCAGAGTGCAATGGTGTAAATCACAATTAAATCGGCAGGTGTGGAGGGCCTGTGACTTTTGACGTTAGGGAGCCAGGCTCTCACCACGAATATATTGATGGGATTTTGTAGACAGGGGGCTTTGCTGTGGGGTGGCAGTCGTCTGTTTCCCCTGGCAACCGTTTGACTTACACAAGAGAAGCTACCAAACTTTGGCATTCGAAAAAAGTGGCTAATCACGTGTCTCTGGGCTAGCATGCAGCTTTCAAGGGCTTTCTGGAATCGGAGAGGTGTACGCCGTGGTTTAATCTCCCATCAGAGGTCGCGATTGACTGCGGCTTCACAATGACTACAAAGGCTGAAGAGTGGAAATGGAAATGGATTGGCACCATAAATGGAGCATCAACTGAAACTGATTAAGGATTGCAGCATTGTGTATTCAGATGTTTTAAGATGCACCTGGCCTGCTGTTGGTCCAGATGTCCATGGCAAACCTGTGAAAATCCATGCCATTGTTTTATCCAACACCTGCACGGATGAGTTGCTGAGAGACCTCATAACGATCTTGGCAGAACAATTACACAATAAAACCTGTTTCCTGTTTCTCTGCTGAACAAGATTCATTAGGAAAAAAGTTTTTGTTTAATATCAAATGAACAAAAGCCAATGAAGTCAGGCAAATTATATTTATTTTTTCTTCAATCATCTCACAGACAGATTTAAAATTCCATTACCCTCACATTGTCTCCCTGGGTAAGAGATGCAGTAGTTTTGATTGAAAGTTGACCATGGGTTGTGGTCTACTAATAGGCTTTGAAGTGCTGCTATATGGGTAATTGTGTTCCCTACCAAATAAATGACAGCTAAGTATGCATAATTGAATCCACCAACACTTTAAACTCTCTGAATATTTTATTATGGGATCTGAACAAAGTGTGGGGGAGAAGGGGGGTGAGGGCACCACATTCAGATTTTGACTGACACCTTTCCTATTCATCTATTATACAGCCTGTTCTGGTTATAGCAAGGTTCCCATCTCGCACCAGAATACCAAGTCAGATCTTCTGTCAATTGCTATAATCTTCATTGGTAATCAGGGCTGATAAGACTGATATGAAGACCTACTGGGGGCTCATTAAATTAAGATAAAAACAAGTTAAATCTTCATATCACATGCGAGGGGCCTGTCATCTCTGACGCCTGACAGTTGCGGTTTTTATCTGCATATTAAACGCTGGTGCAATCAGTTCAGGCGACCCTGTGCAAGGGAATTAGAGACAACGTCTTT
The DNA here is from genome assembly GCA_037950665.1 of Hypophthalmichthys nobilis. Taxonomy (NCBI): domain Eukaryota; kingdom Metazoa; phylum Chordata; class Actinopteri; order Cypriniformes; family Xenocyprididae; genus Hypophthalmichthys; species Hypophthalmichthys nobilis. The sequence goes on along the minus strand of CM075491.1, from coordinate 13,842,679 downwards.
ACTTAACCACACTTCTTAAGATATTTCATTTGAAGGGGACACCATTTAAACAATTTAAGGAGCTTGCATGAGATATATATTTATTTATTTTTTATATAATTGTATTCTCAGGAGTCAGGACTGCAAGTGCAAACAGTATTCACATAAATAAAGAATAACACTGTAATTTAATTAATTTTTAATTTATTTAAATAGCAAATTTTAATCAAAGCGAACTAATTACAAGATGTGCTAATTAATTATTCAAACTAATCAATTTAATATATAATGTAGATCATTTAAAGGGTTAGTTCACCCAAAAATGAAAATTCTGTCATTAATTACTCACCCTCATGTCGTTCCACACCCATAAGGCCTTCATTCATCTTCGGAACACAAATTAAGATATTTTTATCAAATCCAAGAGGTATATGACTCGTCCAAAGACAGCAATTTAACCACCACTTTCAAGAAACAGAAAGGTACTAAAAACATTGTTAAAAAAGTTGACGTGACTGCAGTGATTCAACCTTAAAGTCCCTGTAAAGTCAATTCTGAGAATTGTTTCTAAACACATTATAAATGTTAGAAATGTATTGCTGAAACACATTACAAAGACTGTGAACTCTGTAGTAGTGAATCTCCACAATTCACTACTACAGAGTTCACAGTCTTTGTAATGGTCTTTGTAACGGTTAGACCGTTAAACATTTTTTCACAAATTCTGTGTTCAGGACTTTTTTGGTGGTGCTAAAACGGTGGTTCAATGACGCATTGGGCCCACTGAGCATGGCCCCGCCCCAACACTATAATAACTGTTGATGACGCACTAGAGTCACCGAGCATGGCCCCGCCCCCAACACTATAATAACTGTCGATGACGCACAAGAGCCACCGAGCATGGCCCCGCCCCAACACTATAATAACTGTCGATGACGCACTAGAGTCACCGAGCATGGCCCCGCCCCCAACACTATAATAACTGTCGATGACGCACAAGAGCCACCGAGCATGGCCCCGCCCCAACACTATAATAACTGAGAATACTTTTTGTGTGCAAAAACAAAACAAAAATATAGACGTTATTCAACAATATCTTCTCTTCTGTGTCATTTTCACATGCTGTTTACATTCAATGCTTCCAGGTTCTATGTCAGAACGCCGACTCATTATTGGCCGACTTCTGCATCAGCATCACACGCATGCGTCGTGCTGCTCATATGATCAGCCTCTGCCAATACTGAGCCTGCGTTCTGATGTAGAATCTGAAAGCATTGAACATAAACAGCATGTGAGAATGAAACAGAAGAAAAGATATTGATGAATAAAGTCCTTATTTTTGTTTTGTTTTTGCACACAAAATGTATTTTCATCGCTTCTTAAAATTAAGGTTGAACCACTGCAGTCATGTCACATTTTCACTCGCCGACAGATTTTGCGAAATCGCAGAAAATTGGAGGCAAATCGGTGCTCGTACATGCGAGTGACAATCACGCAGTGTGAATTATCAAAGACGCAATCTGATAGAATCGACAATGCGTCACCGACGCCTTTGAGATATTTGGCATATTAAATATCTGGACCAGTCTGCAATTCAAATTTCTGCTGTATGAAATGTGTTCTGACTATAAATGACATCAGCGATGACCTACAACCAATGAGAAAGCAAGATAAAGGGCAGCGGGAAGTTTGGGGAAGAGTTATAGACCCACGTCTCCCTAATCATTTCCTCCTCCATAATCTTTTTTTTCTTTTTCTACTTTTCGCTGCAAAGTAGCGCACAGTCAATTTGGATGGCAAGCTTCTTGCGGGCTAACATTTTTAATAACAATTCCAGTCTTGCACGAGAACTCCGATCTCACAGTTGACCTTGCATTATTTCCTTATCACTCCTCGAGTGTGTTTGGTTGTGAAACATAGTTTGTGGACCAGACAGAGTTGTCAGCGATTCTTCCTATTGTAAAGTCATGCAATGTGTAACTCCCTGTCGTCGATCCATCGTGCTATGGGCACACAGCAGTGACTGAATGCTACCCCAGATAGTCGTGCAGTGTGAAAAGCACAGAGATCTGACGACTTTGAACTCGTCATTAGCATCAGTGGTTCGCCCGCTCAACCGCAAGTTTGTCATTACCGTTAGTTACTACAACCTACAGTTTGCTAGCTAGCTATGTCTTCGTCACATAAATGCATATTAACTTGTGATCATTTACAAAACAGCTCAGTCTCCTTATTTATATTTCCTAAAAACAGTGAGGAAGAGGTGGATTAATTTTGTGAAGAGCCACCTTGATGAAGAGCTGAGGATCTCTATCAACACCCACCTCTGCAGTGAACATTTTACACCGTATAGTTTTACAAACTTTCATCGGAGACAACTGGGATTCACTGATAAACCACTTTTACTGGTAAATGGGGCCCGAAACGACTATCTACCGCTCCGGCCTTCATCCTCCCGGTCCCGCCGACAACTGGTGATGGGGCTGATCCAACTATCTCCCGTCCTGGCCTTCATCCTCCCGTACCGCCGACATCTGGTGCCATCGTCGGCAGTAAGTGCCCACCAATGAGTGTAAGTTGCCTTGTGTGTTTCCCTGCAAGTGGGAATGGTTTCAGCACAGACAGCAGACATGCCCCCAGCCTTTGAGAGCAGACAGACTGCTTATTTTTTCAAGATTTTGATAAATTATTTTATTTACTTGGAGTTTTTTTTTTTTTTTTTTTTTTTTTATCATTCAAATTTGGCTGGGTGTTTAATAACACATTTTTCTGTGGTGTGACAAACTCAGAACACATATTTAAATATCGCTTTAACTAAATAAACACATTAAATTGACATTGAATTCATTCATCCTCAGGATGGAATTTTTTTATTGAATATTTTGCCATTGCTTTTTTTTCACTACCTGTTTTCATTATGTAATTTCTCACCATGATGACCTCAGGGCTCTAATACAGTGACCTCCTGCCACCAATCAAAATGATAGTAATTAATTAAAAAGTTTATTATTTATAGACAGATACTCCACTGATACAGGAGATACATGCTTTTAGACATTTAAAATCTGCAATTTCTCACTTTGACACTTCTGCATTTGGCAAAGGGTCCCTCTCCTCCTTTTTATTCACCTAACAAAACAGTGTTAAGATGGCTGTTATTTCTGTATGCGAGCAGCACGCTGCTTTGATTTATCCATCTCTAGTCTCATGGATAAAGAGCTGAGGTCTGACACCTCCCCTCTGTCTGCTCTCCTCAGTAATGAGCCGGCACTCTTTGTTCAGAAAGAGCACGAGAGAGAGTGGGAGAGGGTCAAAAAAGTGGAGGAGAGATCAGACCTGAATACAGAGAGAGAAAGGAAGAGACTCTGATGCCATACTGATGCAATGTGTATTTATGAGCAAAAGAGAAAGACATTGATAAAGACAGCACAGCAGAGTGTTTGAAGTTATCCCCCAGCAGTTCAAGTAGGGGAGGCATGATCAGCTATTGAATTAAATAATAAAAAACCAGGTTCACAGTTAAAAGTCATTTTTGCCACAGAAGTGTAATGTGCCTTTGAGTTACAAGCTAACTGAAATTTTTGTCCTTTGAGCTTTACACATTATATAAAGGTATCCGTGAACAATCCATTGCTCTTTGTCAGTGGAAGTGATGAAAGTGTTAGTTTGGGAAGACAGCAGTTATTTACTTTATATGTCTTTGTGGTGTAATCTATGTTTAGATTGCTGTTTGTATTAGCTATTGCTGTAAGTTAAGGTAAATATGCTACTTAAAATAACATGATGGAATTCATTATTTTGAAGTTTTTTTTTTTAAACTTTAGAACAGTATTCTCAGACTTTTTTTCTACTATTAATTGCAAATAGCCCATCTTGTTACAGTAACTCTCATTCCTCAGACAAATTACACTTAGTTCTAGTACAATTAGCATGTTTAGCATTGGCTATTAGTGTATTCATTGTTCAGGTGAACGCAATGCGTGGCATTATTTTACCTAGTTTTTTTTTTTTTTTTTTTCTTCCAATTTTGTTGTCTTTCAGAGTACGGAAACAAACCTTTGTTAAATCAGCAGGCTCCTGACTTTTTCCACATTTGAAATTTACAATTTTAAGGACAATCTGACACTTTTCAACAAGAGAAATAACGCTATGGAAATGTTCTCTGTGATTTTCCAGCTGAGTGACTTCAATGACGATTAAGAGCTGATGTTTCTTGGAAGGGGGTGATCATGTTCTGTGCAAGCTGTTGACAGGTGATGTATTTTGGGGAAGATTATGTCCTCTGGCACATGGATAATCTTGTATTAGAGGTGATTAAACTCACAGGGGTCCTCTTTCTTCTCCTCGCAGGTGCCCCTGTCATGCCTGATGGGTTTCTGTACAAAATGCGCAAGCCAGCAGGTCTCGGCTGTCGGTCCATTTCGCCGGCACAAAACCAGGCTGGGAGGTGGTCCTTTCTCTAGGCATATGAGCGTAAATGACATTACCAGAATGTGATGATAGCCCACAGTCACTAATATATTTGGGAGTCTGTTTCTGGTTTCGGGTTAAATATGTTGTCTTATTTACATTTTCTCACTTCACACTTGGGTTCTTCGATTTATTTTCAGTGCCTTGATCAGTCATTCACAGATTCGAAAGCAGCAGTTGATATTGTGACATACTGTGAGGCCCGTAGAAAAGTGGCAAATGATCATGTAGACAAGCAGCAAGCATTTTTATCTAAAAGAAAAACGAGGATGTGGCTCTCACGTCCTGCTAAATTTCTCAACTTATCAGGAGAAAAAACATGGCAGGATTCTCAAGGACTTTTCAGGTCACCATTTAGAGTTAATGTAAACAGAAAACATTTTTAGCCCTCGATGAGACCAGAAGCATATGACCTCGTGGAAATTAAGTCTGAGCTGTCAGAAAAATTCCTAGGAAATGACCTGTGATTTCAGATGTCCACTTGACCTTTGCCTTTTAGCTGTACAAGCACCATGTGTGCAGCTGGCGTGTTTGACTCTTTTATTTATTTTCAGACTTCGTTTTGCATGCATGCTGTTACCTGATTGCTATTGTCTAACAGGTGCACACTGAATTCCATATTATCCGATTGCTTAACCACTCTTCCCATAATACACTCGTACGCATTCACAGGAACTTTCCAGGAGTGTAACCTTTTGGAGTTGTGAAAGGCACCTCTGCAGCCTGTGACAAAATAAATAATCAAATAGATAAAATATTTAAATCAGGACAGATGGAATTTGTTTCTCTTCTTTTTTTCTTTTTTTTTTTCTTGCTTTTTACTCCTTTCTTCCTCATAGCTCCCCCTTTTTGATCTATTTGTTATGCATGTGGGAGGTTGAGTCTGTTGGCATGAAGACAAAAGTACCAGAAGTTTCCATTTTAATATGCCACAAATAAAGGGCATTACAAGTGCCCACATGGGCACTCAGTATGAATAGAACAAGAAATTTTTAGCATGTTATTGTAGTAGAGAGGATGCTTAATCTCCTGTTTATATGGAGAGACCTTCACAGCTGACAAACCAGTGAAGTGTCACACATAAAAACAGGCAGGTGTTATGTGTTTTTGTATATGTGGTGAGTTTTTGTCTGTAATAGTCCATATATCCTGGGAGTGTTTTAATCGGTTTGCTACAATTTTCAGCTCTGAAAAATCTCTCTGAAGAAATCCCTTCTGCATTTTATGTACTAAATATACAGTACTGTTGAATTATGGCTTTGACAGAAAACAAGATGATGAAGCTCTGAACATTTTGCTAACGTCTTAATGCAGTGTAATTTCGTGTAAAGTGTAACTCAGTCCAATCTTCTGTGTACTGTGTAGGTGGTGTAACTTAGTGGTAAAATGAGAGTTTTTCTTTTAGTCCATGTGTGTTAGCTTTGATGTCATTTATATGTCAGTGTACTCCTTAAAAGTGATGAATGACCTTTTTAAATTAACAGTTTTCAGCTGCCTTTCTGTTCCTGGGAAACAGAGCAAACATATTGATAACTCACGTTGCACTAATGCAGTGTTCATTTTTAAATGTTTTTTAGTCATCAATTTACAGAGCACCAAAAGGGACATGGTGATGGAAAGAATATAAGATAGGTGGAAAAAATTATATTTTAATGCTTTGTAACCCCTCCTGTTCGAAACGCCAGCCCTAAGCTGAACTCGAACACGGGTCTGCCGGCATGGGAGTTGGGTGCTCTAACAAGGAGGCTAAAGAGCACCTCTTGAGATCAGGGAGGTGAGGTTTACACGCACAGCTCTTACCGGCCTACGTCCGTTACACTCACCCCCCTAAACCTCACTCCCATCTGGGTCACAGCACCAATGTAACCCCTCCTGTGTAAACCACCCGCTCTAAGTGGGACTCGAACCCTGTTCCCCTGGCATGGGTGTCGGGTGCTCTAACTAGGAGGCTAAAGACCGTAGTCGCTAGCGTCAGTTGCTAGAGCACCTCTTGAGATCAGGGGAGTGAGGTGTACAAGCACAGCTCTTACCGGCCTACGTCCATTACACTTTTGCGTTCTCTCGCAAAACTTTTGCATTCCTCCGAAAAACTTTGCATTCGCTCGCAAAACTTTTGCATTCCCCTGAGAAACTTTGCATCATTTTGTGCAGTAGTAAGTTGTTATATTATGATTATATTGTGTATATTTGATTAATCTCATATGTATTGGATGCATTTAACCTTGTAGCAAATTGCTTGACTTTACTTTGTTCATTCACTGTTCAGTTTATGCACCTGAAGAGGGTTACTATTGACTATTATTAAATTATTTGAAAGTCACATTCTTTCTAGATCTTTATTCTTTCTAGATCTTTATTCTTTAACAACGCTATTACATTGTTAATATCTTGCAGTGTTATTTTTTGTTGTCATATTTGCTTCTATTGTAATAAATAGTTTGCATATTTTTCAGCTCATCTTCATTATCATGTTTATTCGCAATAGGAAATATGTCAGAATCGGAAAGAAAACTGTGCTCATGAAGACATTTCATAAAGAGGCAGGGCAATAACCAAAGGGTTCAAAATGGCTTGGTCTATTCCTTTAGCTATCATCATCGTGTCCTTGAGCAAAATGCTTTTCTTCAGATTGCTCCAGGGGGGCTTTTTCTGTAACTTAACATGGCAATGTCATGGAAGCAAATCCCACCAGAATACCAAGACTGTATTCATTGTGTCCAGTGTATTCTTCAGGATAAACATCTCACATATAAAGCAAAGGACTGTTGGTCAAGGGCAAAAGTACTTTTTCCAATCAAGGACCAAGTGCACTTTATTGTAATCTCTCTTTTCGTTTTAAAGGACCACAGTACGTTCTTTTATTCAAGCTATATTAATAAGGAACATTCTCTTTAAAGAGCTTCAATGCCCTGCATGCATAAGTAATAGTTCTCGGGAATAGGATAACAACAGAGAAAAAAGAAGCTGTGGGTCGTGCTCCAGGCTTGCTAACGGAAATACTAATCTCAATCTCCTAGGCCCTCTGTCACGGACACTGAATTATTACTTGTAGTTCTGCAGCCATGAGTCTAGAATGAGGTCTGGACACAATGCAATATCACCTTGGGATAGAGTAGAGTTGAAGTTCCCTATTTCTGAAAGTAGCAAATCCCACATCACGCATAGCACCAGTCTTTAATATCCATATCTTGAACATACTCCTCTAGCGAGAAGATCTTTAGGTTTTAATACGTCTTACCCTTTGAGGCAAAAAAGACTATTTTGGAGAGAAATTGGCAATAAAAAAGATGCATCTGTGTCGGTCTGCTGTGCAGTATGAGATTTGCATGAGGTCGCCTCAGTGAAAAAGGTTTGACGATGTGATTTTCTCAAATGAAATGAAAGACTTGTATTCAAATCATTCTGTCTTCTCACCTTCAGGCAAGGGCTTGTCCCAGTTTGCTTGTGCCTTGATTCCAGGCAGATCATCTGGAAATTGAGGCTATTTAATTATTAGCTTATTGAAACCTGAGTCCGACGCCAGCGCAAATGGAAATTCTCCACTTCTTTCTGCATGACAGACCTCTGTTCGGGCTAATAATATATGCTCACATAAATATGCATGATCACATTCTGATTGGACAATTAGCCTCTTTCAATCAGGGGAAATGCCAAGTAATGATTTTGATATGTGCAAGTGATTCTGAAACCGGAGCCAGAGCGTCCACTGAGATTGCTCTCTCTCCTCGTGCAAAGAGTCAAGCTGTGCAGTCCATTGCAAACACTGTTAAACTCAACAAAAGGAAATATATTCATGAGAAACCAAATAATGAAGCAAAATTTAAAAAAAAAAAAAAAATTGCAGGCGCAATCACGTTCCCAGGATAATGACGGGCAATACACCTCATTATGACATCTTAGATATCTGTGATTTCTGCTCCCTCTGCCTAAACTCTGCTTCCTCTCATTTCCGTTCCCGTCTTTTAATCCTATCTCTCCATTTTCTGCAAATGGGCCGAACTAATAGACTTTTGGGGCCATAACTCTGTCTCACTCTTCAGTGCCACTGATGATAATCTTGTTCTACACGGAATTTATTGCACATCTGGTTGCGAAAACACCCAATTAGAGCCCTTCTCTTCTGCATGCAGTCAAATGAGAGAGCGCACTGAACCAAAACACAACATATGGCGTGTATGTATGTGTGTGTGTGTGTGTTTCTATCTGTTTATCAATGGTACACACAGACACCAGCTGTCTGTCAAGCTTAAACTTGATCAAGCAGACGTGGTTTCTTCTCAATGCTCAACAGAGCTCTCTGTCTATATACACACACACACACACACACACACACACACGTTTACTTAGCTATCTAAATGGGGACATTCCATAGACGTAATGGTTTTGGTCACTTCTGGGTACAAATTTGTCCCCAAAATATAGTTAAGTAGGTACACACAAATAGATATACACACTCAGCTTAATTGGAAAAATAGAATTAAATATATAAACATCTTGACCTGTAAAGATTTCATTTAATTAATTACACTCTTTCTGATTAATTATTCTGTTAACTAATTAATTTCTAATGTAATACATTTAGTTAATCATTATATTATATTTTAAGATTATATATGAAAGCTGCAGTCTGTAAGTTTTACCTCTTTGTCACCATCTCTGTTTGAAACCTGCAATTGCAGTTATTTACGGAATTATCATCTTTACGTGGGTTGTGCATTGGCACGGCTCCTCGGCGCAGAATGAATCTAATGTTTGCTGTCAGTCACCACATCGGTGTGTAGACTGTACTTCGGAATCACAGATTCTGCATCTTGGAAGTTTGACCAAAATAAGAATTTTCACCAGATGTCGTCATCTGAACATGTAAGTAACATGTCTGCCACTTTTGTTCTGACCAACTGAGGAAAAAAAGCATTACAATAAATCGCGCCGCCAATGGTGATTAAATCTAACGGATCACGTCAAACCGTGCAAATTATTATTATTGTTATACTTTGTTCTCAAATTGTTAATATTACAACATCAGCATTGCGTGACTATGTGTATTTAGTGTGTATTAGTGTTACCTGTAGATTTCAATTTCTGTAGCCACTCCGCAGTCCGAAATCTTTTGCTTTTGACTACGGGTTACTCTCCAGTTGTCACTGATGATTGTCATTTGGACATTTCTGGATTACAATCCACCATCAAAATGATAAGTTTAATTATTGCAGCTGCTGTGAGAAAAGGCTATAAATGATCCGCTACCAGCAGCATCCTCGCATGCCATATAGCCTACTAGCTGGGACTCCTTCTTTATGTAAACAGACGTGACGTAATGATGCGAAGACGAACGGCGGCATGCTCGAATTTCCCGCGGAAACCTACCAGTACCACTCTAATTAGAAAACATTATTACAAGCTTACCGTTGTGAATCAGGCTAAGGTAAGGAGATTTGAACACTGGCTGGTTATGTACTTGCTCAAAAATTGATTTTGGATACTAAAAGTTACGGACTGCAGATTTAAATTGAAGTCATTTATATTTGTGTTCTTTTAGCCTAATTAAAGCCTAATTTATATTTCTAGTCTAATACAGACCCTTGGATATTAGATCAAACTTTACATTAAAGTCAGAGCTCTTAAGATTTGGTAATAGCAAACCAGACATCATGTATATTTTACAAGCTTAATATTATACAAATATATTATGCTTAATGAAGTGTATTACACACATGTGAATGGGCGGTTACAGCCTGTCTTTGCATTCATTTCCACTACCCACCAGATTGTGCAATCCTGGACTGAGACAATGGCTCATTATCATTCACAGTAGAGAGAGAGCCATTTCATCTCCAAATCTAAATGGTGATCAACCTGTCAATTACCACACACCTCTCAGACTGTGTGCATATGTTTAGAAAAGACAAACAGGAACATTTAAAACAGATGGAGCGGAAACATACGGAGGGAGAGCTACCATTAGTCATTACATGAACATAAGAATGAGCTGGATGTACTTGTATTTTTTTTTTTTTTTTTTTAAATTTAAATACATTCAAGGTGTGCAGCTGTTTCTGTCATATGGCCATTCCAAATTTAATCGGATCTGCTCATTTATAGTGTTTTGCCACTTCTAACATGAGTGATTTGCAAGGATGAGATCAGATTTCACAGCTGAAAACATATTTTTTTTTATATAAAAATATGCAGTAGTACTACAATGTTGATTTGGATGAGACATATGGTGTATGTCTCTTTATTTGCAATTTACCAGGAGGACATCTGTCTACTATATAAGGGAGAGAGTGAGAAAAAAACACATTTACAAAGTTAACATGGTCAGTGTCACATATTTTCTTGTTTTATTATTGACCCCATGACCACGACTGTGATGACGAAGTGAAAACGTTTTTTTTTTTTTGGCCTCCAAAAAAATATTTTATTTATTTATTTATAAGAAAACTACTATGTGAGCAAGCACGATTTATTATTGAAGTTGAAATAATGTAGAATCTTAAATCTTTTAGGATCATATTTGTGTTTTTAGGTATATATATATATATATATATATATATTAATACAATATTTGACAGAGTTTTGTATATTTAACAGAAGCACATGTAGTTTTGAGACTCCGCTGTGTTGTTGTGAATGGCAGGCTGTTCCCCAAGAGCATTTCACATAGAAGAAAGGGGAGCTAAGAGAGACACCTCTCCATTCCCAAAGTCCCTTGATCCCCCTGTCCCAGTCCTGTTTAGTGTTCAGACAGAGGACTGCAGGGTATCATGTCAGGATTACGCATTTCTGATGTTAATCAGGGGCCTGCAGGAGGGATTCTCAATACACATGTGTTCATAGGCATACAGAATGGTGTGTGCTTATTAAAATACAATGTGCGTGACCATATGCCAACCAAATACAGTATGTACGCACAGTTTGTATTTCATCACAACAGTGTATCCCTAAAGACTATAAAACTTAATAAAAGTATGCAATGCAATATGCAATTGCACAATAATTCAGTGATTCTATAATTAAAGTACAGTTCTACAATGATTGGAAGCTAAACATACAGTAAGACAACACTGTACTTACAGTAGAAATGGCTTGTATTGATTTTGCACGTTATACAAGTCTGCCAGTATATATTTAACTTTCATTTGCATTTGAGTAACAGATGTCTCTATTGCAGTTAATTAAAGATGTACTGTTGTATTTTCACTGTAGTGTAATTGTCACTGGCCGTAATTGCATTTCATTCGCTCATTTTGATTTACATTTACATACAGGCATGATTTATTTCAAAAATGTTTTGGAATGTTTTTGTTTTTCTTCTAATGTTCTGAGAATTTCTTAAAGTCCATTAGCTTTGTATAAAGAAAAATAATCATATGTGTTTGTTTAACCAACAGTTATATTGCTTAAATGAAGATCATAAAGGTGGGAACAGCCACCTACACTCTAACGATGAAAGATGTTTGTTGTGCTAAAGTTCACACATTGTCTCCATTTCGATCACACAGTAAAGATTATAGAACTTCAGATGGTAAAGGGAGTGAGGATATTATCTTCAAAAAATATTCTAGATTTTGTCTCATATTGAATGGCAAATTTCAGTAACAGCGCTGTTAATGAAATGCCCCCACCCCTTAATCACTTATTATTCAGTATGAGAAATCGGACTTATGTTTTATTCCACTGGGATCATTAAATGCAATAAATAATTCAATGAGTCTGCTGAGAAGTCATTTAATTCTCTTTAATTGATTCAAATGGATCTGAAATTAGTTCAGGGACTTATAAGGACATGTTTTGTGTTTCAGAGATACTGAGGTGTAAAGATTATTTACTTTCTTTTGCTAAATACTGGCATTTTATATGAACAGGTCTGTGGTTTCAACCAGCAATTATTTTCAATTAAAATAAGATATATTTTTTTTCTTTTTATCTTTCTAATTTACCTGACCACTAGCAAGTCAGGAACAGTCAGCAGAGTTAATAGAGCAAAAAAAAAAAAAAAAAAAAAAAAAAGAAAAGTTAGAGTGTTTTTTGGTCAAGAGATCATTTTGCTTATAAAGAGCATTTTAATACAGTTTTTTTCAGTTGCTAACAAGCGTTTACCAATACATAAAGTACTTTTTCTAAACTCTTAACACAGCAACACACATACATCACACAACTCTACATTTCAAAATGCTAAAAACCTTTTTCAACATATACTAACTCTATTAAAACACTGCAAACCTGATTTAAAATCGAGTCGTTCTGTCAAACACTAGCACTAGTTTTCTATCCAACATGAACATATAGTCAATCAAAGCGCAATGACTGTCAAAATACTAACAGCTGATGGCATTACAAAAACTGCATTACTTGTCATGTTTCAGTTCTACCTGCAGAAAATATGAAATCCATTGTTTTTATAATTCAGTTTCCTTTTACTGCAGTAATAGTAGAATGCTCACATGTAAGCCTTTCTTCATTTTTGGTTGAGTGATGAATGTGTGCATTCTTGGCAACATAGCAAAAGTGAATGAGTCATTACATTATAGAATGTACAGTTGAAAAAGAGAAGAAGAAAGTAACAGAATTGCTCAGGGCAGACACTCAAACGGGTCCCCTATGCAGAGCTTCAGTTGCCCCCTCTGTTGAAATCTCTTTCTGGGGGTGTGTGTGGTGTTGATGGCGCTCCCGTAGTGGGTGAGATGGTGTCCCCTTGGTAGCTAGTGCACTGTGCAGACATATTTTGCAAATAGGGAACAGTAGTAGTGGAATCGTAGTAAAATAGTTGTAGTATGAAGCTTTTACTGAAATGAAAACATGAAACTGCTGACACTGATCAACAACAAATACAACATACATGGTTTCTATGGAAGCTTTTTTCCGCCACAGAATAAAAAAAGCATAAAAGGTAATTGTGACTTTTTATCTCACAATTCTATTTTTTTATTTTTTATTTTGCAATTGTGAGTTACATCTCACAATTCTGACTTTTTTTTCTTAGAATTGTGATAAACTATAGGAATTGAGAGAAAAAATTCAGAATTGTGAGATAAAAAGACACAATTAACTTTCATGGCAGAAATAAGCTTTCATAGGTTCTACATGTGTAAGGGGGAAAACCATAGAGATGCACAATCCAGCACACATTCTTCCTCCTCTCCCATACCTCTTCTTCTCCCTTGTCCTGATCCAACTTCTCCTCTCCTCCTTCATCTGTTCCTCTCCCTTACCCAGACATTTTTTTCTCTCTACTCCTCTGTGTTGTTCTTCATCCACACTGAACAAATCTGATTCAAAGAGTCCTATTTTATTGTATGTTCATATAATGAAAAGAACTTCAACACCTGACTATGCTTCCAACTGAGATTTGAATCTGCTATTTCTCAATATTTCAGTGATCTGCCAATTAAAAATGCTTATCAATTGTTTCAGTGCTTGTTTTATATATTTTTTTCAATACCTTTGAGCTGCTGTTGTTGCAAAAGTATAGGTTTTATACTATATTTAATGATTGGAACATTGGGTCTTCATTTCTGACTTGCTGTGTTTAAGCATTTGCAAATAAGATGAGAAAGATCCATGATTTTAGTATGGGGTAAGCTTATATGAAAAGAAAATTTAAGCATTTTAGAAATGTGTTAATTGACTGCACTTTGTGTGAAAACGACATGAATTGTGTTAATGGTATGGTCACAACAGATGGATATTCTGCTAAATGTGTTTAGAGTTTTGAAAATGTGACTACAGATTGGACAAAAGTATGTTAGCAATTGAAAAAAAACTGTAATATCATAATGTTCCTTTTTCCATTTTTCCAACATGTACTTCATGTCTAAGTACATTGATTAAAATGTCTTTATTTGTATATCACAGACGAAAGAAAGTCATAGAGTTTAAAGGGGACCTATTGTGCAAAATTCACTTTTATAAGGTGTTTGAACACAGATATGTGTCCACAGTGTGTGTAAACAACCAGCCTATAATGGTAAAAATCCCACAATACTTTTTTTTATAATCCCCATTTATAATTTTTAAAATCTCTCAGAACATGCTGTTTTATATTTCCCCCTATCCTACGTAAGAGTAGGGAAACCAATCTGCCCTGTTAGCATAGATACTGCTCTGAGTGAGAAGCACAGAGTCCGCCATTTCTGTTTACTTGCTGTATCAGCTAGAGATATACAATGACTGTGCCCAAAAAAAAAAAAAAAAAAAAACATTATAAATGTTCTGTTGTTGGATTTACCAATGAACATACAAGGCTCCATAGACTCCAACCATCTGAGTCACTGAGGACACCGTGGTTGAAGTTATTACTCAAATGTGGATCAGTACAAACTGTTTGTGATCCTCTCTGGAGCGAAACTGGTCACGGCAGAAAGGGAGAGCGTGCACTTTATTACAGTCCATCGGAGTTGTTTTACAGCTATAAAGTTTACTAGTATATTAAGTACCCCGAAAAGACATATGGTCTGTATATATTTGTTTACTGTTAGTTGTAACCAGTGTTTTTGTGTAATTCGCTGTGTATGTTGATGACAATACAAGGGAGAGAGAGTTTAAGACTTTAATGCGCACTTCTTGTACTGTGTTTTATTCAGTGAAAACGCATGCTTCATATTTTGTGTGATGTACAATAAACTTCACAAATCTCATCAGTAAAGTTTTGGCCATTATTCAAACGGGGTCCGATACAATAGGCTTGTACTAATAGTGGATTAAAGCAAGATGACAACATGAGTTATAACCGCAGTTAAACTGAACTATAACTGTTCTATCTCCATGCAGCATATTCTCTGCATTCTCGGCATCATTTTCAGACTCCGGTTCGAACTGAATACCGCTACAGAGAGTTTTTTACATTACTTGCATGAGATTGTTCTGTCACCGGAGTTCAGAGCGTCAGCTCTTGAAGCTCCGCCCTCTTAGGCCGGGAGAAGCAGCTCATTTGCATTTAAAGGGACACGCTAAAACAGCACATTTTTGCTCAACCCCAACATTTTTTAACATGTTATAAAAAATTATTTTTTATTTTGAGCTAAAACTTCACATACACATTCTGACCACACATTTTAGGACAACAAACCTTCAGAAATTCATCATTTAAATATCTGTTTGACAATTAAAAGAAAATTTTAGCTTTAATTTTGCTGTGCTTGTGTGCATAGAAATCTCACCCACTGATTAAAAATCGTCATTCCACTCAGTTCTTTCTATGGCTTAGACTTAGAGGAATAAGAAAAAGTAAGATTTAAAAAAAAAAAATGTTTTAATTGAGGATTCTCAAATGCAAGAGGAATCAGATGAATAACAAAGACAGAGCGAGTCTGTAGGGGACTGGAATCAAGGGCACCTCAACCCTTTTGATCACCGCCATCTTTCAGAGCGTGAGAGTTGCTAGCTATGCAGGACACAGGTACAAGAAACAGGAAGCTATTCTCCAGTTTCTTCTGCACCATCCTGGTAAACATGATAAAAATTGCACATGCTTCATCAAGTTAGAGTGCATGTGTGTGCAAAGCACAGTTGTGCTTCAGTCCCTAAAGTTTTTTTTTAAACTTCATTTTGCTTTCATCTAACAATCATTTGCATTTAAACTACTTCATTAGGTATGCTCTGGTGTTCACTCACATACTAAAGCTTATCGTATTAAGATTAGATAAATAACAGAATAAGTAAAGCTGACTGGAATACAAAACATTTCCAGAGTTCAACTGAGCAGCTGAGTTTTTGGCCTCAAAAAACATTTGATTTTACCCTAAAATTGTTAAATACAGATAATTTTGTGTTTCCGGAATGCACTGAATATGAATGTATTTATTTCAGGCTGACACAGAAAGGGAACACAGAATTATGCAGATTTCCAAATTGCATCTCTTCCCATGCATTTTCATTAATTATGAATGAAATGAAATATTTTAGCTAATTTGTATAATGCCCTCAGCTCCCTTTGACATGTTTTACCATGTTTTAAACCCATTCTGCAAAATGGCACAGATTTCATCCCAAAATCACTGCGGAAAGTGCACAAAAAAGTGCACAAATTCCATCAGAGATTCTCCTGCAGGAAAACATGAGTTGAATGGTTGATTAGAAATGAGTTTGGATTAAGGTGAACAGCACTTAGCTAACATCTTGTATTATCCCTTTGTACCTGAACGCATTCATGAATATGCATTCTCATGAGCTAATTAAGATGCCTACCTAGGATGCATTAGGGGAGGGTCAGAATTTGTAATGCCAGGTGTTGACGATGACTTCCTGTTTGGACCGTTGGGACTTCCCGTTGCCACATTCACTCTGGCTTCAAAGCTGATTGCAAAGCAAATCCCAGAAGAGTTAAATACAGACAAACAAACGTGACTTTATTAACAAGAAAGTTCTACTCTTGTTTTCTGCCACACTAGAGAGCATATGGTGGAGGCCATAGGCCAATCTTCTACCTCCTCCTGTTTTGAATGCATGTGCAAATTTCATTGTATGGTGTGAATTATACTTTTTAATTATTGCAAAACGTCACATATAATGATAAACTATAAGTAAAAGATCCTTCTTTGTTCATCTAGTCTTATTGGCAAACTGTGAACCTTTTCTCTCTCTCTTTCTTAAACTGATGTTTTTTTATGTCTTTGATCCACTTAAATGCTACATTTGCTATTTTAATCATCTTTAACCCTTATGTGATGTGATAATTAGAGGTTTCTGAAACAAAGAAATTTCACAATTTGTAACACATAAAAGAGCAGGTGCTAAGCAGACCCAGAATATTACCATGGAAATATAATTTCTACTAATACAGTCCTTCCAGCCATTCCATAACGACATAATATTAGCATAAAAAGTAATTTGCATTAAAAAAAACCATCCCTTTATGATTGGTACTAAGATTAGTGTCTTGTTCATTCAAACAAATGCTCAGCCTTCTGAAGAACCTTCAATCCATGATGATTTATCATCTCTGGTATTCATTTAGGTAGATGTTTCTATAATAGTCATTGAACAATGTCCTAGCTCCGCTCAAGACACAAGGGAAAATTCATTAGGAAAAGTGTGATTATGTTTCCTAATCACTTATTTTTACTTTCTCTTTTTTTATTGTTTTATTATTATTATTATTTTTATTTCAATTCTAAGTTCCTTTTTTACATCTTGCCATATTTTTCTTTTTTCACCAGGAAAAAAATCATCTTTTAATTCTGTTGATTGGCTCAGCTGTCGACAAGGTCTGATTCCTGTGATGTTTTAAATAAAGTAAAAAACATATGAGTCAATCCACACTGTAGGTCATCCAATTAGCAGATACCTGGAACACAGCAGGTCTCACATACCAGCATCTGCATTCATACACTATACATCCTCCTTACATACTAGCTAAAATGAGACGCAGAAAGTTTTCAAAGAAGCCAGAGGGAGAATCTCACACATACATGAGTGCCAATTTGGTTTCCAATGCCTGTTATTAACAGCATGAAGCTTCAGAGGTCAGTTTGGACTAATGACCGTGCCACCGGGGCAATACTCTGCCTGTCTGTAATCACTGAATGTTTTCAAGCCTGACCTCTCGTTCTCTCCTTTTAACCAACAAATAAAGAATCAAATCGACGACTTTGTTCACATTGATTGCATTAAAACCATTATAAGAATTAAGGAACGCACAGATGCACACACAAGTGCAGTTCAAAGAGAGATTTCTCCCCTTGAATGCGGGGCACGATTGAAGTGTTTGTTTGAGCGTGAGCTGGGTCCTTGCCTTCTGCAAACTCATTTCGCTTGATGGATATCGAAGAAGTTGATTCTGCCCACTTATTCCTTTTGAGTTAGGAGGGATGGCGGAAGGGAGGGCGGGAGGAAGTGTAGCTTTAACGCGGTGGCTTGTTTCGCTAATAGCCTCCTGTAATTTAAATCCTGAACCTGACAACACTGTTTGTTATGGATGGACCTCAATCACTCTCGTGTACTCTCACTCCAAAGAGCTCCAGGTCCATTCATCATATTGCTTTGAGCAGGCTAGATCAGATTGTATATTCCATTAGGGTAATTCACCAGGCATGTGCTGTTGTGTGTGTAGGCTATGTGTATGTGTGTGTCTGTATGTGCTAATCTGGATTGATTCCCCTCCAAAGAGACCCTCTGTATCACTTCTAATCAGAATGCAAATGCTCTTTTTCATTGGTCAAACTTAAGCTAAAAGGTTTGCACCAGCTTTGTGAAGAAATGCCTGTGTGTTTGCTGGCCACCGAAGTGCATTTATATCCAATACAACCTCTTAAAGACTCATGAAATCACTTGACAAGCTCAGTTTTCTTGTTTTCTATTACAGGATTTATCAAAGGGATTGCCACTTTTTAAAAATAGCCAACAGGCTTTAGTACATCAGCCATGAACCACGATTTTGCTACGTGCTTTATGATTGCACAGTATATGAAGGACATTCACACAGAGAGCTTTTGATCAGACAATAATATACATGCATATATTTACAATGTTTAAGATATATGTTACAGCTGTGGTTGTAAGCAAACGCACGACGAGGAAGATGAAGGAATAACAGTCTTTAATAAATCTACAGGCAAGGAAATGCACAAATGGCAAACACGAAACAACCATACAATGAACGATACCGGACAATACTGAACTGATAACACAAGACTTAAATACACAGACAAATGAGGTGGGTGATTGAACACAGCTGGTAGTGATAATGACTGTGATAAGTAACTATGGTGACAGACTAGTGGCGGAAAATGGTGCAACACAGAAGTCCAAACAGGGTGAACATGTAACAATATACATATATCTATATGTATATAAATAAAATATTTAGGTAACACTTTATAATAACTCACTATGAATCATTAGTTAAGCATTAGTAGTTAATTCATCATTTATAAAGCATTGTCCCTACATTAATAGACATTAATAAGCAGTTTATAAATACACCTGTAAATGCTTCATTCTTGATTTATAAGCATATCTATAATGGTTAATAAATTTATACTTTATTAATGATCAATTTATCATTTCTAAATTAAGTATTACATTATTTACAAACCATTTATTTAGTTGTCAGTGGTTCATCATTTAGAAAGTGTAAGTAAATGATTAATATACTATTTAAATGTACATTTATACATATTATTTAGACATATAGTAATAGCTACTCAGTGGGTTAATAAATGCTTTATTAACACATACTCCTACTTTAATTCATGATTAATTCAGGTAGTTATAAAACATTTAGAAGTGGTCGGTTAACTATTTTTGTGAGCTCATCTAAAGTGAGGACTATTTATGCCCCGTAAAGCTTTCACAAAGGAGATTTAAATGCTCATTTATCTTCTGAACAGAAAAAGGAAACAAATACAACACAGAGCGATACAGAACATGGAAATATTTATTTCAAGATGCAAAAAATGACTGTAAATCCTCATTGTAAAAGCTTTACAAGGCATAAATAGTCCTCACTTTATATGAGCTCACAAAAATAGTTAACTGATAACTACTAAATGTTTTATAAATGTATTATATCTGAATTAATCATGAATTACAGTAGGAGTATGTGTTAATAAAGCATTTATTAACCCACTGAGTAGCTATTACTATATGGCTAAATAATAAGATGTATAAATGTACATTTAAATAATTTACACTTCCTAAATGATCTTATGAACCACTGACAACTCCTAAATAACTGGTCTGTAAATAATGTAATACTTAATTTAGAAATGATAAATTAGATCATTAATAAAGTATGAAAATACAATTATTAAACACATTATAGATATACTTATAAATCAAGAAAAAAAACATTTATAGCTGTATTTATAAACTGCTTACTTCTATTAATGCTTTATAAATGATGAAATGACTATTTACTAATGTTAATTAATGATTTATTTTGTGCAGTTATTATAAAGTGTTACCAATATTTTAAATATATATATATATATATATATATATATATATATATATATATATATATATATATATATTATTTGGAAATATAATTAGAAAATGTTATGTTTATTGACCAAAGGTTTATTATAATACAAAAAGTCCTATCCTTAGTCTTCAATGTGCTTTGGACATTAACTATAAATCTTATCATTTTTATTTATTTTTTGTTTTTTCCCTTATTTTCTTCTATTTTATTATTATTTTTAGAACAAAAACAAAACAAGGATATTCACAACATGCAGACAGTTAAATGTAGAGTTTCAGAGGATCAGGATGAAAATCAAGGCAAATCTAAATGTATAATTTCCAATCAGTCATACCAAACCTTCTTAATCACTCAGGCGAGCTATATATATCTTATAAAAATTTCATACATACCAAAGAACAAATTTGCTAAAACATAGATGCTATACAAAATTAACCACCAACAGTTTAATTCAGACAAGTTTACTAAAACTTAAATGCTATACAAAAGTAACCGCCAACACAGTTTAATTCAGACTCTATTAAAGCAAAGTACTTGAAATGACAGTATCATTAATGTGTTTCACGTAGCAGTAAAGAGCACTTGTGACTCACTGCTTGAGTTACAGCCATTGAATGATATTATAGCTAGAATTTTTAAACAGTAGGTTAAAAAATGTATCATTTTGGAGACGTGGGGTAATTTCAAATGTAATAGGAAAGAATACAACTTCTGGCCGTAGGGTCTGTGTAGCATGAACTTTAGAGGAAGCTGATCTGCCAGTCCAATGCACCAGGGGATAAATTAAAGTCTTCACTACCAGCCCATACTAATGCTGGAATTCTGTCTGGAGAAGAGCCTAGTCTCATAATTAACACTCTGATTCAGAGAGCTCCAGACACACACACACGCACACACACACAGGCTTCACATACCCACACTGAATAAACACATATATCAAATCAACCCATTTAAAAACGACAGCCCCATGGTGTTTAGGTGAAAGACACGATGGATAAAGCTACTAGGCGAAATTGTTATGAAACATGATAAAAGAGGATTTTAAATTTCAGAGCTGTGCTTTCGTTGAGGCGTTCTGGCTAATGTAATTATACGAGCTGTAGTCCGTATTAGTCTGTAATCTGATTTGTACATTTATTTGAAACCATAATAAGATATTGTACTGAGATCAAGTCTCCTTGAACATTGAAATTTTAGGTCTATTTTGGGGGAATTTTTGCCACTTTTTATTGACAGAGACAGTAGAACAGATATCAAATTGGAAATGGGGGAAATGGGGGAAATGGGGTATGGATACAACATAGTACACATTCAAACCCTGATTTCCCAAATGAGGACCACAATTCACTGTGGCCCTGTTTACATCTGTATTAAGAAGCTTTTCATCAATCCAATCACAAGTGGACGATGCTAAATACAGGTGTAAACAGGGTCTAAAACCTTGACCACTTTCAGAGGTAGTTTAAAAAATATTTTCAACCGGATTGCTTTCGTAGTGTAGACGCATGCATGTGGTCGTATGCATTTGAAGATCCACAAAAGACCGCCTACTCTCAGCCTACTGAAGACCTAACGAGTAAACATTATGGGAAGCACGCTAGCCAGACGGGATTTAAACTTTATATAGAAGGTGCACAGTGTCATTCACACAAACACTAACATCATCATGGTAACACACTTGACATTAAAAAAAAAAAAAAAAATGCAATAAACATTAATAAACAATAAACAAAATTAGATGTAAAAACCTTAATGAACATAACTGATTTAAAAAAAAAAAAAAAAAAAAAACTGTTAACCATTTAACAGTTTTTTTACCTTAGCATTTTTACAGTCTTTTACTGTTAAAATCATGATAATTTTTTACAGTGAGGGCCTGTGATTGTAGCACTAACTGGTTTGTATATAATACATATTCAATTAGACTTTAAATTAGGGTCCAATTCTCACTATTAACTAACTATTAATAACTATGAGTTTTTCTTCAATAAACTCCTAATTACTGCTTTTTCATAGTTAGTAAGGCAGTTGTTAAGTTTAGGTATGGGGTAGGATTAAGGAATGTAGAATACGGTCATGCAGAATAAGGCATTAATATGTGCTTTATAAGTGATAATAAACAACCAATATCCTAGTAATATGCATGCTAATAAACAACTAGTCTCTCGTAGCCAGATCTTCAGACTGACGCCAGAAGGTCTGGACACTATCGCAGCTTTCATTGGCCAAGAGGACATTTGACTGACATGTAGCGCAACCAATCACAGTTCGTTTTATTCTGCGTCATGTTTAGGGGAGTGAAAATGTAAAGTCGATGTCCCTACAATAACAGACCGGCTTGCGTCTAATAAACTATTCATTCAAGAACGTTGTGCAAGTTTACTGCAACAATGGAGCCGTGAACTTCACATACTTTTGAAAATTTAGCATTTAGTTGACCCTGGTAAGCGTTCATTCTCACAGTTGTAAACATGACGTTTTCTTCTGCAAGGGGATTGCCGTCACGGCATTTGTTTCCAGGCAGACCGTTAAAGAACGCGACACACACGTCTCCCGGACATCCTGTAGAATTCAACCAACCAGACGACGACTTCGAAAATCCTGAAGTGTTCCAGTTAAGTGTGCCATATGCATCAGACGTTCAGCCAGTGGTCCATGGGCACGACATCTGAGGCTGAGACTAATAAACAACTAGTTAATAGTGAGAATTGGACCCTAAACTGAAGTGTTACCATATTTATTTATTCTTTATTTTCTTTATTCATTTACATATTTGTTTTATTTTAATGTAGTTTTTAATTAATTCATTTAGTTGAAAGGGCAGTACAGATAGACAAGAGACTGAAAGGAAACTGGGTCGGACTCCGTCCCATGTCCCTGAAGAAGGAGCATTCCCCGTTGTGCCACAGTTCTTGGGTAATTTTTTTTTGGTAACTGCATCTGTGTGGTAACCATCTCAGTGTGTTGGCAGTCTCCATATCTGAACAGCTTTTGCGAGTCACACCAGCCCCTCTCTTCCAATTTCACAGCAGTTTTACCCCAGGATAAATAATGCTCTGTTTTCAGAGCAAAAAAAAGGGGGGAAAAAATCACATTATGATTCATCAGTCTGCTGTTTTTTGATTAAAACTCCCCCAAAAAACATTTCCATTTGCTTCGTTCCATCGCCAACCCCCTGCCTCTCTTATTTATTCCATAGCTGGTGAGTGCTAACTTTTTTCTTTTCTCCCTCACTGCATTTTCTTGGCATAATTTGATTGTGTGAAATGACCATGAAAAAACTATTACAACAGGTCCTTAGCTGTGACGAACACAAACAGGCGGCAGGGCTTGTTTACAGAAGGCCTGACGGTAATGGCTTTTTCCTGAGGTGTTGAAAAGAGAGCACACGCAGTCAGTGGTCGGACGGAAATTTCAAAGAGCACCAAGTAGGCGTTCAGAGAGCTCCATCACACACACACAGGTTTGTTTTTGTGAATTGTGGGGACATTCCATATGCGTAATGGTTTTTATACTGTACAAACCGTATTTTCTATCGCTCTACACCAACCCTACCCCTAAACCTACCCATCACAGAAAACTGTGCACATTTTTATTTTCTCAAAAAACTCATTCTGTATGATTTATAAGCTTTTTGAAAAATGGGGACATGGGGTAATGTCCTCATAAGTCACTCTCTCCTTGTAATACCTATGTCATACCCATGTCATTATCCAAATTTGTGTCATGATATGTCACAAAAACGCACGCACACACACACACACACACACACATATAAAGAGAGAGACACAAACACAAATATACAGAAGTGACAGGAACAGAGAAGGTCACAGATGTCTCGCCATTTGAGTTGAGGGTTACAATTTATTTTAAGGTGTACTTGTTACAGTGTAATTATACATTTGTGTACTGAGTAGAATTAATGAACAACATGTCCTGACTTTAGGGTTAGGATTTGGTTTAGGATTAGTTGCATTTAATTACGCATACTTTAACTTTAACTATATATATGTATATATATATATATATATATATATATATATATATATACACACACTACCATGTATACCATGTATATAAACACTACCAGTCAAAAGTTTGGACACGGTAAGATTTTTAATGTTTTTAAAAGAAGTTTCGTCTGCTCACCAAGGCTGCATTTATTTAATTAAAAATACAGTAAAAACAGTAATATTGTGAAATATTATTACAATTTAAAATAACTGTTTTCTGTTTGAATATATTTTATAAAGTAATTTATTCCTGTGATGGTAAAACTGAATTTTCAGCATCATTACTCCAGTCTTCAGTGTCACATGATCCTTCAGAAATCATTCTAATATGATGATTTGATGCTCAAGAAACATTTATGATTATTATCAATGTTGAAAACAGTTGTGTATTTTTTTTTTCAGGATTCCTTGATGAATAGAAAGTTCAAAAGAATAGCATTTATCTGAAATACAAAGCTTTTGTGACATTATACACTACCGTTCAAAAGTTTGGGGTCAGTAAGAATTTTTATTTTTATTTTTTTTTAAAAGAAATTAAAGAAATTAATACTTTTATTCAGCAAGGATGCATTAAATCGATCAAAAGTGACAGTAAAGACATTTATAATGTTACAAAAGATTATATTTTGGACCTTTTGAACTTTCTATTCATTCAAGAATCTTGAAAAAAAAAAATATTGTACACAAATATTTTGTACAGTTGTACACAATAAATTTCAGCATATTAGAATGATTTCTGAAGGATCATGTGACACTGAAGACTGGAGTAATGATGCTGAAATTTCAGCTTTGCCATCACAGGAATAAATTACTTTATAAAATATATTCAAACAGAAAACAGTTATTTTAAATTGTAATAATATTTCACAATATTACTGTTTTTACTGTATTTTTGATTAAATAAATGCAGCCTTGGTGAGCAGACGAAACTTCTTTTAAAAACATTAAAAATCTTACAGTGTCCAAACTTTTGATTGGTAGTGTGTATATATATATATATATATATACACACAATACTGTGCAAAAGTCTTAGGCAAATAAATGGATTTAAGCCAGTTATTTATATATTTTGCTGTAGTGTGTCAGTAGGAAATATCAGTTTACATTTCCAAACATTCCTTTTGCCATTAATTGTAATAATCCAGTGAGATTTTTGTATGCACAGGGAGTCTGACAACAGCCGGTATGCTCCACATGGAGATCTGATCTCCCCATCATCGAGTCTGTCTGGGATTACATGAAGAAACAGAAAAAACTGAGACAGACTAAATCCAGAAGAACTGCGGCAACGTCTCCAATACGCTTGAAGAAACCTTTCTGCAAAGCTACCTGAAAAACAAACCCGTAAGACGATGTGCAGGTGTACCTAGGACAAAAGCTGTTTTAAAAGCAAAGGGTGGTCACACCAAATATTGATTTAATTTAAATAATAGAAGTTAATTGATAAATAAAATCTATTTATGGCATTATTTTTGAAAGTATTCTCACTTTACAGCATTTTTACATAAGTGCCTAAATCTTTTCACAGTAATGTAGCGTTGGAGATTTCTTCAAACGTATTGGAGATGTTGCTGCAGCTTTTCTGGATTTAGTCTGTCTCAGTTTTTTCTGTTTCTTCATGTAATCCCAGACAGACTTGATGATGGGGAGATATATGCATGTTTATATATATTTGTTTTAACATTCTTATAAGAATGTTAGAATTATGTTAGGTTCCTGTGATGGGTAGGTTTAGGTATAGTGTAGGGAAGGGCCATACTATAATGACTTTTAAGATTTTGTCAAACATTCTTATATATGATTTTTTTTTTGTCTTGGTGCGGTCTGACTGACGGACCCCACAACATCATAAATTCCTGATCTTACTATCTTTGTGGGGTCATTTGGACCCCACAAAGTAGTATAAACAAGGGTGTGGGTGTGTGTTTTCATGATTTATGAGGACACAAATTTGTATAATGGGTATTACACTGGTATTACGACGTAAACATCTTTTATGAGGACCTTTCATGAGTCCTCATATTTAAAATAGGTTTAAAAACATACTAAACAATGTTTTATTAAAAATGTAAAAATGCAAAATGTTTTCTGTGATGGGTAGATTTAGGAGTACGGGTAGTGTAAGGGGATAGAATATACAGTTTGTACAGTATAAAAACCATTACGCCTATGGAATGTCCTCACTTTGATAGCAAAACAAACCTGTGTGTATGTGTGTGTGTGTGTGTGTGTATTTTTAACTTATGAATAATCATCATAGTCATTGAATATTTGTTAATCTACCTTGACATTAGATGTGACATTATATATTGCTTTGGAAGCTGCTTTTTTGGTGTCTTAAACAGTTCTGACCATTAAGACACTGACTGATTAGTTTCATACCCTCTGTGTTACAGTGACTGATGAGACATTTCTTCTCAAGGACGAATGACTTTTTTTATTTGTGGCTAATTACATTTTACACTAACATAGATTTCAATAAATCAAAATGGACAATTCTTATTTTTTATGGAATATTGCAGTATTTATTATAAATTGCAACCCTGGACCACAGGTATATTTGTAGCAATAGCCAACAAAACATTATATGGGTCAAAATTATCATTAGGATATTAAGTAAAGATCATGTTCCATGAAGATATTTTGTAAATTTCCTACCATAAATATATCAAAAATGTATTTTTGTAAGTGGATATGCGTTGCTAAGGACTTCATTTGGACAACTTTAAAGGCAATTTTCTCAATATTTTGCTTTTTTTGCACCCTCAGATTCCAGATTTTCAAATAGGCCAAATATATAATATATAATATCTCAGCCAAATATTTTCCTATCCTAACAAACAATACATCAATGGAAAGCTTATTTATTTCAGATGATGTATAAATCTCAATTTCAATTGAAAACCCTTATGACTGGTTTTGTGGTCCATGGTCACAATTATTTATCTGTGCACTTCATTTATTTATTTAATTCATATGCCCTCATAATCAAAATAATTTCCTTTCCCTCTTGCAGTGACACCTCTTCTCTTCTCTGATGATGTGTTTACTGGCACAAGGGCAGGACAGTCTGTCACTCACATGAGATCACATCAATTGCAAAACACAATGATCCAATCGATTCCAATTGGACAAAATCAAGTCCCGCCCTGTACATTTTTTTTCTTGTTCGAGTAACCGTTTCACTCGGATATACATCACAATAGGGAAGAAAAGACTATCGCAACTTCTGAAAGTCTTACGGGTTTGGAACGACATGAAGGTGAGTATGATGACAGAATTTTCATTTTTGGGTGAATTCTTTGATTCAAAATAGTTCTGAAATATCGTTACTCAGGTACTTTACACCACTGTAAAATAGCTACTCTATAAAGTGTCCATGAAATACTAATCTGTCAAGTTCTGTAAAAGTATTCAAATTCATTTAACTGAAAAAGCCAAACTTGATGGGAACATGAAAAGCACAATGCCCTGTCTGGTGTCCTTTGCCTCTAACTTTCTCCCTCTCTCTTTTCCCCCTGTTCCATTCCCTTTATACCGTCAGGGTCAAGGCTTTCCTCACCCACGACATTTCTCTCCGCATCTAGCGGTTTTGAACTACATCCAGCGCCATGCAAGACAACTTCATCAAAGCGGCGCGGGGCCTAACGTGTCATCCCACTGATCAAAAACATACAGTTCCATTTTCACCCCTCGCAACTGAAGAGGAGAAAAAAAATCTTCAAAGGACAGTCAGCTTCTTTCTAGCACGCACGTAAGATGGTTTGTGATGCTGCCAATTTCTCTAATAATTCTGCTCTGGGGATGGTGAGGAGAAGAGAGGATAGGAAGAAAGGATGGGAGGGGGGACTTAAAGGAGGGGTATGTGAAAGAATGCAACATTTTGGTACGAAAAAGAGGTAATATTCATTAGGTTCATCATTAAGATAAACAGTGCTTAATGACACCTGCTTTAATTGGACTTGGCGCTTAATAACGAACCATTTAATTTGCTGCATAGCTATCTGCTCATCTCCCCTCGGGGTACACTAACTTCAGAATGAGAGATCGAATGGAGAAAGAGGAAGAAAGAAAGGGAGTTCTGCATTTCAGTGAGTAATTAAAAGATCCCTTAAGAAGGAGCATCATTCAGTTCAATTTAACAACATTAATTGCACGGTATCAAAGCCATTCTTTCCGTATTTCATCCATTTTCTCTCCGTTTACGGCTTTCCCATACTCCCACTCCTACGTCGTATGAGGGAATGCTAATCAGACCCATGGGTATAAAGAAAGGAGTTGATCACTATGTGCAGTCAGTATTTTAGATGCTTGTCGCAGGAACATCCGCACTGGAATCGTCCTGACATTTTCATCTACACTGCAGAGTAGGGAAAAAAAAAAAAAAAGCCTGTCTGTAGAATTTCAAACAAATGAATCCAGTCCTTCTCCAAAGATTAAACTTCAATGTTTTCTGTAACACTAAAATTTAGATCAACAGAATTTTGAGATCCTGTGCGAAGTGTCATCTATGATATCTATTTTCCTGTCGGTAAGAATAAATTTCTCAGTCTAAGTGACAACAATACAAAGAACAAAATCAGTTGTAAGTTATAATTTCTGCTATGACATTTTAGGTGTATACTGCACATAATGCATTGCTGCACCTCAGAGGGAAAATGATTATGGCCACCCTGAGGTCAGGAACAAAAGAAAATTGCGGTGGGTGATGGACAGGCTTGGCAATGTTGCATGTTATCAAAATTCCCCTTTACATAAGAGATGGATGTTACCTACAGTGCTCTTGTGATTGGAAACAGGGGCATGCCGAGCTGTCAGAGAATTAATGACGCAAGCCCCCAAACAATTTTCTGTACAGTCACCATAGAAAAAAAAAAAAAAAAAAAAAGTTTTGATAGTTTTGAATAACTTTGATTTATTTTCAAATTAGACCTGACACTTTTCATCCCTGTGAGGAACATAAATTAACCACATGTTTTTCTTGTGTCCTCAAACAGTAGTTTTGGAAATCTGTCAAATGTCTGAGACAACTGGGAAGTGAAAAGCAAGTGAGATTTAAAAAGATTTAGAGATTTAAAAGCAGGAAGAACTCATGTGAAAGTGTGACTGTAGCCCATTTTCCTGCTGGTAAAATGAAACATGGATTTTACAAGCACAGTCACCAATTCCTGCCATCAAAATCTGAATGCCACCTCACAATGCTGTTTGCATTGATGTGTGTTTATTGTGTGCTGTGAAAGCTTGCAGTACTCCGTATCACTTGGATTAATGTAAATTACTTATGATAGTCAAAAGGACATATTGCTGTCTAGCTCATCATAACGGTAGCAGCTTCTAATAGAAAGAAGGAAAGATGAAAGTAATTTTAAGTAAGCTTATGTGACCGTTTGTGCTTTTAGAGAACAAATGACTTTTTATGGAGGTCATACTACGTTGTTGAGTCCATGTAGGAACACAGAGCTTATTATATTTGTGTGTTGTTCTGCCTGTCTGAAATACTGATTCTCCCTGCATGTATTTTGATTTTTGTTGTACCTTTAAATGTTTAAACCACGGTTTGGCAATTCTGGCATTCATGCACACAGTGTTGATGTAGTTTGCTCTACTTTTTTGTTCTACAGAAAAAAAAAAGAAAGAAACAAAACAGAAATAGGTGCACATCCTTTTGAGTGGCTTTTTTTTTCAAGGTGACATTTTTGTTATTTATGCAAGTACTAAAGGTCAAGGTGATTTTTCTTAAGTACCATTACTTTACTATATCAAAATTGAAAACAAACAAACAAACAAAAAACACCACTGCATGACCGCTTCTGACTAACAGTAAACACACAATGTCAGCTTTGGCCAGTGGGGGCACATTTACTTTTTCTTACGCTCATAAGGAGCCTTGCAGAGTAAGGTGAAAACACAAGAGCTTAAGCCCTGGGTATACGTTGTTTTTTTTACACGTGCGCTAGTGTACATGCACAGTCGAACGCACAGCCTTGGAAAATATACTTAATTTAACTCGTACGCATACACTGGTGTTCGACGTGTGCGCAGTTTTGAGCAATCTCTCAACACGAGTTACAACCCATGTAAACATCTTTGTATTCTTTCATGCTAGAGTTGTACAAATGAGGGTACTTTCTAACCTCTTCGCACAATCTCGTCTACGTAGGCCTCCATGCACGTACTCTTCTGATGACGAAATTCGCATCATGCACACTGTATGCTGACCTTCACGTACGCGTAAAAAGTGAACTATACTTTGGACTTAACAGTAAGCATGATACTGAGAGTCATTTTACTTATACTGTCTATCCCTGTCTGGATACAGATGATTTAACATTAATATTATTCATTTTGCAACTGATACAACCCCTCAAACGAGACATCAGCAAACACCCAAAAATGCCTCAAGATATAAAACTATATTTTACGATTACTAGAAGAATATTACATCTGTTCATTTAATGTTTTAAATAAGTTACTAATATATAATACCTCAGTCATTTATGATTTGAGTTTACTGTTCTTGCTTGAATTTGACAATTGCTTGAATGCTTTGTAGCAAATTATTATCAAGTCATGTTATATGCTTGCGTGATGGTTTCAAAATTCACATTTGAGAAATGGCTGTAAAGTAATTTATGTTGTTAAAAAAACATGAATGTCTCTCTAAGTCATGTTATCCACAGACCGTATTTTACTCATAAATCCAATTTGCTATTCTAAAAACCCATTCAAAATTCCCGAGGGAACCCATGACTAATTCTCCATCAGGTTTTAGGGACTCAGAGAGACACTTCAAAAATTTGTTTCCACCTTGCCCTTCAGGGCTTCACTAAGGCTGCAATGAGTTATACCTCCTATTCAGAGAATATTTCTATGTCCTGTTTTTGTTATTTATAGTTTGATATGAATTATACCTGAATAACAGGATGCATTTAAGTCTGAATGTTTGTGTAATTGTATTTTCTTTTTTCCCTCTTACTTTGCATAGTCTTAGCTTACTGCATGTCTGCATCTCTGATAAAGACTACTTTGTTTTTGTCATGAAATGAGAAACTCTGAGGAGACTCGGTAATGTCCCTGCATATGAAACAATCAGACAGATGATAATAGCTTTAATAAGGGGTTGAGAGAGCAGGAGATGCGTAGGTCGGCCTTTTTCTACCAGGCTCCATGGCGTAAGATTGTTCTTGTCCCTTTGGGATGGAATCTAATTGTTTACGAACTACATTCTACACTCATAACATCTCATTTGGGACTTTTCTCATGACTGGTGAAATTAAAACATAATAGAGCCTTTAAGAGTATCCGTATATTTTATTTACACATAATGAATTACTTTGATTTGGTGTTTTCAGTGGAGGGAGTCTCTGATTACATTTTGCATTAATGAATAAAGTTTGCTGTTGACTGCGCCGGTCTCCGGGGCTTGAGACGGCAGCCGCAGCTGAAATATAATTGATTTCCTCCGTGTTTTTGTTGTATTCTTTTGTTTAGTTTTCTTTCCCTTCAATAGGGAGAACAAGGGATCACTGATAGTCTTTAGTATTACCCCACCCACTGTTCTGTGGAAAGCATTGGCAAAAACAGAGAGAGAAAGTGAGAGAGAGCGAGCAAAACCAACAAATGCTTAATGTGGCAATTCATTGAAGGAACATTTCCTCTTTCAAAGTCTGTTTTCAGGCGAAGAGGCGGATGGCCCCAGGTGTAATGCTATATAAGTCCCATGCTTTCAGAAAACAGATTTTTACTGTCACACTGTCATGGGTATTGCAAGATGGTATGACCTACTTGCACCCCACTAATACAGGGATCAAAACAGTCTTCAGGGTACAGACCCATATTTCTGATCTCAAAGCTGCTGCCATCCATTGTGAACTATGAATACGTGTGTGTATGTGTCTCCGATTGAGATATGAATCAAAGACTGTCCTCATGAGCTGCCATGATTTATGTCATAACCTCATTGTCTGATGATCTAGTGTAATTAGAGCCAGGAATGATGAGGGAGTGTAAAGAGTTGTGGTGGTCCAATGGCTATGAATCTAGCCTGCTAGCTAAAAGGTTGCTGGTTCTATTTCAAGTATGAGTGATTTCGAAAGTTACTATATGCTTAAAATACCTTCCTATCACCTCTGTGGCCTTGGGCAAGGTACTTAATCCCAGGTTGCTCCTGCGGGACTGTGCCTGTGAATTGTGTAATATACTTCCCTTTGGATCCCCAAAAGAGAGTTAGAATAAAAAGTTGGTACATAAATTAAAACATGCCCTGATAGATCTTACTAAAATGCTTGCTGAAAACATCATAGAAACATGCCATATTTAACCCCAGCATCAAAATACATTAGTCTAGTGAAAATTCTTCCATTTCTTTATTTTTGTCTGTTTCTCAATGGGCAGGTATAGAGTACTGTTTCACACTATATGGACAAGTTGTCATAAGTACACTACCATTGAAAAGTTTGGCGGTCATTAAGATTTTTTTTGTATGAAAGTATTTAATAATTTGAGGATTAATTATTAAAAAAAGATTGTAATTGAAGTAAAAATTTTCAGCCGGTGTTGAAAACCAACACACAAAACCTCTTCTAGGTAAACCAAGCATAATAGTATGTAATTGCAAGCATGTGCAATCAGACTTTTGACTTAAAATCTTCTACAGCCCGAATTCCAGAAATGTTGTGACGTTTTTTAAATTTGAATAAAATGAAAACTAAAAGACTTTCAAATCACATGAGCCAATATTTTATTCACAATAGAACATAGATAATGTAACAAATGTTTAAACGGAGAAATTTCTATCCACTGAATGAGCTCATTTCAAATTTGATGCCTGCTACAGGTCTCAAAAAAGTTGGCACGGGGGCAACAAATGGCTGAAAAAGCAAGACATTTTGAAAAGATTCAGCTGGGAGAACATCTAGCAACTAATTAAGTTAATTGATATCAGGTCTGTAACATGATTAGCTATACAAGGGATGTCTTAGAGAGGAAGAGTAAAAGTGGGCAGAGGCTCTCCAATCTGTGAAAGAGTGTGTAAAAAGATTGTGGAATACTTTAAAAGCAATGTTCCTCAACATCAAATTGCAAAGGCTTTGCAAATCTCATCATCTACAGTGCATAACATCATCAAAAGATTCAGAGAAACTGGAGAAATCTCTGTGCGTAAGGGACAAGGCCGAAGGCCCTCAGATGACACTGCATCACTCATCGGCATGGTTGTGTCAATGACATTACTAAATGGGCCCAGGAATACTTCCTGGAAACCAATGTCGGTAAACACAATCCGCTGTGCCATCTGCAGATGCCAACTAAAGCTCTATCATGCAGAAAGGAAGCCATATGTGAACATGGTCCAGAAGCGCCGTCGTGTCCTGTGGGCAAAGGCTCATTTAAAATGGACTGTTTCAAAGTGGAAAAGTGTTCTATGGTCAGACAAGTCCAAATTTGATATTCTTGTTGGAAATCGCAGACGCCGTGTCCTCCGGGCTAAAGAGGAAGGAGACCTTCCAGTGTGTTATCAGCGTTCAGTTCAAAAGCCAGCACCTCTGATGATATAAGGGGTGTATAAGTGCATACGTTTTGGGCAGCTTGCATGTTTTGGAAGGCACTATGAATTCTGAAAGGTATATAAAGGTTTTAGAGCAACATATGCTCCCCTCCAGACAACGTCTGTTTCAGGGAAGGCCTTGTGTATTTCAGCAGGACAATGCAAAACCACATACTGCAGCTATTACAACAGCATGGCTTCATCGTAGAAGAGTCCGGATGCTGAATTGGCCTGTCTGCAGTCCAGATCTTTCACCTATAGAGAACATTTGGCGCATCATTAAACGAAAAATACGTCAAAGATGACCACGAACTCTTCAGCAGCTGGAAACCTATATCAGCCAAGAATGGGACCAAATTTCAACACCAAAACTCCAGAAACTCATTACCTCGATGCCCAGACATCTTCAAACTGTTTTGAAAAGAAGAGGAGATGCTACATCATGGTAAACATGCCTCCGTCCCAACTATTTTGAGACCTGTACCAGGCATAAAATTTGAAATGAGCTCATTGTGCATAAAATTGTAAAGTTTCTCAGTTTAAACATTTGTTATGTTATATCTGTTCTATTGTGAATAAAATATTGGCTCGTGCGATTTGAAAGTCTTTTAGTTTTCATTTTATTCAAATTTAAAAAACGCCCCAACATTTCCGGAATTCAGGTTGTAGTTACTGAGATATAGTGCCTTTCACAACTTGCCCTTTTCTCTTCAAGATAGTGACTGCAAAAAGCTTTTGTCATCTTTTCATTTCAGAAAATGTTTTTCACACTAATCTAACAAAATAAACCTCAGGGTCAGTCAAGTCCAGGTCTGTGGCGGGGTGAGCAGCAGGGGTCTTATGCCGTCTATGGCTCTTGACAAAAATCTTTATTCTCTTCCCCATACTCATAATTAATTTGGAGAAGTGGACAAAGCGCACTTGAGTGTTTGCGCCAACACCTCCGCCAATCCCCATCCCTTCCTGCGGGGTGAAATCCATACCCGATTAACGGGAATCTGCTTGCAAACACAGACCGGTCTAAAGTTGGAGTCGCCACTAAGCGCCACAACTGTGGCCTGACTTAATCTAAATTCCAGGAAAGCTTCAAGGAGGAATATATCACACGCACAAAAAACAAAACGTAAACCCTCTGCAAGGTTCTAAACTCTCTTTCATACACAATAAATTATTCATGACTCTACGAACTGAAGTCAAAGTCAATGATAAATGTGTTGGAGTCGATCATCCACACTTCATTAAGT
Source organism: Hypophthalmichthys nobilis (assembly GCA_037950665.1). NCBI lineage: Eukaryota > Metazoa > Chordata > Actinopteri > Cypriniformes > Xenocyprididae > Hypophthalmichthys > Hypophthalmichthys nobilis. Next base: position 13,807,501 of record CM075491.1, on the reverse strand, counting down.
TCCCACCTTCCCAATAAGACTACTAGAGTGGAGAGAGAGAAAGAGAAAGAGAGGGAAAGATACACATAGGTAGATTAAACACAGAGTCTACTGTTATAGACAGGCGTTTCAGATCATTTTTCAAAGAACCAGTGACGTACAGCGAAAAATAGATATAGAAATATCAGTTTTGTATTATGTGGCCTTGGTGTGCGAATGTTTAGAAAATGAAGACAAATGTAGGAGCTGATAAAGCTTGACGTCTGAAATATTATTAGACATTGCATTGATGAAACAGCTAAGTCCCATGACACTTCAAAGACTCTTAAGTGACCTGTAATCAAAGTCCACTAAAAGCAAATATAAGCAGTTTTTATGTATTTGTTTGTCTTTCTTTGATTATTTCAGCCAGTGCTTTGAAGATGTGGTGTTTTTACTGTGGCTTGACTATCTCTCCTGGTTCATTGAAAACAGATTAAAGGACGAAAAAGTAACACTTTGATGTTTCTCCTTACATCTGTTTGAATCCGGTTGCACTGAACAATGTATAGATGATATACAAGCAGCAGTACAGGTCAATCCACACAGTGAAGAGAGTTTCACTTTCTAAAGCTTTTTAAAACTAAGTGGCACCACAAAGATGATACAACAGGGCTAAAGGCACACCTTAAAGGGAAAGAAAATTATCCCATGATTTACTCACCCTCAAGCCACCCTAGGTGTATATGACTATCTTCCTTCAGACGAACACAATTGGAGATGTATTTAAAAACATCCTTTTTTAAATTGAGATGTATTTAAAAACACCCAGTTCATTTTTGGGTGAACTATCCCTTTAAGAAAAAATGTGCTTTTCACTACTCCCATAGTGTATGATTGCAGAAAAAATATATCTTTGTATTGAACATAAATGAAGCAACAGATTTTGTGTAAAGTTTGTACTATTTTCTGTTTATTTTGATAAATAAAATAATTCATTTTTGTTCAGTAAATATACTGTCATGTTATGCTATGTCCTCTGTAGTGGACACCAGGACTAAGTTGTTTAAAAAAAATAAAATTACATGAAATGAAATGAAATGACATGTATAGGCAAAAACAATGGGATTTATTATTATTATTATTATTATTTTTTATTCACCAATTAATTTTTGGCTTCAGGATTTTTTTTAACCAAACTTTGTTTAAAAATTATTCTCAACTATGTTATAAAAGATAAAATGGAATTAACTGATATACCATTTTACTGTGGGTAAAATAGCCATACATGGGTTTTCCCATTCAATACAATGCATCTATACACTCTATCTAATTTGCATATTAATGTGTTCTTGGGGCAGCATGTAATGAAAAAAAGAAGTGTAATAATGGGAGTAATAATTGGCAATAATATCTAATAATTAATAGTAATATTGATATATAATTTCTTTCACTATTCAATTGTTGTGTCTCCCAAAATGCCTGATAAACATGATTTAAGTCCTGGTGTCCTCTACAGTTTACATGTATGAAATCAATACCCTGTTTTGTAACAGAAAGTCATATTTTGATTAGAAACCCCATACTATTTTCCTGAGATGCTGATTTATAACAAACAATTTGAAAATTAATCAGATGTAAATGATAATTACAAAATATTATCATATTTCCATAAGAGTGCTAATTTTGATAATTAAATTAACGTCAGTCATATTTAAAGACTAAGGAGAAGTTGTTGTCATGGTGAAACCTCCAAAAATGTGGTATCACTGCAAAGCCCTGAATGTGCTCTTTACAGGACTCCTGAGTTAAAACTGTGGCATGTAGCCTATGATGTCAGAGAAAATCACTAAAATATAATGTCCACTACAGAGGACAAAAGTTTATTCCTGGGTCCCAGGAGGATATCAGTCATGCTGGGCTGTGTTTCGCTTTTATTCTCGTGCACTGCCTCATTCCCCAAAATGAACAACCGATCTCTCTTATCGACTAAACACGCTGAAACGGCCGAACTACCACCAACGTGAGTCCGATCAGAAGCCGGCGTGTGGAGCACACCACAAAAACTAGTCCGACAGACGTTCACACGACGCCATATTGAGTTTAATGCGGTTGAAAACGAGGGTTTATGGGATAGACTTGTTTTCTTTACAATCGCAAGCACTTTATAAAGGTCCTAGATCACGTAATTTTCACAACTCACAACTTTAAAAACTGCTTTATGGAGTTCTTCTTTTTTATCGGAAAGACGTCGGCTCATCGCTGAACAATCGGTATGTTCGTTAAACAACAGTAGGCTACAATCCATTGAGCACACTGTACTTCTGTAGGCTACCTCACAGCCTTGTTTTCATTTCTATCAAAAATTAAATATGGTGCAATCCTTATTAAGCCCATATGAAGACGAGTTGTAGACAACCTTGAGGTAAACAGCATATTGGGTCAATAATATTTTTTGATTTTTTGCACCTCTTCCATGATAAATATTTTCTGTATTACATTTGATTTTGGTATATTTGAGGGGTATGAAGTAAAAAAAAAAAAAAAAAAAAAAAAATCTGTCAGTTATGCAACTGTTTTAACATCATATGAAGCAAAAAAGCTTATTAAAAGTATATAATTAGAATATATATTTTTATCTTCAGGTTGTTCAGGTTGCACAATATCATGTGGGTGTGACTCCCCCAAAACTTGATAATATTTATGAATTAATAATAACTTAAATTATTATTTACTTTAAATACATAAAAACAAATACTGTGTAAGAAAAATATGTACTTTTTACTTAATGGTTATATTTTTCTTATCACTAAATTGAATCTTAAAAAATGTTACAACAGTTTTTTTTTTCAAAACCATTTTAAATCAACATTAATATAAAAAGTACATAAAAACTTGGCACATGTGTTTTAAACTTTTTTTTTTTTTTTATATCTCCTTTTCTTTGTTGTAGCCTCTATATGCCATTGACCCATGTTCTTTTTTTTTTATCTGTAAGCTTCAGTGAAAATTTGGAGAAATGAGGACAAAAATAACAAAATTAATAAAATAACATGCTTGAATGAATAAATATGAAGAAAAGATGGCCATGGATAACTCATGTGATGGAGTGACTGGTGGAACTCATATCCGGACTTGTTGCGATTGTGAAGTTTATTTCCTTTCTCGCACAGGGATGTTTTAATAACAGGCTCGATGAGAGCCCCGTTGCCTGGCAACCGGCTGCTGTCAACATGCAGGCTGTGTTACCGTGGGAACAGGACGACTGGTGGGAAGAGTGGGACACAAAGCTGACTTCCACCAAACAGTGATCAGCTGACATCTGGGGTCAACATCATGGCTCTCTTAGAGATCTGACAGGTTAGAAACTTCTTCTGCACTTGAACACAAACACTCAAAGACGCCTATTCAGAAAGCACACTTTTTTATAATGTCTCTGCTGTGCTAATGGCTTGTGTGTGTTTTGGATTATGCATGTGTGTGTCTATGTGCAGGCCTCTTACCTTCCCTATTTTATACCCACATGCTTCCATTGTCTGGGTCGTGGTTGGCCGGTGCTTCACTGGAGTGGTTTTAAGTGCTGTTGTGAACGGAATGTGAGAGGTGAGGGAAGCTGGGGTTAATTATTTGCTGCATATTAATGGCCAGCAGTGGCGTTCAGTATGGAGAGCCAGCCTCCTTCACACCGCCTCCAAAAATGTGACATTTCCAAAGAGCACAGAGTGAGAAATGTCTTTTTTTCTTCTTCTTTTTATTTATTTTTTTCCCCCCGCAGAGCCAATACGCTGCTTCAAACACTTCTGAGCACCCCGTTTAGGGCCAGTTCTCTCTGCAAATGCCGGCTCTCCACATTTTTCATTTGCAAATTGGATAACTTGAGGTTTGATGAACAAACTGTTCCTGTTTAAAGAATTTTGGCCTTTACTGCTGTTAGGAATAAACCAACTTCTCATGACTGCAGGGTTAAAGCAATTTTCAATCACATTAGGGTGCGTTGTAATTTTCTTCACTGATTTAGGTGTATTACTTAGATTTTTTTCCTTTTTACTCCTGCAGGAGAATATTATTTTAATCTCAACTCAACAAACTCCTGTGAATACATTTACTTAGCACAAGGCATTTATATTAAAGCCAATAATTTTGACTTTTAGGTCAGCCCCCCAAAAAAAGAAATTCTGTCATTATTTACTCACCCTCATGCCTTTCCAAACGCATATGACCTTTCTCCTGCGGTACACAAAAGGAAGTGTTTTTCATGCTCTTGTCCATGCAAATACAATGAATTTGGGCTGAAGCTTTCAATTATTATTTTTTTTTTTTCATAAAAGACTTGTTTGTATGCATTATATTTTGAGTTTTCGATAGGTTTGTATGAGAGACAGTTCAAAACTCTTAGCGTCTCTAAAAATATAGACTTTCTTACTTGCTTTCCTTCGTGTGTTCAAGAATTGGTAAGAAAAGCAATGAATGAATCATTCTTTTGAGTTGAATCTTTTCAATAAATTGGTTGAGCTGGTTTGCAAAATCCGTATGAATGATTTTTTGTACTGAATTGTACTAATTCGGTTCTTGAGTTGAACTCACTAACACAAAGATCTAGTCGTAGTGGTTAAAAACTCACTGAGTGTGAAGTTTATCAGTGAAAAATAATTAAAATTTAACTAGTTCCTCACACAAAGCTATCGTATGACTTTAGAAGACATAGGGCCAGATTTATTAAACATGGCAAATTAGCGTGAGAGTGCAATCGCATAAAAGTGCCAATGGGAGTGGAAAGCTCTGCACATGATCTACTGACGATACACAAATTAAAGAACACAGACGCAGCCGAATAATTTCCATAAAGACCTATGCAATCTACCAAGAGCAGCGCAAATTAAGCCCTATTCGCATGGGATTAATATTAACTGAGGACCTCGTGTGATTTAGAAATTACCCGTATTCGCACAGGATAAGCGAAGCCTGTGATTTTACTCGAATTTACTGACTTGTCTCCCGGATATGATGTCATTCACATTTCACCAGGTTAAAATCTAATAGCTCAAGCTTTACTCTTGATCTATTTGTAACATATTAACCTCAAATTATGAAGTGAACCCCCTCGCTTGATTGTGCACTAGTTTGGATAGGCTGTTGCTTGCAAATGTCTTGTCGTTATAAGTCTAGCTGTATGATATGTCATAAACATTAGAATGTTCCTTACCGCATGCCGCTTATGTCATCCATATCCATCTAATGTTTCTTTTTGTTTTTGCCCTTCTGATGGTTTTCAGTTTTCTCTCATCTGCAAATTGTATAGTTGTATGGTGTATAGCGATGTGACCCAGCACCCAAAATACTATCAAAACACTTTAACGCGAACTCTATTCTTCGTGAAAGATGGATAAATAGACGCACAGGAAACAAAAACATTGAAAAAATTATATACAAACCTGCCAAATCACAGAGATTTGCACGGGACTAATATTATCACAGGACCTCGGTGTTCGGTGAAATATGGTCATTTGTAGGGGAATTTTTACTTTACAAATTACAGACATGGCTGATTCGCACGGGATTAAGATCACAGACAACCTCCGCGATTATTACAAATGACTAGAGGTCCCCAGATAATACTAGTCCTGTGCGAATAGGGCTTTATTGTCTAGTTTAATACATGCTTTTTTTGGGTGGTAAATAATAGCGCAAATACCAGTAAAAGACTAGCACAAACCTTGGTAAATCACCTTACGTGATTCATTTAAATACTCTCCTCCCATAAATTTTGCATCTGAGAGGGAAACTCCTACAAATGCATATGCAGTAAGGTCAGCTGCAAAAATAACCCTGTCCACACCTTTTCAGCACTAATTTAGTCTTTAGTAATTCCCGACAGTAGTTTTTTTTTAACGCCAAAAGAGGATTTGCGTTGGCGCAAGCTGTTAGTAAATCTGGCTCATAGAATAGAGTGCAGGAGTCATTTAGACTACTTTTATGGCACTTCTGTGTCCTTTTTATTAAGCTCAGTCCCCTGTTCATTGTAATTGCATGGAAAAAAATGACCAGCACAGTCTTTATAATTTCTCTTTTATATTCCACAGAAGAAAAAGTCATGCAGGTTTGGAATGACATGAGAAAATAATGACTTTTTGGGTGAACTATGTTTTTAATGCCAGCCTACATTTCTTAAAAACTATCTTTTGCTCATCCACCCGCAGTCTGTTGATCCCATAAAGACGGTTTGTTCTGTCAGTAAAGCATGCTAGTCTTTAACAGAACACTTTGGTTGTGATCCCCGGTGGTTCTGCATGTTCATTGTTCAGTCAGTTTTCTTTAGTCCTGGTCAAGGTCACTTTCTCGCACTCTTTCTGTTACCTGAAGTTCTTCATAATGTATATAAATACCCAAAAGGATTGTTAGATTAAATTCTGGCGTTTTCTACTAGCACACATTTCCATTCAAATTGTTTTAATGCTAATGCTGGCACGAGTGAGAGAATTGGAATGAATGTGTGCTGCGATTAAGGCATGCTCGTGTCATAGTTTAAACGTACAAAAATATCTAATACTTTCAGTATAATTATGCATGCAGAAAACAGAGACTAGAATTTGCTCAGTCTAATGAAAGTATTTATCAGTGCTTTATAAATGTCTCACTGATGAATGTTGTCATTCACACAGACTGCTAATGGAAATATGTAGTGATGCGTTACACTGTTGCTGTTCCATACTGTAGCAGTATATATGCCAAATATGTCAGATATGTTTTTAAAAGACATGTATGGACCGTTTTTATGATACTTTTATCATGTTTTGTTGTTCCTCTTAACTTGAATTAAAATTGACAAGAGTGGCCAGAATTTCTCAGAAGAAAAAGTAAGTAATGCACGTTTAGAACGACATGAGGGTCATTCATATTCTGGAGTATCATATTCAGAATTTAAACAGCATGTTTCTACAGTTCCTTTCTTCTCTTCTTTTCATTCCACTCTACCACTCAGCCAGATGCCCAGTCCATTGAGCTGCAAATCAGTTGTTCTTTTTCCTTCACTTTCTGCTTCTTACTTTCTTCTCTACATTCCCTCTGACCTCCTGTTGTAGAAGCAGATGATTTTTCCCTCTTCAGAGCTTTAAGGCAAGAAAGACAGAGAGCTGGGGACAACAGTGCATGCAGGACACACACAATCACCCTCCATGTGCGCTCTTTCCCTCCCTCACTGCATCTTTGCGCTTGCTGTTGTGCATCATGAATAAAAGATAAATGATTATGACTGAGGGAGTGTTGTTTCACTGTTGACCCCTGTCTAACCTTCTTTTGCTGTTCCATTTTGGACACAGTGAGAGTGCAGCTGATAAAGTGCAGTTGACATGAATATGATTTTGCTCTCTTTTTATTTTTAGTAAAACTTTTAACTTTCTTGTAAAATGTTTAATATATAAATGTACTATATAGTTAATACTAGGCTCAAAAAATTACATGCCTGATACCTGAACAAGCTCAAGAAAAATGATAATAAATAAATAAATAAATAATATGTATTTAAAAGAATATTTATTAAAAACTTGGGGTTACCTGGTGTGTATCTTATTCTTGCTCGGGTTAAAGGGTTAGTTCACCCATTAATGATTACTTTATGATTAATTACTCACCCTCATGACGTTCTCCACTCCTAAGACCTTCGTTCATCTTCGGAACACAAATTAAGATATTTTTGATTAAATCCGATGGCTCAGCGAGGCCTGCACAGACAGCAATGGTACTTCCTCTCTCAAGATCCATAAAGGTACTAAAAACATATTTAAATCAGTTCATGTGAGTTCATTGGCTCTACCTTAATATTATAAAGCGACGAGAATATTTTTTTTGTGCGCCAAAAAAACCCCAAAATAACTTTTGACTTTTTAACAATATCTAGTGATGGCCGATTTCAAAACACTGCTTCTTGAAGCTTCAGAGCTTTACGAATCGAATCAGTGGTTCAGAGCGCCAGAGTCACGTGATTTCAGCAGTTTGGTGGTTTGATATGCCATCCGAATCACTTATTCGACTCAAAAGATTCATAACTCTCCGAAGCAGTATTTTGAAATCGGCCATCACTAGATATTGTTAAAAAGTCGTTATTTTGTTTTTTTTTGGCGTACAAAAAATATTCTCGTCTCTTATAATATTAAGGTAGAACCAATGTAGTCACATGAACTGTTTTAAATATGTTTTTAGTACCTTTATGGATCTTGAGAGAGGAAGTACCATTGTTGTCTATGCAGGCCTCGCTGAGCCATTGGATTTAATCAAAAATATCTTAATTTGTGTTCCGAAGATGAACGAAGATCTTACGGGTGTAGAACGACATGATGGTAAGTAATAAATGACATTATTTTCATTTTTGGGTGAACTAACCCTTTAAGCCTGATCTGCCTTCTTTTGAACTTAGATTCTCAGAACTGATCCATGAAATCTATGAGCCGGCAAATAAGGGTTGTGCCATGTTGTGAAGTCCAATTGGTGGTGATTGGTAATTTGGATGAAATATGTGTACTGTGACCCCTGAAAGCATCACTGCTATGCCAGATCAGATTATGCGTATGCTGATGGCTTACCCTATAAAATAACCTGTTTGCAGTGGCACAACAATCAAGTTTCCATGCTAGTTATTTTCCAACATAGCTGAACACTCTGGTTTGGCAGCTGGAACTCAAACAACACAATTTTTTTTCAGTGTCATGCTGTGTTTAGTCAAGTGTTCTTTGTTGTATTATCACTCACTTGATAAACAATTTTATCCAAAGGCACTTTCCACCATTTGAGAAACAGTGCCACTTTAACTCTCCGAAATGGCTTGGATGCAAAAAAACAAGACTTGGGATTGTGAGTGAGTACATGCTGTTTTAAGGTGTTTGCTGTTGTTCTGCACAAATTGCCTGAATTTGCAGTAATGATGGATGTAATGATGTTTGCAGTAATGATCTCACATACCAATTAAAAACAAAAAAAACAAAAAGAAAACTATATATATACAAAGTGAAAGCCTTAAAAGCAGGTTTTGTTGAATTTCAGCACTATATTGCAGGATTTAGAGACCCACTGACATCGAAATTGGATCTTTGTAGATTTTAGTTCATGAGACAATCTCTATGTTAGTATACACCTAAAAGTTGATTATGCAGTATGATATATATATAGTACAGTTGAGCTCAAAAGTTTACATACCCCTTGCAAGAATGTTAATCATTTTAACAAAAGAAGGATCATGAAAATTGCATGTTATTTTTTATTTAGTACTGTCCTTAATAAACTATTTCACATAACAGTTGTTTACATAAAGTCCACAAGACAAAAAAAAATAGCTGAATTTATAAAAATGACCCCATTCAAAAGTTTACATACCCTTGATTCTTAATACTGTGTCATTACCTGGATAATCCACGGCTGTTTTTTTTTGTTTTGAGATGGTTGTTAATGAGTCCCTTGTTTGTTCTGAGCAGTTAAACTGAGCTCTGTCCTTCAGAAAAATCCTCCAGGTCCTGCAGATTCTTCAGTTTTCCAGCATCTTCTGCATATTTGAACCCTTTCCAGCAGTGACTGAATGATTTTGAGATCTATCTTTTCACACTGAGGACAACTGAGGGACTCAGACAAAACTATTACAAAAGCTGCAAACATTCACTGATGCTCCAGAAGGAAAAACGATGCGTTAAGTGTCAGGGGTGAAAACTTTTGAACAAGAAGTTGATGTGCAAGTTTTTTTAATTTTGTTTAAAGAACATATTTTTTCATTTAGTTCTGCCCTTTGGAAGCTACAAAAGATACTTACATGTTTCCCAGAAGACAAAAAAAGTACAGTTTATTCTGTTCATCCAATTCAAAAAGTTTACATCCCCGACTCTTAATGCGTTGTGTTTCCTTCTGGAGCATCAGTGAATGTTTGAACCTTTTTTAATAGTTGTGTTTGAGTCCCTCAATTGTCCTCAGTGTGAAAAGATGGATCTCAGAATTATATAGTCACTGCTGGAAAGGGTTCAAATATGCAAAAGATGCAGGAAAACCAAAGAATTTGCAGGACCTGGAGATTTTTTCTGAAGAACAGAGCTCAGTTTAACTGCTCAGAACAAACAAGGGATTCATGAACAACCATCTCAAAACAAACAAACAAAAAACAGTCGTGGATCATCCAGGTAATGACACACAGTATTAAGAATCAAGGGTATGTAAACTTTTGAATGGGGTCATTTTTATAAATTCAGCTATTTTTTTGTCTTGTGGACTTTATGTAAACAACTGTTATGTGAAATAGTTTATTCAGGACAGTACTATACGGTATTAAACAATCAATTATTATTATTATCATCGGTTAAAATGACCAATAAATTAATGAAAATGTTTGTTTTGTCTATTCAAATTTCAATAATCAAAAACAATCAAGTAAATTTAATAAAATGATTATGGATTAGATGACAACTTTTATTTAATAATTTATTAAAATTCAGAAATTCTGGTTTGATTTAATTCTTCTGGCTTTTATTATTTAATACAAATATATTATCAAAAATGATGGTAATGAAATTAACTTTTTATCCTTTTAAGTTTTGGGTGCTGCACAACAGAGATTCACTAAATTAAAGCATGGACAAAAATTAAATTCCTTAAATAATATTTAAATAAATTGCATTATTATTATTATTAATATTATTATTATTATTTTGAGAAGTACATTCTATTTTACAATCATAATGTATTTCTGTCAATTTCTTCAAGTTAAAAACTGGTCTTTTATTTTGACGGGATGTAGTGAAGAGCTTTGAGTTTCAGTGCATTTGACAATGGGTTTTTCTCAAATAAATGATGAAATGCTCATTAAGCGTTATCTCAGAGCAACCTTTGATATGTTTGTGTTCATGTCCTCAGATAACGAGATGGCAAACACTGAAAAAAAACAATAAGAGTGTTGCGCATACTTAAGTAGTACACGAAACGGCGCAGCTCATTCACACAGACAGACACGCAAAACAAACAGATATATTTATACAGCAGCCTTTTTGCGCTTCAATATTCACAGACCCTGCCCAGACCATGTCGTGATTTGATTTATTGTACAGCTCTGCTTTTGTTTCATTCATCAGTCCATCATATAGTCTTTCTCTCTATACTTTTTAGCTGGTCAGGCTGGAAGTGGAAGACCAGCTGGCCATCCAGCTAAACCAAATAAGGACGGTTTAAGCTTTGTTTTTGTTTCTCTCTCTCTTTTCTTTCCCTCCCAGCAGGGTCTGCCTAGGAATAGAAAGTACCATATCATGGTGTTTTGTAAAACACATTATAGGATGTAATAATAATAATAATAATAATAATAATAATAATTTATTTACTTATTTGCAAACTCAAAAATATGTGTTGTACATAGAAGATATTGCACATGTTAATTTTTTATCTCTGGTCCCTATGAAGTTGTGTGTGTGTGTGTGTGGATATTCCCTACAAAATGGCCCCATAAGGATAGTAATACCAGAAATAGGGACATTTTTTGGTCTCCAAGAGGAAAGCTTTAGTAAGTCATACTAAATGCATTGTATGTTGTTTTTTTTTTTTTTTTTATAAATTAAGTTGGCTTGAGAAAGCCATCTTTTCTTCTTCTTCTTCTTCTATTATTATTATTATTATTATTATTATTTTGTATCTAATTTGTATATAAAATAAAGTTGTTGTTGTTGTTGTTTTTTCTTTTAGGGGTTAAGGTGCATTAGTTAGACACATTCCTGGGTCAACATATTTTGTTGATTCTGGAACAGCATTCCTGTCCGAAAATGTAGTCCTATCCCTACCCATAAGTTATCCCTAAAATCAGAGGGAAATGGTAAATGAATAACACAGATATGGAAGCACCTAACCCTGGTTGTAAGCCTAAACTTGACCCTCAAATCTGATATAAAAACATATATGAAATGTATATAAAAACAGTAAAAATCAATGGAAAGAGAACCTATTTAGATAGCTCAGTAAACGTATGTGGGCATGCAGTTGTTTGAAAGATTATAAACTGTTCTTTGGGTGCAGAAGATAAGAATTCAAAGCTATGTGGCATCATTCCTTTCCCATAATGTCTTAAAACATCATTTTTCCTTTCAGAGGAACTTGTATTGTGTTGATAGATACCCATATCAGTGAAGCAGCAATAGTGTAGTTAGACTATGAGAAATTGAAGAACAAAAAAAATGGAGCATTCCTGTTTATTTTACTCAAATTTTACTTCACTGCTCACAGTGAGCACTTGTTTTTCAGTACAGAAAGCCTTTCTGCCTCATGTTTTTGAGCGAAGAATGAGAAAAAGAAACAAGCAATCAAACAAACACCCACAGCATCTGTAGACACACCTCCACCCGTTCCACCTGCACTAACGTACACGTGGCCCGTCACTTGCTCTCCACACGTGTTTGATGGCAGCGTGCACCGTGATTGATTCTTGATGGGCGGTACAGCGTGGCTGCTGTTTTTAAATCCCGATCAGATTTGCTTACGCTGCCATTTTTATCGCCTACAGCCAACAGCTGACACCGCAGGTACCTCCCCTGCCTGGTTGTGTGTGTGCACGAGCCGCCGCAAACGCTCTAAGTGCTCCCGTTTAATAACAGACGGTGATAATTTAAGATGCATCGGTGGAGAACAGAGCACAAATCACGGCGGTGACGGCTCCGTGGAGACAAAATGGAAGGAAGGGCAGTAGAGAGATAAATCACACTAGGAGGGAGGAAGAAAAAAAGAACAGGAGAAGTAGATAGGGATGAAAACAAGGCCTTCCTGCCGTGGCATGTTTGTGTGTGCGTGCGTTTGTATGATCAGTGATGAACAGACTGTGATGTCTCTAGTGAACGCTAGGCACAGCACATGCTCCCTCCTGAACAGTGTTTACAATGATCATTACTGCTTCACTGCCATTATAATGATGACCACAGAGACTAGTCTGGTTCTCCCTTTGAGACGTCTCTCTCTGTCTGTCAATGACCCACTCATACAGAACCTAGTGGGCCTGCTGGTGCTTTGGACCGAGGAGGTCTGGAATACCTGGAGAAAGCTATCAGTTAGCGTTTCTGTTTATCTTATTTGCAGTTGCTCGAGAGGTGGGGCGTTATATAAATCTGTTTTATGCTTTTTGGTGGAAATCTTGTTGAATACTCAAAAGAGCTGAGATTAAGGGTATTTTTATTTAGTCAACGATAACAAAAACAAAGACATTTTCACATGTTGTTTTTGTTAAATGTTTAAATTAATAAATAAATTGTAAAAAAGAAAAAAAAAAGAAAAAAGTGGTTTCGTTTTGCACTTTCTTGTCAACTGAAATATTGCCACTGAGTAAAGTTAATAACCATGACATGACAAAATTTAAAGGATATTCTCATCAAAAGACAAATTAGAAAGATTTAAACTGTGTAAAAAATGAACACTGCATACATTGAAGAGCACTTCCAAAAGAAATGGGCTACCTGTAAAACACCAACTGTAATATACTGTAATATGTTTGCTTGCCAAGATGTCCAAAAGGTGTAGTTACAAGGCTGCATTTACACTGCAAGTCTTAGCCTAATGCACAGATCCGATCTTTTGACCATATCCGATTTTTTTTTTTGGACGACGTGCTTACATTTCTTTTAAAAGTGACCTGTATCCGATGTCTGCATTTTACACTGCACTTGGCAAAACGAACCAAAAATAGCATATATGACATCACAAATGCATTTCAATAGTACATTGAGTTTAATTTATTGACATGGAATAGATATATACCTTTTTAACGCAATAGTTACATCCATACATCAAAATCATACAAATTCTTCACGACAGCTTACGTACGCAGCTCTGCTGGAATAATTAATACTCACTTGAAAGATATTTGTTAAACATGTCACAGCTTCTGGGTTTGAATTTGCCGTCGTATAGTTTTTTTACTCATTAAAACCAGATTCGTTCATCAGTGATCAATGGATATCAAGGGCAGGTACAAGTCTGTGTGCTTTTTATTTTGTGGTTTCAATGGAACAAATGGGTAGAGTCTCCACAACGGGTTAGGGTGACAACAGCGGCAACGAGCACTCAGTGTGACTTCAAGAGCAACACATTTCAATGTCAGATTGCCTTTTATTTAACACAAACAAATTAAATTAATACTCTGCCAGTCAACTAGAGATGTTCCGTTTGTTATAGGTATGTCTGTACCGTGAAATGTTAAAAAAACCTTACTTTTCAATGACATTTACAGGGGAATATCCGATCTGTCCGCTTACACGGCAGGTGCAAACGCACGTATCCGATTCATATCTGATTTATTTCCACATATGAATGAGGCCTGAAACTGATCCGTGAATATTGGAATCCATGCGCTTTTTTCCTGCTTACACGGTCGTGGCTCATATCTGATCTGTGCCACATGGGAGGAAAAAATCAGAATTGGGTCACTTGAACCATGCAGTGTAAATGGGTATAAATGGCCTACATGTATGGGCTATTCTAATCAGTCTTAGGGCCCTATCGTACACCCGGCACAATGCGACACCAGGCATGCTGGTCTGAAAACGAGGTGTTTTCAGGCACATTGTTGCCGTGTTGCTATTTTGAGGCAACTGAAAACGACTGTGCCATTGACCAACAAAAACCTGGTCTACAGTCAATTTTTTTTTTTTTTTTTTGTCATTTAAAGGGTGCGTTATTAATATTTGCCTATAGAGGGGTGCAGAACGCCTTACACCAGGGGTCAGCAATTAAGTTTGGCATCAGGCCAAAAAAAAAATTCGCCAATAGATGGCGGGCCAGAACATAGTCAAAGGATAATTTAAGAAATTAATTGAAAAATGCAACTAGAATTGCCTGTGACATACTGTTACAGTGTCTTTTGTAACTGGTATTGAGCTGTTACTCTGTGTTAAATCCTGTAGTAGGACAGTCATTAACAAAAAGCCACATTTGTGTGGCGGTGTCTGGGTTTTACACTGGATAAATTAATGTAACCTGGCAACTATCTTCATTCACCAACTTGCAACACAGACCACCTTGCTAAAACACACATATATGGGAGATGCAGAATGGATAAAAAATAACTTGAATAAGCCCATTAATGGCATGTTTGAGTCATGCTCTTAACGAACTGTTTTATTTCCTCTTTCCATATTGTGAATAATAAATGTGTAACATTTTAATTTGCTTGTTACACAATAGATCCTAACTTATTTTAATAATTATTTGACGTAGCCTACTATAACTTTTACACTCAGAATTATTCCTTGGCATCCTCACGTACTAAACTGCATTTTTTAATTGTTTGCATGCTGGAGGTATGCTATTACGTCGTGTGCAGACGTTAACATTTAAATAGGGCATACAAAGAAGTATGGAAAGACAACTATGCGTTCATCCTTTCCCTTGCTTTGTGAATGCAAAGCCTGCAAAGCCGGTGTGTCTTATCTGCTACGAAGTTGTCGCTGTTTTCAAAGAATATAACACCGACACCGGACGCGAGCGGCACGACGCGACGCTACAAGAGATAATAGAACTCATTATAATGATATTGTCTACACTGGATGCGGCGCGGCACAACACGTTACATTCCTGAGAGTAAACGGATTCCCCGTTCTGTCCAAGTGCTTTGCAACGGTCGGTTTGTCGCGTTCAGTGTAGACAGCTTTTAGCTGTTGCAGCGATGTGCGCCTTGTGTAGACACGTTGATTATATTAGACGGCACCAAGAGACGAAGATCTATTTCAGAACCAGCCCCTATCAAAATAATCTGGCTGCGGGCGCGGGCCAGATATTATTGCTGGCGGGCCAGTTTTGGCCACTGCCTTATGGTGCGTTCACACCAGACGCGAATGAGGCGT
The DNA here is from genome assembly GCA_037950665.1 of Hypophthalmichthys nobilis. Classification (NCBI taxonomy): domain Eukaryota; kingdom Metazoa; phylum Chordata; class Actinopteri; order Cypriniformes; family Xenocyprididae; genus Hypophthalmichthys; species Hypophthalmichthys nobilis. The sequence continues at coordinate 13,791,710 of CM075491.1, read as the reverse complement.
TAAGCGCGAGTGATTTACATGTTAAGTCAATGCAAAGACGCAAATTGACATCCTGCGGCGCGATTCGCGCGAATGAGGCGTCGCGAATTGAGCGTTTCGAGTGAATCGCGCAAGTTGAAAAATCTGAACATTGCCGAAAATTCGCGCCGCGTTAACCAATCAGGAGCTTGCTCTAGTAGTGACGTGATTACGACGTAGTGAGTGGAGGCAGAAATCCGAAACAACAATGGAGGACAAAATCATCGTCGCTGTACTATACATCTTCATAGAAACAGGAATAAAAAGGATCTTGCTTGGAAGAAAGTGAGTGAGGAGGTCGGACAATCTGCTAAGTTGTAAAAAACGGTCTTTAATCAATTTGAGCTATATATATATAGATACATATTGAGACTACAAGCTAGCTAAAGCCGGCATATTTGAGCTGTATTTTACAACTACTTTCCCGCTGACAAGTTGTGTTTATTCAGAGGAAGTGTGCAGAAAGAAGTGGAAGAGTCTGAGGGACACATATTTAAAGGAGAAGGAGAGCCCCTCTCATGACGTGAATTAGCGTCTGTTGTGAAGTGAATTTCACGCGCGAATGAAGCGAGTAAACTCAAAATGTTCAAGCGTCCAACTATGCGCGAATAGCGCGATTTATTCGCGCAAGTCGCGTCTGGTGTGAACGCCCCATTACACTATGCTTGTTACACACACAGGGGCGCAGCAGCACACAAACCTGCCAAATATTAAAAATAGAAGGATTACAATGTAAAAGATTATTGTGTACGTAAAAATAAAAATGCCTACATGTCATAATGGAGAGTCATTGCATGTATCAGAATTACCTATTTGTAGTAATGACGAATGAAATGAGAATCTGATTGGTTTATTGCATGTTACGCCCAAAACACACCCCTGACTCATTAAGAGAAAAGGTACAACCCTTTTGGACCACGTGCCTGGCCCGCCGACTATTTTTTCCGTTGTTAAACTAGCAAAAGTGGACACACCCCAAGTGAGTGTACCTGCGCCATGCGCTTCTGTCATTAAAATAGGGCCCTAAACTTTACTTTTTGTCTGAAAAGTGAGAAAAAGAATCTGTAGAAAACTGGTAATTTTCTGCCAGGTCATTATCTGTTAAGTTTAAGGAAATTTCTTTTAACTTTAAAACACAAGTCCTTCATATTAACACACTAAATTGGGCCCTATTTTATTGACTTTTCTTAGAATGCATAGCTTCCAGTGCTAATGCTATTGCATGGAGTAAATGAACATGTGTGTGCGCTTACTCTCCCTGCTGGAGTGAGTATAGCCTGTTAGTAAAGCATATCAGTTGTGGCTGTTTGATCAGATGTTGGTGCAGTAAATAGCCAAACTTCTGCTGACAACTGCGATTTGTTTGGTGGACACTATCTTGTTTACGGGCCTCCACGGGGAGGAAAGAGATAAGGGCGTTTTAGAATTCATTAGTGCGAGGCGTTATCGACTGTGTCTCTCGCACATGTAGAAAGTGAGTACTCGCTTTAATTAAAATAACGAACAACAGCACCGCCTTCGGGGGAAGCGGAGGAGATTGATATGGAACTTTAGTCCAACTTCATTTCTCAATAGGAGCATTCGGGACCTCAGAAGTGTGTGCTTTGAAGCCTTTCCCACCCAGAAATGACTTTTCTGATGAAGTACAGGAGGAGGCTGGGAATAGATGAAATTCATATTTGAAGAAGTGTAGCAGGCAGGTGGAGATACCATGCAGATCATTGAGGCAGAGGGAGTTGATTTTAATGGAGCTGCTCTCTCACTCCGCCTTGGAGGTGGCTCTCCGTCGCTCATAAATCATGCTGACCCACTCCTCCGCTCCGTGCGTTTTCTCTCCTTGTTGTAATTTATGGCCCAACAGTCAAATTGCTACAAAAAAAGTCTTTCAATTTATAACTTTTAACCTCTGGACTGAAAACGAGAATTGACGATGAGGCAATTAAAGTGCAAGTGGTTTTTCAGCACACAAATACGCACACGGAGGGATGGCTTTCGTCAGTGAGACGGTGCTTGCCTGAATGACATTATCATATCGATTGTCACATAGTGATGCCAAGGTTTGCTAATATTAGATTAAGTCCCATGTTGCCAGTCGGTCTATTAATGGGGCAATAACTAGCATTTCCCATTAAAATTTGATGAAAGATTAATAATAATGAACATTACTTACGGGGTAGTCATTACTAAATGTCACACGCTGATTTGCAGTATCGACTCTGAGGGCTTCAAAAGCACCGTTTTTTTATAGTGTTTAGCTCGAAATTGAAGTTAATATCCTGTACTTGTTTCACAAGCCAATGTAAGCGGCAGACAGCCAATAAAACAGAGAGCTATTGCGGCAGACAAGAAAAATAAAATGCTACTTTTTATTTGGCCTTCTAAAGTCTATGATCTGCTCAGCCTGTGTTGACGTTCTACTAAAAGGACCGAATCTCACCCGTTGGACACCAGCGGTATGGATGGATGAGTGAGTGAGTGAGTCAGTGATTGATTGACTGAAAGAGATTCCTTCACACAGAGAGAAAAAAGGCCAGAGTGAGGAGAGAGGTGAAATCACCTGAGGTGAGGAAAGGCGAGATCAGAGATGAGGCAATACAAGAAAATAGCAGTGCAAATAGAAGAAGAGCAAGATGGAGATGGAAAGGAAAGGAAGGGTCAAGAGAAGAGAGAGAAGATGAATACCTTCTGCTCTCGACTCTGGTTTGTGTGTGGTGAGTCTGGACAGTGGCCATGGTTTTGGTGGGTGGGATGAGACCATATCCCATTCATGCAGTGATGAGGAGCTGAAAGAACCCTCTGCTCATTACAGTACTGTAAATTAACTTCAAACTAAACATAAGAGATGATATAACTGTGTTTAGACATGATTTAAAGGGAGTGTGCCCAGTTTTTTTTTGTCATGTTTGGGATGCTGCTGTCCTCACCAGGTGTCTTAACTAGCTTAACCAGCAAGACTTTGTTAGTCATGTAATATTGTCTAGGGATGCACAATATTAATATCATGGCTGATTCAATAAGACTTTGTTAAAATCCTATACTACTTTTCTAAACAAATTAAAACACTAAAATCAATCATTTTAAATGCTGCAGCTGAATTTGGGCATCAGAACATAATGTCCATTAGGTTGAAAGGTTGAGGTCGGTAGAATTTAAAAAAAAAATTCTGTTTTTGAAAGAAGTCTTTAAAGTACTGTTTTCTCTTTTAAGATATTTATTTATTAACTGGATTAATTCCTGTGATGGCAAAGCTGAATTTTCAGCATCACGTAATCCTTCTGAAATCTAATATGCTGATTTAATAAAAAACTTTTCTTATTTTTATGAATGTTGAAAACATTAAGACAAAACAAAAGAACTGCGTGTAATTAAAATAGAAATCTTTTGTAACATTATAAATGTCTTTACTGACATTTTAATGCACCCTTGCCGAATAAAAGTAATAATTTCTTTAAAAAAAAATCTTACTGACAGTGTTATTAAATTATTCATGTTTTAAAAGATTATTTTCAAGTGTTAGATGATGGCAAAGGTAATCTTAATGTAAAAATTCAGAACTAAAAAAAAAAAAAAAAATGAAACCTCCAATGTCTAATATGGTATCAACATACTTTGCATCCTTAAAGGGTTAGTTCACCCAAAAATGAAAATTCTGTCATTAAATACTTACCCTCATGTCGTTCCACACCCATAAGACCTTTGTTCATCTTTGGAACACAAATTAAGATATTTTTGATCAAATCCAATGGCTCAGTAAGGCCTCCATTGCCGGCAAGATAATTAACACTTTCAATGCCCAGAAATCTACTAAAGACATATTTAAAACAGTTCATGTGACTACAGTGGTTCAACTTTAAAGTTACGAAGCGACGAGAATACTTTGTGCGCCAAAAAAAATAAAATAAATAAAAATTACGACTTTATTTAACAATATCTAGCGATGGGCGATTTCAAAACACTGCTTCATGAAGCTTCGAAGCTTTACGAATCTTTTGTTTCGATGAACGAAGATCTTACAGGTGTGGAGCGACATAAATGTGAGTAATTAATGATAGAATTTTCATTTTTGAGTGAACTAATCCTTTAATGTTGTGTCTCCAAAAATGCTTCATCATCACAAGCACACATTAACAGTGTATGATGCAGCTGACCATGTGATAAAAACAAATTAGTCAGGATGAAAGAAATATTTGATTTGTGAAATCTTATTAGAAAGACAATTATTTATGAATGGATATTTTTGACAAACAAATACTGAATGAGTGTGGAAATGATGTGGACTGTAAAAAGACATGATGTGAAGTGTTCCTTTCACATATGATCTAAAGTGGCTAATATATGTGTGTTCAAAACGTCAAGATGTCATATTATCATACTAATGCATCACAGACAAAAAGTGTGATTTGACCAGCTGGATGTCTCTTCCATGGAGTCTTACCTGAAGTGTGACATAAAAACGTTCAGCGTATTGATTGGTCAGCAGAATTTGAGAGGTGACAGCATATATTGTTTATCATCCGGCCTTGATTGCTCAGCCAGATGGCTGCAGTGACGTGCAGAACACACATCACACACAAGCTCATCACACGCTCTCTCTTTTTCACACACACTTTCTCTCTCACACATACACACCCACACACCAACCCTGGTACACTTTATGCATACTCTGATGCACTTTCTCAATATGCCAGTTGTCACTGCAAGTTACTGTGGCAGTGTTTTGCCAGCTGCTTACCCATCCGTTGTAGCTTTTATCTTTTTTCTCTTCTTGGTTCTCAGTCAGAGGTCACATGTGTCAGACACTTCCCCATTAATCTTAATTCTGTCAGGTGTAATGCTCTGTAATATCTCTCTTCCATCTCCGTCATTTTCTTACGTAGTAACAGCAGGGTTCAGCAAAATTCAGAATTTAAGAATTGTCTGTCTTTTGTTTCATGAGTTGGAGTTTGAATGAGAATGACATTAAGAAGAATTTACTTTATTTAAGAAATTTAAAGAAATTAAACACGGTCACAACAGAGAAAAAAATAATAATTACATTTTTAAAGGTGCACTCAGTATTTATTTATTTATTTATTTAATTTTAGTATGTTACACTGATATGGTAATAGTCTGAGATCTTGTAGCCGATTAATTTATTTCACGATCAAAAGTGTCTGATAATGGGGGCTACGGAGATGAAACAAATTGCTCTAAGCTGGTCATGTGATGTTAACCATTTGGCCCATTTGAGGCATTCTGCTCCATGTAAATCACATATATCATCTCTTAGTTTTAACTAGTTTAAACAGATTTTACAAAAATACAGTTAATTTCTTTACCTGTAATACTTTTAATGAGAAAAAAAATAGTGCACCTTTAATTTTGACAAATTATATCATATTTAAATCATAAATATGATATAATTATATGATAATTATATTATATTTATTCCCTGATATGTATAAATCAGTTATGAACATTTAACACAAGTCAAAAAAATGTGTATATATATATATATATATATATTCTTGTACTTTGTTAAATTGAAATTCGAGTTGCAATTCTGCATCATGTTTTCTACCTCAATTAAAATTAGGTACTAAATTCAGGAACTGAACTCTAACTCAACTCGGAATGATTCACAGATAAGATTCCATAAATCCAATTTTTCTTTTCAACTTTATATGTTTAAAAAACTTGTTTTGGAAAAGGTTAGTCCATGTTTCTCTGCTTGCCTATAATTTTACTTATAGGAATACTTTACCATGTTGTTGTTTACCATATAGGGCATCATGGCAATCTGACACCCTAAGATTTAAAAATGTGATGAAATATTTAAGAAATTGCATTCATGTTGTACCCACAGTTCAAACACTGTGTGAGCGAAAGAACAGCAATCAAACACTGGGACCTGGAAGAGTATTCAGATAGAATACTCAACATGATCCTCACCCCAAAACCAGCCGCCTCACGAGAGTGACCTACTTTATGCTCTCTTAGTTTTAACAGGGGCTCAGCTGTCATCCTGTTTTGTGTCATTGCAAAGAGTTACATTAGAATCAAACTTCTGACCACAGTTCTATTTATCTCACTGGTCTCACAGACACCCTCTGATCTGTAAAAAGTTACCCATCAGTGAAGCAGAGGTGTTTGTTTTATGTTCAGAGTTGTTCTGTCTTACATAATTTGGCTGAGGTTACACACATATGTTACTGCGGCTCTTGACTCCGGAATGCCTATTTGAAACAGTTCTTGCTGTGAATTGACACATTCACTGTGGTAGGCCGTTGTTCTGAGAGCACCATGACACCAGTCGTAATGAGAATACATGGTATTCAGTTGCTGAGACTCTCGCTCTCCAAAAGTAGAATTGGTTTTGAGCCTTTGGAAGGTCACATTGCAATGCTGTCCCACTTTACTGACACAATTAAACATTGTTAGGATGGCTGCTCTAAAAAAATGTACACCCCACACACACACAGTCACTTCTTGTTTTTCTTCTGCTGCTTTTCAGTTATCTTCTCTCACACTGGCTGAAAAGCATTACAAAGTAATTAGGATGGAATTGTTAGAATAGCTAGATGACTACCTTCCCTGTTAAGAAAAATGGTTCTAAACAGTGCCAAATTAGGGTTCTTTGGCTTGCAACAATAGCAGAACCCTTTTTGGTGGTAAATAGAACCCTTTTTATAAGTTTCCATAAAGAACCATGCTTTGAAAGTGCTATGGGACCTCAATAGTGTGATTAAAGGTGATTGGTAGGAAACCAGTTACAATTTGTAGACAATTTGTAGACATTTTAAGAAAGGAAATAATTTACCTGTTGAGAATGTGTTGACAGTCTATGCAATTGAATGGCTAAGCTCCGGAAAACCAGTAATGATGTGGCTTTGACAGTTACAGATTTGAAAAAAACAAAAAGGCGGGAAAAATGAACCCTGAACTCTAACACAAAGAACCATTTCAGCATGTAAAGGGTTCTTCAGGGTCATGCGGTTCTAAATAGAACTGTTACTACGTGTAAAGGACCTACAAAGAACCATCTTTTTTTAGAGTGTATTTTCTCTCACAAAATATAAAGATTTGGTTTTTTTTTTCTTTGTTGAGTTGTTATTAAAAACCAATAATCTGTCGATTTAAAATCTCTAGCAATTAGTTCATATGTCAAATTTGTTAATTTTATTTCTGACGGGGTAAAAAGTGCTAAAGTAGCTGCGCTGCATGTCAAAATATGATGAAACACCAATCACTTTTCGACAGCTTTGGTGGTTATAAGGTAACAATTTATAGGTTTGACACATCCCCCCAGTATACAGTATAGACTGTTTGTCCTTATTCAAGTTGTTTAAACTCTTAAACCATTAATTTTTATTAATTGATATAAAAAAAAATGTAATTTCTATGTGTGATTCTTACATTTAAATATTGTTTGTTGTACTTCCTTAACTTTTTCCCCCGCCATTAACAAGATTTTTCTGTCATTTATGACACAATGCTTTCCCGCCATTTACAAGTTTTTCCGGCAATCCTTGTTTTCACTCGTATACAGTAGGGGCCACTGTTACAAATCTAAATCCAAAGATCCAAAAACAAGCAAAGAAGACGATCTATGTAAACTAGAAGGAGCGGATATAAGTTAGCTAATGTGATCATCAAACATTCAACGGCATATAAATCAACGTTACTGAGAGAAATGTCAAACCCACAAAGAGGTATTGGACTGTGAAGTTTTGGGGGCATTTTGGACTTGATATACTCCATCTACATTTACATCATCGTTGTGAATCCGATCTGGATAAAGTCTTTGACAAAAGAGCAGAGGCTCTGTTTTTGCTTTAAATATATATGTATATTTATACAACAAAATATTCTCAGTGCCATGAAAATTTTGTGAAAATGATCAAAAATACTGGCGCTGGTTGGCAGCTTATTTAGAAAATGCTGATGGGGTAAGAGTTAAATTCAAATTTGAGTTGCAATTCTGTATTAAGTTTTCTGCCTCAATTAAAATTACAAATCGGGAACTGAACTACAAACTTTATTCTTAATGATTCACAACCCTGATTCACAGATTGCATAAATTTTTTTTCTTTTTTTTCTTTTTTTTTCTTTTTTTTTCTCCCTTTCAATTACACATATAAAGGTTAGTTCATGTGTTGCTTTGCTTAATTTACTTGTAGGAATAGGAATACTTTTTTTTTTTTTTTAATCATAGTGACATCCCAGTATCCAGTATAGACAGTTGTCTTTAGTCAAGTTGTCTTTAGCTTTATCCATTCATTTTTAATAGTTGTTATTAAAATGTTATTTCTTACAGGGCAGTGTTAGGGTGTTTGGTTTTTTTAAGTGATTATATATTTTTCTGTTTTTTTTTTTCGTTTTTTTTTTTCATTAATAAATCTATGGCTGTACTAAACACAATAATTAGTATTCATACAGAGCAGGCAAACTTTAGAAACACAAATATTTGCTGTCCAATAGAGGACAAAGAGAGATGGTGACTGAGCGAGCAAGGGAGCGATTGCAAAAGATAAAGAGACTAGTCTGTCCTCTATTTGTGGGTAATTAATGTCTTCACTTTGCCAAACCATTTTGCTAGATATCTACATGGGGACCTTACACAAAGTTGTTGAAGGGGGATGCCTTCCTCAGATAAGAGTGATATTGAATTATCTGTGAATGAGATTACCATCAAGGGCTTCAGAGTTAATCAGCATATCGATTCTGATGGCGTTTAGTATGCTAATCAGGGTGAGGTGTGCCACTCCCTCTCTTTACAGGCACACAGAGGCCAGACAGAGAGGAATGGAGAAAATACATTATCTATTGCAGTACATTGCGCGGTACTTTCCATGACCTTTACAAGGTTGTGAAACAACGGCCTGACTTAACAAATATAGATGACTTCATTAAAGAGCTTAAAGAGAACATTTCCACACATGTCTTGGGCATGTAATTGATGGTATGTGTGAGCGTGTCTGTATGTGGGTGTTTCTTCAAATATGGGCACTTTTACGCACTTCAGTGGGTTGACTTTTATTAAAATAACAGATTTCTTGACTACATTTTTCTTTTTGTAAAATTATATTCTAAAAATATTAAAATCCACTATTAAAAATTATTGCATTTTAAAAATTATATTAAATTCTAATAATTTTCCATATAATTGTGTCATATTTTGTAGTGTGAAAATATTATGAAAATATTATTTTTTTAAAAAGTTAGGATACATCAAAATGCTAGCTATGAAATTAGCCTTAGCAAGACAGAAGTCAGCCATTTTATTACAAAACTGTTTAAAAATTTAATTTCCACCACCGTAATTTACACAGTGCACAATTTGAGAAGTGGTGGAAATGACATTGATATTTTCCTGTGATGTTGTGCACTGGGTTAAAAAGTGCCTATAGTTGAAGAAACACACTAATTCTGGGAAATCACAGAAAAAAATCGCTTAGGATTATGATGTTAAAGTGACTAAGGTGTTGTTTATGAACGCACGCTCACACACATACACGCACAAGCGCTAGAGTCTAATTTGTCTGCGAGTCTGCTCAATAAAGATAACAGAGCTTCTAGCGGCTGAAATGAATTTGTCTTCCCTTCACACCAGTATTGTCAGCCATGTCCACTAATTTGCTCACACATTCCTTTCAGACCACTGTAAATCCTTATTACGTATATATATATATATATATATATATATGTGTGTGTGTGTGTGTGTGTGTGCGTTGCCGAGTAGAAACAGCTCTTATTCACAGAAACAAATATGAATCCCATTAGCTCATGAAACAAGTTTTAAACCAGCATTTGCCAGAATAAAATTTGGTTGGGAATGTATCAGATTTACAGCGGATTTATTTTAACACAGTGCCTACTTGTGCTGACGTTCAAGGATTTCACCGCTAAAACTCGTACACTCGACACACAAACCCGTGCGGTGGGAAAGATGGATCACGGTGTTCAAAGACTCCTACGAGAGGGGTCATATGACAAAGGATTTGCTCTCTTTAAGCTAATAAGCACAAGAAAGTATGAGAAATGAAAGCAAATGACTTTGAGGATTTAAAGGGAGGAGGGGCGTCCTTAATCACAAACACTTCCCCTCCCCGTGCCACTGTGGGTCTTTCTTCTTCCTCCTCAGCCTATTGCTTTCTTCCTCATCCCTCTCTTAATTCCTCTCCCCCTGTGTTCCAGAGAGGGAGTGAGGATCTCCCAGGGGCTTCTCACATCTGCTTTGATCAGGGTGTCAGCGTGAGTGTGTCTGTGTGTTTCTCGTTGGTACGTGTGTGTGCTAAATAAATCATTTACACTATGAGTACCCCGCTAGCTTTCAGGCCTCTCTAAAGACTTACATCATGCAGTGCCACAAGGACATTTTTTGAATCCCGCATCTGCGGGATTGACAATGGTTTGGATGGCCCCCTGTGGCGTTTACTTCTTGCTCTCTGTCATTAAACACTTCCTCTCTAGAGGAACAACCCAGGAATGAACAAATCTGATGTCATATCTATAAACATTGGGTAATTTGAGTTGTCTTTGATACCGAGTGTGTGTGTGTATCCAAGGATCTCGCCATATTAGGGCCGTCTGGGTGTGTTATCTAGAGACGTGTTACTGACAGGCAAGTCAGCAACATGGTGCAACACCTTGTACTCCTGTGCAAACAGATTTTGGCTTCAGAGAGAAAATTGCTGTAAGTGGAATTCCAGAGTTTGTTTCATAAATCTTGCTCTCGTCAGTCAGCAAGTGAGGTGATAGACTCATTACTAACCCTTATAATAGCCTAAGAAAAACATTGAGATTGTCATGAAATCAGCTTATCACACCTTGTTTTTTTTTTTATTTTAATTCCTTACGTTTATATAGCACTTTTCTGGGTACTCAAAGCGCTTTACATACAGAAGGGGAAATCTCCTCAACCACCACCAATGTGCAGCATCCACCTGGATTATGCAACGGCAGCCATATTGCGCCAGAACGCCCACCACACACCAGCTTATTGGTGGAGAGGAGACAGAGTGATGAAGCCAATCAGTGTATGGGGATGATTAGAAGGCCATGGGCAAATTTGGCCAGGATGTCGGGGTTACACCCTTACTCTTTTCGAAGGACATCCTGGGATTTTTAACGACCACAAAGAGTCAGGACCTCGGTTTAACGTCTCATCTGAAGGACGGTGCTTTTTGACAGTATAGTGTCCCCATCACTATACTGGGGCATTAGGACCCACACAGACCACAGGGTGAGCACCCCCTGCTGGCCTCACTAACACCTCTTCCAGCAGCAACCTTGTTTTCCCTGGAGGTCTCCCATCCAGGTACTAACCAGGCTCAGCCCTGCTTAGCTTCAGTGGGCAACCAGTCTTGGGCTACAGGGTGATATGGCTGCTGGCCATTTTGGCTTTCAATGCTGTTGGCTTAATATAAACATCAGTGGGTGTAGGCTGTCTCACAGTATACTTATATCACTTTCTGGTTCCAAAATTTCATCTGATGCAAATAGTTCAGGTGTGAATAGAGTCCTGTTTTCTCTATTGCCCATTTTAGATCAGTTTTATTTTATATACACTACTGTTCAAAAGTATGGTGTGGTTAAGATTTTTAAAAATGTTTCTTATAAAGTAATTTATGCTCACTATGGCTAAAAATACGGTCAAAACTATATTAGGGTCCACACCAACAAACGATAACACAGTTTATTCTAAGTGCACGCTGCAGGTTTGTCATCTGCCGCTTTAAATGCTCAAGCTCTTTAAAGCGGAATGGATTCTGATTGGCTGTCAATGTTATTATTGAATTGAACTGAATACCTTTATTGTCATTGTATACTTCTATACAACGAAATTAATACTACTACTCTGCTGGGGCATTGCGACCAAAAAAATAAAACAAACAACATTTCCTTCTTAATAAATAATAAATAAATCTAATGAAGACTGTAAGATAAATAAGTAAAACACATAATACACACTCACAAGACAGTCGGGACAAACATTCTACTTATTTTGTCACATATTGGATATTGCACATATGTAAATTCAAGACTTAGCATTTAGTGCAGCTATGGCTCTGGGATAAAAGCTATTTTTCAGTCTGTTTGTTCATGATCTGTGTGTTCATTTACTGTCCTGTAGCATCTGCCTGAGGGCAGCAATTCAAAGTGATAGCGTCCAGGGTGGGAGGGGTCCCTAAGGATGTAATGGGCTTTCTTGAGGCAGTTGGAACTGTACAGAGGGGAGAGGGCAGCCAATGATAATCTGGGTGGTGGTGACGACTCTCTGAAGCACGTTCCTCTCCGCTACAGTGCAGCTGCTAAACCACACACAAATACAGTATTAGTGTGCTCTCTATCTATGGAGCATCGGTAAAAAGATACAAGCAGTTTTTTTTTCAGTCAGATGGTTCTTCCTGAGGATCCTGAGGAAGTAAAGTCCCTGCTGTGCCTTCTTTATTAGTGCTGTGGTATTAGCACTACAGGTCAGATCATTCTCAATGTGGATGCCCAGAAACCGGAAGTCTGAAACCCTCTCCACACAGTTGCCGCTAAAGGGTAAGGACTGAATGACTGTTTTATTCCTCCTGTAGTCTATGAACAGCTCTTTGGTCTTAGTGGTGTTAAGGACCACACTATCTATACACCACACAGACAGCCGTTCCACCTCGTCCCGATATGCAAACTCATCTATCTCCCTTCGAGATGCATCCCACAACAGTGATGTCATCAGCAAACTTGACGATGGCATTGCCGGAGTGTGCGGGGATGCAGTCGTGATTATAGAGACTGTAGAGTAGGGGGCTCAGCACACACCCTTGAGATGAGCCAGTGTTAAGGCTGAAGGCTGAGGAGATGCAGTTTCTCGAAAAACACTTCATAATAATGGGTGTCAGTGCCACAGGGCTAACTATAAGTGAGAACTTCAGACAGGGTGGAATGGCGGACCAGGATAGAGACTGGTTGAAGATCTTAGTAAAGACCTTAGTAAAGATAGTCCTTCAGAAAATCTGTCCAGTGATGCCATCCTGCAGCCTTCCTCGGATTCACTGCCCTCATTGTGCGCCTCACCTCTTGCTCCTCCACATTGAAGATGTGGCTACTGTGAGCTGTTTGGTGTAATGTGACTGCCTCAGGAGACTCCACCACAAAACGGGCTAAGAAATGGTTGAACTCCTCTGCCATTGATGCATCACTTTCAGCACCTGAGAGGTTGCTGAATCTATGGTTGGTAATGTGCTGAACCACCTGCCTCGTGTACTATGAAGGTAGTCCTCAATTTTCCTCTTTTTAGCAGCTTTGGCCTCTCTGATACCTCTTTTCAAGTTGGCTTTGGCAACACTGAATTGTGCCCCATCACCAGACCTAAAATCAGTGTCCCTGAGCAGTAGGGGTGTAACGGTTTAGATTACTCACGGTTCGGTTTGTATCACGGTTACAAATAAATAAAGATACAAATAAATAAAGCTTTTCAGGTTTTTCATGTATCCAGTTTACAGGTACAGAATTTGAATAAAGTAGCTAATAAAATGTAAAACAACATTGCATGTAATCTTCACTGTGTAAATTAAATAAAGATCAATCATTATTAATTATTAAGTTACTATTCAGTCATGAGCAATGAGTGATTTCCTTGTCTTATGTTGTTTGATTAACATTAAAAACACATTCAGACAGCAGGAATGCAAGGGCTGCTGTCTCTTTAAGACACATGCCAGAATTAGGAGCAAGGACAAGTGGTCAGACTGGCCCAGGTGTGGTAGTGGTTTAGCCCTGTAGCCCTGTTTGATGTTGGAGTAAACCCTGTCTTGTATATTTGCACCTCTAGTGGCACACTTAACATAATGATGGAATTTAGGGAGCACTGCTTTTAATTCAGCATGATTAAAGTCCCCTGCTACAATGTGTACAGCCTACCAGCTCTGTTGGCTGCTAATGGCATCATATAAATATCCCAGGGCCGAGTTAGCATTAGCATCAGGTGGATTATACACGACAGTTATCATGACCACAGTAAACTCCCGTGGAAGATAAATGGGCCTGAATTTAACAGTCACGTACTCCAGGTCAGGGGAGCAGTGACTGTCTACAGTCTTAGTACATCAGCTGTTGTTAACATATACTCACAATCCCCCTCCATTGCCCTTACTGAATTCTCTGGTCCTGTCATAGCGATGTACTGTACGGACTGCTAGCTCGATAGCCATGTCCGGAATAAATGAAGGAAGCCAGGATTTACTTTTTTTATCACTCATCAGATGGAAATAAAAAAAATCTTTTTTATCGTTATAGTTGAGGTGTGAACTCTGCTATTCTCTTATATTTAGAACGTTTTTTTGAACTATATCTTTTTTTGTGTGAATGGCCCTTTATTCCAGTATATATCCATATGGTGTATGTGCTTTCATGTAGGACACACTAGTGCTAAACTAATACATGAGGTTGTCACACATGATAATAGGTTTTTTTGAGTTATTTATGTCGCTAATTAGAGTCCTTGAAATTATCACATATACTTTGAAACAAAACATTTTTTTTATGATTTCAATTAAATGAACAATGTGATTAAATCAATAGTTTTTCAGTCCTTTCAAAAAAGGTAGGGAAAAAAAGCCATAGTTGAAAAGGCTAAAGTTAAAGTTACCCCCGTGAAAAGACCCACTTCAGCTTAAGAAACAAGTTGTCAAAAAAGAAAGATGCAGAATGTCTGTCACGCAACTAACAATTTTCTCTAATTGGTGAAGGAATAATTTTGTTGCCAAGGATATACAAAATGGGCCCACATGGACTGTTCCAATCACATTGGAGATTAATTTTTGAAATGTCTGCACCCATTGTAACTCCAAGATGTACAGTGTACTGGACTGGAAATTAAATAATAAAAGATATTTTATAAAATACCAGACATCATGAAATGCCAAAAGTGATTAAATTAACAGAAAATTGTTACCCAATTTTCTGAAGTGCTTATTTTGAATAAGTATGCTCTTGAAAGGTACTTGACAGTATTATGCTGTATATAAGGACAAATTTTTCCATGTAGGGGAAAAGAACCCCTTTGGCCGGCTTTTTTGCATGATTTTTTTTTTTTTTCTCAAAGCATTGATTTATTTTTAAAGCAAATTATGTTCCTCTGTCAATATTCAGTAAAAAGAAATAGTTCTTCAAAAAATAAATAAATAAATAAATCTTTTAGCCCTGATGTACCTTATTGTTCCCTTTCAGTCGGTCACGTTCAATGTACGTCAGTAGTGACCGACGGATTGGGATATCGCTAGAGAGCCCTATCACCTTCGAGTGTAAACTAAACGAGCCAATGGATATTGGCGTGCGTGATTAATAGCACCTGCTCTGTCCCGCAGTGCAGATATAAGTACGGATGCAGATGCACACGCACTTTGTCTTTCGCTTCGGAGCCAAGCATTTGTGTTCCTGCAAGATTGCCTTTACTGTGTAAAGCTACGAGTCTTTTGGAGAAAAGAAAGCCTTCTTGTGAAGTCTGTGCTGGTGTTATGGCAATTACAGCGGCGGCCGCGAGCTACAGAGCTCTCAACTGCTGTTTTTACAGCAAAGCTGTCTTTGTCTGGTCGGTTTGCGATTTGGGTCCCGGTTCCTTCTCTGTGTGTGACTGTAGGTGATCAGTGTGTACCTGCAGTCACACCGCGGCTGATCCCCTGTGTGCTTCAGCACAACACAAAGAGCTGTCTCTTTCCCCTTCTAAAAGAGCTTCACAGACGGACAGTGCGTCTTTTTTAAGATGTCATTCCGTCTGTGCGTTTCTGGAGGCGGTCGTTTCCTATCCTCACTGACGGCCACAATCACTTTCTCTCATGTCTGCTTAGTGTGCTGAGACTGTGTTTGTGGGTGGTTCATGTTCTCTCATGAGAGCATGCCCACATTGGTGCGTTGTTCGTCTTGCCTTTCTTGTAAGGGCTTGAGCGCTCAGCGTGCCGTGTGCCGTCGAGCTGCCGGCTGACAGAGCGCGTTGTCATGGCAACCCAGTGCGTTGTTCGGCACTCTAGATACGCGGTCGAGACTTGATAGCCTCAAACGAGGTGGAGTCCCCTCATCTATTCCCTGATCTAGTTTCTTTTTCTGAATCAGAAAAGTGCTACTTTGGTGAATAAGCCAGGGTGACCAGAGGATCACAGTGGGGCAATACCCGCCGAGCCCGGGCCCCTAGGGGCATGGTGCGACGCATACTCGCCTTTCCCCGCCCCCTGTTTTTTAGCCTGGATGTGCATGAAAAACTTGGCAGTATGGAAGCCTTTTGGTGGCAAATATGAAATGCCAAAAGGGCCATAATCTGCATTAAAAGTTTTTCCTCTCTCACTACCCTTGATGGTGGGGTGGCAGTGCTACGGGCACACCACCTCTGCCCTGCATGTGTCTTGGTCCCCAGCGAGTCTGTGGAAGGCCAAAGCACTCATTGCATATGGGTAGTTCTGAGTCAGGGTTGAGCTACGCGTGATGCAAGTCACAGCGCAGGCCCCTGGCCAGACGATGTCCACCATGGTGGTCCAGAAACACCCCTGGCTAGCCTTGCAGAGGTGTGAGAGGTCGTCAAAGTGCGCTTTCTCGATGCTCTCATCTCACAAGCTGGCCTAAAACCCAGCCCGTTCAGCCCGCAGCCAAGCTAGGTGGTTAGCGAGAAACGGTCCTGAAACAGGCGACCTGGAGCAGAGGTAGACAGTTCTTCGGGAGACGATGCCTGCATCGCTCCCTCCCCCGGAGGAGGGCCGGGTGGAGAATTTTTGGTTCCGTTCCGCCGCTGGCTTTCCAGTGTCCAGCATTACCTACGAATTAGAACTGTTCCCCAAGCCTCCAGGTCCCAAGAGGGCGCAGCTGGCAGTGTGTGGTGCTCTGCCTCGGCACTCTCGGCCCCCTCTCACCTTGCCAGCAGGTCCCAGTGTGTAAGTCGGGGCCGCCTTCCTTGCGGCATCTCCCATACACACTGCCACCTCGCAGAGTCCGACCCCACTTCGGGCCGCTATGACGTCCGAGTCGGGTCCCAGTACTCTGCCTCGCTGCCCCACACCAGGTACGTCTGTGGTGCCTTTGGTCCTGCTGGCTCAGAGTCTGGGAGCCTGGTTAGCGCTTCCCAGCCCGTCCTGCTGGCTCATTCGTACCATCAGACTCGGCTATGCGATTCAGTTCGCCTGGCGTCCCCCGGTGTTCAGGGGTGTCCACCCGGACACAGCCCATTGCCAGTTTTATTCCCTGACCGAGGGCACTCTCGGCACGGATGCTCTGGCACACAGCTGGCCCCGGGGCCTACGCAAATATGTGTTTCCCCCAGTGAGCCTACTTGCACAGCTCCTGTGCAAAGTCAGGGAGGACGAGGAGCAGGTCTTGCTAGTGGCTCCGTATTGGCCCACTCGGACCTGGTTTTCGGAACTGGCGCTCCTCGCGACATTCCTCTGAGGAAGGACCTTCTGACTCAGACGGGGCACCCTCTGGCACCCGCATCCGGACCTCTGGAAACTCCATGTCTGGTCCCTGGATGGGACGCGGAGGTTCTAAGTGATCTCCCCCAGTCGGTTGGTTACACTATCACTTCCGCTAGAGCTCCTTCTACGAGGAACCTCTATGCGTTGAAGTGGATCCTGTTCGTCGAATGGTGTTCCTCTCACCGAGAGGACCCCCGATCATGTTCGGTCAGGTCAGTGCCCTCCTTCCTGCAAGAGGGCTTGGAGCGAAGGCTGTCTCCCTCCACCCTCAAGGTGTATGTTGCCGCTATTGCCGCACATCATGATGCAGTCGATGGTAAGTCTTTGGGGAAGCACAACCTGATTGTCAGGTTCTTGAGGGGGGCAAGAAGACTGAATCCACCTCACCCTTCCTCTATACCCTCTTGGGATCTCTCCCTGGTACTTACATCTCTCTGGGGTCATCCCTTCGAGCCTTTGCAGTCAGTGGAGTTAAAAGTACTGTCCCTTAAGACCGTCCTCCTGGTTGCATTGGCTTTGGTTAAGTGGGTAGGGGACCTGCATGGATTTTCGGTCGACGAATCGTGCCTGGAATTCTCACGTTATCTTGAGACCCCGGCCTGGATATGTGCCCAAGGTTCCTACCACTCCCTTCAGAGATCAGGTAGTGAACCTGCAAGTGCTGCCATTGGAGGAGGCAGACCCAGCTCTGGCTTTGCTCTGTCCCGTCCGCGCTCTGCGCCTGTAGGTGGATAGAACGTGAAGCTTTAGGACCTCAGATTAGCTCTTTGTCTGTTACGGAGGCCAGCAGAAGGGAAAGGCTGTCTCCAAGCAGAGGATGGCCCACTGGATAGTGGACGCCGTCGCCTTGGCTTATCAGTCCCAAGGCGTGCCTTGCCCTCTCGGGTTAAGAGCTCACTCCACTAGAGGAGTTGCCTCTTCCTGGGCGCTGGCGCACGGCGCCTCGCTGACAGATATTTGTAGAGTTGCAGGCTGGGTGACACCCAACACGTTCGCTAGATTCTATAGCCTTCGTGTGGAACCGGTATCTTCCTGTGTACTCGCTTCCAGTAGCTGGTAACGCGAAGAACCCGTTCTAGTGTTGGCTTGCTATGCCACTCCCACCCCCTGGGCTGGATACGTGCATCCTTTTGTTCCAGTCAAGTTCCCCACTTGGCGGACCCTGTCGAGTTCCTCCGCCACCCATTGCGGCTCGGACATTGCAGAGTGTCTGATGCTAGGCCAAACGTCCATGGAACAATGCAACATTTGGCTGGGTGCCATATGTTGTGACCCCTCCACGTGAGTGGTCCCATATGTGTATTATTCACGGTTAAACTCCCTATGGTGAGCCCGTGTCTTTCCCTTAGCAGAGTCAGCTCTGCTGTCACCTGTCAGATGAGTCTCCCTTAACTCCCTTAACACAACCCTTAACTTTCTCTAGGCTGGAGCCATCCCAGGGACTCCATATGTGCATTGCCCACAGCCAGTCCATATGTGTATTCCCACGTAATTCCTCCCTGCAGGGTAGATTGTGGCCTCCGCAGCATCCCCTATGGATTCGCTTCCCCAGTGTTGTCTAAGTCTTACTGTAGTGAGTCTTGCGGAACAGCAGTAGACTCTCTCAGTGTAAGCTCGCCCCCTTCTCCGCCCCAAGGTGCGCCGGGTGGCTGGAGCTTACGCTGGGCGCTGGAAGGGGTCAGTAACTGTGGCATTTTATTTGGGATCCCAATTCGTCGGTCACTACTGATGTACGTTGAACGTGACCGACTGAAAGGGAACGTCACGGTTACGTTTGTAACCCTCGTTCCCTGAAGGAGGGAACAGAGATGTATGTCCCGTCACCACAGTTCCTGTGCCTTCGCTGTAGTGCAGACTCATGCTTGTCTCCTCAGCGAAAAACAAAGTGCGTGTGCATCTGCATCCGTACTTATACCCGCGCTGCGGGACGGAGCAGGTGCTATTAATCACGCATGCCAATATCCATTGGCTCGTTTAGTTTACACTCTAAGGTGATAGGGCTCTCTAGCTACTGACGTACGTCTCTGTTCCCTCCTTCAGGGAACGAGGGTTACATATGTAACCGAGACGTTTTCTCTCTTTGCTTGTATCAAGTAGATGTTTTGGATAAAAATGTAATACTAAAAAAAATAAATATAATTCTGAAAGTAATATAGATACATATGTGACCCGTGCTGGCAAAATGATTACGAGCTACAGCCAAAACAAGTCAAAAATGTTGATTTTGGTCGAATTTGAGGTTTTCACAAAAATAAGTTCATTAAGCCCTCATCTAGCGAGATAAAAGCTTCAAATAGCAATTAAACATCTCAAAGTATCTTTATTTGTATGTTTTCTGAGAGAAGTACCTTTCCCTTGTCCAAATAAGTTTTTCTCTGCTTGCTTCACCACTTGCGCTTCCCCTCAGCAACTTCCTAATTAGTCCAAGTTTGGTATCATTTTAATGCACAGTATTCCATTATTGATGGCATGAGTCTGAACCAATGAAATGTGATTTTCAAACTCTGATGCAAACAAATTGCCCAGACTGACAGATCCGAAGCACTCGCACAAAGACGCCTCAGAGAGCGTGTGATCCCGATATAGCCTACACATATCAACAGAATTACAGTACTTCAAAATATTGAAGTAAAATATTGAAGAAAATATATTTTTCTATAAATATTTGGTTTTGATAAGGTGTGTGCCAAATTAGGTGTTATTAACAGTGTTTTTAAGGTTTTGGTTGCTAGGTGATTTTGTTTTGGAACCTTCAGAAAACTTTAACTTGATTTTCCTCTTTTCTCAAAATTGATTCTAGCTGATTCTATTGATATCAAACATACATCATTTTGAAGGTTTTTTTAATAGAGATTGTGAAAATAACAATAATTTTTGAAAATTTGCTCATTGTGACTCATTTTGCCAGCACGGGTCACATATGTTGTTTCTCATAGAACTTATTTCATGCAAATCTTTCAAAAACAATAACTCTCTCTCTCCACTAAAAAATAAGTAATTCCAATGATTATATGTTCCTTTCATTGCTAATTATTGTAAATTAACAAATTTGAAACATACTTTGTTTTTCCTATATTTTACATTTGAATGCATTAAGGATTTCACGGTTAATTAAGTAAATTAGTCTGCTAGAGACAAAAATCTTCTCTCTAACTTAAACAGTTTTTTTTTTTTTTTTTTTTTTTTTTTGGCAGGCAACAGTATATCATTAAAGCATGAACCTGTGTTAATGAAGAATAAGAGGTAGATGTGACTTTTTTTGAATTTCTTTCTTTTCTACTTTCTGATTTTCTTTCACTACAACAGCCCAATGACAATGCCAGGTCTACTGCCAATTCTCAGGAAAATGCAAAACACATAATTAGCCAAAACAGCATACACTTGACTGTGAAATGTGTGTATGGTTTATGAGGGGCCCTGCGCACCTGTCCATCTCATAGTTAAATTTTTACCTTTTACTCTAGTTCATTGAATATTTATGTCTGTGACACTGGAACAACTCCAAATTCCTTCTAGGTAGATGCTAATGATTTTCTTTGCCTGTCAGGGTGATTTTGAAAACTTATTATGGCCAAATGTAAATCTTGTACATTGGGAATGAATAAAGGGATGTTTTTGTGTGTCTATAGATGGTAAAACTACCTCTAATGGGCAGTTTCTTTCATGATCTGACTTTAGAAACCAATGCAAAAATAATGCTTGTTCTCATTCGCAATAGAATCACTTATGACACACACACAACACACACACACACACACACACACACACATTGGGTTTCCATGTTTTATGGGGACTTTCCATAGACATAATAATTTTATACTGTACAAACTGTATATTCTGTCCCCTAACCCAACTCTACTAACTCAACTAACTTAGATTATACCTGAACCGCACACACGCGCAAACACACACACGTGCACGCACACACACACACAATTTAACACAATTTAAACCGCACGCAAGAATCAGTAATCGTGTGTGTGTTTGTGCGTGGGTGGGTGGGTGTATGTCTGTTTAATCATACAAACCCCCGCCAAGTGTCTGTCAGAGGATGTTCTGTTCTCGTCACTGGCTCACACCTGGGTTTATCAGCACAGATGTGTGTGTGTGTATGTGTTTGTGTGGTTGCTTGTTTGCTTATGTATTTCCCACTTTTAGCAATGTCATTCATTTATCAAATCAGGGATTATAAGCTTTGATCTCTTATTTGTGCAATACAGAAGCAACAACAACAACAAAAAACTTAAAAAAAAAAGCTATGTACAGATCCATATATAGATTATTAATATCATATAACTATAAAATATGCAAATAAAAAAGATTTTTATGGGAATGTACTACAGAGCCAGGGAGGGACAGGTTTGGTTCACTTTGTGTTGTTGCGATCACATACTATAACATTTTCACTGTGTCGTGTACTCGTGGTTGTCACGGTTAGTTGAAATCATGGAGAGGATGCAGGATCAAATACAGCAGCAAAGGTTTATTATCAAATACTTTAACACGGAAACAGAACAACTAACGTTACATAGACGAGGACAGACAAATACGTGCAGGAGGAGTGAGTCTTTTAAAGGGAGTGCTGATGAGGAAGTGCAGGGAATCCGTGATGAGCTAACTGGGTGCAGGTGTGGAATCGGGGGATGCTGGGAAATGGAGTCCGGGGACTGTGAGACACACGGTGACATTACTCCCCCCTCCCGGTAAGCACGACCTCGCACCATAGAAGGATAACCGGGAGGGAGGGCGGGCGTCCTGGAGACGTGACGGGTGATCCGGGTGCTGCAGGGTAGGTTGTCTCCAGGACGGTACAGGCTGACCGGGGTGTCATGGCGGGTCGGGCCGCTTGGGAAGCCATGGAGGTGCTGGCCAGTCTGGAGGCCGTGGAGGTGCTGGCCTCTCTGGAGGCCGTGGAGGTGCTGGCCTATCTGGAGGCCGTGGAGGCTCGGCAGCAGCCATCACCAGAGGCTTGGCGGCAACCATCACCAGAGGCTTGGGAGGCGCCTTGGCCCAGACCCTAGGCCCGGCCACTAATGGATAGCCCCACCCCAAAAAAAAACACTTGGGAGAAAGTTTGGGTGTTTTGGACCGCAGGGACTCCCGAAAAGGGCCGTGGGCTGGAACGGAGCCTGGAGCGGGCTCATGGAGGGCTGGAGCGGGCTCGTGGAGGGCTGGAGCGGGCTCGGCGACTGGAGCGGGCTCGGCGACTGGAGCGAGCTCTCGGAGTGGAGCGGGTTCGTGGAGTGGAACGGGTTCGTGGAGTGGAATGGGCTCGTGGAGTGGAGCGGATTCTGGTGCGGAGTATGGAGCTGTCGCTGGAATGGTGGCGGACTTCAGCGCTGATCTCACTGATTGAAACATAGGGTCCGCCACCTTGGCTCCCAGGTCAGCGCTGTTGGAGACCCACTTTCTTCCCCGAGGAAACACTGGCGGCCAGGAATGGACAGGACCGTTGAAGCGGTATGTGAAGCGATCCGGGATGAGGTGAGTTGGCGAGGCCTTGTTTGCCTCTGATGGGACTGGATGAGGAGGATAATTTTTTACTCTAACTTCTTCAACTTCAAAATTAGAACCGTTTAAATAAAGAACAAGATTTATCGATTCGACTAGGGAGAATTCACAAGCAGGTTCGTGATACCGAATAGTATCCTCATCCAGACCCATCAGAAAACAAGCATTGAGGGATGAATCGGGCCAACCCACCTGATAACTGACCTCCAGAAACTCCTCCACATACCTCTCCAATGGCCTGCCCTTCTGCCGCAGTCCGCACAGTCGGTCTTCAGCCATGAGAGAAGGGTGTGCTGCTGGATGATCCATATCCAAGGGGTCTGTCCTTCTGTCACGATTAGTTGAAATCATGGAGAGGATGCAGGATCAAATACAGCAGCAAAGGTTTATTATCAAATACTTTAACATGGGAACAGAACAGACAGTGACAGTGGTAAGGACTTCCTTATCACATGGTCTTATGTTGAAGGAAAA
The DNA here is from genome assembly GCA_037950665.1 of Hypophthalmichthys nobilis. Taxonomy (NCBI): domain Eukaryota; kingdom Metazoa; phylum Chordata; class Actinopteri; order Cypriniformes; family Xenocyprididae; genus Hypophthalmichthys; species Hypophthalmichthys nobilis. The sequence continues at coordinate 13,768,284 of CM075491.1, read as the reverse complement.
ACCTCCTCCAAGTGTTTTATTTTGAGGGAAACAACTCTTCACTGGTATTTTACCTTTACGTTATCATATTTCATTTCAGTTAGACTAGTATTAGTCATTAATATATTAGTATAAAATGTAATTTGTAGTGTTGTTTTTTGTGAATAAATAATTCTGGTTCACAACAATTGTTTCTGTTGTGAATGAATCAGTGTTTTTGAACAATTCATAATGTCAAAGCTTTATTGACATAACTTTGGGCATTTATGGTATCTCCAAAACATATGTAGCCTACTATGATAGATGATATAGGAAATAAATGGGTGAAAGAGATAAATGAAATTAATTATGAAATTGAGGGAAAATATAATATAATATAATATAATATAATATAATATAATATAATATTAGTTAAAGGGCTAGTTCACCCAAAAATTAATCATAATGAAAAGCTTTTATTCATATAAACATTAATCAGGGAACATAAACGGAACTTCAACCATATTTGCCTGACTCACAAGAACAAACCTCATTGGTTCTTGTGGAAGCTCAAACGTGCTGCGTAACATTGGTTACTCATTGGTTTTCACACATCAAGAAATACAAAAAAGCGATCACGTCTCTTCAGAAAATTTGGATTAAACCACTCAATTCATATAAATTCGGATGAATACGATCTCCCCAAAAAATCCAGCATTGCTGGTCACCAGTATAAGGTATGTTTTGCACACTGGTACCAGCTTGGTATGCTGGTGTGCTGGTGCAAGACAACAACAAAACAACAACTACAACTGACTCACAGCCACACAGCCTTTAGATGAAATCAACTGCAAATAAAATCAATATCATCTCACCAGCGTGGAGCAGAGGAGCAGAGTTGGCTTTAGTTACTTCATATGGTACATGTATAAAAGTTGTTGAAGTCTGTTTGTGTCTTTTAGTGTTCCCTTTAGTTGGGCGCTTGGCTCTTGACTTTGGTTGAATTAATTGTCTTTCAGCAATTGTTGAAAGTGCATGCTATCACTATTGACTACAGTGTTTCATGCTTCTGACTGCAATGACACAAATGACCATTACAGTCTTTAAAAATAGCAACTTTCAAATTGAACTTCCATTATCAAGTTGTTATTAGCAATACCACTGAAAGAGCTCTTCTCATAACCCCTGTTATTGAACTGCTGATGATTATGCTGTTATTTGGCATCTTTCTGGGTTTTTTTTTTTTTTTTATATCTCTAAATGTTTTGTTTTGCAATATACACAAGTTCTTTTTAATTGATTTTAACCAATTTTTGCACAGTTGACTTTGACACAGGAGACAAATCCTTTGATTCTTTGAAACATTTCACCACTTTGAATTTTTACTTTATTCAAAATTTCAGATGACATTGATTATTAATATAATTGTAACTAAAACAATTATTTTTCAACAAAGGAAGCTTTTTCTCCCTCTGTTGAAAGTAGAACTGAAAATTTTGTTTAAATATTAATCATATGTTTTGTCAATCATATGTTAAATCATGTGTTGTTTTTCATTTACATTATGTGTTAAATATAGAAATATGCAAGCAAAAACAATGCTTGTTCCAAAGCACTGCTTGCATACAGGCAAGTAAAGTTAGTACAGGCAAGAATTAAAAAAAAAAAAAAAAACTAAGTAAATTCTTTATTAGTACTCAATTTAAGCTTGTAGAAAATAAAGTGTAAATATCAACATTATAAAATTAATTAAAACTACTCAACTTGTCTGATACTAGTGTTCCCATCATGCACTGGTCCTTGAATGATTAATGAGGTTGTTTTCTAGCTGTATTTCCACTGTTTTATCATTGCTTTTGTGGTTTGGTTTAGTAACTTGCCATTTTGTGACATTTGGAGTTCATTTTCTACTCAAAATGGCACATTCGTACTCAAAAACAATCTGTCGAATGTTACCGTCATTGTGTATTGTGCACCAAGTATTGAGGTCTCTGTGTTCATGTGCCATGTTACTTTTAATATGTAGATATGGTGTCTACACAATATCTATTGTATTATTTATTTAGATGTTTCTAAGTAAAGCATACACTTTAAAAGCATGGTTTAATTCAGTGTTATATTGTTTGAGTAAAATGTATTTCAAAGAAACCTTGAACTAAGTAGAAATTATTCAACATTTTAGCCTACTGGCCAAGTTAAAATTACTTATTTTCTTTGTTAATTTTACTTTACTTGGTTAGGTAGAGTTTACCATCAGCTGGACCAGCAATATACCAGCAATAACCAGCACTATACCAGTACTATTCCAGCATTAACCAGCACTTTACCAACACTAACCAGCCTGGACCAGGATGGAATTCATGCTGGTTTATGCTGCATTTTTTCAGCAAGGTCTTTATGAACTTTTTTAAGCGTGGTGGTAGTTGCATAGACTGGAGGGACAGAAATCTTGCAGATTTCATTAAAAATATCTTCATTTGTGTTCTGAAGATGAACAAAAGTCTTTTGAGTTCGGAATGACATGAAGGTGAGTAAATGAGAATTTTCATTTTTGGGTGAACTAACCCTTTAATATGATCACAACCAAAGTAAGTGTAAACTTGTCCCCTTCATGGGCACCGTTGGAATGGTATGATGACATTGGTATTTATTTATATTTAATTTGTATTTAATTAGTAAAAGACTAACACAATACAAGGTATAAAAAGAAAATGACAAAATACTGTAGACATCTCATTCATCTGAAGTTGAGTGCATCCAAGTTTAGTTTGAGAAGAGGCCCTGAGGGAAGATGATAGTCTCCAGGGCCGGTAAAGACTAGAGGGGTTTCAGGTGGAAGCTCATGGTGGTGCTGGGAGGCAATATTCAGGGAGGACCTCTCTCTCTTTCTTTGTTTGAAGTTTATGATATGCTGTAGAACTTTACAAATAAATTATGGGCATGAGAAGAAAGAGTTTACAATTATAAGAAATATAGATTACAAGGACACAAATAGTAAAGGCAGTAAAGGGGATTTCTCAAATCTACCTATACTTTGAGGACAGATTTGCTGGAAATGTCCCCAAATGTTAGCTAAATCTAATAAAATCTTAATTTGGGGACTTCTCAAAAGTGATATATTGTAAATAGGGTAATTCTTTGTGAATATTTTTGGTGTTTCATACTAACGTATGGTACTTTTTTTTTTTTTTTTTTTTTTTTTTTTTAAGAAATTGCTTTTAGTCTTTATAAAAGAGCAGACTGAAATGTTGCGGAAGTGTTCCAATGTAACATGCCTCAATTCAAAGGGCTAGATAATCATACAGTACATGAAAAGAACACAAATCGGCTGCCATAATGAAACTCGGAAATAAAAGACAAACCACTGATGCTGACTGATTGGTTTATATTATAGTGTTATCAAGCATTCCACGCACATACAAACACACAAATATATTTGATAATTCCTAACACGGCTCTCTAATGTTCCCTCGGCTTCTCTGGAGGTAAAAAGAAAGCAAATCAAAACAGACTCTTCATATTTGTTTATTGAAAGAGTGAGTGAATGAGTTTGATTAAAATCATTAAAGCATGGCACACTGTTAGGGCTGGAAATGAAAGTGTGATTACCTCCGCCATGCGTGGCTGACTGTGAAAGAAGAGGCATTCACCCTGCCTCTGCTCCCTATTTACTAAAGAATAATGATGTGCTTATAAGTTCTCCAAACTGCCAAATTGTTGTTTCTTTTGAAAAACATATTGAAAGCTATCCTGCAAGTCCTGCTTGTGTGTGGTCATGGCAGACAAGAATAAATAAATTGCTAAGTCAAATGATGGGCAACACATCATTCACATAGATAGTGGTGAAATCAAGAAATGTCAGGGCTAACAGTGGACATGTGAATGAGATGGGACAATGACCATTCGTATGATGTGGCATTTCAGACTCTGTTCTCCAACATAGCATTAATGACATTCCCTTAAACAATGATATATTATGTGGAGAATAAGTAATGCTATACAGGTACACAGAGCCAAGGACTTTAGCAAGGTCAGAATGAAATAATATGTAATTATGTTTTACATCCAGTGTTCAGTGATTTCTCTAGATGCTCTTAAACACAAATGTCCTTGCTTACAAGACAGGCTTGATAATCACTTAAGGTTGTCTCTGAGATGCAAGTCCAAATATAAACTGTAAGTAATGTATTCAGCTGCCATTCTCTGGAAGGGGAAAGTAGAGTTCAGAGTATCAGACATTTTGTTTTCTTCCATCAGCCTGATGAAACTGTATGTCATGATAATTATGTCAGTGTGGAATAATCACTAGCACATCCACTGCAAAATTGTATTCACTAATACAGACAGTTTGTGCTGGAGATTTGCTACACTTTCTTTTTAACAGTGATTTATAGAAGTAAAATGCCATTTTCACCCCTGCTCCACCCCCCACGGAGCGTTGACACATCCTTTTGGTGTAATCTTGTTTAATGGGGTATGAATAAAAGATATTTTATTCATACAGTTGCAAGAATAAGTATGTGAACCACTTGCAGAATCTGTGAAAATGTGCACAATTTTAACAAAATAAGAGAGATCATACAAAATGCATGTTATTTTTTATTTAGTACTGTCCTGAGTAAGATATTTTACATAAAAGATGTTTACATATAATCCATAAGACAAAAAAATAGCTGAATTTATAAAAATGACCCAGTTCAAAAGTTTGTGAACTATTGATTCTTAATACTGTGTGTCATTACCTGGATGATCTACAACTGTTTTTTTTTTTGTTGTGTGATGGTTGTTCATGAGTCCCTTGTTTATTCTGAGCAGTTAAACTGAGCTCTGTTCTTCAGAAAAAATCTCCAGGTCCCAAAAATTCTTCAGTTTTCCACCATCTTTTGCATATTTGAACCCTTTACAACAGTGACTGAATGATTTTGAGATCCATCTTTTCACATGGAGGACAACTGAGGGACTCAAACACAACTATTAAAAAAGCTTCAAACATTCACTGATGCTTCAGAAGGAAACACGATGCATTAAGAGTCGGGGGGTGAAAACTTTTGAACAGGATGAAGAGGTCCAAATTTTTTCTCATTTTGCTTGAATATAATTTTTTTTTCATTTAGTACTGCCCTTCGGAAGCAACAGAAGATACTTGCATGTTTCCCGGAAGACAAATTAAATACAATTTACCTTGATCTTCAAATTCCAAATGTTTTCACCCCCCATCTATTAATGCATCATGTTTTTTTTTTTTTTTTTTTCTCTGGAGCATCAGTGAATGTTTGGACCTTTTTTAAAAGTTGTGTTCGAGTCCCTCAGTTGTCCTCAGTGTGAAAAGACGGATCTCAAAATCATTCAGTCACTGCTGTAAAGGGTTCAAATATGCAAAAAATGCTGGAAAACTGAAGAATCTGCAGGACCTGGAGATTTTTTCTGAAGAACAGAGCTCAGTTTAACTGCTCAGGACAAACAAGGGATTCATGAACAACCATCACACAACAACACAGTATTAAGAATCAGTGGTTCACATACTTATGAATGGGGTTATTTTAATAAATTCAGCTATTTTTTTTTTTTTTTTTTTTTTTTGTCTTGTGGATTAAATGTAAACATCTTTTATGTAAAATATCTTACTCAGGACAGTACTAAATAAAAAAATAACATGCATTTTGTATCATCTCCCTTATTTTGTTAAAATTATTAACATTTTCACAGATTCTGCAAAAGGTTCACATACTTTTTCTTGCAACCGTATGTTATGCTATTTCTACAGTAGTGGACATCAGGACTCATGTATAGGCAAAAACAATGGATTGTTTTTCATTCACCAATCAATTTTTAGGTTTACTAAAAATTGTAAACACAATATGGATGTTCTGACAGCATCTATAACATCTTAACCATCCAACTGAATGAGCTGTGCTTTTGCTTTTGTGTGATAGTGTTGCAGAATGAAGCACAAGAGATAATGTACAGCTAACATGTATGTGTGTGAGCGAGTCAGTGTGTGCTTTATTTCTTTCCACTTACTATTAATCACTCCACGCGTCGTCATGTGTGACAGTCAGAATACGGACGTGAATGATGCTAGTGTTCTCCTCGGTTGCTACACAATACCACATTATCCATTTATGCAACCCACTTTGGCAGATTCTCAATTTGAATTCAAGCTAATCATACCTTTTTTTCTTTTTTTTACCATTTTAATTAAATATCACAACCCAAGATGTGTCTGGACAGGCTGCTGTATTAGATCTTACTACATCTAACAAGCATGATTCCCTTTCATGTTTGGCAGCGTCCATAACCGCAAGGTTGAAGTCCAGGACAACACAGCGTATCATTTGCACTGGCACAGCTCATTACCTTGTTTCATTAACACAGACTCCCACGTCCATGTGGTTGTTGGCAGAGAGATTTGAGAGCGGGGTGTGTTTGACTACCTCGATTATGTTGTCTAACAGTATGTTGCATAATGCTACGCACTAGCTAGGAAGGTTGCGGCTTCTCTAAATCAATTTGTTTTTTTTATTTTTCTTGCTTTGTCCTAACCGCTTTCTTCCTGATGCCTCCTTCACAGACATAAACACACTTTAAGTATCTGTAGGACTGGCTTTTAGTTAGCAGCAGCGCTAACTCCATTAGATGGCAGTGCAGCTTGTCTTTAGCAGGAGGCACAGGTGAATGGCTTGAGATATCTCAGAGTGCGTGCCTTAAATTTACCACTGACACACATGCTGCACAGATATACAGTGTCTCGTGTGAAATATCATTTCCGAAACATCCCATAAGTGGTAGAATTCTCTATTGCCATGGCAACAAATCCTTTGAAGAGCAAGTCAAAAGAGGCTGTGCCAGTGATGGGTAGCTCTGTTTGAGTGTGAGAAGAGATGTCAATGCGTCTGAGCTGTGATATTTGTCATTGTTACATGGAGAGGACCGTGCAGAATTTTGATGAGGAAAAGCCATTAGCAGGTCACAAGCAATTTTCTGTTGCGACTAATATTTCAGACATGATTGAATCGAAAAATCTGAGGCATTGTTGTGAATTCAAACGCTTTATTTATATGTGGCGGGTCTAACTATAAGCACTAGGGTGAGACTGTCGTCCATTTCCATAACGTTATGTAGGCAGACCATGTTGTGGCTAAACTAGTCTGTGATGAACCTGAAGGTTTTCCCCTGACATTTTTTAATATACAGAAAACCTCTCAAACAGGATCAGTCTGTTCTGCTTTGAAGTTTTCTGGCAGAAGCGATATTTCTCGAATCATAATGCATTGTGCTTCTACTTGCTTTCTGTCAGGACATGCAGTGCTCATAATGCATGTCAGAGGATCGAGGTGGTAATTAAATACAGATTGTTTGTCAATTTGCCACAAAGACAGGATAAGTCGCCTCCTCTACCCTCCAGGCTTAACGGAGAGCAGGAAACATGGCACAGACAGAGGAAAAAAGATGGAGAGAGTTAGAGTCTCTGGAAGCGCAGTGAGACACAGTGAAAGCTTCCTTTCGTCTCTCTCCCCCGAAAGTCGCTTTTTCGTCTCTCTGGCTGATCAATCCTAGCCTCACAACACCAGACAGATGCTCTAAATCTATTATTTAGAAAGAAGGGAATTTCAACATCTGAAGAGACCTCAAATGAGATCCACGCACAAATAGCCTGTTGGTGTAAAAGTGCCACTTTAGGGATCTCCATTTAGTCTGTCAAGATATATCTGGCTAAAACAAGACAAAATTATACATTTTCAGCACCTGCTTTCCTCTACAATCAGCTATTATTTTTACTCATTCACTTTAGTCTTTCATTGGAATAAGTGAAGCATGGCTTTCATGTGAATGGATTTTAAGGGGCAAAACCTTTCAACATTGTTTTTCTAAACAAAATATGTTCTAATAATATAATCCTCACAAATAGAGCATCATTACACTTCATAAAATGTGCATTTATATGTTTAAGTCTACACACTTGGCATCTTTTTTTTTTGTAGTCCTGAGCTAAAATGGTGGCAGTCTGAGTTCTGTTATCATGCAGTGTAGAAGTGAGAACAGAGAGCTGCTGATCTCCATTATGGAGCCATTATTACATCTCTGTAATTGGGCCCAGTGTCACACAGTGAATTATTATTATTATTATTATTATTATTATTTTGGCTGCTTTAAGAGGTAATGATGTGATTTTGGCTTTATTAATATATGCTACTATTTATTTTTATTTTTTTTTTCGGAATATGATTAGACCTTTTGAAAATATCTAAATTTATGTTCATGCATCTTTGACAACACAGTATTAAAGGGAACTTACCACTAGCATAGATATATATATATTTATGTGGGGTTTAGTGAGAAAATAAGTTATAATGGTTGCATGTGAAGTTGTATAAACATATAGGATGATCAAATGGCAAATGGCAGCTACTGTTAATCTTAATTAAGTTTGTTGACCTTTTTTTTTTAATAAACTAACATAAAAGACTGAAATGTGCTGTTTGTACAAGCAGCAGCCCTGGATATGAATAGAATTTGCAGAAACAATTGCAGCAATTACAATACATTTGACCTCTCTCTCTCTCACAAGAGCTTGATTTTCATGTGGTCGGAAAAAGAGTTCTATATCAGTTATGTGTTAAAGTGGATTATTTTGCATATATAGCATGTTAAGGACAGAGGTGATACAAAATGGAGAGAATTTTTAACAGTTCCTGCTGCTCTTTCACTTTCTTGGAGGCTTTTTTTTTTTAATAAGGATCCTCTACTTAAACGATCTGGAGACCTACAGTGGAGGTTATTACATTGTGCGCTGCATTTAACTTGAATCTTTTACCATCTTGCATTTTCTTTTCTTTACCAGAATCTGTATTTCATGTTTTTACTGAGTGTTCTAGATTGGTTCCATTATTTATGTTGCTAGAAAGACTACTTGGGAATTTGTTTTTAACAATACACAGTTTATCTATGGTTGCAGGTATTCAAGAGTGCACAGACTGCAGTGTACTGTAGCAAATTTCATAATTGGACAAGCCAAATTAGCCATTTGGATGTCTTGTAGACTGGGTGCTGAAGGGCAAAATATAAATGTTTCTCTGCTATTTTTTTGCTTTGATGGAATCTAGAATAAGAATGGAGCATAGAATGGATGACAAATAACTTGCTTGAATTTGAGTTTAAATGGTGTGCAAATGGAGCTTTACTGTCACTTTGTGAGGATGGAGAAATAATGTTTAATTGGTGATGTATGGTAACCATTTTGAGTGGGAACTGGTACATCAAATATTAAGAGGTACTGTAGAAGCTTCAACCATTCAAACCCTTTTGATCACACTGAACAAGCTATAGAATTCAGTTTGGAGCATCAGTCAACAGTGAATAATACAATATGAAGAACATAACACTGACCTGTATGGGAGGGTGAAGAAGCTGTTTGCCAAAAAGACTACAGTGACCCAGGTGCGGTTTTATGGTCAAATAAGACTAAGAAAAAGCCAAAATTCAAAGCAGTGTGTGTACATCAAGTCTAACACTGCCAGCACCTAAAAAAGCACAGAGAATGAGAGAATCTGTAAAGGGCAGAGGATCTAGTCAAGTGTCTGTTTGATGATGTACTCAGAGAGAGTCAGTGCATTGACTTTCAGTCATGATGATACACTGTTTGTCCTTATTTCTTGCAAATCTTGAAAACCCTAACAGGAGGCGTTGAAAGAATGCCTAAAGTTTTAATAAAGTTGATTTAAAAATAAAAATAAAAAAGAGAGAGAGAGAGGTGTAAAATTGCTATAGTCAAACAAATATACATCTTGCATATATATACATCACCCACTACAGTAAATGTGATTTCACAGTAAATGTGAAAAAAAAAAAAATTCAATTCAGCGCATACATGAGGTTAAATATAGTTTAGAGCTGCTTTGACCACAGTTGTGTGCATGTAATTTTATGCATTTCAGACACTTCCTTTTCAACATTACATTTAGTGTGACCAGTGATGCCACATCCTCAGACACGATCGGATTTGCAAATGCCCAGGGTGATTGACAGAGGTATGCAATGGAACATTCTAACACAGATCCTTTTAACGGGATTCTTCCAAATAATCTGCCAGTCTTCAAGAAAATCCATAGGACTGTTTTAATATGAGGTTCATTTGAGCAAGTCTGTGGGTTTAAGCTGGTGTGCTAGCTAATCTCCAGGCAGTTGACAGTGGCTGCCCTGTTGCAGGCTGACGTTGACTACGGAACAGATCAGGAGTGGCGCATTTACACCAAATCCTGCTTTACAAAGGGCACACAGTGAGGGAGAGGCCCAAAGTAGCTTTAGCTTGGATTGAATTTCCACGCAACACATTCCCGCAAAGGCAACACCCCGCATTCTCTGCAGAAGACAAACAGAGGGTAAACAAAAAGAAAAACAAAAATGTTCAATATCATCACCCACACAAAGAGCACTGGCGACAGCATTTTTCTAACACAATACCTGAAAGCACACTGCTCTATTACTTGGTGAATGAGTTTATTGTTAGGTGTTTATTTATTTGTTTGTACATACTGGTAGGGGACTAATTAGACTGTCCATTGGAGTAAATGAGGCTGGGTTGGTGGTGGGTGGGCGGATGGCATTTCAAGTTCAAAATCCCTAAACAACTTATGAAAACTCAGAAGCACATCATCAGGGAAACCAAAAAGGACACATTCTTTTAGAATGTAGTCAGAAAAAAAGCTGATTTTAAAACAAACCTACTAAGTTTACTACATTTCTATAATGAAAATGATAAATATCAATTGTGAGCACAATATATTTTTTATTGTTCATTTTGTGAAATTATGCAACAATTGTAAACTTATTATTGTGTGTATTTAGTATGCATAAAATTCTAGCTATGATATTAGCCTTGACAAAACAAAGGAGTCTTATTTTATTCCAAAAATGTTTATAATGTCTTAAAGAGCCATATTGTGTCTGTTCTTCCCATGAAGTAATTAAATATTCTGTCCACAAACCCATGTTCCTTTGAGGCAGCTGTTATATGACGGTGTGTAAAGACAACATGAGCATGTTTTCATGCATCCCCATCCTTGACTAAATCCTGAAGGTCGTCAGGACTGCATTTTTCTTCCAGCAGGAGCTTATTGACTATTGATGTCTGCATGCGCTGATCCTCTGCCAGACACCCAACGCGAGAGAGGAGGGGGAAAAAAAACTGTAGGATTGTTTGCTCAGTATGAATATCATGTCATTAGATTGATAACAGCAAGAATGGGAGGGAATGAGGCTGGTGCTCTGGGTCCTTCGCTGACAAATGTCCCGTAAAGAGGATTAACAGCAGCTACATTTGCATCGACACTAGCGTGCTTGGTTGAAATCGAGAGTCACGCAGAGAGGTATTGACACAAAATATTAAAAGCTGGGTCAATGGAAAAACACTAACTGGATTATTCAAATCCTACAGGGTGGCATTTCTCTCAGGAAATGTGCATAATCAAAGCATTCACATGTCCTTTACATTCCTCTCATTTGCAGATGTCCTCAATAACTGCTCAGATGATAGTCGAAAGGGAAGACAGTCCATCTGAATAGTGATGGGGCGGTATTACGGCCCTGGAGTCACAATCCGCCAATATTGGATGAGAGCTGAAATGTCATATGCGGCTGAAGTCATGACGAAATATCAAAATCTGTTGAGGTATTTATGGAGAATGCCAAAGCGGCTGCTACCCTCCGCTGCACCTTCCTGAAAACAAGAGAACAAACAGCTTCCAGGTTGGCACAATGAGTGATGGAAAGAAGGGGAAAAAAATCTTCATAATGCCTCACCTTTATGAAAAAATGAAATATCAGCAGGGTTCCACTACAAGGCCGACCGCTGCTTTTGCCATGAATCACTTGAGCGAGTGCGAAATGTCAGCTGAGTGGCCTTTTGCGGGAGGCTGGAGCTGGCCTTGAGAAGCTCCCCTTGTGGCCTTTCAGAGAGCCCCGTGAATTGACTAGGAACTGGAGGGGGGGCACCAGGGGGAACCGGGCCATGCCAGCACCATGGTGGGCTTTTCAACTACTCCTCTGGTATCATCTCTCGGCCCACTACTTTTTCCACTGCGAAGTACTGTACTCTAACTTCAGTGGCTCACTCCTATGCAACACAGGTGTGTGTGTGTGTGAATGGGAATTATTGTTTGTATTCTTGCACAACTGGGCGATTTGAATACCGAAACATGCTGTCCAAATGTTATCAAACGCAAATATTTATCCATATTTGAAATGCCGACAGAGAGTGCTCGTGTTTACACGTACATAACAAACAGCAGCGCAATTGGATGATGCCAGAAAAGTCACGACAAGCCCTCCGGGCCAGTGGGCTCGCAAATACAAATCAATTCCATTGTGTTTTTGTGTTTTGATCTGCACTAACAGAGCTGCTCTGACACACCACGTCCCAAGCTGGCGTTTGGCTAGGAAAGACCAGCAAAAGGGTCACATTAGCATAAAAATTTGAGCAAGAGAATGTTAATTGCAGATCGTCAGGAAGCAAAGGACAAGAGTCGGGCGCTTTCCCCGTATCTGTCATGCATGTCCATTTTTCTAGGTGTTGCTGACACAATTTGGAGATTGCTCAAGAAGCGGTGGTCAGATTTGAGCTTGGTTTGAGGCTCAATTTGGCTCAGGAATTGGGAGCTGCTAAACTGTGACATTCGAGACTCAACCCTTCAGCTGTCCAGACATCGCCCCAGAGAGGATAAAAGTGCAGAGCACATAACAGCGGTGATGATTTCAGCAATCCGGTGTATGACACTGTGAATTATGTCCAGCAGCCACCTGTCCTATCCTCCCCGCACACCTCCCTCCTGTAATACAGCGCTAGCGGGGCCGGGGTCATACCTAAGCTTCCCTCGGTTTGTACCGGCGTCAGCGATTCCCTTTATAGACTGTTCGCACAATATGCTGCACAGCACTTTCTGTCTTTCCCTCTCTTTCTCTCTTTCCCCCTCAAACAAGCCCAGACGAGCACCCGTGTTCCCTGAGTGGAACCCAGCTGGGGGTTTTTAATTAGAGGTTAGGATTTTGTAACGGATGTCTTTTTCATCTGCATGCGGACCCCACGTGTGCTTTTCACTCATGTAAGCTGATGCCGCTGACATAACTTATGGCCATAACTTTGTGCCTACTAATCAAAACATGCTCCGAAAGCGTAAACACGCTTTAAACGGCTACTTTTGATATTTTTTCTTGAAAAGCAAGGCTGCAGTGAATGCCTCTTTGTCAGTTCAGGTTTTTTCCCCATCAATTTTACGGAGCACCAAGGGAGCCGTGACAGACACAGGAAACACTTCATTAATCAAACACTTTCCTATGCAAACAGCATTTGTCAGTGTAAAACAAAGGCTTTTGATATGAAAAAAAAAAAAAAAAAATCCCATTAACGCTAAACAAGATTTTTAGGTATGGGGAGGCTTTTTCTGCCTGTTTGATTTCCCACCCCTGTGAGGAAGTCATTATAAGGCATGTTTAAAGCTTTATGTTAAAATATCGCTCATTTCATATCAATTTCAGTCAGTTGAATAGGCCATATGCCACATGAAGTTGAATTGGAATTAGAATTGAAATGACAGAGGGAATTTATTGAACAGCAATTTTATTCCACCCTTGTTAACAAAAGTTAATTTATTCAATTTAATAAATTAACTGTATTAATAATGATTATATTTTAGATATGAATATTAAATATTGTGATGGATCTGCCATGAGCATTAGCAAATCACAACAAAAAATAGTCCATAGGGAGCAAAGTGGTCTTCAATTGTGACAGTCTTTATTGAATCTTGCTTAAGCAAGAAAAAAGTGATCTCAAGCCTCTTTAGAGAAACAAAAATTGTAACGGTTAAAAAAATCAAAAGTCATGTTACATTCAGGTTCAGTCACAGGAAATAGAATGCATTCCAAGGGACATAATCGTGTTTGAGCCTCTCAAACTGACAGAGAAGCAAAAACAGCACCACCTTTCCAGGATACAATATACAGCTATATAAGTAACAAGACTCACTAGACAAGACATACAGTAAATTTATAGGAGGTGGCCAGCACCATTAAAACAAAAAAGGGGAAACAAACCCATACACATTCTCACAACAGTTACAGCACAAACTCTGGAATAAACATAATACATTTAAAGGTGCAGTGTGTACATTTTAGCAGCATCTAGCGGTGAGGTTGTGAATTGCGATATAGAGAAGCTACGGTGGACAATACAGGACAAAGATGTTGTCTGACACAGCAGAGAGTAGCCAGTCAAGCAAACGTGCTCTGTAGAACAGTTTGTCCTTTTAAGGCTACTGTAGAAACATGGCGGCACAAAACGGCGAATTAACATGTAAGGGGACCCGCGGTGTATGTAGATAGAAATGGCTCATTCTAAGGTAATAAAAACATAACAGTTCATTATGTAAGGTCTTTATACACCAATGAAAACATAGTTATGTATATTATATTGCATTTCTGTCAGTAGATCCTCCTACAATTTACACATTGCACCTTTAACTAAATTTAGAGCCATGGGTAGATTTTAGTTAACGCAAAAAGAATTCTATTAAACAAAAATCACACTGATCAGGACATCACATTTTCCTATGTCCCCTCTAATACATCAAAATTGGTACATTCTCACTTCCTTTAGAATTCTTATAAAAACAGTTCAACTTCCTGTTTAAACCTCTTTGCCACTAGGCTTGTCCATTCCCACAACACACCAGGTACCAAACATTTCAAGTCATCTTAATTAAAACTGAACTTTAACATTTTTTGCTAAGTTTTTAACATTACATTTTAGCCAAAGACTATTTTTAACTGGTTTTAATGTTTTAACCTTAAGCCAAATAACTAAGCCTGTGCACTGACTCAGTACAATAATAAATAAATTATGAATAAAGATATTAAAACAAACCAATATAGTAATGTCTTTTCATTTATTGATCAATGCAAAGATAAATGTATAAGAATCATGTGGCTTAAATCCTGGCCATCACAAATATATTAAATTATATTTAAAATGATATATATTTTATTTTTATAACATTTGCATGGTTTTATATATATGATGCCATCATCTTTAGAAAAAAAAGTTCTAGTGAAAAATTACATTTAAATGACTTGCTTTGAATTTCAAATTATTTTACTTCCTTACATTCAAATTCGAATTAACTATTAAATGATAAGATTAGACTGTTAAGTTATAATTAAATTATGTTAGAATGGACACATCTTTTACACATTAAAAATATCAAACAAGTTTTTTTTTGTTTTTTTTCCCCTCCTCATAAGAAGGCATTTATTTTTACATGCACAAATACCAGCATAAACAACAACAGGACATGATGGTTTGCACATTGTCATATCATCTCGCACCTGCAGTGCTGCTGTGAAGAGAGGAAAACGGACTGAGAAAAAATAAGCCTACAAGAAATATATTTCAATTAAATGATTAATATAATTAAAACACACATTTAATCCTCTGGCAACAAGTGTGCTGTGTAGAACTAGCACAGGCTTATAGCCAGGAATGAGTCCCCTAAATTGTCGTTCTGTACTCCCGAAACTGTGTTATTGACACAGTGGTACCCAAACCAATGTTTAGGTATCTCATGGCCGTATCCGCTTTTATTTACCAATGTAATATTAGAAACAAAAGACGCATTACGCCCGTCAATTAAAACGCAACCAACATTTACTGAGTGCTCTTTTGCAGTGTTGCAAGGGTAAGTGTGATTTGTCAATACCTGACAAAAGGTGAATTTATCTGCAGTGTGTTTTTGGTATTTTATTCACTTTTTAAATTAAATAATTACTTTTTTACTGTTTAACTGCTAGCATTAATCTGTCAAAATTATTACTGTCAGTTAACAGTTTACCAGTTAATTATATGCATGGCTAAAGCCATTCTCAATTTAGTTCTGAATAGTGCACAACCCTGAACAGTGTGTTCAGGAAACCTTTTTGAAACAGTTATTATTTTTGCAATTCTGTTTGGTGACACTAGTGGCGTAGGTGTTACACACTTCAGCTTTAACCGTTCATACCGTTGGTGTTCTACAATAAATCTAGAAGTACACGAATGCTGCCTTTTCTGCTGAGTTCAGCCCTTTGCAGAGAGCATGATAGCTCCCTCTTTGTATTCATGCAGCATCTCCCAAAGAGAGAAATCTTAAGAACGGTCACTTACCATTCTGACAGCTCGTTGCTAGGCATGACGCCAACCTCCGCGTGGAGTATAAAATCATGAGTCAGCGTTTTCAGATCTGGTGCCAGTGTTCATCTGAAATGTCAAACAAGCCAAATATGCCTGTGGTTTAGCGATAATGACAACAGAAGGTGAATGAAACCATTAAGTGGGCCAAAACCAGGACTGTGACCTATGTAACATCTATAGAGTCCAAAGAACACATGCAATTTCCCAGCTGCTAGGTCTATTCCCTCTTGGAACAAGGAGCAGCTAGAAATGGAATGGCAGGTAGTGTTTTATAAAATTGAATTGCATTATCATGTTCAGCAACTGAATTTTTAACTCAAAGACAAACACTCAGCTCTACTCAAGAGCTTAGCATTATAATCAATGGCTCTCTTAAGCAAGGATGAAACTATCTAAAATTCTTGTTTCAGAATTGTTACTATTAAGAGCTGATTAAGATGTATGGTGCTTTTTAACGCTGCATATATGCATATTCTACAACCATCCTGTTGCTTTAAAGGGATAGTTCTCCCAAAAATGAAAATTATCCCATGATTAACTCACCCTCAAGCCATTCTAAGTGTATATGACAATCTTCTTTCAGACGAACACAATCGGAGATATATTTAAAAATATGCTCTACCAAGCTTTTAATGGTAGTGAATAGGGGGCCTGTTTTGAACCACCAAAAAAAAAAAAAAAAACCCGCATCTATCTATCTATCTATCTATCTATCATAAATATAATCCATACGGCTCCAGCAGGATAATAGAGGTCTTCTGAAGCGAATCGCATCATGTGTCTGGTCAGGGGTTACTCTTCCACTGCAAATCGAATTACCTGAAGCTAGTTATTATACTTAATAAAGTTTTAAATATGGATATTTTTCTTACAAAAACCCATTGCTTCGCTTCAGAAGGCGGTTATTAACCCCATGGAGACATATGGATTATTATTTATGATGGATGGATGCTTTTTTCGAGCATCAAAACATTCACTACCATTATAAAGCTTAGTTGAGCCAGGATATTTTTATGGTTTGAGGGTGAGTAAATCATGGGATAATTTTCATTTTTAGGTGAACTATCCCTTTAAGTCGCACAGCTGACACAGTTAAAAATTTTAACAGATAGGAATGAAGAGAAACAAGGGTGTGGTTTAACTAAAAGCCGCCAAGCTGAATGATCGTCATGTTGGAATGATGTTCTGGATGACAATGCAAAAGATTTTAATCTAGTCCTAATAGACAGCAGTGGTTAATTTACTACTCGCTCTGTCAATTCTTTTCATATTGTGCAGACAACTCCAGCAACTCAGTTCATTAACTTTAGGCCTCAAAGCCAGGCTCTTAACATTTTAATTAAAAGAGTAAAAATCCATATCAACAGATTAAGGACCCTGAAGCTCAATGAATACAGTTAAAGACCAGCTGAGGTCCCTGCCCAGCTTTTTCAAAAATGGGGTGCCAGGTTCTTATGCTACAGTCTAAATTGATTTGAAGACTGGAAATCAGAAAGTATTAGAAGGCTAATCTCTTTCTGATAAGGTTTGAGTCTTTTAAGGTTGTTATTAGAACATTCGTTTCTTAATTAGAGCTCTAATCAGGTTTTAAATGAATATTTAAAAATCCAAAAACCAAGTTGGTTATTTATTATTTATTTTTTTATAGGGGGGATATACAGGATAATACCGGAACTTATGAACTTAAATAGGAATTTATTTACTACTTACTTGGATACATTTGCTAGCTCCCTTATTTTACATATATGCACAGAGAAGCAGTTAAAAAGTTGGCTAAACAATTATTCACAGACCTATAATTTATTTGGATGTGATTATAGGGGTCAAGGTTTGGCTGGTTAGCATTGTCCACTTAGCTCCTGCTATAGTAGATGATGTAACTACACCATCTGGATGCATAATATATATATATATATATATATATATATTTTTTTTTTTTTTTTTTTTTCCTGGCTGCTGATTTTCAGCCTGTCTTCTGCCAGCCGAATGATGTTGATTTAAATGGAAATTATACCTATTTCCAGGTATTACAGACCACCTTAATTTGACTAGAGAGTTGTTTAACTTAAAAGTACTCAAAAGCTTTTAAATAAGTATCAGAAAAAGAAGGTTTGGTATATGCGACACATATCTACACACACACACACACACACACAAAGTATTAGTGAGCCATTATAAGTGTTTAAATGTCTTCTTGTCCCAGCTGTGTCCAAAATCACTCCAGGGTCATCAACAACATATCAGTACAACCTTTAAAACACTGGACACACCACTCACTCATTGTCAGCTGTAACCCTGAGTCTCTCACTTACAGAACAGCTCCCTGAAGTTTGATATGATGGGATCAGGCAGGGGTCTGCGGGAGCCTGAGTACACTGATGGATGAGGGATTGAAGGCTAGCCAGATGATAGGTCTGGACTGGAATATGTCTGCCAAGTTACTGCCAGAACTGACAGCTCAACACAATGGTGATGTCTATAAGATCTGGATGTCTGAATGCATGTATGACAAGGAAAGGGAGCAGGGATGGAGAAGAGAAAGAAGGACTGTTTAGAAGATCTCTCTAGCAGATGTAAAATCCCTAAATTTCTCTGGGATGTTCATGCAGCCAGGGAATAGCAAAGTTTAATTTTGGCTATATTACTTACCCATTCTAGATACAGCTGTAGAGGAAATAAGATCCCTCGTGATGATGGTCATTTTATGTTAAAGCTTCAAAATGCAGTTTAATCAGTAAGAATCTTTTAAATATTAATATACCCCAGATGCACATTCATGCAGGGGCTTCCTGACTCTGGACACACATAATGTGTATAGTTTTTATCCTTTGGATGGTCTGAATTGTCCAAAACTGGACATTGAAAAAGCAGCCAATTCCCTGATCAGATCAATTAATTTCTCAATAAGAATGTTTCCATATTTTCTTCAAAAAGTAAAATTATCCCATCATTCTGAATGGAACTAATTTGGTTTTTTAGCTTTGCTGTTGGTCTGTGTGGGCTCCTGTGATCATGATGGCTTTTCAAAGCAGACCTCAAAAACAAGGAGCATGATGGGAAGCGACTGAGCGTTAAGAGGGAGCGCCAGGGGCGACACGTTAGCAAAGAGGGCCACAAAACTCTGCATTCCAGTTGCCAAGGCAACCAGCCGAACATTCTGCGTGTATACAAAAAGGCAAGCAGGTTTGACTGCGAGGCAAACGCACAACTCAAATACTCAGTTATGCAGAGCAGCGTATGGATGATTATTTAGAGACTAAAAAAAGAGTCTGAAATTGCTCTGCAGCTCTAATTGTGAATTTCAGGGAACATAAACTTCAGAGTCATTTTCGGAAAGCTACTGTAATTGTGACAAAGCGGAAAACAGAACTGAGGGAGCTTGCTTAAAATAGATGCTGCATTTAGTACAATTAGCTAAAATAAGTAAATTAAAATATTATTTATTTTACTTTTTAATGCAGTACAATTAATAAAAACATCAAAACATGTTGTCTGAAATGAAAAAAAATATATTTATAATATTTTAAAAATCACAGTCAAAAAAAAAACAAACAAAAAAAAATCTGTCCACTGTGAACCCCCACCTTTAATAAGATTTCACAGGTCATAAATCCCTATAGAATATCATTCATTTTTCCCTCAAGATATACCCAGAATGTGGTTTTAATGTTTGTGGGGTAATTAGGTTAAACTACTGGAGAATGGCAGTGTTTTGCCTTAGGTGGATGGTTAATGTGTACAGAATTATGTTTCAGGCTAAATCATGATGCTTCAAATCTAATCTGGAGCTGGTCCTGATTTGCATAATGTTCTCTTTTTAAATATGTATATTAATAAGCAGATGAGGACATGGGAAGTGGAGTACATTAGCATGCTTTTAAAGGAACTCGTGTGATCTGTGATGTGGCCAGGGCACAGTCTATGCATTGCATTCAAATAGAGGTTCTGGGCATATAATGAGCCTGGGCCGATGGGAGGCAGACATGATTAAGAACAGAATTCCAAATGGTAATATTTTGACTGTGGTTTTAGTTCAGAAATGTTGTTTATATGTAAAATTGAACCAGGCTCCATTTCAAAGGCTTTAATGGT
Source organism: Hypophthalmichthys nobilis (assembly GCA_037950665.1). Taxonomy (NCBI): domain Eukaryota; kingdom Metazoa; phylum Chordata; class Actinopteri; order Cypriniformes; family Xenocyprididae; genus Hypophthalmichthys; species Hypophthalmichthys nobilis. The sequence goes on along the minus strand of CM075491.1, from coordinate 13,748,015 downwards.
CTCAGTGGTATTGTGGCAAGCAGGGCGGGTTCAAGAGCCGTAGGAACGGCGCGAGTGTTAATGAGCGTCACCTGTGCGCCACACCGGTCTCGAGTCTGTCTCGCACTATCGACATTCCTCCTTTAATCTTTCCGGAGCTGCTCCGTGGGACTCAAGACTGGTGTGGTGCACAGGTGGTGCTCTACTCATTAACACTAGTGTGCTCCGTTCCCACAGCTCTCGACCCCGCTCTGCTTGCTACAGGTATCTTAATGGTGATAGAGTTCAATGAGAATGAGACACTCTACTCTGTACACCAGCACTGTATTTTTATTTATTTATTTATTTTTTCTTTTTGTTGATAGGGTTTGGACCCCAGTGTTCCAATTAGAAAATAAATAAATACATAAATAATCATACAGGTTTGGAAAAACATGATGGTGAGTGACTTTAATGACTTCGCATGCAATTTCTGTATTCAAGCAATGACTATTTTACATTAAGCATTTTCTTGTTGTTATTTTCCTAGTATATTTCGGCAGCTTTGATTAGGTGCCTTCCTGACCCTTATGTAGTCACACACCTTCACGAATACTATTGGCTATTCTCATAGCTGTTATTTGATTGCTATCTTTGTCCTCTAAGAAGGTCAGATAATTTGAGTCTACTTCAATCATCATCTGAAATTAAGTTGTACAACCTCAGGCCAATAATATTTCATATTCAAAAACATATCAGTGGCTGTTTGAGTCAGGGTGAGCGCCCAGGTGTATTGTATTTTAGGTCTGTGGTACAGAACAAAATGCTGTATCTGCCCACCTATAAATCAATGAGCCATTTCCCAAGAATAACCAGCTGGGTTTCACTTGCTTTCTTGATATTATGGACATAAGGTTAGAATAATTAAAAATGTCCTCCAAATTATGTGAGGTTCTATCTTTTGTGATGCTCTCTCTGTGTATAAAGGTAAAAATTTATATATTTATTAAAGAGAAAAGATAAAGAATCCATTAAAAGTCTCTCTTAGGCACTATTTGTAGTTTAATCCTTTCAGTGAGAAATAATTGATTTGGAAAGACCTTGGCATGTTATCTTCATCTCAAGGAGTCTAAGAGGAATGGCAGTAAAATGATTGGAAACGGCAAGACTAAAATGACTCAATCCTGTCCCACCACCAAAAGAAACACGCTGGGGAATAAAATCTGCCGGTAGGAAGCAGCCATTGCCCCCCCCAAAATTGTACCTACCTTTTGACTACAAAACACCTGTTGCTCTTTCACAGCCTTGGGCTGTTGCCATGTGGTGATTATTTGTTTTTTAGAAGTTTTGTAACACTTGTGAGAAGAACAAATGACATTTCGACTTTGTCGATAAGAGAAAACCATGTATAAGTGTATAGAAACTGTTGCTGTGTGGATTTGTGTGCCGTCCGAAATGCTTTGGGACATATTTACTTGAACATATGTACACACAGAGTCCTGTCCAGGCATCCAGAAGGCTTTCTACCCACACTGGTCATCTGTAGCCTGCCATTTAAAAATTCCCACAGGCTGCTTCCTGTGACAGGGCAAACGCTGCAACTTGCCTGAAAAGACTGGCTCTGAAACCAACATGGCTGGCTCTCGGGAGAATATACCCACATGGCTGGCCTTAAAGCCAATATGGCCAAAATTCCAGGGTGTGCAACATCTTTGTTGCAGGAGACATGAAATGGCCAAATATTAGTGGCAATGTCCCAAAGGGTTGCACTAGAGCCAAAACGGCTGACAACCACAAAGCTGCAAGCAGGCCACCTTTTTCAAAACTTAACTAGCCAAATGGCCAGATGTTTATGAATCAAAAACTATTTAGTCATGACAGCGTGCCTGAATGATTTCACCCCTTGAGCCACATAACAGCGTATCCAAATCATCTTCTCTTTGCCAGCTATGATCTGTTTCTTGGACTGAAATTTAGAGACAATTAACTCACCAAGGACAGTCAAGCAAAGTCCATAAAATCATCACTAGCTGATCTCGCTTGTCTGTAGCTCAGGAGAAGATTATGCATCAATTTAAAGCATAATTAAAATATAAAATTGTGCAATTGAAAACTGTAATTTGGGAAGACACCATAAACGAGCTTTTCAAATGAGAAGTTCATGTATTCTGACATAAAATTTGATAGTGAAGTTCAATTCCAGACTACAGTGCGATCAGAATTATACTTTTCACAGAAATCATGCCTCTCAGTCGGCCAGATAATATGGCTCAGTGGTGAGGCAGAATGAGTGTGCTGATGTCTTTGGTAATTGTGGAGGATTAGAAATGCATTGAGTTTGAAATGACATTAGTTGGGCTAATTAAATTCTGGACGATTGTGTTGCGCTTCCACTAGGGTTTATGTGTGCTAAGAGAGAGGGAGAGAGAGAGAATACAGGGAAGAAGAGAGAGGGTATGTGTGTGTGTGTGTGTGTGTGTTTAGGTCTTATCTCCTTCGACAATGTAACATCCATTCAGCCCTGTGGAAGAAATTACTGCCTGCAGCAGGTAGGGAGAGAATATGTCACTGGCAGAATCAGACAGAGGTAGAAAAGAAAATGGCAAGAAAAGAACGCAAAGGCTGTGGAATGGGGAACTTTTTCATTTGTAGTCAGACAGTCGACTTCACTGATTATCTTAATTATAATTTGTTGAGGTCGAGAGGTCACGTTTTATTCATTAACATAAAACTTAAGTGACCAAATTATAAATATGAAGGTTATAAAAAGAGAAAAGAAGATTTAGAAGTTTTCATTTCAAAACTATCCAGTTATTTCAAACTGCTCCAACTGTGTTTTGGTTCAGATTGAGGTGAGTGATGTTAATTTAGGTCTACGTTAACCTCTATAACCAAAAAGTCAATCTAAACAAAGTAGAAAATTATGGAAAAGCCAGCATCTGATGCCTTTTTGTTCTTTGCACACATTGCTAATTATTGCATTTTTATTCACAGTTAATCACAAAATGAAAGCCTTTAGGAAGCATTTAGAGTACAATGAGTAAGTTTACCACTGGTTCAAGCTCCTGTTCTTGACAGTGCCCTGGAATTATAGTTCTCTGATCTGCTGAAGATGTTTGTATAAAATGTGTTTTGTTGTTGAGGAGAATGAAATGTGAAAACTATAAAGGTACTTCTGTAATGGCTATTCAGATGTGTCACAAATGTTAATGTACAATAGTAGTTTGATTCATGAACAATCAGTCTTTTGAGAGAACTGAACTGGTTCACAACAGTCTGAACAATTTGTTCATGAATTGGACTGAATTGCTCCAGGAATTTACACACTGAAAAAAAAAAAAAAAAAAAAAAAAAAAATGGATTTACTTTGAAACCATTTTTTACTCAGACATTTCTAGTAAATTTCACAAATAATTATAGAGAAACAATAAGTAACACATTGAATTAGACATAAGTGGAAAGACTGATATAGTATTTTTTTTTTTTTTTACAGTACAAACAATGGTTGTAAATAAATTATATATATATATATATATATATATATATATATATATATATATATATATATCAGACTGTTCTCAGTAATGAATGAGTCATACTTCCAATCGCTAATGTATAACATTATTCATCCGCACATCCTCACTCTTATAGACTCCTTGAGCTCACAAATTAGAAGCATTATGCGGATTTGTTTGTTTCTTTGCTTTAGAAATAGGCTGGTGCTGAATAGCAATAATCCCCAGTTGTCATCCTGCATTAACAGATTATGGTTTATCTCCAGAGAGATTGTCTAAACTTCATAACCTCAGTTTCAACACCTAATGAGATGTCTTTAAAATATATTGGGGAAATAATAAACATATTTGTGTTTAATGTGGGCATTTAAGTGCGCACTGTGTGAGAGAGAGACTGTGTATTTATGGCTGGTATAAACAGATGTGTATTTTTAGCCACCTCAGCAATGGTTAGTCCAGATGGGAACAGACTCTCTACAAGAGTCCAATTCATCAGACAAGCATTTAGTGCCCTTTAATTTACCAAAGAAAGAAAAGAAGAAAGACATTAAACCTTCTAATGGGTTTGAAATAAATCAGAAATGTTTAAATTTCTGTTATCTAAAACTACATGGAAAAACACTTTCTGTAATGGAACTCGGCTAAATTGTATTTATGCGATTCAATCTGAACTGCTCAATTTTCTTTGTATACGTCTCACCAATTACTGTCAGATGAAACATTTAACTGCAATGTGAACTGACAACTGGCAAAATGACACCAGAACGAACTGTGCATGTGTGATGTGCACCCAGTGTGTGTGGGTGTGTTGAGGGGTAAATAACAAAAAAGGGGGCTGCAACATGCTTGATGTGATCAGATATTTGAGGATGAAAAACATGGAAATGTATGTAATAATCTCAGTTTTAAGAGTTGCCTTAAGTGCTCTGCGATAACCAATTTAAAAACTGCTTCCATCTCCATTCCTGTGCTCACCGTGAAGAGATTCCTGAAGCAATGTGACACCAATGCATACTGATATGATTTAATTTTAAAGTATTCTGTTTATATGAAATAATTGTGAAATTGACGTAAATATCCAAAAGCGGGTAAGAGTGTTACACTCTGAAAGCGAGTAAATGGGCTGAATTTGGGTCAGAGTGTTGATTTGTATTAAATCTTCTCAATATGGATTCCCTTATCCGAGCTCCAGAGATTCACTGAGGGCAGACACAGTAATTGTGCATTGGTCCTGGAGCTGAAAATTGGTTATATATTGATGTGATATTGCGCTGGGGATTGGAAGAAGGCCAGAGGAAGTCCAAACAAATAAGTGGGTTGGGGAGGAAAACGGAAATCTGGATTATCTCTATTTGAGAATCAAGCCAGAAGGGTGGAAGCTTGGCCCTATTATTGATATAACTAAAGGACAAAAAGCAAACAGAAACACACAGACGCAAATAAACAAACCATTTTATTCCTCACTTTAATATAAAGTATGACTTCTTGCCCCCTTGATTTCTCATTTTAGTTCTCTTTAGCACTTTAAAATGAGAAAATGCACATCATTACAGCATTGTGTAAGAAAAAAATGTATGCTTTGCTAATTAGTGCAGTTTTACATTGTGTTGACTGCTTAAGGTTTATTCATATGCAGAACTTTTACAGCTTTCACAAATTAAATAACAATATGTAGATGCTGAGGTTTGGCTATTTTATGTTCATTTTTTGTATTCAGCATACAGAAAGTCTTCATTAAACTGCAACTGAAATGGAAGTTGTGGTGGTCTTATCGTCCCTATTGTGACTAAATGAAATGACTTTTGGAATAAGAAAAAATGTAGGGAGTTATTTGATTTCGTGTTTCGGGAATTGATTGGATCTTAGGAAGTTGGACGTTGCTAAATATGGACACACATCTGAAGTTTGCAGTCGGTTGTGAAGGATATATAGCCTTAACCTCTGCAGAGACATGCGTCATGAAGAAAACAGATGTCGTTTTGAGGGGGAGGGGAGTCTAACAATTTTAAAATTGCTTAGATACTACTATAAATGGTACTTTAGGCCCACTCAGTGAAACCATTCGCTCATATACCTAATCTTTAGACCAAGTCTGCAAAACTACAAGCGCATTACGGACTTTAAACTATTGTATTTAAACTATTGCTATTGTAAAACAAACTTTTTGCATTACTCTAAACACAGTTCTCTACATTACACACATTATTCAAAACTAACAGCTCTTTTGTTTAATTTGGGAAACACCACCATTTAAATGCCACACTCATTTACTGATTGTCTACACCCAATGATCATGTGTGAAAACACATATACATAATTGGTAACACTTTACAATAAGGTTCATTAGTTAATCATTAGTTAATGTATTAACTTACATGAACTAACCATGAGCAATACATTTGTTACTGTATTTACTAATCTTCGTTAACATTAGTTAATGATAATACAGTTGTTCATTGTTTGTTCATGTTAGTTCACAGTGAATTAACTAATGTTAACAAGATATTAATAATGTATTAGTAAATGTTGAAATTAACATTAACAAAGATTAATAAATGCTGTATAAGTGCAGTTCATGATTAGTTCATGTTAACTAATGTAGTTAACTAATGTTAACTAATGAACCTAAAGTCTTACCACATAATTTGTTCATTCAGAAATCAAAACTGTTTTGAGAAAGGAGGAAATTATTTTTACCCCCTTTGCATTTCTGTTTGTAGTGTAAATATAAATGTATATATTTACATATGTATGTATGCATTTTTATATATTTATGTATGTGTGTGTGTGTGTGTGTCTGTGTATACAAGCCAAGTCAGAAAGTCAGCTTTATTTCTAAAGCGCTTTATACAATATAGATTGTTTCACAGCAGCTTCACAATAGTAACAAATTCAAATTCTGCTGTAAAACAGCTGTAAGTCATTATTTAGCTCACGTTATTTAATTATTGATTCAGTTCAGTTCCATATCTGTGTTTTTCTGCACATGTACATGCGAGTGCTATGACAAACTCCTGTGCACTCCACTGCCCTACAACAAGCAACAAGCAAAAGACACAAGATATATTTTCATTTTTACATTTTCACATGTGTAGTTCGGCGTGTATGTGGCTAATCATTTTATGTTTGTGTGTAGTTACTAGGCAAAAATACAATTTTTAGAAGAGTTAAAATAGTATTGTATGAAGTGTTTGCTTTTGCAAGATATGTGGGTTGCACTTTATTTTACAGTACGTGCACTTACTTTTACTTACAGTTTACTTTCCTAAGAAAGTACTGGGTAATATAAGGTAAGTACATGGGTTAAGGTTAGGTTTAGGGGTAGGTTCAGGTTTAGTACCTAGTTATTACCCAGTTATTACAATTACTATCATAAGTACATAGTAAGTACATGGGGAACAGGACTGTAAAATAGAGTGCTACTGATATGTGTGACGTTTTGCATATTGTGTGTGTGTTTTGTGTTTTTGTGTATAGAGTTTTGAGAAATGGAGCCATAGTTTCAAGAACTGTGAAGAACTGTGTGTAGAACAGTTGAAGATTTTGATTTCATGATGGCTTTAAGTGTGGATAACATTATCTAATGCTAAATATTATGACTATTTCATGTCTTCTCTGACATAGCTTTGATATTTTAGTGGTCTTGTCAAATCAAGTTTGGTATACTTTCTAATCAGACATTTAAAATCTTCACATCTCCTCATTAAGACATTGTATTCCCCACCAGCAATAAACTCAATATAACAATCTCTTGGCCCGTTTTTAAGTTTTACAACACTTTTCTGCACTTCATGGACTTGTTTACATTTGATTACAATGTAGTTGTTTGTTAGCAGCACTTTCATATATATACATTTAACTAAATGTACTGTTATTGTCTCATTAATACACACAAATTCCTCTGTGGTAAATCTTGGCAGGGGTTTAATGGAAGTCCTTGGCTAGTGAGCCCAAGGTTAGCACCACGTCTCTTGAGGATAATTAGCATTGGCTCATTACAGACGGCCGGAGCAGCATGAGGCCTCCAAAGCCCCTATCGTGCCGAAGAAAACGCGTTCCCGCTCAGCACCAGCGGCCTCGCAGTCAACTCCTTGCATCAGATCATATATGACATGCACGCGCTCCGCAATCACGCGGTACCAGCTCATTGAGGAGCGAGAGGACTGCAGGGTGAAGTCTGACTGTAATCAAGAAGAAGGCTTGAGTGAAAGCTGGATTGAAGACAAAGGCCCGGTGGAGACGATGATTTCACTGCGGGTTTATACAATGTAGAAGTAGCCTTCAGACAGAGGTAGGAGATGAGTGGGAGAGTTGTGAAGTGTGTTTTTCTTTTTTTGAGTTTAGAGTTTCTGGGAATATCGTGGGCCTTGGAGTCGGGATGGGTTGGCTTGTTTTTTTCTTGAAGAGAAGCAGAGGAAAATAAGACTTCTGAGTCCAAATATTCAGCCCATACACACACACACACTCAGACCCTCGGGTCTCAGGGTCTCACTTAATTACCGGACTTCATTAGAGGAGTTGGCAGCATGGTGTGTGTGACTGGGCAGCTGGCCAGTGCTGCAGAAATGAGACCAGGTCTCACTGTTTGATCCCTCCAGATAGTGGACTGAAGGTTCCTCTCCAAACCAAGAGTGTGTGTGTGTGAGTGTGTGTGAGTGTGTGTGTGAGAGAGAGAGGATGTGATAATTTTAGGAGTGTAACGGTGTGTTTTTTTTTTCTCACAATGTGCTGGTGCAGAACACTGTGTTTGATTTTGGTCTCAGAACTGAGACCCCTCCACCGTCCAACAGAGAAAAAGAAATGATGAGAAAGCCATATCCAACTACTTCTACATGTACACACCTGTTAGCTGCAGGCATTAATAGCCAGTGGATAATATCCTTTGATTTTTCTTGAACTTCCTCCTGCGTTTTCATTCTTTTAATTTTTTTTTTTCATGTATCAATTTAAATCTCTGATTTTGAACAGATTGTTTAATCCATTCTTCAGTGATTCTGAGTGAACCACAACTGGTTTGAGTTTAGGAATAAGTTGTTTGTAATGTTGTTTAATACTGTTTTTTTTTTTTTAACTGCTTACACACATTTTCAAAACTTTGCCTTTTTTTTTTTCAAAACGTTACACACAAATCCAAGAATTGCACACACAAAATGCAAAACGCCTCACATATCTTGCAAAACGAAGCACTGCATTCAAAATATCACAAACACATCTCAAAAGCAAACATTTGTCTTACGTTGCAAACATCTTTGCCATATTATTCTATTTTTGGATATATCACATATACACACAGTTATTCAAAACCTAAAGCTCTTCTTTCATGAGCTCCTATGTACATTTCTGTATAAGATTGAAAGTAATTGGCAGAGAGATGTTGAAAAATTCATGGTAAACATGAAAGCAAGATTGAAACCAAACTATTTATTTTTTTTGCTGTAAGCATTTGTGGTTGTGAATACAGTATTACACAGTACGAAAGAAAAAAATACATCAACCATGTGTAGTTGGACAGAAACAATGGCTGTGTTTGAAAAAGGAAATCGAGATATACTGCCAAAAATTTTGGGACGCCTGCTTTTATGTGCACATGAACTTTAATGACATCCCATTCTTATTCTGTAGGGTTTAATATGGAGTTGGCCCACCCTTTGCAGCTATTACAGCTTAAGGCTTTCCACAAGGTTTAGGAGTGTGTTTATGGGAATTTTTGACCATTCTTCTAGAAGCGCATTTGTGAGGTCAGGCAGTGATGTTGGCGAGAAGGCCTGGCTCACAGTCTCCGCTCTAATTCATCCCAAAGGTGTTCTATCGGGTTGAGGTCAGGACTCTGTGCAGGCCAGTCAAGTTCCTCCACACCAAACTCGCTCATCCATGTCTTTATGGACCTTGCTTTGTGCACTGGTGGGGCCATCCCCAAACTGTTCCTACAAAGTTGGGAGCATGAAATTGTCCAAAATGTCTTGGTATGCTGAAGCATTAAGAGTTCCTTTCACTGGAAATAAGGGGCCAACCGAACCCCTGAAAAACAACCCCACACCATAATCCCCCTTCCACCAAACTTTACACTTGGCACAATGCAGTCAGGCAAGTACCGTTCTCCTGGCAACCGCCAAACCCAGACTTCTCCATCGGATTGCCAGACAGAGAAGCATGATTCGTCACTCCAGAGAACACGTCTCCACTGCTCTAGAGTCCAGTGGCGGTGTGCTTTACACCACTGCATCCAACGCTTTGCATTGCACTTGGTGATGTAAGGCTTGGATGCAGCTGCTCGGCCATGGAAACCCATTCCATGAAGCTCTCTACTCACTGTTCTTGAGCTAATCTGAAGGCCACACGAAGTTTGGAGGTCTGTAGCTATTGACTCTGCAAAAAGTTGGTGACTTCTGCGCACTGTGCACCTCAGCATGCGCTGACCCCGCTCTGTGATTTTACGTCACCTACCATTTCATGGCTGAGTTGCTGTTGTTCCCAATTTCTTCCACTTTGTTATGATACGACTAACAGTTCACCGTGAAATATTTAGTAGTGAGAAAATTTCACGAATGGACTTATTGCACAGGAATTGTGTGACAAGTAAGGATTTTGTGTGTAAGCAGTTGAAAATAACTGTAAATATATACATTTTTTTAATTTACATTAAGCTTTTTTTATAGTTTAAGCTTTGTAGATCTCTCATTTTTTTCTTTAAATAATTAATTTTCATTTGACCACATTTCCTTTTGAAATATTTATCTCAAAATGACATGAGTCTGTCGCTGTGTTTATAACATATAGATACACTGTAATTTTTTTTTAAAATTCGTAAAAAATAGGGCACAATGTACTGTATTAATGTATTTTTACAGGTGTTTTACCTGTATTTTGAATTTTGAACTTCATTGCATTGTATTTTAGGGTTAACAGAAATGTCTGTATAATTTTCTGCCAGTACATTATCCATTTTTTTTTTTTTTTTTTTTTTTTTACTGTTTTTTTCAGTGTTTATAGACCGGTAATATCTCACTATGGCCAGTAAAGTGCAACAGAAACTAAACAGCCATCAAAATGTCTTGTCATTGTTTGTCGCTATCGTGGCTAGTTAGAACAAAAACTTAATTGACTTACATATTATTTTGCTTTTTATCATGACCCAATTTGGAAACATAGCACACAAGTTCACAGACATGTTCAAGAACAGATATACAGTGGTTTCAAAAAAGTGGTCTTGGATACTTAAGCCACACTTAAAAAATGAATAAATGTCTTTGAATTATATATCAAAATATCAAACCAAGTGGTTGATAAAACAAGCAATCAAACTTCCTATATTGAAATATTTATATTCATATTCTTCACAGATTCACAGAAAGTATCTGTTTGTAAAACATTAGTGGAATATGTCCATGGTTAATGTGATGAACTGTTAGGACCCTTATATGAACTTGAGAGAAACTGACTTCATACATCCACTAAAGATGATCTTGGACCCAGTTGGTTTAAAATAATAATAAAAAAGGCCTAGAAAAGTGAAGTTAGTTCTAAGAAAAGTTTTAGCATCATTTGTTTGCAGACTTGGTTTGATATTTTGTTATCTAATGCAACCAAATTCAGACATTAAGTATGACTGAAATGTCAAAAAATCTCCCAATCCATTTTGGGGGCCACTGTATACGCACACATACATATATCTAGCTCATTGTGTTAAGATCACAGTTGGAGTCTCTCCATAAATCCACCCCCCTCACTCTCCCTGGCGGTACGGCTAGATAAGAGTCCTCAGTCTGGCGGAGCATGCAAAAGCATATATCGAATTAACTGTCTGTAATTATCTCAAAATGATGCTTGTTGAAGCGACATGGGAAGACGAATGCATAAGAGAGATAAAGTAGCCGGGCTCCTCCTAACAGCAAGCAAAGTTAACTCCTTTCTGCAGAAAGCCCAGATAAGCTCTCTTTGCCTAAGGCGCTCAAGTGCATTTGTTGTGTTATTGCTTTGTGCACATTGAATGGGCAGTTTGGTGCCCGCACGCTCGCTGAGACAGCCATGCATTGGGCCAGTAGGGTGAAGGCCTACTGATGCATTCCGTCATGCTGAGCAGACTCTTGATCTTGGTTTGTCTTATCCAGTAAAAGCGTGGGCTGCTGAGCTAGCTCGCAAGTTACTGAGGTGTGTGAGCATTGCATTAATATAAATGCATTATTTGTGCGAAAACTGTTTGTGCATCAAGTGACATATATGATCACCTTAACTGGAGGGCTTGAAAACATCTGGCTCACATCATCTGCATGATGCACATAAATATATTGTCCTTAACATATTCATCGCATGACTACAATAATTTCTAAATTCTCTAATTGTTTACTTTTGCATGGACTTTTTCACCATTTCATTCTATTTAAAAGAGATGTTTGTCTACATTTTATAGCAATCATTCAAGTGATGGAGTAGAAGACCATTAGAAATGGGCATGGATGTGGGTTATTTGTACCACGGGTGGTACAGTGGAATGCTTAGGGGTTAAGTGGACCATCGAAATAAAGTGTTACTTAGATGTGCACTGCTTAAGCAAGATGGAGAAATATGAAGTGCAAACTGCATTCAAAATAGATTTTGTTGTCGTATTTGTAGTAACTTATTTGATTATACCTTCAATGAATTTGGTGCTAAAACAATGCGTATAAAAATGTATGACACTACCAGTGATTGCAATTCATTCTTAGTGAGGTCTAGTAAAGTTTATTTTATCTTTCTTTTTAGATGTTTCTTTATGTTCCATTTATATGTCCAAAAATGAAGATAAATAGAATAAATAAATCACAAAATTAATTATTTGGAAGAATTGATCATTGATTTCTCTGAATTAAAATATTGATTTTCCATAAAAATGCCAGTGCTATAATGACACGCACATACTATACACTGAAGCAGCTCTCCTGATCTCCTGATGATGGTTGAATTACATACATGCTTACTCATTATAGATCAAGTGAATGATCCCATGTCTTGTGAAAGAGGAGCAAAAGTCAATAATGGCTGATTCTGGCAGCATGATTGAGATCAATATAAATACATTAACCTACACACACATTTTCCTAGCTTTAGCGCTGTGGGCATTGCAGCCGTAGATGTGGGGTCATAAAGCCAAAGAATCAAAGCATTACTCTTTATATTTGTGCATTTATTAGTGCTTTCAAACAGAAAGACGCGCACCAGTATCGAGTTCTCTTTCACGCTTGAACAAACAATAAAGCAGAGAATTATGCCAAAATGCCTGTCAGATCTGCGTCATGTTCGGCAGCGGCAGGTCTTAAAGGGTTAGTTCACCCAAAAATGAAAATTCTGTCATTAATTACACACCCTCATGTCATTCCAAACCTGTCGTTCACCTTTCGTTCATCTTCAGAACACAAATTAAGATATTAAGATAGCTCTCTGACTCCTCCAAAGACAGCAATTTAATTACCGTCATTCAAGGTCCAGAAAAGTAGTGAAAACATTGTTAAAATAGTCCATGTGACTACAGTGGCTCAACCTTAATTTTATGAAGTGATGAGAATACTTTTAATGTGCAAAAACAAAAATAACGACTTTATTCAATAACTTCTTCTCTTCCCTGTCATTCTCCTACGCTGTTTAGACCTAGTGCAGCGCTTCCAGTTTCTACGTCAGAACACTAACTCAGTATTAGTTGGCTCCTGTGTCAGCATCACACGCATGCGTCGTGCTGCTCACGTGTACAGCATCTGCCAATACTGTGCTGGTGTACTGATGTAAAACCTGGAAGCGCTGCACTAATTCTACAACGTATATATCTTTACTACCTTTCTGGGCCTTGAAAGTGGTAATTAAATTGCTGTCAATGGAGGAGTCAGAGAGGTCTCGGATTTCATCAAAAATATCTTAATTTGTGTTCCGAAGATGAACGAAGGTCTTATGGGTTTGGAACGACACGAGGGTGAGTAATTAATGACATAATTTTCATTTTTGGGTGAACTAACCCTTTAAAGTCACAGCAGTCTAATAAACCAGTTGCTGTGATGTCTATCATTAATGTTAATTAAAGAACAAAGGAAACAGAGAAAATTGTAGCTTTAATAAGGATTAACCTATATTTCATATATAATTTATGCAGTGAAGACTGTTAAGTGTTTGATAACTTTCTTTTCCTACTGGTTAGACAGATAGGAAGGCCACAGGTAAATATGGCATTTATTATAATGGGTTTATGTGAAGATTGTTTTAAGTTCACTTAAATTAAAAGTTGTTATTTTTTTAAGCCTAATAAATGTTGAAATTGATAGCTTTCAGTTATACTGTAATGTTGAATGTCTAATTAATGTTTAAAAAATCTATTTCATAGAGATATCAGAACCAGTATTAGTATCAGTGATACTGGCCTTCATTCAAAAAAAAAGATGCCGTTATACAAATATTTAAAACATACTTTCTTTGAGTTGTTCATTAATTTGGAGAGTACTTTAACTGTGAAATTATTACAATATAAAAATATTAAAAACTCCAAAGTTTTTAAATGTGATTAATCGTGATTAATTACAGAAACAAATATGTGATTAATTAGTTATTTTTTGTAATCGATTAACAGCATTAGTATTTAACCCAAATTCTCTTGAAAGTAAAGCAGTATCTGTGTGTGTCTTAGTGTGTATGTCACCATATCAGAATGTCGGGGACTTCAATCCACTTGAATGTGTGTGAAAGTGTGTGAATTGAGTGAGTGTGAGACTATGTGTATACGGTGTTCAAGGATTTCTCAGTTCTCTCTGGGTGGCTGTAGTGATCCACTTTTGTGTGTGCCATTTAAAAGCCGCTCTGTACCTCTTTGAGGATCAGCCATCCCCTACTTGATGTCTCAATTTTGGCACACTGTTCACACTGTGTGCCTGTGTGAATGAGTGTGTGTTTAACCTTCAAACAAGAAGTTTCATTGTGAGGAGGACACCGTTCACAGGTTGTAGAAAACAGCAAATGCATTTGTTGCAGTGAAACTGACGTCAAACCCAATATCACACCTAGAAAAGGTGGACGGCATGTTTTCTCAACGTCCTTCACAAGCAGACTTGCCAGGCGCTGGATGGTTATTGTGTATTGTGTGTTTTTTGACCTAGCTTAATTGCAGCAGCGGACTCCTTTGAGGCAGGAGGCTGATGTGGCCCTCAAAAACGCTGATGGGTACGCAGTAATAACTCCCCTCTCTGATTATTTTTTTAATCTCCTGTTGATTCAGATCTGCACGGAGCTGAGAGAGTTTTTATTTATTTCATTATTTATCTTGAGCTGGGCATGGAAATGCAGGGAAAACTGAGAGCAAGGTCAAAAACCCGCCTGTGAAAAAACATCATGGCTAATTCCATAGCGGACAGAAGAGCCATTACCCATAACACATAAATCTCAGTCTTTATGCAAACAATTTTAGCTGGTTATTGCTTATCAACGCTCCCGCCTTCTTTAATCTCGGAGACGTGTTCTATTTTATAATCTAGCCTTTAAGGGTTAGTTCACCCAAAAATAAATTTCTGTTGTCATTTGCTCATTCTCTTGTTGTTATGAAGCCGTATGATAGCAAACAAATCATTCTAAGCGGTTTTGTGAATCAATGATTCATTGAAAAGATCTGAATCGAATGAATCATATGCTGCATCAAAAATTGCATACACCCCTACTATATAGCAGATGAAAAAAGTGTGAATTTACAGTATTCATCTAATTGACACTACTATCCCATGAGGCCACGGGAGAGCTGGTAGGTCACAATTGCAACATAACGGATGAAGTTTGCCTGGATTTCATTCATATACAAAAATTCATACTATATAGAACATTCTTTTTTTTAACGAATGTGGAGTAATTACTTATTCAAACAAAGATCTTCTTAAAGAGTAGCCTATGAGATTTCGGACGCAGTCCATTAATTTGATTTAGACCTTAATGAAACATTTATCTGGTTCATGAATCAGACATTGTTACTAATAATTAATGAAAAGACATGAAGCTTGACAGTTTTATCGAACATAATGTTTCATACTAGGGATGTGCCCCAAGCCAAAATGCCTTATTCGGAAAGACGCAGATAATGCGAATAACGAATTCTACAGAATAATACACAGTCACTACTCATGTTTGCTGAATAACAGGCAAGGATAGCATGATACAAAAGCCTCTAAAATCACTACACAATAAAGAGTGTGTGAAGTGAATAAGTGTAACATTTATAAATGAAATGAGCACAGCGCAATCGCAAATCTAATAGTCCCTTTGCCGTCTTTCAGAAATCAGCCAGCTAAAATGTCAATTGAAATATTAGGCATCATACACATACACATTGTCTATTCAAATGTTTTAAACCTTGTAAGATATAAAACATGAATAAGTGGAAACTTTATGAATTGAATGATTGACCTGACATAACTTCACACAAACTTCTGCTGGAAATTAAATAATAATATTAATAATAAATGTTACAGTTCTAATATGTTTGAACTTTTTTCATGGATTCTTAGTTTGTTTTCATTAGTTCTTGTTTCCTTGTTTCCCGCCACTCATCTGTGGACACTAACTCAATCATCACAGCCGTTAATCATTTAGTTAGTTAGTGTATTTAAGTTCCTTCTTGTGCACTCTTCAGTTGTCCGGTCATGTTAATGCTAGTGTTGTGTTTCCTCGTGTGGATTATTAAAGACTTTCTGAACCTGTTCATCTTCATCATCATGTATACTTGCAACCCAGTGTGACAAATTTTATTTTAACATTTAGTATTATTGTTTTAATTAGAAGATATTTAAGAGTGCTGCCAATTTAACAATTTTGTCGCTAGATTTAGCGACTTCCACGCCCCTTTCTGAGACTTTTTTTTCAAAAGCCTAGCGACAAATCTAGCAACTTCTTGGACAAACCTCATCTAGATTCCGTGACTCACCCACTGATCTATATTTATATTAATATAGATCAGTGGACTCGCCAGTTTGATGTCATCTTGCGACATTTAGCGACTAGTTTTAGCTATTTTGAAAGTGATTGGCAACACTGATATTTAAATACATTTTATAGTTATAATAAAAATAATTATTTTATGAGTGATACAAAGCATGTACAACTATCAAGGGAACACAAATTTAAAACAAGTTTCACATGTAAATTCTGATTAAAGCCCTGTCCTCTTCCAGATTTATCAGAATACAGATACAAATAATTTTGATACAGATACAGATATTGGTTCTGCTGCACACCCCTTTTTTATATTTAAGTCTCCTGAGGCCTATTATTTCAGAGAAAAGGCACAATTTTCTTGTGGTTGTGTCTAAAGGACCGATTCACTTCCATTTTAGTTCTCTGAAATGATGAGCACTTTTCTGTTCTGACAAGTACAAGGTAAATTAACTTGACAACTATTACCTAGAACTACTCTCAGCAATTTATGGTTAATTTTCAGAGAGAGCTCTTAACACATACACATATATATACTCACCCACTTGTCCTCAACCTATATGTTATATATCTGCAAATATTTTATTTATTTATTTATTTATTTTCCTCAGGTTGAATGAAGTGAAAGGAAAAAGAACAATCAGGAGTCTCTTTGAATTAATTTGCTTAAGAGAGGTTACAAATGGGCATAATAGCCACGGCAGCCACAATTACAGTCAATTTACACTTTCCAATTATCCATAAAAGGTACTTAACCTAATACTTGATGTGTGTCAAACGAAGGCAGGCCCAATTAAGCATGGGGGTGGTCTGATTTTCTGCGCCCCCTCTCTTCTGCACACATTCTCTCCCCTGGCTCTCCTGATCTAAGCACCACTCGTGAATTTAACACTAGCCATCCAAAACTCCACTCTGGGCAAATCACAGCCACTCCAGTTCAGCCTCCACTCTAACAAATTTTCAGGGATTTCAACCTGATGAGCAGGGCTGTACCGTAATTGTTTCCTATTGGTCATCATTATTACCCTTTCTCTTTCTCTGGATGCCCTGGGTGGAAGCACTTTAGAAGTTTAACGGACAAGCTAATCTATCTGACAGTACATATAGATTAGCGATTACAGTGCAATACTTGACTAATAGTTGCTTTATCAGTTCTGCACATGAAACCGTCAGTTACTGATATCTTGATTTTCAAGAACTCTGAAAAGAAGCTCTGCTTTTAGGTGTTGTTTGCTGGTTAGTGTTGTCAGTCAATTCAAATTTTAGTTAATCATATTATTTAATCACAGTTAATTATATTTATATTTGTGGAAAATAGACCCAAATTTAAGATGATTTTTTTTTTTTTTTGAGATATTGTTGCGGCAGATGAGTAAATCGCAGAATAACAATTACAAAAAAGTATCTATTAAACGTAAATCTCTTTTATGTTTTCTCATCTTGACTACTGTTACGCACTTTATACCAGCTTTCACCAATTGTATGGATAAACTAAAAAATGCTGCAGCTAGGGTGTTTACAAGACCCAGGAGAACAGGACACATTAAACATTTTAGCTAATTTGGATTGGTTAAATTTGAGTACAGGATTGATTTTAAGGTTCTTTTGCTAGTTTTCAAAGCACTGAATGACTTCAAACCTTCATATCTTCATATATTTTATCAAAATATGTTCCAACTGATAGTTTGTTATATACAGATACTATGTTATTATTATTATTATTATTTATGTACATATACAGATAGATCTTTGGCCATCATGTCACTTCTTGCTGTTCTTCAGGGTCTCACACCATGAGCACCACGCTTTTTTGAGATGCCATGTGTTAACAGAGAAGATATAAGCCTTCTCTCACAAAGCCAGGGGGGTATTCCAAAAAAAGCAAAGTTAACTTACTTTCACATATACCCTGAACTTTTGGTTGATTAACCCAAACCTTGCTTACTTGAGATATGCAGGTTCCAAAACCGTCGTCTGGAGTAAGTTCAATCAAACTGAGTATAGTTAAAGGTAGGGTAGACAATGTTTTTCATAAACACTTTTTGTTATACTGGTTGAAACTCTCTTTACATCCTGATGGCAATAAATAACAGAAGTGGTCTAAATTTAAAAAAAAAAAAAAAAAAAAAAAGTACATATATCTTCTGTGGAAGTCTCAGGACAAAACAATGTCCGTCCAATCATTACATTCGGTCTGAATGCAATGATAGGATGGCCGACTTGCACACACACACTACCAGTCAAAAGTTTGGACACGGTAAGATTTTTAATGTTGTAAAAAGAAGTTTCGTCTGCTCACCAAGGCTGCATTTATTTAATTAAAAATACAGTAAAAACAGTAATATTGTGAAATATTATTATAATTTAAAATAAATGTGTTCTATTTGAAAATATTTGTGTACAATATTTTTTTTCAGGATTCTTTGATGAATAGAAAGTTCAAAAGAACAGCGTTTATTTGAAATATAATCTTTTGTAACATTATAAATGTCTTTACTGTCACTTTTGATCGATTTAATGCATTCTTGCTGAAAAAAAAATTAATTTCTTTAATTTCTTTTCAAAAAAATAAAAATTCTTACTGACCCCAAACTTTTGAACGGTAGTGTATAAAGTTACAAAAGCTTTGTATTTCAGATAAATGCTGTTCTTTTGAACTTTCTATTCATCAAAGAATCCTGAAAAAGAAATATTGTACACAATAAATGTTTCTTGAGCATCAAATCATCATATTAGAATGATTTCTGAAGGATCATGTGACACTGAAGACTGGAGTAATTTCAGCTTTGCCAACACAAGAATAAATGACATTTTAAAATGTTTTCAAATAGAACACAGTTATTTTAAATTGTAATAATATTTCACAATATTACTGTTTTTACTGTATTTTTAATTAAATAAATGCAGCCTTGGTAAGCAGACGAAACTTCTTTTAAAAACATTAAAAATCTTACGTGTCCAAACTTTTGACTGCTAGTGTACATCATATGTCATCGGTGCTTTCCGAAAGACTATGCAGTGTTGTAGACAGATAGCCGCCTTTTACAGTTCCTCCTAAATCAAAACAATGAGCTTATGCTGCGTTAGCACCATATCATTATTACCGAAATTAAGAGATGGCAAGAGGTGGTACAAGTCAGAGCTCTAAGTCGTTTGTTTTCATTATTATTGTAATGTCATGTGCTTTGAGACATGAGGTAATTTAACGGCATCTCTCGTGATGCTTTGCAGACTCTGCTCTGGCTGTGCATGCTCATGTGTTTTGGAGGTGTTTATGTTTTATAATTTAGTCATTTTACTTCCAGATTTGTTGTGAGATGCATAACATATGCAATTTATTATAGAAATACATTATATAAAAAAAGTTAAATTAGAGTAAAATAGCATTGCTTTGTTATGTTATAATAAAGAACTATATAATAATATTGTGTGAAATCTGTTATGCTCACTGGAGCCTCACCATGCGCTGAATTCCTCTGAAACAAACTAACTTTGGAACATAACCTGCTCCGGAGAGTTCAGAGAGTAAGTTGCTATGGCTACTTGCATAACCTGAAAGTTACCTCTGTTTTTTATAACTGAAAGTTGAGGTTATCTGTTTGCTCTGTGTAAACGTTGGTATGCCACATAACCTGCTTTCTGGAATTACCCCCAGTTTCATGCATGCACGTTTGTTGTTATGAGAATTAAACTTGAATTCCCTTCCTAATTTGTCTCTTGATGCGTATCTGAACCCTCAAGA
Source organism: Hypophthalmichthys nobilis (assembly GCA_037950665.1). NCBI lineage: Eukaryota > Metazoa > Chordata > Actinopteri > Cypriniformes > Xenocyprididae > Hypophthalmichthys > Hypophthalmichthys nobilis. The sequence goes on along the minus strand of CM075491.1, from coordinate 13,727,876 downwards.
TACCCTTATTGAGTGCAAGGACGCAAATCGCTATGGCGATTGAGTAAGTGGGACGCAGGAAACAGAGCGGCCCAACTGGGGAGTGAGAAAACGGGTGGTAGTAGGAGATGGTGCAGAGAAAAGGAGGGCATCCTAAAAGACACTTGAGATGAGAAAAAGAAATTAAATATATCAGAATGACATGCAAATGTTCATCAAAGTAACTAACACTTCTTTTTACAGGCATTGACTTCTCAACCCATCACGTTTTGTAGTGGTAGTGGCATACTTATTGAATGTTTTTGCTGTTGTTGTAGTTGTTTTTTCAAAGTGTTGTTAAAGGGATAGTTCACCCAAAAACTCACCCTCAAGTTGTCACGTTCAGTTTGTCTTGGTTATCGTGGACTTTCAGTTTTTCATTTATCACGTGCTTCTTTGTTCTAGTTTCCCTCCACTCATCAGTCACCATGGTCACGTCATGGTCATGAGTTTGTTTGGTTCAGCTGTGTTCTATTAATCATCTCATTTGAGTTTCTATTTAAGTTGTACCCTCACATTCATTCTCTGTCTGGTCACCGTTACCTTCAGTGTGTGTTGCCCTGCCTGTCTACCTGCTGTTGGAATATTATCATTAAACTTTGTGTTGGAACCTTATTCTTCTGTCTTCTTTGTATGCCTGCAACAACCCGTGACACAAGTACATTTTACTTTTTACTTTTAGACGAACACAATCGGAGATATATTTAAAAACATCCTGACTCTATAGTAGTAGTGAATGAGGGGCCTGTTTTGAAGCCCCAAAAAAGTGCATCCATCCATCATGAATATATTCCATATGGCTCCAGAGGGTTAATAAAGGCCTTCTGAAGTGAAGTGATGGGTTTTTGTAATATCTACGCAGTGTATTGCTCCCAAATGTAAGATTGTTGTCATAATAGTAGAATAACTACCCCTTAGTTCTAAAATACTTACAGTATAAATAATGTCCCCAAACTTTACATACTGTTCCCTTAAACCTACACATACATACTTTATAGGTACACTATAATTACCGAAAGCTACGCTGTAAATTCGTTTTAATTACTCAGTACTTTCCTGCTGTAATCTAACGCGTTACCAAATATCCATATTTATAACTTTGTAATTCAAATAACTAGCTTCCGCCAGACGACCGCACACATACTACGCAAGTCGACTTGTGCCAAAGGAGTAACCCCTGAAGCGATGTATGATGCAGAATGTATAAGTATTGTAAGCTTAGACACCTCTCGCGATTTAAACAAATAGGGCTGGGCAACAAACTTAAGCTCCTCTTCTCTTATATCAAGATCCTCCAACATTTCTCTTTAAAATTTCTCATTTTAGACTACTGGTGTTTTGTTTTGCTCTATCCTCTGCGCTTCCGCATTCATCATTGCGTCATGCGTCGGTTCAGGGGTTACTCTTCCACCGCAAATCGATGCGTACGACTGTCTGTCGGATGCTAGTTATTATACTTAAAGTTTTTAAATATGGATATTTTTCTTACAAAAACCCATTGCTTTGCTTAAGAAGGCCTTTATTATCCCCCTGGAGCTGTATGGATTATATTTATGATGGATGGATGCATTTTTTGGGTCCTTCAAAACAGGCCCCCCATTCACTACCATTATAAAGCTTGGTAGAGCCAGGATATTTTTAAATGTAACTCTGATTGTGTTTGTCTAAAAGAAGATAGTCATATACACCTAGGATGGCTTGAGGGTGAGTAAATCATAGGATAATTTTCATTTTTGGGTGAACTATCCCTTTAAGATAGTATAAAATATATATTACCCACACAAACACTTCGAACAGGGTGCATCAATACAATTTTGAACTTTACCATAGACTACTTTGATTTTTTGGATCTCCTATTTTTGAACTAGGTTTTGCTTTGTTCATGCACATTACAAGTTATGCTACAATTCTTTAAAATTTTTAGATTTTTTTTTTTCTTTGCACTTCAACCCAGTGTTCAAATGTTTTCCTTTTAATTTTGTTTTAATTTATTAATGTTGCCGGAATTAAAAACATTTTTTTTTTTGCTGTGTGGCAATTTAAAAAGCTATTACTGCACCCAGCTTATATAATGAATGAAATGAAACTTTTTTTTGTATGTTAAAGTCACAATATGTAATTTTTCACCACTAGAGGTCACTTATTCGCATGATAAAACATGGTACTCACAGTAAATCAAGAAAATGAGATTTAAACAATAAGACTTATGGTGTTGAGCAATATAACAATCATTTGTTTTCTGTTGATTAATGTATCCAAACAGTTGCTCTCCTGTCTAATAAAACATAATATATTAAAGCATCTTTGGTGTTTCCATGGTTTCTACAAAATAAAACTGGAAATTGAGGGTAACGCAGGTATGATAGGCGATAGGTCATTGATGGGCAACGCACGTACACAGTCGATGTCCTGGTTAAAATTGCTTATTTCTCTGGATTTAAACATTCTTGGAAACATTTGGAATAATGTAAGTACACAAGTCAACAAAATATATAACATTGTTCTAGTGGTTTTTGGATATTTTAATTCCAAAAATCTTACAAATTGTGCCTTTAATGTCATGTCGCAAGAAAGTATATAAAATGCCATTAAAAAAATAAAAACAAAGTCCCTCGTACCTTTTTGTAAGCTGATTATATTTCTTATATGTAACGACCGAGGTAATATATTGCAAATATGATGTAATTACATTTAAATTACAGTCAGGCTGCAAAAATGTCTTAAAAACAACATAATGTATGTAGAGCACCCATATAATAATGGCACGTTTTGCCTTCTGACATCAGCCTTCTGCGTACAATTCTCATCTCTGTAATAGCATTTAAATATAACCTTGGAGACAGTTGCAAAAGGCACGTGTGTATGTTGTCTCAGCGAGTAATTAGTCTCATTTCAGGTTTAATGCCTGGTGCTTGTTGACATGCATGCTCACCATGCAGTGCCCGCGCACACAGATGGCATCATCTGAAAATAAAGATCAAAGACTACTGAAATCCCATTCGTTCCACTCCGAATGGCATCCACATGCTTTGAGAGAGTGTGAGAGAGATTTGGTTACGTGCCGAAAGAGAAAAACGGAATTCTGGATCAGTGACTCCCAGATGGTGGTAGCAGATATGTGCGGTACCACCTCTAAAAAGAGGGCAGCATATAGTGAGAACAGGTTCTAATCCTGTGTGATCTCTAACATGATCTTACTTTCTCCATTTTAATTTAACCTCACTCTCTCTCTCTTTGTCTCTTTTCAACATTATCTTACTTTTGTCACTTTAATTGAGCCTTCTCACTCTCTCTTTCTCTTCCTCAGTCCCTCTTTTTTTCCTACCCAATATCATTTTTTTTTTTTTTTTAAATCTAATTTTAATGCTTGTTCAAATTGTTCCCTACTTTACTGAGTGAATATATTAGTCTTATTTTCATGATTAATTCAGTAATTGACATCAAACCCCATATTGTCAGGTGTGGAACATGAAGTCATAAAGAAAGTGTTTACCCAATAAAGATGCGATTACATTAGTAAAATGTTTGCAAAATATCCTGACCAAAAGAGTCAATAGTATAGCAACGTATGATGCACAGCTCACAAAGTCAAGTTCAAACCTCTCTGTTAGTCACCACTGCAAAATTTGTGTGACCAACTTGAACCCGATGCAAAATCTGAATGTGGAAATCTTTCGCTCTCATGTGAAATTACCAATCATCTGGATTTCTATTGAAATTACTGGATTTTGCCCATGAAAAATTTGCCAAACAACGGTAAATGTGACCGCATTAATTCTGCCAGTTTTACTAACCCTGATTTGACTGCAAACTTGTCTGACTTTTATTATGATGCAAAAGCACTAAAAATTATCATAAATGTGGTCCAAATGCCTCATGTGAATTTGTTTTCTGCGACTATACAATAACTTTGTGTAAAAAGCAGACTAAGTGAGCTGAACTCCACTCCTGGATCAGTCTAATTCTTGAATGAATTTGTGAGGCTGCTTTTGTGAACTAGATCCGCCAAATCACTGTTACACAAACAATATTGTCCCAGCTAACAAGAAACATTCTCAGAACTTTACCTAATGTTCTGACAAGGTTATGAACAAACATTCTTCCAGTAATGTTTATAGAATGTCCATTCAGAGTTTTCTGGTCTTTAATAATATTCTCAAAACGTTAGCAGAAAAGCATTATTTATACATCGTTCATTGAGTTTTTTTTCTTCTTCTTCTTCTTCTTTTTTTTTTTTTGATATGTTTTAGTTGGAAGTTCAGCAAACATTTACTTGTCTCAGAACATTTAGCAAACAGTAATGTTCCCATAATATTTGAAGAATGATAAAACGGAATGTTCGTATAACCAAGAATTTTTTTAAAACATTTAAAAAATTGTTTAGAGAACATTCAGAAATAAAAACATGTTTTTGTTAGCTGGAGTATGACTACTGACTACTACTATGGAGCACCTAAAGAGACATGGTAATGGAAATAATATGAGATGGGAGGGAAAAGTATTGCTGCATCCCAATTCGCCTACTTATACTACGCCCTAAAAGTATGAACTCTTTTTGTGAAGAAAAAGTACATACTTTTGAGTGTGTAGCAAAAGAGTAGACAAGCTTTGGGACATACTATCACATCATACAATTGCGTTTTTTTCTCTGTCGCATCCTGACATGCATCCTGTCAGCGTAAACTGGCCTGTCAATCATCTTGTCACAGTTAAAATCCTCCACATTTCATTTCATTTCCTACCGTATCAGAGAGAAATGCAGTAGCACATTGATCTGCATTACCGGGTCTTTCATGCGGAGAACTCTCCTTGATGTATTTAAAAGCTAATGGTCAAACGGATCTTTATAAAAGACCACATTGTTATTGCAGATGAAATATAACATGGATAACATTAAATAAATATTAAACTGATTATTAGTCACTCAAAACTTTAGCTAAACCTCTCACCATCGGTCGTGCATATCCACCATGTTTTGTAGTTTTTTAACACTTTTTACTTGTGTAGTTTATGTTTGTAGTTCTGAACTGAATTCTCCTCCAAAGCGCAATGGGTTGTGGGAAATATTAGCCTTTATAGTATGCACGGATCCGAAAATCTACAGGAAATAGTAGACCATCCGGGGACTTTTGAGATACTCTTTTCAACATACTATGCTTTGGGACACACTTATTTTAATCTCACGTACTATTTAGGATGGATAGTATGGACATTGGGACGCAGGGTAGCCTATATGTTCTTTCATGTTTTACAGTGTATGAGGTAAAATAAAAACACGCTGGGTACGAGATTGGGAGTTTCTGTTCTGTCAGTAAGAAGGTAGTAGGTTATTTAAAAAAAAAAAACTAATTTCAATAAAAGCCTTCACACCCAAAACTGTCACTATTTAGTCTTTCACTAGCTGTAGTACATGTCAGATCTCCTGATGAAACTAATTTGTTTTAACCATATTATTGAGGATGTTCCTGTCTTCTGTGTACCTGAGGCTTTTATTTTTAGACTTCGGGCATTTTAAGTGAGTGTGTCAGCTGCAAACATACTGTATTTGATTAAATATGAAATCACTTGTCAATTGGCACGGCTCATTAAAGTGATTTATAGTGCCTGGGCTTAAAATCAGAGTCAGGCAACATGGATGCAAGCAGATAAAACTGCAACATTAATCTGTCTTTTTCACAGCATAAATAGCTGCCAATCAGTATGAATAATTAAAATATGGGTCAGTGGTAAGCGCTTGAGTGGCTTTCCCTAGCAGGATGACAGAGTTTATCTGCCTCCAAATGGAGGCTATCTCATCGCACAATCCTTCATTATAAAACAACATAAACAGCAGGCACGTATACAGTATGTTTGGCATTTATATCCTGCCATGCTTTGAATGATGGTGTGAAATTTAGCATGTTTTATCTCCCAGAAAAGGCAGCGACACAAGTTATTTCTTTTGTCCCACCTTAAGATGGATCATGGGCCTGTTTTTAAGGTTACAGAGAGGAGGAACGACAGACTGAGATAGAGAAGAAGGAAAGGAACCAAAAGTAAGAAAAGAACTATACTGTCTCTATTTGTGGTATTTTGTTTTAATGACAGGGTTTATTCTGTGTTTTCACACTTTGGGTGCAATGTGGAAATTACGCATTGGAAATCTCATTAACTACCTTCGCTGCGTGTTGACATTTCATTTGCATCAGGCAAGCCGCACCACATTGCAGATTTCACACTCCATCCATCTCATTTCCTCCTCAGATATGTCTGTTGGCTCAAAAGGAAATAGTGTATAACATTAATTTCCCCAGTCCTTTATTAATGCACAAACAAAACCGGCAATTATAACGGCATCTTTTTTTTTATTCGTTTTTTTTTCTTCCCCTCCGTCTCTATTTCTCATTCCATTGGATTCTTCTTCATCCAGACCATTTTGTCGGCACACTTCAGAAAATTAATTATTTGGTTCTGATGTTGTTGTCTACACATTTGACATACAATTCAAGATTAACACCCTAGTTGTGAACACAGCAGCATTCAGCTCGGTAGGGGACAAGCCATCGAAACAGTGATGTGAGGTTTTTTTGTGCGTGTGCAAGAAAAAGTTCTGGATGCCTGTGATTAGTGTATAGAATGCTGCAGGAGTGACACTCAACCTGACATGAAGTAAACTTGTTTATGCCCTGGCTTTCGCTGGCGGTGCCCTAGATGACTTGTAAACAAGCTACGCCGTGGATTCAAATCAGTGCGCTCTTCTGACAATGCAGGTGATGTGTGCCTCTGCTGTTCATGCCTGTTCATTTGATATGAGACAATTACTCCATCCTCACCTCTCCTGTAGCACCACAGTGCATCAGGGCTCAGAACAATATGAACCTGTTACTAATGAACCGAGCGCTGGTGACATGTACTCATGCCCATGAATAATGCACGTCAAAAAAAATAAATAAAAAAATAAATCACCCAAAAAATGTAATTCTGTTATTTAATAGCTATCATGTCTTTCTAAATCTGTACAACTTGGGTAATATTGAAGATGATTTTTGTTTCTGAACTTTTTTTTTGTTCTTTTTTTTTTTCTAAAAAGGATGAAAAAGCAGAGTATATGTATCATAAACTGAGTCTACAGAGTTCCTAAAGGGACAAACAAATTGTGCCTGCTTGTAAATCTGCACAATTTGGCCCAAAATGTTGTGCTTATATATCAATATTATTATTAAAGGGGTCCTATTATGCTTTTTTTATTTTTATTTTTTTACTTTTTTAACTTTAGTTACGTCTTACTTGGCAAAATCACAGTGACCATAGCTGAGTAAAAAAAAAAAAAAAAAAAAAAAAGACAAACACTTTTACTTATTAAACATGAAGACAATAAACACACGACTGCGACAATATATGGTTTATCTGTGTTCTTCAAGCCATCTCAGGTATTTTCATAAGAATAAAATATATTTATAATGCAATGCTAATCGACATAGCATTAATTACAGTATATAATATATATTTTTCTAGCATTAGTCCCGCTCATTTGCAGGGTCCGGTCTTGTTGGAATTATCTGCACACATACATTGGATTTGGCACAGGTTTCACGCCGGATGCACTTCCTCACACTCAAACCCATTTTGACATATCCAATCTACCTGCATGTCTTTAGACTGTGGGAGAAATCGAAGCACACAAAGGAAAGCCACAAAGGGGACTCCTGGCTTGCTTCACCCTGCTGTGAGGTGACAGTGCTACCCACTGAGCCACCGTGCCGCCCCAATTACAGTATAGAACACTACAAAATAATATATTGTCTGCCTCATTCTGTGATAAGAAGCCACTTCAGATCCCAAATGGAAGTTATTTTAAACACTTGACTGATAAAGTGAGTTTGGAATAAAAACATGTAATGTTTTGCGTGTCTTGCTTGTCACATGCACATCATAAGTGACTCAAACTCACAGCCCTTGCAGAGATGGAGCAGCATTTACTGAACAGATCAAGCCGCTTTGATCACACTGCCGCTCCTCACTATGAAACGCACTGTGCATATATTTATTTAATTAAAAATTGCAGCCTTTATGGTTTCATAATTGCACTAAGCTAAATTATGATTTCAGTTTTATTTTGATTAATCGTGCAGCCCTTATTACCACAGGTGACCTGTCAAAAAAAAAAAAAAAAAAAAAAAAGGAAAAAAATAAATGCACAACAATGAGTGTTAACACAAAGAAAAAAATTAAATGCACAACACAGAGCAGAATTAATCAAATCTACATTAACAACAAGGCTGGGAAGATATGAAAAGTGCTACAGATTCAGCTACAGGCATCATATATAAGAAATCATTTTATTTAGCAAGGATGCATTAATTTGATCAAAACTGACAGTAAATACATTTATAATGTTGAAAAAAATTACTAAGACACTGACAACACCAAAGCCTGGAGTAATGACTGTTGACAATTAAGCTTTGCCATCACAGGAATAAATTACATGTTAAAATAAATAGAAAATAAATATTTAAATTCATGGTCCGATGTTATGTTAGGTGGCCTTAACTACTATGTACTTGCATTTAAGTTAATCACTTGATACAATGCACTTATTGTGTACATACATGTTTTACATTGTACTTATATTTTAAAAATACCTGCATGTAACTACATCTGTAATTACTTTCTATAATTACATTTATACACTGTTGACCCATCCCTTACACCTTAACCCACCCTTAAACCTATCCATACCACCAAACTTACCTCTAACCTTACCTGTATCCCACCAGCAGCAAAAGTGTTTTGCAATACAATATGAACACAATAAGTACATTGTACTTACTTTTTGATTTAAGTGCATAGTAGTTAAGGCCATCCATATTTCACAATATTACTGTTTTTACCCTATCAAAAAAAGCCTTGATGAGCATAAGAGGCTTCTTTCAAAAAATAACTTTTGAACATTGACTGATGGTACTCCAAGGTTAAAACCCTCTGCTTTCATGTACTGTTCACGTAGTGTTTTGATACTTTTTGATTGTATATTGTCTTCATTCATAACTGCACATGCAGGTGTTGAACTTAATAAAAACCTTCCTGATTGCTGGCAAGCATAATGGATTCATTAGCAGGTTTCCTTTCAGTTGTTTTTTTGTAAATATTCCAATTCATGAAGTGTTCTTCTGATTCTAGTTTTAAATTACTGTTTTACAGAGTATCAAAACACTCCAAATGATTCCGAATGTGGGTCAAGACAGCAACACACTTAGTTCGTTCGACAAATGTCGTCATCAACAGCCCTATGTGGCCTAATGAAGTGACTCACCCTCAATGTAAGGTACAAATTTGAGATTAAAAGTGAAAGGCAAACAAATGAATACAGAAATAGATGAATGTACAGACATGCAAATAAAAATAAACCTATAGAAGATGTCCACAAGCATCTTTTTAACAACAGTGATGGGGCATGCAATAAAGCTCAGTGATAAAATAAATGACAAACACCAATCCATTTGTCCTCTTAAATAGGAAGTAATAAAAATGAACTTAGACAACAGTGTGAGAGACAGAGAGAGAGAGAGAGAGAGAGAGAGAGACGCGCCAATGCCTCACGGGAGAGTTTTCCACGACTGTTTTGTTCATGTCCTGGGGTTGTGCAATCTGTTTGTCTGTTTAATATATCAATTAAAAATCAGTGTTTTTCTGGCCAGGAGCGAATCACCAAATCTGCATACTTAATACGAGCCCTGCGGCGAATAATAACACCCCATCGCATGTATCAGACCTTCTACAGCTACCCGACCGGATCCAACACCTCGCTATCAATTATTCAGCCTTACAAAGTTAGGCCGATTACCTTTGTATCTGTCCTGCTGCACTGTCAATATTTAGGGAGTTCAGAGCTGGTGTGCACTAGCGAGCGAGAGAAGACAGAACTGCATTATTAATCATAAACATGTCACTCACATGTTTGTGCTTGATTGTGTTGAATTCTGAGAGTCTCTCGTTTGACCCCTTTGAGTGACAGCCCCCTTTACGCCCCCATGCTTGTTCCTGTCTGGCTCTCGGGCAGCTGTGAGGGCCTCTGGGTCTGCCTTTGAAGGTCAGAGATGACCACTGACCATCCACACTCAGAAAGCAAGAGCCAGAGAGTGAGAGTGAGTGGGCTGCAAGCTCCAGCTTCCCCATGGACTCGGAAAAACTACATTAGCAGAGAATGAGCGAGTAAGTGTGTGTGTGTCTGCCTGTGAAGGTCATGATAACAAGCCATCTCTCTTCGTCAGAGCAACAAATTCCAGATCTATCATTCCATCACATGATATGAGGCGCTGTTGAATCCTAACAATATTTTAAGTGAGATCTGCACCCTGCTGTTCACATATAACTCTTTTCTTAATCTCTCAGATTTCAGATTTAAAAGTTCAGATTTCACACTAAGACAAGCCTGCTGGGCGCTATTGTCACCACAAATTACCTTTCCGCTCGCTCGAGGACATTCAGATGTTTTGGTGAGTGTGTGTGGGTGGGTGGATGGTGAGATGTTGCCTACCTGCAGCTGACAGTGTTTTACCATCTCGTACATCTGAACATCGGCAGCCTATGCAACAAAAGTTGAACCTGAGCAAGGTTGCAGCGTTGGGGGGGAGTGGGTGTCCTAGTTTCTAATAAGACGTGTGGTTTTTCATCCCAAAGAACCTGAGAACTACTCTCCTTTGGGAAACAGCATCCCCAAGGTGACGGAACAATGTGGTCCCCTGTGAAAAACACACACACACACATAGACACATGCTCCTGATGCTGGTGCTGTAACTAGAGCTAAGAGAAGTTTGCATGTTCATGAAGATGGATGCTTTGTCTTGTCAATCACAACTTTGTACGTCAGAATCCGTCCCAGAGGACTGTGGACAGGATCTTAAGATGATCAACACAACAGATTGTTTCTGATGCATAAATCTTGTGCTTTATATCTCATTTAAACACATCTGGGCTTGTGTATGTGTGTGCGTGCGCAGAGTCACGTCTACATTTTAGCAAGTGTGCGCACTTGTATGTGCATATTTCTGTTTGTGAGTGAGATATATATGTGCTAACTGCCTGTTTTGCTCCCTTGCTAGGAGCTAGTTAAGGTCTACATCCCATGTGCAGCCAGCAATTTCCATGTAAACAGCTAACAGCAGTGCAAAAAATAACTAGCAAGCTGGCATATGCTTTACATATTTGCGCATCGCTGTAACAACTTTGTGCCTTCTAAATTGTTTAAAGTTTTTTTTTTCTCTCTCTCTCTCTCTCTTTCTCTCTACATATAGGCTTAATATATGTTTTGTCATATAGGCTTAATAATGTTTTGTCAGGTAACCTAAAAAGTGCTTCATGTGATAATGTTTAAATTAACAAGTTTTCAGACATATTTAATGTGACTGAATCAACCTGACTACATTAAGCTACACAAACTGATCATTTTTAAGGCTTTAATCAAACAGAATTAGCATGTTAATGTAACAAATGCATATTTTCACTTATTATTTAGCAGCTTTGGAGTATATTCAGATTGACTCAGATGGAAATGCACTTTTCCACCAAATTTCATCATCAAGTTTCAACAGCAGAATTCGAGATGACTTTTATGAGCAACAGCTTCCTTTTGGGTGAAGAGAATATCTTAATTCTGTTTCCTTGAAAATAGCAGGTTTTCAGTAACAATTTACAATAAGGTTCAGTTAATTAACATGCATTAGGTATCATGACCTAATTAAGCAATTTTACAGAAGTCTTTGTGAATATCAACCGAGCTGTTGTACAGAGCTGCCGTAGGCATGAGGCTGCAGGTAATCACAGCTGTATCTGAAAAACAGCCATGATAATGCTTTTATACCATTATTAATTTACCATAGTTAAAGGTAGGGTAGGCAATTTCGGAGAGACTAGCAATAGCAAGCTAGCTTTAAAAACATGAGATCCCACCTTCTGCTTCAGAGCGCTTTCCAAAGCCACGCCTCCTCCAAAACACACGGAAACACAGCCAGAGGGCAGAGTCTGCAAAGTGTCATGAGAAGCTGCGTTAATTTACCTCATGTCCCAAAGCACGTGACATTACAATAATAATGAACGTAAATAACCTAAAGAGCTCTGACCTGTACCACCTGACTGCTGTTGATTAATTTCGGCATTGATAGTGTTGCTGTAGAAACGCATAAATCTGAGTCTGAGGACGTAAACCGCTCTGAGCAGAACATCAACGAATTGCCTTCTCTTAATTTCGGTAATGTGAACGCAGCATAATCTCGTCTTTTTTTTTGGTTCAGGAGGAACTCTAAAAGCTGGCTGCTGTTTGTGCCACTCAGTGACTCTGCATAGCCTCATCATGGGACACACTGATGAATTGCGATGTCTGCGTGAGCAAGGTGAGCGGAGGTATGCAAAAATATATGTTGACAGGCAGGTAGGACATCCTGTCATTGCATTCAGAGCATTTTTTTGTCCTGAGACTTCCACAGAAGATATATATATATATATATATATATATATATATATATATATAGATATATATATATATATATATATATACATTTGTTAACATTTAGACCTTCCTATTATTGATAGCTATCAGGATGTGAAGAGAGTTATATAACAAAACCAGTATAACAAAAATTGTTGTTGCCAACCCAGCCCAAAAATAAAAATTCTGTCATTAATTACTCACCCTCATGTCGTTCCAAACCCATAAGTCCTTCGCTCATCTTTGGAAAACAAATTAAGATATTTTTGATGAAATCCATGAGCTTTCTGGCCTCCGATAAACCACAACGTTATTACCATTTTCAAGGCCCAGAAAGGTAGTAAAGATATCGCTAAAATAGTCCATGTGACTACAGTGGTTCCAGTGGTGGACAGTAATGAAGTATTTTTACGAAATGAAGTATTTTATGATTCATTCAAATATTTGTTCAAAAACATTGATTCATCCAGTAATGAAACAAGTGAAGTAGTTATGAGTGAGTCATTAAATCATTCATTCAATCCCATTTTATTAAATTAATTAATTAAATATTTTTAAATAGACTGCAGCAATTAATATTTTGTCCTCTAGTATATAATTTTACACAATTTTATTTAGTTGTCTATTCAGAATCAATGGAGAATCATGATTTCTATTTGAAAGAAACAAACAAAAAAAATAAAAATCTTGATTCTCATTTTATCCAGAATCGTGCAACTCTAACACAAATAAAAATAACACATGCACGTTCATCTTCCCGCTGCTGTAACAATTTTACAATGTTATGTATTTAGCCCTATATGTTTTGTCTGTTTTTATATTGTTTGTGAACACACATTACATATTATGTATCTGCATCCACTAATCTTCCATCCATACTGACTAGCGCTGGCTATTTGACAATTCATAATCATTCATAATTACTTTGAGCAATAGGATTATATAAAATATATGAAATAAAATAAAATTATATAAGTGGCCTATATATAAAATTACAAAAGAAACATTCATCAATCAGTACTTTTTTTACGTAAGTACATTAAAAATCAAGTACTTTTGTACTTTCACTCAAGTAAAATTGATTTAAATACTTTCACTTGAGTAATATTTTATTATACGTATCTGTACTTTTACTCAAGTACTTGATTTGTGTACTTCGTCCACCACTGAGTGGTTCAGTGTTATGAAGCGACGAGAATACTTTTTGTGTGCCAAAATAAAAGAAAAAAAATGACTTTATTCATCAATTTCTTCTCCTCCATGAGAGTCGGCAACATTATTACAACTTTGTTATATCAAAGTTCTTGATTGACCAATCAGAATCAAGTATTCCAGCCATATAATAATCATTTATAATAATATATTGTTCATTGTTGATTCATGTTTGATTGTAATATTTTAACTATTTTTTATTTAACTTGAAATGCTAAAAATGCATATATACAGTAAAACATAGCATTATGCTAGATTAGTAAATTATGTTACAGAATTGGTCATTGTTTGTTCGTCATACCTAATGCATTAACTAATGTTTCTAACATGAACCTTGTTGTAAAGTGTTACCAGTTTTTCATGTTAAGTTATACACATACATAACACATTTTTCTACGTCACTGAGGAAAAAGTGAAGCAGGCCATAAACAGGTGTTTGCTCATTCCAACCTCTATCTATTTTTATATCATCATGAAGATTTCAAATAAATGTTTAATATTTAATCTACATTTGGATGGTCCTGAGATAGACCATCTGTCTCCCCTCCACTGCTCCTCCCGTATGGGAACACACATACACACATACGCACACACTTACTCAAAAGTTTCCCAGTGTAGCGGCAACTGATACAAACAAGAAACACAAACTCCTTCCAATGTTTGCAACGGAGAACACACACCAACTGTGCCGCTAACGTCTGAACGAGACTTTCACACACGCACACGCACGAGTAAACACACACAGGCAACAGAGCAGATACAAACGTACGGTTGTTTTGTGAGGCTGCGTCCGTGGAGGCATTCTTTAATATTTAATTCAAACCCGAACTGTGGCCCCTTCATGTGCCTGATAGTTTCCCCTCATCAAGGTCGGCGGATCGGGAATGACACACTTAATCACTCTGTGATGTATGAGTGTACCGCCTGGTGTTACTACACCTGAGTGTGGTACATAAATCCTTATTAGCAACTTATGAAATATCCATACACCATATGTTTATCTTCACATTTCTGTGGCCTAAAATTTATGGGGATGAAAATATTCCTTCCGCTTTCTGGCTATACGTTGGCTGTATGAATGCTAGCGTTGGCAACACAAAACAGATTCTCACAGGAAATGCAAGTCACAAATGAGATCTCAATTGTTTGTCCTAGATAGTAATGAGAATAAACTCAGAGCCTTTTGAGACCCTATTCAAGATTTTTTTTTTTTTTTTTCTTCTGAGAACAAGGCCCAGGAATCTCAGATGGATCTATGGGTGGGGCATGAACCCAAAAATGGGTCACAGGTGAAACTCTCAAGTTTGCAGACAGCAAGTAAAAACAAATGCAAATTATAAAATGCAACAAATCATATAATCATGCATAGTCAGGAGAGCGCAATACGATTCCAGTATTATTGACTTCAAATGCAGTGCATCAAATCAAAACGTTTTCCCAAGGAATTTAAGGAGAAACATCTGAAAAAGTTTGTAGTTTTAAGAGAAATCTAACTGAGAATTTTCCTCAGCTATAAATTTTCTAGTTTGGTCATTTTGGGGATCTTTTGAGCTTTTGTTGTTGTTTTCCCCGCATAATCCAACAGCTCCGGACTGGGATCTGTTGTGAAGAACATCTGAAGTAATGGTGATGAGCAGCTGGAGTTTGATTGGCCTTTAAATATGAATATGGTTTTAAATAACAAAGCACCCTGCTTGACAAAATACAGTCTTACATGAAAATGAGGGGGGAAAATGTCCTCTCGTTTTCTTCATAATTTAAACCTCTCTTAGGAGTTCCACAAGGCACTGTCCTATTTCCAAACACACAAAAACTCTCTTGTTTCTGTTTGTGTGTCAGCATAAATCTGCATCATTCCTCTTAAAAAGCCGTTTACTGTCTCCCTGAGTGACCCGTGTAGCCTTTTAAACCGAGCTTGGCCAACAACAGGGACTTTCCGCAATGCCACATACCCATAACTCGATCTGAAATGCCATCTGCCCACTTTCTCCTTTGTTCCATCCTACCCTCCTGTTTTCTCTCTCCCTCTCCTTCAGATGTGGCACGCGTTCTCAGCAGCATATGTCAGTGTGCGTATGGTCGCTGCTGTTTAAAAAGTGTTCTGTGTGCATGTCTTCATACTCTGCCAGTCCGTCACCTCGTCAAGAAAAAGCTGCATTCCCGTGGACCCGGAACACTGCATTATTGAACAAGGGATGGTGGGAGAGGTAGAACTTTGAATGAAAGATTTACTGGAAATGGAGCAAACAATAAAAGAGACCCTAAAAGATGTGTGTAATTAATAGTGATTTGCCAATGACTCAGAGAGAGATGAAGATTTGACTGTAGAGTATGAATCATCTCTCATAAACACAGCTGATAAATGTTATTTGTTAAGCTCATCAAATGTCTCAGCATCTGCTATCAGAACAATTCTTCTTTCTCAGATAATAGGCAGATATGAAAAACTACGATTAGCAGACAAGAACTCTTTATTCAGTGATTTCCTCCTTGTGAATCTCTGTCATGTAAATCAACTTTCTGAATTACACCATAGCTCTTTTTGATTTTGCATTTTCTCAGTGCCACACAAATGATGCTCAATAGAGTGGTGGAACTATGACTCAAGCCAAAACCCGGACGTGAGTTAGCATTTTAGCACTTCCGGTTTCGTCATTCCAAATTCGATTGTTTTTTTGAATGGGTTTTTGGTTAAATGGCTGAAATGAGGTCCGTGGTTAACACAAACTCAAGATACTTTCACGTTTTATTCTACAACAGAAAAATACATCAGTATTAACTTACCTATAATTTTTTTAAGCTGTTATGTGTCTTGAAAATGACGGTTGCTAACAAGTGGCTAAATCGGTCTACAGAGGCTATCTGCAGCACTAAATGTCATCATGCCGAACAGGTAAGCTCTGTCCGCTTTTACAGCCTAGTTATGCTTATAACTGCTCTTTTACAAGCTATTCTAATTCAAACTTTCAGGGAAAATGTTTTTAGATAAATAGATACATTTTTTTGCAATAATCCAGAAGCTTACGAGAAAATCCTATTGGGCTTTTGTCGAGGGAACCAGAAGTGATGCTAACTTCCAACGTTACTACAAAGTAACGTTTTACGTTAGCATTTTGCTAAGCTAATGGACTCTAATCAGAGTTGTTTGCGATTTAGAACTGATGAATTATTTTCCTGAATTTGATTTTAACTTATCACAAACAGGATGCAGAATTGCTATTTAAATTTGACAGTAATAAAGTAGCATTAAAATGAATTGAAAAGCAAAGTTTGGGGGTTTATATATATACAGACAGATAAATAAATAAATACATACATACATACATAGATGCCTTAAAATACTGCCCACTAGGTTTTGGAACAGAGCACATACATATGGCATGATCCCATCCTTGGAGTATTTCATCTCAGTGACTAACACAATATTTTGTAGCTTGATGTGTCTTTTGGAAATCTCTTGAGTCTGTGGAACTATCTCTCTATAAACAAGTATATAGGCAAATAAACAGTGCTAATGCCGTTTCACAGCAGTGTTACTGCTCTCTGTGTTTACCAAACATAAGACTGCAAGAAAAATCATGCTTGGGTGCCCTGCAGTTTGAGAATTTGCTGCCTCTTAATTTGGCCAAATTGTTTTTTCCTTAGAGAAAGGTCATAGAAAGGTCACTGGATGCTGGTGCCAAGAAAGCTCATGATGATTTTGGTACTTGGTGATTTGGTTTGTTTATAATTCCAGCACTATCCTGACTGCAGTGAGGATGAAAGATGTTAAAAAATAAATAAATAAAAATAAACAGCCAGTATGTGGAATTCAATATGAATGGCCACTTGGGTAAACCTTTTTTTTTTTTTTTTCAAATTGAAATTAAAAGCCTGTTCACACCAAGGACGATAACTACACTAGAGGAAAAAGTACTAAAAGTACATACAATTTATTTGTATGTACTTTAGTATAACTAAATGTATTTGTGGCACACTATAAATTGGTATACTTAAAGTCTGTTATATTGGAACAACTAATTTTGTACTACATGCATTTTAGTTGTCCAAAAGCAGTGCTGAAGTTCTAAAGTTGTATTAAATATACTTGTTTCTGCTAAAGTGGAACTAATTGCAATTCAATTACACTGTAAGAGTGTTGAACATACATTAATATTATACTGAACTAACAAACTGAAGTCATACTATTCTTTACTTTTAGTGATTTTAAAACACATTGCAATGACATTCCAAGTAAACTCGAAGTGTGCTAAAGGCATCATTATTGTGTGCTTCTAATACAATAAAGTAATTTTTATTAAAAAAATGGCACAGCTTAGTAATTTGCTTTTTACTGATATTTTAAAGACAACCCAAGAATACCAGTAACTCGCTCATCTGGAGAATATCAATGAGACATTGGGAACAGATATATGTACACTGAATGTAGAAAACACTACGGACTAGATTCAAACCCGGGTTGCTGACACACAAGCGCGCTCTGTTTACCAGTTGCGCCACCATGCAGATATACACAACACAAATCGGGGTTATTTTGTGTTCAAAACTAGATGTTTCAATTCATACATCACATTTTCTTTGGTTTGCACAAAAAGAAAGTCTCATCTAAAAAATACATAGCATCATCTTAAAATAATTAAATCATTCTCAGATTTGAAATATATGGTGAGACTTGATTCTTTTACTTGTGTCTCTGCAACACAGATTCTCAATAGTGTGCACTCTAATGAGTTTGGTTGTTTAGCAAAAGTACAGCAAAACCGATTGTTGATGAATGACATTTCACAGCTTGTGAATGTAAGGTGAGGAGAGACTGACTTATGAAACATATACAAAAACTGCCCCTTTAAAAAAAAAACATACTGTAGCCTATATTTAGGCCTATGTTAAAATCACCTTATACAATACTTCAGACATTTTAAAGGGGCGATGGAACAAACAAATATCTATACACAGAATGTGATATTGACTCTTGTGCCTTAGTTTTAGGTGAGAACTCATACAGCGGCCTTGTTTACTTTAATAATATGACAACATACAAACAATCCCCTCAGACAAACATTAATATGGCCTTCATACATCTACAGGATCAAAAGATGAGTTGCCTCATTCATCCCTTACCGAGACTAGTTGTTGGGCTGAGTGAGCATGAACATGTCATCGGGGTTATGAAGTGGGCATCCTCTTTCAAAGGTTTTGTCCAGGTAGTTTATGGGTGGGTATATAGATATTTATATGTGTGCACATTTGTAGGTCATATTTAAAGTATTTTTTGTGCTCAGAGAACATCATTATGATAATCACTTTTAACATAGCCCGTGTACTTTCTTAAAGATGAATATATATTTCATCCTTCCCCAATTGCATTTGTAAAAGGTATACTACTTTATAAATTAATTTGTAGTGTACTAAGTTTGTGCTTGATGGAAGCATGAAATAACTACATTCATAGTGTATTTTCAGTTAGTACATGTCAATGTATTTTTAGTATACTTATCCTGAAATGAATGTATTTTAAATTCAATTAAGTATATTTGTGTTTTTCACTAGGGTATAACAACAAAGATTTATTTATTTTTTATTTATTTATTTATTTTTTTTTTTTTTTAAAGTTCTAAATTTAAAAGAATAGCACAAGTTCACACAAACTATAACAATAACAACATAGGGAAATGATATTATTTGTATTACTTTTAGAATTTTTTTTTCCCCAGCTGATAAACAATAAAAACATTGAGCCAATCAGAATCGATCCTGCTTTAAAGAGCTTGAATATTTTAAAGTGGCAGACAATAAAACTGCAGAGCATGCTTTTAATAAACAGAACTGTAGCGTCTGGACCAATCAGACACACAATTATTCATTATATTTAATGAATAATCCAGAAACTTCTGTGAACCCATCCCCCTAAAACTGCAACTAGCATCCCAAACGTAGCTAACACACTGGCAGAACTAGGTGTCCTGTTACAGGACACAAGAAAACTGATAAGAACTTTTATGATCAGAAAGAATTTTGCAGAGACTAGTGACTCTGACTTCATTCTTTCTGAGAAGGACAAATCAACTTGCTTAATCCTATATATTCTATTTATAACCACTTGAGAAATGTATAAACATGTATCCAATTTTCCCATCTCATGACTTTCCTTTTGTAGGCTTTATTCTATGCATTAATTCTCTCTTTTGAACTATTTTGGTATTAATGTTTCAGAGTTGCAAATTTATAATTACCTAAAATCACATGGGTAGCATGTTTGATATCTACGGACTCCAACTTTCGTTTCCTATTTGGTAATTTATGTTACATGTTACTAACTCTGTGACACATTAGTATTATAAGAATCTAGAAGGTTCTTCTCTCAAACATCCAATCCAATGTCTTATGCTAATATCTTGCTACAGAACAAAGACTCGTAAAAGTTTCCCTCTGAAGGAAAACTCCTTATTGGCTCAGACACCTCAAGAGGGTGTGACATCTTCACCCTTTAAAATCACTGATCACAAGGTCACAGCCCTCTCTCTTTTTCTGTACTGAAAAATGCTGATGTGAAGATGATGCTAAGAAGCTAGAAGCTTCTAAGGAACCCCAAGCTTGTGCCAGGCTTCGGCCTAGACTTTTCATTCACCAAAGATCCTCTGAATCCAACTGGTTTTCTTTCATCAAGACGATATCAGCAGAGATCCAATGGGAGCCTCCACAAATTGCATCAAGACAGTTTTATTCAAAAGGGGCGAGACATGCAAGTATCAAACTTAGTCTCATTATTTGATACATTAAGTATCCTTACCCCTTTTAAGGAAGGGCATGTTAGAACTAAACTGATGGTTTGCTCAAGGCTGTTGATCTGCTGAATTTCAAACAATGCTGTAACTTCTTGCCTTCCTGTATTCTGCATCGGCTCTCTCTTTCCCTTGGTAAACTATGCATGTATGTGTGTGAATGTTAGAGTAGTTAAGTGTTTAGTCTAGTTAATAAAGTCTTGTTCAGGTCACACGTAAAGTTGTCCGTGTTTCATGCTCATATACTGGAGTCCCTAATTATGCAGATCCTGACTACATGCTCTGAGTAGTACAGTACAATAAGATTGTTATTTCCCATAACCTGGAAATGAACATTTCTTAGAATTAAAAAACAATTAACATTGGCCATGATTGTTCATTGGCCAAACAGATTAATTGATTGTAATATTAATTTTATTACATTAAGTTAATTAACTTAATGTAATAAAATTAATATTACAATCAATTAATCTGTTTTTTTATTAACTGATCCAAATATTTATAATTAATTATAATTAGTTATGATTAATTATCATATTTATTTTGAGCTAATTTGCTACAGAATGTTATCATCTGCTGTTGTGAACGCTAATATAGTTATGGTTCTTGGTGTGAACGGGCCTTAATAGCTGTTGACTCACTTGCATTTAACTAAATGCAATTATTTTGTAGTAAATAAAGAATTGTGTGACTATTTGCACCAATGCATAAATAGGTCTGGCAACAAAGTATAGATATTTACGCCCTAGAAGTCAGGTGGAGACAGACAAAATGCATATATTTGACATCTGAGACATAGCCTGAAGGGTAGCACTTGTGTTCCAATGTTTTGCTCAGTGACACTTGTGTGCAGGCGACCCTGCTTCCAATCCGGCTTGTGACATTTTCTGATCCCAACCCCTCCCATTCCTCTCCCCGTTGTTTTCTCCACTCCCACTGTCTAAATAAAATGGCAAAAGCCCTATGTGTGTGCGTGTGTGTGATCTACTATACAGTATAAAATAAATAGGGTTAATGCATAGAAAACAGTATGTGCATTTATTGTTATATACATGTTCTTCATCTCATTCGTGTTTTTTTTCTTTTTCTTTTATTTTTCACAACAAAACATTCTTCACACTCACAACAACACGTGTCCTATTCTGCTCCCATCACATTTCACAAAGCTTCAGCTTGAATGTGTTAAAATTTCATTTTAAAATGGCTTTGGATAAAAGCATTCGCTAAAAGAAAAGATGTAAATGTGATGTAAATGCTGCTTAAAAATAACTACAAGACAACATTAAAATGCACAGGAAAAGCAAGCACTGAAGTTAAAAATTCCATTAAAATGATATAATTATAATGTATAATTCTCTTCATTCTCTATATACTCTCTCTTTTGTATTTTTATATTTTTTATACCAACTGTGTTGTCACCATCGGAGATCCAGGATTGCTTTTGACCGTCTTAAATTGACTCTCCATGACAAATAACAACTCAAGAGTCATAATTTGCTGTTTGCGACTGAGCGTGTGCGAGAAACATGTTGACAGTGAAAGCATTTTGCATCACCATGTTCAAATCACATCTGTGCAGGCTGTCATGAACTTTCAGGGTGAAAAGTTTATCTTAAGATTCAGCAGATCAGTCTACAGTGGGTCAAAATTACCTGCAGAAGCACAGTCATCACTTACACTGGGGTGCAAATAGCATTTTCCATTAAGAATACTGACAAAAAATAATGAGTTTCTGTGGACTCTATTTATGGGTGGAGAAAAAAAAAAAAAGGAACCTGCTTTGTTTCTTCTACATTTACCAGAGTGTTTCATGTACTACTTTTTAATGATGTCTATAATCTTGTTTAATGTCACTTATAATCAACAATTAATTGAGCAAATGCAATCTGTCATCCTTTTTAAGCCCTCATCCACACCACATGAAGATCAAAGGTCAGACATGATGAATTACAATTTCCTACTTGAGATCAAGAGCTGGAAACACATAATGACTCCTCTTTTGTAGACCCTTCTCATCCCTCCCTCTATTTTTATCTTTTCCTTTCTCTTTATCTCCTACCAAACACTTTGATTAGTTTAAAAAGAAACCACACTTGCACAAATTGTGGAGAGAGCATTTTGAATAATGCACAAAACAGGCAAATCACTTTACCTGCCAAGCCTGCTACTCATCCAACATGGTTTGATTCCTCATGTTTGGTCTACAAATAAAAGCAGTAAACACTTACTAGATTCAGACCAGAGTTGCCAGGTTTTCAGAACAAAACACGCCCAATTCCTACTCAAAACTAGCCAAATCGCCTTTCAGGGGGGTTCCCCCTGTAACAGCCCAATTCAGCAGGAAAACCGCGACACTGATGCACGCAACACACAAACCAGCCCATGTTCTTTGCAGCCAGATTGTGTAGTTACAGTATTTACCAATAGGGGCTAACCAGGCCATGTTAACTAGTCAAACCTGGACCCCTTGGTACATAAACATGTCTGTAACCATGTTTTGCACTAATGTCCAAAAACACAAGGTTGTGTCCTCTCTGAATAGGTCATATTTGTGTTTGCTCTGTGTGTGTGGCAGCTGCTAATGGCAAATGTTCACAGTTACGGTTTGCGTCAGGCTAACTCAGCTGGGTGGCACACATAGATGACATCACAAATGTGATTAACGTGACCTAGATCCTGAAATGGGACAATTACCCCTCAAATCAGCCACATCAGTCCCAGGATCAACTTCACACTACAGGCGTTCTCCCCATTAGCTGTTCTCTTTTCATTTGTGACATGCAGTCGACTGTGATCAGCAAGGGTTAACGGCTCTTAAATGCCATTTGACGGCCATTAGCATAGACATCATGGTTAACCTTCTGTCACCGATCTCTTAGTTTCTGACACGTAAACACACACACACGTTTGTTTTAGTGAATTGTGGGGACATTCCATAGGCGTAATTGTTTTTATAATGTACAAACCGTATTTTCTATCCCCCATGGCTTTACAGAAGACTCTCAGTCTAAAACAGAAGCGGTACGTTACAGGCTGCATGTTCTTTAGAGGGCAGAGAGAAAGAGCGGTGATGAAATATTCAACTGTTGGCTTCACTGATTTCAGTTTCATCAAGAACAAAAAAAAAAAAAAAAAAGATAAAAAGCATAGGTGTCCCAGGATTTATACAAAAATGAAAATTGATTGAGATCATCCCATTTAGGACAGTTTCAAAACAACTTAACTTTTGACGTTTTGAGAGTATAAAGCTCAAATGTATGATTTTTTTTTTTATCCTTCTGAATTTTACATTTTTTGTTGAAAAATATGTGACTAATAGGGTTAAAGATTTTAAAAATGGCTAAGACATGTTTTGCTGAGAGATCATCGATTTGTGGTAGTTGCTTTAGGAAAAAATAACAATAGCATAATCAACAATGACAATTATAAAAATGATTATAATCAACACTATTGTTGCCATTATTGTCATAATTATTGACACCTTATTAAGTAAACCACACACATTTTGATTCTTGTTGATTGTTTGTGTGACTTATTATTTTTAACAAGCATTAAATTGATTAAAAATAACAGTACTGTTACTTTTTTTTTTTTTTTTTTTTTGATCAAATAAATGCAGCCTCGGACAGCATAAGAGCATAAGAGACTTCTTTCAAAAACAAAAAGATCTTACAGACCTCAAACTATAATACATTTTATTAATTTGTTTTATGAGTTGTAATGTTGTTGGTTACATGTCTATTTCATCAATATTCTCCACAGAGTCTTATATTTATCTATATTCTTCACATTACACAGGCTCACACATCCTCTCTGATCCCACTAATCATATTCAGAGCGGCACATGCAGTCGATACCAGCGCAGAGTGCATGTATGAACACATCATATCTAACTCAGTGCTACTAATATGCCTTCAGGAGGGAACAAGGGCTTTGATTCAAACATTTTTCTTTGTGCATGCGATTTGTATGAGTGGCAAAGCAATTCAGTCAATTCTATAGTTCATATAAATCTCATTTATAACAACAATGAAATACTTTGTAACTATCAGTAGAAAATTTAGCATAACCATGCTTGGCCCGGTTTTATTTCTCTCTCTTTTCTTCTTCGTCCCAGGAGACCAACCATATGCATCAAAGTTTGAATGCATTTCTTCTTTCTATATCTTTACAAATGCAATCAGTTTTTTAAAAAATGTTTTTTCCCCCTCTTAACCTTCTCTCCACAGGTACTCATTATCATACACAAGTGCAAGTTTGAGATTATCTCACCTAGCCTTTGTTAACGAACACAGCTTCTTTGTTTTGTAAGGTACCATTGTGTTAGTAGCAGTTTTTTTTCCCTCCATCACACATAGCCACACATGAGGTGACATGACACCAATGTCCTCTGAGACATCACAGATTCACAGCTGCAGCTGAAGCCATTTTAGTTTGCGAAAAATTTAAATCTAGCAGATATATCCAAAGACTATGTGCTAAAGTTTGGACTTGATTAGGTGTTTTGGTTTTCGCTAATGTTTTTTTTTTTTTTTTCTCTCTCTCTTTCTCTCTCTCAAGTGTTCTGCTTTTATAGCACATAATTGATGACTAATTTGTGCTGAATCTTATCACATACACGAAAGTAAAGATTTTCTACCAATGGAAATGGAGCAGCTAATTTTATCCCCAACACACTTTCCTCTGCCGTCTGTCCCCTGGTCCCTTTTATTGTTTCACAATCTATCTTGTTTATCTCTTACTTCACCCCCCCCAACTGCATCTATCCACTCTCTCTCTCTTTTTCCATCTATCTCTCTTTGTTTATCTCTGTGAAACACTAGTCAAGGCGTTCTGATATATCCAAACAATTAGTTGGGAGAGAATGTCATTTAGCCAACATTGACTCTAATGCAGCTATAAGAAGAAAAGCAAATTACCCTTTCACTCAAGCCTCGTGTCATCTAAACCTTCCCCCCCAACTCCCCACCCTCAATTCCACCCTCTTTCAGTCCGTCCTATAAGTTGCCACTAGCAGTTTCTTTTTTTCTTTTTCTTTTTTACCCTTGGCTTGGGAATGAAAGTCTCTTTGCCTGGCAGAAAGCTGCAGTTAGTCTGACAGTAACACAATGCCTCTTCATTCACATCATCAAGCACTGACTCCCTTCCTCACAACAGAGTCAGAGAGGGAGAAAGAGAGAGTGATGATTGGGTGGGTAATGGGGGGGTTGGAGCATTTTTCAGTGGATGTTAATGACCCGTTGTTTGTGGTGGTGGAGATGAGTTCACCTCATAGTGACAGAGTGTCTCATTGCAGCACACTCTGTGTGTGTTCTATGCTGCCACTGTATATGTTTTCCACTACAATTTAAAACCTTGCTGTTTGTAGCTGTTTTCAAGAAACAGTTGATAAAGGAAAAATTCTGTTATCATTTACTCACCCTCATGTCTTACCAAAGCTGTATGACTTACTTTCTTCTATGGAGTACAAAAGAAGAGAATTTTCTAAGAGTTTTACAATCATATCAGGGGTCTCTCCTCAAACACCACCAGTGTTGCAGCATCCGCCTGGATGATGCGACGGCGCCAGTGCGTTCACCACACGGCAGCTATAGGTGGAGACAAGAGAGAGTGATAGAGTCAATTCAGTAGATGGGGATTATTTGGAAGCCATGATTGATAAGGGCCAATGGAGGGAATATTTGCCAGGACACCGGGACACCCCTACTCTTTTACGAGAAGTGCCATGGGATTTTTAATGACCACAGAGAGTCAAGACATCAGTTTAACATCTCATCTGAAGGACGGTGCTTGTTACAGTAGAGTGTCCCCATCACTATACTGGGGTATTAGGACCCACACAGACCACAGGGTGAGCACCCCTAATGCTGGCCTCACTAACACCTCTTCCAGCAGCAACCTAGTTTTCCCAGGAGCTCTCCCATCCAGGTATTAACCAGGCTCTACTCTGCTTAGCTTCAGTGGGCAGCCAGTGTTGTTCTACAGGGTGATATGGCTGTGGCAAAGCACCATAAAAGCATCATAAAAGGGGTCTATACAAACTATGTAGAATATTCCAAATCTTCTAAAGCCCTACACTACATTTCAAAAGTTTGGGGTCGGTAAGTTTAAAAAAAAAAAAAAGAAAATGTTTTTGAAATAAATCTCTTATGCTCACCAAGGCTGCATTTATTTGATCAAAAAATACAGTAAAAAACAGTAATATTCTGATTATAACAGTATAACAATTTAGACATTATTATAAAACGGATAGCTCCGGCCCTTGATTCTGATTGGTTGAGCTGCGTTCGAAGCTGTTGTAAAATAACTGAAAACATACAGCTGTCCGTATTACATAAGTATATGTTGCTGCATCTGTTTTAGCAACCACTTTTAGCAATGTAAACATATGTTTGTTCTGTATTGATATTGTTCATTGAAGCTTACTGCATTATGTAGAAGAGTATTGTGAGAGAGATATCGAGTGACCGAGTGTATTACCTGCATTCAAATTTAGCCTTTTCCTCAGGTCAGTCCTATGTTCATAATAAAAAAAATCCATTTGTATGTCCACTGCGATCTTGTCCTTTTAACATTTAACGGGTTTTCCTGTGACTGACAGCGCTAGTCAAAGCATTTGTCATTTGCATCTTGTTCAGTGTTCGCAAGTTTCAATATAAAAGTCTTTGCAACTGACTCTCTCATAAAGACAATCTTTGCCGCCATCTAATGCCGTAAAAAAGCAGTCGCAGTCACGTTTAATGATTTTACTTCAGTTGCATTGAGTGTCATGCCTATGCCCTTTAGCTGTTATAAATTCACTGTAAACCACGGCTTCCTGGGGCTTATTGCTTTAATATGCTGCATTGCTGTTTTTTTTTTTTTTTTTCTGCGTTTCTTGCTTTATAGCTTTGCATAGCTGCTATTTATTTATTTATTTTAGGTGCAAATTATCCCAATATTACTGAATTTCCCTCGAGAGTCTTAGACACTCATTCATAGCAACATAGGACATAGCCTTGAACGTCCTCATGCAAGAAATGGTGTTTGCACTCAAGACTGATGCAAGTGGTTTGCATTGAATTCATTGCATTCAAGGGTTAACCTAAGCTTCATCTGCCCCGCCTCCCTCTATCTTTCCTTCTTTTTTTACCTTTTTTCCTTTCTCCTCTTTTACCTGATGGAAAATGATAGATTTAACATTCTGGGAGCGAGGGAGGGGGATTGGAATCTAAAGCGATGAGATTTGTATTTTGTATTCGTTCCTCATCAGAAGAGTTTGCCATGCAGGTAGTGGGACCTGCATCCTGATGATAGCTATCAGCAGATCTTAACAGCCTGTGCACCCCTCTGGACATCAAATCATGCCCCAAATCAACACCACATCCCTCCACTCTCAACTGAGAGCTTCTGGAAAAGTCCATTTGAAGACTTAAAGTCGTTATTTATTTATTTACCCCAAAGAAGTGAAACTAATGTACTTGACATTATGGGCTTGGGTGAAGTAGAGTTACTTGTTTTCTGACTTTATTTTTGCTAAACTGATTGTGGTGACCATATAATGCAGATGGCTGCGATTCATAGTTTTCATTTGACTGACACATCCAAAACATCCAGAGAACTGTAGCACAGACCTATCAATTTTCCATCTGTTTCAATGTGTTTCAGATATCTAGATTGGTGCTCAAAAGAAGAAAAACTAAGATATGTGAACAAACTACAAGTTTAGGCAACAGCAATCCATATATAGCAAGGTCCTTGCATACTAAGTCTGAAATTCTCGTCTGAAATGTTCACACGTTAAAAAATAAATATGACCTCACGTTGTGTCAGTCACGTTTACACACTGCTTTTCGAAATTTTCATCCTTCATAAAAAAATTCCAATCAATTTTCTGCGTTTTTTGCATCCGTAGCAAGCATTTTGAGAGGTGTTTTGACAATTCAGAGCCACCGTACAAGCGAACGCCAAAATCCAGAATGTGTCTGACAAGTTGATCCACTTCGTCTCGCAGCACAAAGCACTGTATGACAAACAAAGTGCAGAATACAAAGAGACGGAATATAAAGACAGATTGCTAGCAAAGCATCTCACTGAGCCACTGACATCCTGAAGTAAACTTTGAATCACTCGGGATAATCCTGCAGCTCCTTGATAAGGAGGTGGAACTCTACTTCCTCTCTACACAATCTCAGAATTGGATGGACCCAATATTTTCTCTTTCTTTTTCTCTTTTTAAGAAGAGAGAGGACAACAAAATCATCCTCACTGCTTGAAGACTCCATTTTGTATTGTTTTGCGAAATAATACGCATCGGACTCAGTGTGCAAGGTTTCTGCGCGTGACGAATTTTTAGGATGGCAAAAAAACGCATACGAAAATTTTGGACTCGATGAAAAATGCTTAACATGACCTAATATATACAACTTACTGAAAATATATTCCTATTCTAGGTTCATCTGCTTGTAGATAGTATGTTTTATTAATAAGGCGTATACTTAATTTGGTTATCCATTATCACACAATGCATTAAGCTTCATTAAAGGGGCTAACCCTATATGTAAGAATTTCCATCAATCACTTTTTGTATTGCCAATGTGTGAACAGCTTGTAATAAAACTTAAAAAAAAAAAAACGAGACCTTCCCCGACTTCCTAGGTTGTCTATGAATGCCTGTAGACTGATTTTTATGTGAAGGACTCAGGTCAGTTTCGTCAGGAAAGTCCAAAGGATATGACGGTTATGTGTGCTCCTGAGAGCCTCTCTTCCGTTCTGTGACACATGAAATGAATTCTTTTGTTCAGGATAATGCCGAAAGAGCTATTCTGTACTGGAATGTCAAAGTGTCATGCAGAGATTAATTCAAACTAGTCTCACATATCCTATATATTCTATAATCTCAAACATACTTTAAATTCAGACTCTCATGACAGTGTAATTTTAATTACCTCATCTGTCAACATGAATCGCAGAGCTTGTGCAAACATATTCACATTGCTGTGTGCAGCTTTCTCACCGCTGTCATTTTGTTGTTTATTTTGTTATATAAATAATTTGTTATTCAATATTAAAATATTGAATGCTGTATTTTTAATATATAAAAATATAAAATAATAATCCTGCATAGTTAGGATAGCAAAATAATTTGACTTATCAACCTATCAACCGAGGAGAAAACACTTCCCATATCTTTCTTTTGTTGACATCAAAGGCAGTGCATAATTGTGTAGAGAACTTTTTTATATTTGAGTCCTGAAATAAAATCCAGCTGAGAACCACTGGCATGAATCAGCTGTATTAAGAGCACTACTCTTCTGTTTGTTGTATTTTTGGAAATTTTAATGTCAAATTGCTCCATATCCTCTTCCTCTCTAATATCCATCCTCTCCAATAACCCATTTCATTATCTTTTATCTTTTTCTTGTCTCCTCTTTTATTCTTTACTGCCTTTCTCATACTGCTGCTTCCACTCTGACTTCATCAGCCTCTTTGTCTGTCAGTTTTTATAGAAATCATATTATTTTTTTTTATTTATTTTTTTTTTAATTCAGTCTTGTTGTACTGTATGTGTTCTCAGTTTTCTGTTAGGCTATAAAAGAAAAGCCTAAGAAGAGCTTAATTTGTTTTTCACCACGCTGACATGCAGTTGATGTGGTAAAACTGGTGTTGCACACTTGAAATAGACAGCTCTGTTGATTACAATTAGAGTGTTCTAGTTCTGTCATGTCAGGTTGCTTGTTTGCAGCATCTTTATTTTATTTTTATTTTTTTAAATAAAAGTATATGATGCTGAAAATTTGACTTTGCTGAATAGAGCAATCAGAAATGTAATGGTTTTAGCAATAAAATATATTTACACTGTCATTCAAGATTTTCATAAAAAAATGAATACTTTTATTCAGCAAGGACACATTAAATTGAGAAAAAGTGACAGTCATTTTGTAATGTCAAAAAAAATAAAATAAATGCTGTTCTTTTAAACTTTCTATTATTTTAAAAAATCCTGAAATATATAAAATAAGAAGAAATATTTATTGAGCACCAAATCAGCATATTAAAATGATTTCTGAAGGATCATGTGACACTGAAGACTGGAGTAATGATGCTGAAAATTCAGCTTTGTATCACAGGAATAAATTACATTTTAAAATATATTAAAATAGAAAAAGGTTATTTTAAATTGCAATAATATTTCACAATATTACCTTTAAACAGTAATATTAATGTTAATATCTCAGATCTGCTGTTAAAGGCACCTAATTTTAATTTTACTAAAAGTCTCTTTTTTTAAAGATAATGTCATCATTTGACATTATTAATATCATTATTAATTTTATATGTATTACAATTCATATATGATGTCATTGATTGATTACCATGAAGTACACTTGAACAGATTACAATGAAGCACACTAAGTTTGATGAACAAAAGGCGGAATATGGCTTAAATATGAATATATAGCCCTCCTCTGTGCACACCACTGATGTCTGTAGTTCGCTGGCTCCATGATACTGTATACCAAGGGTTCCTCTTTATAAAGGTGATATATGTTGCTAGAACACTACGTGAGTGCATGTCAAGTACATGTCTGTGTTTCTGTGTGGCACTTTTCTCTTGATATGTGCTGAAGTTGACAGTGTGATTTGTGCTGCACCTTAGGGCTCACTCAGAACACAAAGGCCGTGTCTCTCACCGCTATTTCAAGCAGGCACTGGCAAGGTCAGCCGTCCTCCTTAATGCATGTCCAACAAAAGAGCCAATTTAGGAGCCATCAGGCCCCGGCCGGCCCCCAGGCTCTCTCCGCTTAACTGTTATGAATTCCGTCAACTCTGTAATGGGAATGAGCCTCCGATTAAAACACTGCTTTTCTTCATCCGAGCAGCAATAAGAGACCCATTTCCCGACACATGTAGAGACACACACTCTTACAGGCACAAAAACACAGACCAGCAATTCCCAAGGAGGTACTCAGGCAAATAAAAATCATTGGCCACTCACCAGATAAAGAAACATGTTTCTAAATGACATTTTCCTTCTGTAAACCCAAATTTGAGCACAGTCACATACAACTCATGTGCATACTGTGAGCATGGCAACCCACTGACTGAGCCTTGATGGAAATCTACAGCCCACACTCTTAAGCTTAACAGACATTCCCATTCAAATCTGTGAGAGCTTATTGACTTCCTCGGCATTGACGCTGTCACCTGACATTTCACTAAGCTGCTGTCAAACACCCAAAAGTGTTGTGTCACCTGTCATAAACCGCGATGCGTCAGAGTGCCACCTCTTACCCAAAAGTAAATATTTCGGTTTAGATTTCACAGATGTTACTTATTAAAGGACCTCAAAAAGCTACACTAATTCTGCCTGTCCGATCAGTCCTCATTTGAGGCGATGAAGATATGTGCTGCTTGGACACTCTGACATTATCATGTCTAGAGGCTGATGAAAAGTGTGATAAAAAGTGTAGACTAACTGAGGTTGAAGCTGTCAGGTTAGTTGATCAGATGTCCACTGCAGGCAACGCGAAGCTGAAGAAATGAAAAGCGACAGCGTGATGAAGTTGTTGTTAATAAATATGACCGTATCATATCAAACAGCTCTCTGACTTCGCTCACAGGGATATATCAGTGTCTTCCTTAAAGATTTGCTTGATGAACACTTTCTTCTGGAGGTGTGTTTACTTTTAAAACAGGAAGTTCAGATGGCACACTTTTCTTTCTTTTTTTCTTTCTTTTACTTTCTTTTCTTGCCTTTACTTTATATTGGGCCAAGTTTTGCTGCTTGTTAGTACTATTCAGAAGCAAGAGTCATGACTTCCTGTTTCCCTGAGCTCTAAATATGAAGTGACACACAGGCCAAATTCCTATAGCCATCTATCACTATGAGAGAATACAGTAATGATGTGTGACAAAAAGGTTGTTGAGCTGCACAAATCATGAAATGGCTATAAAATAAGAGTTTCATTGTTGGGATACTCATTTCCACTATCTGGGCAATAATTAGGATGTTTAAATCAACTGGAGATGGTAAGAATCTACAACCCGAATTCCGGAAAAGTTGGGATGTTTTTTTAAATTTGAATAAAATGAAAACTAAAAGACTTTCAAATCGCATGAGCCAATATTTTATTCACAATAGAACATAGATAACATAACAAATGTTTAAGTGGAGAAATTTGACACTTTTATCCACTAAATGAGCTCATTTCAAATTTGATGCCTGCTACAGGTCTCAAAAAAGTTGCCACGGGGGCAACAAATGGCTGAAAAAGCAAGACATTTTGAAAAGATTCAGCTGGGAGAACATCTAGCAACAAATTAAGTTAATTGATATCAAGTTTGTAACGTGATTAGCTATAAAAGGGTTGTCTTAGAGAGAAAGAGTCTCTCAGAAGTAAAGATGGGCAGAGGCTAGGGCTGCACGATAACAAGAAAAATGATAATCACGATTATTTTGCAGAAAATTTTAATCACGATTAATAATCACGATTATTCTGTTAGTTAAGAACTTTTATTTAACTTCAGTATTGTAATTGCTTTTTACAGCCATATATATATAAACATTATACAGAACATAAATACTGTAAGTCACTGTATTGAAACTTCTGACAAAAATGTATAACTCAGGTAAAAATGAAAGTGGGCCTCTTTTACATGCCAAATGGAAATAAAATTAAATTAGAATAAAACTCTAATGTGAAAAACTAATTATTCAGTTTTTTTCTATCCTACGAAAGGCCTACATGTATGTATTTGTGCATACATGTTACAGGTTTTTGGCTAGAAACACAAGTCTGTCAACATGATCTGGCTTTAGGGAGGACCACAAGCAAGTAAAAACATTCCCCCCCGGCACTGAAAGCTCTCTCTGAAGGAGAACTTGTGGCTGGTATGCACAAGTATTTATTTGCTACTTTTGAAAGCCTTGGGTAAACCTTTTCATTTTCCTTCCATTTTAGTGGGTTCCCCTCACTATCCAGGATGCATGACTGTAAGTAAGTCTGCAGCTCACAAGCTACACTTAGCTCCTGGTTGTTAGGTGGCAAGGCTTGTTCAGCAGTTTTAAAGTAGCTTCCTAACGTCATCTTTTTCTTTGGAGCGCATCCAGCTTCAGCATCCTCCTCAGGGTTTTCTTCTGGTGGTTCTGGGGGAGGCATCTACACACATGAAAAGAGACAATAAAACCAAATTTAGGAGTCTCAAATCACTATATAGATCACAGTGTTTGTTTTTATTACCGTCACTGCCACAGTCTTCATCTCGGATTTCAGTCTGGCTTGTATTGATGTTTTGTTCTCTTCAGCGGTGTAACTTATCATAAAAAAGGGAATCTACAGTAGATGCCATGTCCAGCAGAGCCTGGATTTGTGGGTCACTGTATTTTTCATTTAGGTACTCCAAGATTCTAGACTTTATTGCTTTTGACAGGTCAGTATCATCATCCTTAACTTTCAAGACTGACGAGTTGAAAAGATGAAGAACTGGCTTTACAAATGAAACGCCGACGTACTTCTCACCAGACAGTGCATCTGTAAACTCAACTAGAGGCTGCAGGGATTTGTTGATCGCCTCTAGCACGTCCATGTCCTGCCATGTTGGGATGAGATGCCGTGACTTCTTGTCAGAGGACAGGACATGAGCAATGGCCTTCTACTGCTCAATGACTCTCTCTATCATGGCCTGACTTGATCCCCACCTAGTGGGACACTCTGTTTTCAGTGAGAGTTCAAGGAGCTTCAGCTCCGTTTGTGCTGCTAAAAACTCCCTCTTACGCTTCCAGCTGTAGGAAAAGGTGCTCACCAGCTTTTTGCAGAGGCCCACAGCCCGGTCAATTCTTGGATCCTTCATAGCATTCTCTGCAGAAAAACAATTGTCAGAAAAACATTGTCAAGCCAAGGCATAAGTAAAAATAGCAAAAGGCCCAAATGTGTTAATTTAAAATATTTTTGTTGTTTAACTATAGGTACATTGACATTTTTTTGTTTGTTTATTGCAAAACTTTTAAACATAAATAAATCTTTGGTATTTTAACACGCTTTACTAGATTATATTTGTTAATATTAATGCATTATGAAAACATGACCAAAGAACGAAAATACTAAATTATGAACACTGATCCAGATTTATTACTTATCATTAGCTCATGATACCTAATGGATTTTAATGCTAATAAATAGAACATTATTTTAATGCGACAATTTTTTAAAATGTTTACAAATGATTTACAGCTACATTAGACTATTTATCAGTGAACACTGACTTTTTCTAAATTTTGCTGGGTGCACAAACGTTCACATATAGTATTGTATGACCAGCCAAATATTGCTCGCTTTATCTTAAACTTTTAAATCTCTGTTATTGGACTATTTGGCAGAATATGCTGAATATACTGTATGACGCTAGGTGTCGCTGTAATATCGGAAAAATTACTAAGTGCATCTTTAAAATGGGCGAAATAGTTACACTATATTAGGGAAAAATGTTAAAACAACTCACCAATAGCTAAATGAAGTTGCCCGTTGCAATACATTCCGCTGTATGGTCTTGCTTTTTTTCAAAAGCTTGCTTTTCATTTCAAACTCGCTGTCAATAAAATGAACAGTCAAGCTCAGATACGGCTCCGCAGTTCTACTTGACCACAAGTCGGTTGTGGCAGCAAAATATTCAGCACTGCGAATTTCTCTTCCTATATCCAGTCGGCATTTCGCATACATCCCAGGCAGAGCAACGTTAGAAAAATAGTTGCGTGAGGGTATGCTGTATCTTGTCAAGTGTGGCAATCATTTTTTTAAACCCTTCATTGCTTACGGTGTTTATTGGACACACATCCTTGGCTAAATGAAACGTTATCGCCTCTGTTATTTCCGTGTATCTTTGTGAGCAAGGTGAATATGGTATTGCGTTGAGCAATGTCCCCGTTGTTGTCTGTGTTGTGCAAGGCTGGGGATTTGTTGTTTTTGCAGCTTTTTAAGCTGAATGATTGTAAGCTTATCGCCTGACGCTAACTTCTGCTACGCCATGAAAGCGCGCTTGAAATCACCGTCACGTGAGACATGTAATGCAGTTTATTATCCGTACACTCTCAACCCATAAGAAAAACGAACAATTTGAAACCTTACAAGAATGTTTGTTTTGAGCTTGGTATTTACACATTACACACGATTATGGGTTATTAATTGTGGGAAACAGATATCGTTATTGCGATTAAAATACGATTAATCATGCAGCCCTAGCAGAGGCTCTCCAATCTGTGTAAGAGTGCGTAAAAAGATTGTGGAAAACAATGTTCCTCAACGTCAAATTGCAAAGGCTTTGCAAATCTCATCATCTACAGTGCATAACATCATCAAAAGATTCAGAGAAACTGGAGAAATCTCTGTGCATAAGGGACAAGGCCGAAGACCTTTATTGGATGCCCGTGGTCTTCGGGCCCTCAGACGACACTGCATCACTCATCTGCATGATTGTGTCAATGACATTACTAAATGGGCCCAGGAATACTTCCAGAAACCTCTGTCGGTAAACACAATCCGCCGTGTCATCTGCAGATGCCAACTAAAGCTCTATCATGCAGAAAGGAAGCCATATGTGAACATGTTGGAAATCACAGCAGCCGTGTCCTCCGGGCTAAAGAGGAGGGAGACCTTCCAGTGTGTTATCAGCGTTCAGTTCAAAAGCCAGCATCTCTGATGGTATGGGGGTGCATACGTGCAGCTTGCATGTTTTGGAAGGCACTATGAATGCTGAAAGGTATATAAAGGTTTCCAGATGACGTCTATTTCAGGGAAGGCCTTGTGTATTTCAGCAGGACAATGCAGAACCACAGACTGCAGCTATTACAACAGCATGGCTTCGTCGTAGAAGAGTCCGGGTGCTGAATTGGCCCAACTGCAGTCCAGATCTTTCACCTATAGAGAACATTTGGCGCATCATTAAATGAAAAATACGTCAAAGACGATCACAAACTCTTCAGCAGCTGGAAACCTATATCAGGCAAGAATGAGACAAAATTCCAACACCAAAACTCCAGAAACTCATTACTTTGATCCCCAGATGTCTTCAAACTTTTTTGAAAATAAGAGGAGATGCTACACAATGGTAAACATGCCCCCGTCCCAACTATTTTGAGACCCGTAGCAGGCATCACATTTGAAATGAGCTTATTTTGTGCATGAAATTGTAACATTTCTCCATTTAAACATTTGTTATGTTATCTATGTTCTATTGTGGATAAAATAATGGTTAATGTGATTTGAAAGTCTTTTAGTTTTCATTTTATTCAAATTTAAAAATCGTCCCAACTATTCCGGAATTCGGGTTGTATTTGGAAGAGGATGTGTGGCCCCACATGCACTGAGGATGGCTTGAGTCAGCAAACAAACTGTAAGGATCAAAGTTGGAGAATTGCAGATGCTAGTTGGGTCTCAGGGTCAGAAATTCTCAACTTGTTTGGGAAGATTGCAATAAAAAAGCCTTTGGTGCCATCAAACAGCAATCTTATGCACCTACAGTTTGCCAGGCATTACTGGAACTTTATTATTGGGTATTGGCAGTGTTGGAGAAAATTACTTTTAAAAGTAATGCATTACAATATTGCGTTACTCCCTAAAAAGTAACTAATTGAGTTAGTTACTTTTTATGAAAAGTAATGCGTTACATTAGTATTCTGTTACTTTTTCCTCACCTGGGCTCGGCTTGCTAGTTTGTTTTTTAAGAACAACAAATTGGCAAATTTTAATGCCCTTTCACACCAAAAGTGAAATGAAAAAGCATCAGGCTGAAGGAAATGCATATTTACACCTGTACAGTAGATGGCGCAGCTCAAACAAACCTTACAACTATGCTGCTGTTTGAAAAAGTAACTTAGATTTATTGCTGTAAATTGAAAAGTAATGCGTTACTTTTATAGTTACTTGAAAAAGTAATCTGATTATGTAACTCAAGTTACTTGTAATGCGTTACCCCCAACACTGGGTATTAAATATGCATAAATTACTATAAAAATGCACCATTTATTTATCAATTCATTTTGAGAATTGATAGTATATATATTTTTGTTTTTCTTGGGATTTGACAGCATGTCTGTATATCCTGTCCATATTTGAGACTAACAGGAGGTATAAATATCCTCTCCCACTCATGTCTTGCCAACAGTGCTCTACGGTTGCCTCCTCTAAACAGAGACTAAGGTCAAACACAAATGTTATTGAAATGAGAGGTAGAATTCAGTCGCCCAGAGATGTCCAGTGACTTTGCATGTGTATTTGACATTCAAACGCATGGCTGAACCACATCCTAATGGTTTGTGGTCATGGGTTTCATGGCCTAAGTAGTGCTGAAAGCCAAGTACCAGTTCTGTACACTTTTAAATAATAGGTAAGAAAAAAAACGCAAGGAAAGGAGAAACATGACAGACTTTGATTGTTTGTCACCTGTTGTCTTTTTGTTTGTTTATTTGCTTGTTTCTGTTGTTTTGTTGTCAGTAGTGAGTTTGCTATAAACAAGGGTGAGGAATGAAGAACCTTCACTGCACACACTTCATCTATATACAACACCCGTGCTGTAAATCAGTTTGCAAGCTCTTCATGCAGACAGAGGTGAGTCAGTGAGTGACAGAGGCGACCCTGCCGCTGCGCCTCCCTTTCCTCCTCAACACCTGTCAGTCACTCTAATGGCTGTCACACGCCTCCCCACTGTCCGGCTCTTGTCTGTCATGAAACTGCCATGAGCATACCCATGGAATTATGCTGGGAATGGGAATTTCATAGAGTGAATGCATTTTTATTATTATTATTTCTTGTTTATATATATATATATACACACACACACACACACATACACTACCGGTCAAAAGTTTGGAATCTGTAAGATTTTTAATGTTTTTAAAGTTTCGTCTGCTCACCAAGGCTGCATTTATTTAATTAAAAATACAGTAAAAACAGTAATATTGTGAAATATTATTACAATTTAAAATAACTGTTTTCTCTTTGAATATATTTTATAAAGTAATTTATTCCTGTGATCAAAGCTGAATTTTCAGCATCATTACTCCAGTCTTCAGTGTCACATGATCCTTCAGAAATCATTCTAATATGCTGATCTGCTGCTCAAGAAACATTTATTGTGTACAATTATACAAAATATTTGTGTACAATTTTTTTTTTTTTTTTTTTTTTTTTTTTTTTCAGGATTCTTTGATGAATAGAAAGTTCAAAAGAACTTTTTTTTTTTTTTTACGGACAGAGGGTGTGACAAATTTATTTGTCTTGATTTGCATGATTAAACTTATTATAAACTTATAATAAAATGTTGAAAGTATATATTATCATCATCGTAATCTTTATTTATTTATTTAGAAAGAAATCAAGCCCCACACTATTTATTTTATTTATTTATTTTATTTATTTATTTTTTTTTTCATTTTTTTGCCATTGAATATTCTGTTTCATTTAGAAGTATGTCAGATTATGAAAGCAAAATGGGTCGTGAATGCCGTTTCACACTTTACAAAAAGGAATGATCAAACACAGCAGATATCAAAGGTTTAAACGGTTTGTGTGTGTGTGTGTGTGTGTGTGTGAGAGAGAGAGAGAGAGAGAGAGAGAGAGTGTAAGCAAAGGCAGAGAACAGTGGACTTGGTGGCCCTGGTGAGTTCTGTAGATCTCCCAAAATACTTACCACTTGTATATTCACTTTATGAAAAGTTAAGCACCCATCCACCCACACAATACACGTTCCTAACCTTCCGTTGCCTCAAAGTGACATTTTACTTCCTCCTTAACAGGGAAAAAAAGACACACTGCATCACCTTTTAATTAAAATTTACTCCCTGTCACCAGCACTGAAAGGATGTGGCCTAGTGCAGAGTGAGGTGTAAATATTGACTTCCCAGTTGGATTAATCCACCCTGCCATGGTCCAGAGTTTTAAAAGCACTACCAGAAGTTACAGTCGAGAGGGTCTCCAATCTCTGTAGAGGCTTTGAGTGAAATACTTCATTTAGTTTGGACTTCTGTATCCGAAAACAATGTTCTCCACTCAAAGTAGCTTAGAGTCTCACTGGGCCGCTATCCCAGGTGTGTTGACAGATGTGTGTGTGAACAAGTGTGGACGTGTAATTGGAGCAGAACCACCAAGCAGTTTAACTTGGGCCCCACCTGGACCCAACCTTCATTTAAAAACCATCCCTCTGGAGCCATCTACAGAGAAATACCTTTAAAAATACTTCCACAATTAAAAAATAAAATATATGATGGGAGCAACTTGGCAAGACGAAATCCCTTGTATGGAGGTAATAATTTCTGACCTTATTAAATTAATTAAACGCATGTTTCCTATTATGGCGTAAGGCTAAAAAAAAAAAGGAGATTATAATGGCAGCCCTGGAGACAGGCACGGTGATGAGACGAGTGCAACGAACACACATACGCACACGCTAAACTCAGTGGCTTATTAAATTTGTGTCTCTTTCCTTGGACGGCACATTAATTGTCATACATGTCATTAAATTCAGCCTGGTTTTTGCTACGCTTCATGGATACTTGCGCTCACATACACTCACAGACTCTGCACATATTGAAGGACAGCCTGTGTATTTAGACAACTGTCAAGTCAATAGAAATGATTTTCCTCATTAATGTGGTTCTTTGGTACTGTGTTTATCTGTAAAATTCCATGTTTTACCCTCATTACACACACAACTGTCGTCAACCTTAGAAAAGAAAAAGAGGTCAAAGATGAAAGCATTTCTGGTGTTTCTGATAGAGATACAGTATTTGAAGTTTATACTCAACATTTTACATGTTTGAACAGTGGCTAACACAAGTTAGTTCATTATAAACAGGCCTATGTGTTTGCTCATGCATTTGTATTAAATTAGCTTAAATAGTGCTAGTTTTTTTTAATATTATTTATTTTTTATTTTTTTTTTTAGGTGAACTGTGTAATTGTGGTGCTTTCAATTACAAAGTCCCATGTTTGGGTCAAATATAGACAAACCCAACCGTTGGTTTCAGTCAATCAATCAATCTATCTATCTATCTATCAATGAAGCAATCAATCAATGAATAATCAATGAATCAATCAATGAATCTATCTTTCTATCATCTATCAATGAATGAATCAATGAATAATCAATTAATCTATCAATGAATCTATCAATGAATCTATCAATCAATCAATCTATCTATCTATCTATCAATGAATGCATGAATGAATCAATCAGTCAATCAATCAATGAATAATCAATGAATCTATATATATGTCTGTCTGTCTGTCTATCTATCTATCTATCAATGAATGAATCAATCAATCAATATATGAATGAATGAATCAATCAATCAATGAATCCATCCATCCATCCATCCATCCAGAGAGGGATTCATTAGTGGAAGCCATAGTAGTACATGCAAATCTTCATATTATCCAGATTACTTAAGTTAAATGTTAACTATACCATGAAATTATTCAGTGAGCCACACACACACGCACACTCAGACATAAGTGTAGTTTCTTTGTGACATTGGGGGTCTAATGATGGTTTGTGGTAAACAAAAGTCCACAGCTCTCTCTGTGCTCCTCATCAGCGCAGAGGAATTACAATTTTAGGTTAATTAAAAGAGTTAATTATCATGAATACAACAATAATTAATTCTAAAAGTATATTTGAATTAATTATCGATTGAATTAATTAAGAAGGGGGATAATTAAGCTATATGCAGGATGAGGAAGAGAGACTCAACACAGAAAGGAACGTGTGTGAGTGTGTGTGTGTGTGTGTGTGTGTGTGTGTGGGCAGAGATGCGTACTGACAGTATGACGCAGAACATCCTCATCTGTGATGACAAACAACATTGTGAGTAGAATGAACGACGATGGTGGATGGGATGAAATGATGTGAGCTTATGAAAGAGCAAAAAACACACACACACACACAAAGAAAGAGTTAACTCAATTAGCCAAAACAATCTGCACCTCGCTCCTGATTTCAAAACACACCAAATGCAAACTCATCTAATGGCTGCTTTGGATGACAAATGACACAGAGAGAGTATTTTGGGTCTACATGGGAAAGAGCGAGTGACAGATAAGAGGATTCATCCAGCAGCATCCCGTGCCCTGTAACAGCTGCTACACAATCTTCCCTTCTCCCTACCCGGGCTTTTTTGTCTTCATTCATCCCTGTCACAATTTGGCTGTGAAAAACACCACTATAATTTTGGTCTTACTCACACACTGCCCCGCTGAAGCGACTGCATATGTCGAAGTGAAAAAGTAAACAGAGGCATCACAAACAACATGGTGCCAGCCAGTGTTAAGCCTGCCCATGGTTCCTTACTTTTTTATAACTGCTGGAGACATTTGCTTTTTGTAGTCCACCTGCCATACAAAATGACTCAAAGATGAATGTGGTATTCTAAGAAACTTTGAGTGATTTTTATAAAAGACTCCAGAATAAAGACCTGTCAAATAGTGGTTTCTGTTTGTAAGATGTCCTCATAGACTGCCTGCTGCCATAGATGTTTCACGGTCAATAAAAAGTACTGAAAGAATCTACACAAATAAACCCTTTATATACTACAGTATACAGAATGACAAAAAAATAAAAACAAAGTTTGAGGTTGCAGTGGACAACTGGTCTAACAAAAAAAAATTCAACAATATTTTATAGCAGGCGCAGTGATATTGTGAAATATTATTACAGTTTAAAAAAAACTTTTTTCTATTTTATTATATTTTAAAATTAAATTCATTCCTGTGATGGCAAAGCTGAATTTTCATTACTCTCACCCTGTTGAAAAATAAATAAATAAATAAAAAGAAAAAAACAGCATATGCTGCTTTGAAATGGTTTATGCTGGTCCTTAGTTTGTCATGAGCTGGTTTGAGCTGTCCTGAGCTGGAGCTAGTTGCTTAGGACCAGCACTTGACCAGCTTAAACCAGTTCATGACCAACTAAGGACCAGCATAAACCAGCTGTCGACAGGGCAGTCATTACAGCGTTCAGTGTCACATAATCCTCGTAAAGGTGTAGTAAGTGATTTCTGAGAAATGCTGTTGATATGCCCTGTCCCAAATGGCACCCTAAACCCTCATGGTCTTCCTCTTAGTCCGCACTTTTGTGACGTAATGCCGCTTTGACTGCCGGGTAGAAGTCATCTGCGTAGCTTGCAGATTTGCGGGCTCAGGAGAAGTGCGCATCGAGGGCGCATAGCAGCTGCAAAGGGGCACTCGCGAGCACCCTTCTGAAAGCTAAAATGACGAATAGGACTCCCTACGGTCTCTTGGACTTAATGGACACGTGCACGCAGTGGCCATTGTAAGTCCACAAGACCGAAAGTGCACATGAAGTGTGCCATTTTGGGAAAGGGCCAAAGTGGATCGGACCAAGTGCAATATACACTCAAGATGGTGGACGGAGAGAGTGAGGGAGATTTGAAGAAAGACTTTAGAAAGAGTGAAGGCTAAGAATCGTGAAACATTGCAAAAGAGAAAAGGTCAGAAGAAATATCACTGAAAAAGGGTTATGATCAGGCAAGAGCTTTAGGACCCACATTAATATTAGAAAAGTTTTTCAGCGCTTCAGAGATCTAAGCGGGAAGGCCTGGAAACGGACGACAAGGTTGCGTTGTTTCTGCTCCATACGTGAGTAACATTGGTTTTGCTACATTATACAAAATTATGCTGTTAGCAGCCATAGTAACAGGCCAGTTTTGAGTATCATTGTTTGTCTGGAGCCGTTATCAACCAACA
This sequence comes from Hypophthalmichthys nobilis, assembly GCA_037950665.1. Taxonomy (NCBI): domain Eukaryota; kingdom Metazoa; phylum Chordata; class Actinopteri; order Cypriniformes; family Xenocyprididae; genus Hypophthalmichthys; species Hypophthalmichthys nobilis. The sequence goes on along the minus strand of CM075491.1, from coordinate 13,684,665 downwards.
AGCATTATTTTTGCTTCGCTTCAGCTATGATTAAGAAACATCCACTCTTGCTTAGCATGTTCATGCATTTTGGGGGCAGAATGAAATGAAGAGTGTGTTTGTTTGGGTTGATTTCAAATTTCAACAGTGTTTCTCAGAAATCATTTACTGCACCTTTAACTTTTTTTGAAGTCAAAAATAATCAATTTTACAACAGCCAGTAGTTAATAGTTACATGTATGTCTGCAGAGAAACATTAAAGACATGAAACATTAAAGTATCATTGGCATGTTGCAGTGGTCAAATGTACAGTTAAGCTGTGACTGACCAAGTATTCTGGAAAGCCTTGTAATAAGGACAAGTTACATAACCGTTCTAATAATGCATTAGGCTGCAAACTTTATGAACAAAAGAACTGAAATTAAAAATGAAATTTTACTTAAAAGATGAGACTGGGGTACACTGATCCACTGGGGTACAATGATATGTGAATTATGTTAGAGCACTTCATACGTATTAAAATGTAGAAGCTTAAAATGGGCCTCTCGGGGTATAGAAAGTGGGTGAATAGCCGTCCTTTTGCAGGCTTATAAGTTTCACTCATCAGTTATGTAATTGACCACACATTAAGGTGATTCATTGCTGCTTTCTTTGCTGAATTGAGTGTTTATATCCGGGGGCTGGAGAAATAGATCCTACCTGCTGCTCTCATAGGGTGGATATGTTAGCCTTTTTTTGGTCTATAAGATTTGAGTGCTTTAGCCTTTATACTGATGCTGATCGCTCTACTCCGATTGCTCTAAAGAGGGTGTTATATGGCTAATTGACTTTGAAATGTGCTCCGTTTGTGGTTAGATTGGACATCCCACAGGATCCATATATTTTTTTTGTGTCTACTATCTTACGAGTGCGCACAAGGACACAGACAGAAAGGAAGCAGGGAGCCGTATGCAAATACTGTTTAGGTGAGTAGGTGGCAGAGTTTTCACCACTCACTGGATGTTGTGAGTTTGTTATATTGCCATAGATCATGTTACAGGACAATGCGTTTGGCTTTCAAATAGGCACTTCTCACAAATTAACTTTAACTTTCATCATTGATGCTCTCATTGTCTTTGAATTTGATTTGGAGTAATTCTTCGCATTTGTTTTTCTGCCTCTAGGGTTTCTAACTTTCCCATATAATACAGAATCAACCTGTATTTAAGGGAACATAATTGCTTTATGTATTAATAATCTGTATGGGACAAAGTTTTTTTTGTTATTGTTGCACCTTACAGTTGTGAACGCTGCAGTGTTTAATGCATCCATTTTGCATAAAATTTTAAATGTTACAAATTTTTCAGATTAGAATTGTGAAAAATGGATGTGAAACACCATGAATGCTACTCTTGACAGCGTGGGAAGGATCAAGGAAGATCAAGGGAGGGCAGTTACGACTAGATAACTTTTATCTGTTGGCTTTTGCACTTTTGGTTGCACTGTTCAAATCAGAATGTCTTGTTTATGTGTAAATAAGGGAAACAAAGACAGTAAGTTCACTTTCAATCAGTTTCTTTAGCGTTTGCACTGCATTTGTTGCTAAAACATAAAATACAAAGAACTTAAAAACTGAACTGTGAGTCTGTTTATCTTGACATTTATATAGTCATGATTTTCTAATTTCCCTATAGGTAGAAGCTAAAATGATAACTGTGATATCTAAACTGTGTGACACTTTAACATGACATTAAAATGTATTTATTTTTTAAAGCAGATGTGCTCCATTAAGTCAGAATCAAAGTGATTGCATCTCAAATGTATTTCAGCACTTAAAGGGTTTGTTCACCCAAAAATGAAAATTCTGTCATTAATTACTCACCCTCATGTCGTTCCACACCCGTAAGACCTTTGTTCATCTTCGGAACACTAATTAATATATTTTTGATTAAATCTGATGGCTCAGTGAGGCCTCTATAGACAGCAATGCCATTGTAAATCTCAAGATCCATAAAGGTACGAAAACATATTTAAAACAGTTCATGTGAGTTCAGTGGTTCTATCCTAATATTATAAAGCGACAAGAATACTTTTTGTGCGCCAGAAAAGCAAAATAACAACTTTTCAACAGTATCTTGTGATGGCCGATTTCAAAACACTGCTTCGGAGCTTGACGAATCAAATCAGTGAGTCAGATCTCCTATCAAACTTTGGCGCTCCGAAACGCTGATTCGATTAGTAAAGCTCCGAAGCAGTGTTTGTAATCGGCCATCACGAGATATTGTTGAAAAGTCGCTATTTCGTTTTTTTGGCGCACAAAAAATATTGTCGTCGCTTTATAATATTAAGATAGAACCACTGAACTCACATTAACTGTTTTAAATATGTTTTCGTACCTTTATGGATCTTGAGATTTACAATGGCATTGCTGTCTATAGAGGCCTCACTGAGTCATTGTATTTAATCCAAAATATCTTAATTTGTGTTCCGAAGATGAACAAAGGTCTTGCAGGTGTGGAACGACATGAGTGTGAGTAATAAATGACATTATTTTCATTTTTGGGTGAACTAACCCTTTAAAGAGGCTATATGTAAGAATTTTCATATATTAATAATTTTTTGTATTGCCAATGTGTGAACACCTTGTAACGAAGGGTTAGTTCACCCAAAAATGAAAATTCTGTCATTAATTACTCACCCTCATGTCATTCCAAACACATAAGACTTTCCTTCATCTTCTGAAAGCAAATGAAGATCTTTTTGATGAAATCTGAGAGCTTTCTGTCCTTCCATAGACAGCTACGCAACTGAAACTTTGACGCTTCAAAAAGTTCATAAAAAGATTGTAAAACTAATCTATATGAATTAAGCAGTTTAGTCCAGATTTTCTGAAGAGACTCAATCACTTTTTATGATTCACTTAACAGCCACCGGTGTCACTAATAACAAGGGTTTCTAAATTCTAGCCATTTTAAGTCTTTTATATACATTTTTACGCATTTCGTTTTGCTTTGTGGTGTACTTAAAGGGATAGTTCTTTCCAAAGTGAAAAATACTGTCATCTTTTACTCATAATGTCAATCCAAACCTGTAACACGCAAATCCCCTTCCCCTTTAAAAGAGAATTCATTTTGGATTAACTATTCCTTTAAGGCTCAAACGGCACGTGTGAAAAACAGAAAATGCGAGCATGCCTTTATTTCGTAAAAAAAGATTACGAATATGCCCCTTATTTTCCTCTGCTGACATTCTCTCTCTTAGTGTGTCTTGTCGCTCTATTAACTAAAAAAAAGATGAAAGAATCAGTCAATTACAGCAATCTGACAGATGCTGCATCAACATATCATGAAAACTGATTCCTCACAAAATACTTTTTTTAATGCAAGTAGCTAATCTCTCAAAGAAACCCACACTGAATGCTAACTGAAAGCATGCTGATGTATTTATGTTAATGTTACCTGTATGTGACGGAAAGGGCAAAACTGTATTACAGGTAATCATACTGGTATCAGCTGTGTATTGCTGAAGTGTTTTGCTTTGAGCATCTTAATGGATTGTGAGTGTGTTTGTGTGTGTGTGTTTGTGTAAAGACTTCTTGACCTACATGAAATCAGTGCACATTTCCATTTATTCATCCTGCTGTACGCATCCCTTTTGATCCTGCGTGGATCATGTTTCTCATCACAACCTGCTTGTGTGTGTGTGTGTGTGTGTGTGTGTGTGCACGTGTGGGTGTTGCATTTTGGCACTGGATGTAATTTGCATGTCAAAGAGGAGACCTAGAATGTAGGTCTGTTACCATCCTTACATTTCTTATAGATGTTTCGTATTGATTACTATGGCAAACTTGAATCAATAGTTGGAGATTGTTGTTGTGTGCAGTTGTGAGTGTATGATCAAAGCAATACGGAGAGGTTTGGTTAAATGAGTCACCTTTAAAGATCTCCTCACACATTTATAGAGTTTATGAGGAGATTTTTATTGAGTATTTGAAGTCCAAAACTATTTCTAAAAGCCATTTGTGTTCTGGGGAATTTATTGAACTGGAAGTATATTTCTCATAAACTTTTCCATAAAGCATAGAAATATAAGTGAATACACTGACCTAAAGATAAAACTGCACAATTCAAGCCACATTTATTAATTTATACAACACAGATTGTTTCAAAGCAACTTCACAATAATAAACACAATTATCTGCTAAATGTTTTGAATGGAAGCCAGCTAAAAAGATAATTGAATTATTTCTTTAATTGTGATTTTATATCTCACAGTTGAACTTTATTTCTTATAATTGTGATTTTATTTTAAACTTTATCTCACAATTAACTGTTTTATTTATTTAATTTTACTCTCAGCTGGCAACAAGCTTCAGTAGTTCCCTGCATAGCATAGTTTCCCTTTTTTTCAAAGACAATAATACTCTTATTATTATTCAGTAAGGATGCATTAAATTGATCAATAGTGATTTTTGTAAGATCGTTACAAAAGATCGATTCATTCATTCCCATGCAGCCTTGGTGAGCATACGAGACTTTTGAACTGTAGTGTACATTGGTTATGAATGTAACTGAGTTGAGCAGGAACTTCACTAAATACGAACACAGCACTGTTGCTAACAACTAAACACTCTGAACTCAGGAAATGCTTTAATGTTGACCTTTGTTGCTATTGAATTATTATAGGATCTTTCGTGAAAGCATGTCAACTCTTGACTTATTTGGGTCATATACACTGACATGCAGATATCTGGGTTGGAAGTTTCACATGAAATACAACTCGCAAAGGAGAAGACTTCACAAATCCCTCTAACACAACTCAAATACCAAATACCACATTACATTTTCCTCATGACTGACCACGAGCAGAGACACACACTTGCCTTCACCCAGTCTCTGAGGGACAGCTAAATTTTTAATAAGGCTTTTGGAGTGAAAACAATCCTCCTGTCAACCAGCACTCTCTGTCCCATCTCATCCTGTCACTGCAGTGTCAGACCTGCACACATACACACACATATCCATGTGTAGGCTGGAGATGAAAAGGTCTTCCGGGCCAGAGACACACACCAGAAAGTTGCTATGAAAGCAGCCAGACGTCCAGACGCGCACATAACCACACGCAGGGCTGATCGACAGACCGACGCCACATATGGCCATCAGATATTAAGATGTGAGAACAGACATCTTTTGTTATCTCTGAAAACTCAATTTTCTTTTGTTTTCTGTCTATTTTCTGTAGGGGAAAAGGGAAGCAGGATTGGAGAACTGAGGCTATTTTCCTCTGATGTTCCAGATTCAAGATTCTGACATGGTGAAACTTAGTTAGAACTCCAAGATGATTTGGTTTAAAGGCTCTGTCACTGTTCCTTGTCCATCACGCACTTAATGAGAGAATCTGATACCCGTTGTTTTCCAGACTTACCATGGCAGATCTAAATATGGCATCCTGAACTGTAAAAAACTCTATCCAAAAAGCATGCTAACTGATCAAAACAAGCATTGAACTAAACTAAAATTACACAAAGATGGCTTCACAACATTGGACGTGTTCCTGGATCAACACTCCTGAAAACAATCACAGCCCTACCATTCGCTTCCACTAGAAATAAATGGAATTGAGCTTGATGAGGGAAAAATAATAATTCCTGATTTCAAAATTTGATTTGTTAACTGGAATGATGTTATTATTGAAGTCAGCCGGGACTTCTACTATTATACGGCACAGTTAGAAGATGGTAGGCCCACAAAACTTAAATGAAATCCAAATTACCACAATGATCCAATCAAAAACCACAATGATCCAATCAATTCCTGATGTACAAAATTAAATTCCGCCCTACATTTTTTCTTATTTTAGAAATCGTTTCACTGTATGTCACAATAGGGAGGAAAAGACTATCACAACTTCCATTTCATGCCAATTTGAACGTGCAAAAGTGCTTTAAACCTAAACTCAGGTCAGTTCGCCTGCAGTGCATGCTGGGAACCTGGCAGCACTGCAGTATACTTCACAACTTTTTGAACAGATGATGATTGTGAGTAAATAAGCGGTAGTAGCGCAGTTGCATGAATTACTTTGCCAAAATCCGAGTTTGTGCTTGGCAAATTTGGGGGTGATCCCACAGAGAAAGAACCACCACATGTTTATATTTTCTCTACAAATCTTTAATTGCGCGTTTTCACACAGGTAATGGAATAAATTACTTATTCTGGATCTCTAAACATCACCTTTCCCTAAATCAGCTTTGCAGGAGTGACAAAAAGAGAAAGAGAGAGCGTGCCTGGGTGTCAATCATAATGGCAGCTCTCCTCATGCTGTTGAGGTATGCTCACATTATAATACAGGAGGGGAGATAATCTGATTTTCATATTCAAATCACTGTTTGTCCATAAATCTTGAAATATTCATGAAAACTCAAATCTATTCAATCCTTCCGGCACCCTTGTGGGAATTAAAGCATAAAGTCGAGTGAGTGCGCCAGTGGCTCGCCAGAACTTGATTTAGAAAATCTCTTTTTGGAAGCGATTCATGTTTACACTCCACTGGTGTTAAGATTCTTTCTGGCACAGCACCGTTTCAGACGCTTCTTGAAATGTGCCTTTCTTGAGGGGACACTAAACTCAGCCATAAGTCCTTTATGGCCTATGTGCCATTGGGGTGTGGTGCCTCTGTGGTGCGCTAGGGGGCGCTCCGACTGTTCCTTGTGTTTGCCACCGTGGATTCTGCATTATTCCGCTCAGATGAAAACCGTGACATTTGGTTGCTGGGAGACGCGGAGGAGGTATAGACCAACAGTTTGATAGAGTGTCGCTTTCACAGGTAGAGGGGTAAACGCACGGATATAATGCACTAAAGTTATTATTTGAAACATAAGGGATTGGATGACTACCCAATTCAGAAACGGATTAGGCCTATAGGCTATTCTGTGGAGAGAGAGAAAGAGAGTGAGAGAGAAAATGACCGTGCTTTATTTCTACTCTAAATGCAGCCAAAAATGATAATCAGTTATGATTATGATGATGTTTTAACAGTTAGCCTATTTGTAATTTCCATTACAATTGACAACATCTATATGGGTACATATGGGTTTAATGCGTCACCACCCATGTTTTGACATGTTTTCAAACAGACAGTTGTATTGCAAGAGCTTTTTCGGTTGTTGTGACAGGAAATTATTTTAAATACAAAACATTCAACTTCTGCCCAGCAATGTCTGAAAATAAAGATATTCTATTTCGATTTTGGCGAAGATTCGACCAAATCTGTAGGATGTAATACATTACTGAAATCACATTTAACAGCTTTGAAGTCACATATAGTATAGGCCTAGCTCTTTTGCTTAGCTGTGACCCACTGTCCGTTACAATAAACATTCTTTTTTTTTTTTAATTTTTTTTTTTTTTTTTATCAAAATGCAATGATATAACACTCGCAGGTTGTTTTAGCAGTATTTAATGTAGCCTAATCCTTTCAGATTTGCTTTGCTCCAGATGACAAAAAGCAGCAGAGAAAAGTGATGTCCATTAGAATGGACACTGGGTCTAAACGGGTTAATTACTTAATCCAGCAAGCACAACTGAATCTTATTTAATTACATGGATGAAATACACGTGCTGGACATTTCCACAGATTTCTTATTTATGTGCAGCTGCCATGAGGAATCCCAGGCGCGTGACTGACAGCAGCGCAACAGATTCGTTTTGGCAGCTAGGAGGCGCATGTGGCTCGCGCTTGGGAACCAAACCTGAGAAAGCTCCAAAGACAACACATTATAAGATGTAGTAGAGAATATGCCTGGTATATGTCTGCAATCGATATATTAAATGCATTTTATTCCTATATTAAGAATACAAAAGTAATTGTGGGGGAAAAAAGAAAAAAGTTCTAATTTAAGAAAACGGGTCTAAAATGAGAGAAATAAGCTTCAATAAAGCACTTGATGAGAAATAAAATGCACATATGCCCTTTTCGCTTTTTTCCACTTATACACAAGTCAACAATAAAGTGATGTAGACAAATAAAGGTCACATAACCCACAATATACTAATTGTACTGCATTATAAACATTAGGCTACTGTACAAAAAGTAATGTATGGAACACACATACACACACACACACACACACATATATATATATATATATATACACACACACACACACACACACACACACATATATATATATATATATATAATCTCGGTTTGATAATCTTTTTTTTTTTTCTTCCCTAAACTTGATCACACCTCACTCTGACTCATTCTCTTACGAACTCATCAGCCATTCAATCCTGAAATCCCGCAGCTCTGACCAGGGGCGTGTTTATCAGCCACCAGGAGGCTTGACTGATGTCGGACTCAGCTAATAAAGTTTCAGCTCTGCTGGTGCCGGCTGCTCCCATTGGTTGGCGAGGGGAGGGTGCTGCGGGAAAACCGAACAGCTAAACGCTGATGCTTCAGTACTGTGCCAGCGGACCCCGCAGGAGCGCACCACATATACTGGGACCTTTGAGATGTCAGAGACTCTAGCTCTAATATAAAATGCATTTGTTGCATTAACTCTGTGGATTATGATACTGTGCTTTATCACATGCCAACTGATATCTATTTTTATCAGTGTCAGCTTAATGTTGTAATGTTCACTTGTGCCAGAAATCCGATGCGACTCTAAAGCTTGTTCGTGGAGGAAATCGCCTTGGGAAATCGGTCCTGTGTAAACCAGCACACAGACAGCATGGTTTTTGGCTGACAGCCCTGTTTAAGGGAAAATATTACCATACAACCAAAGCCTTACGCACGCCTGCGCGCCTTACCTTGGAAAAGAGGGTGATGGTTTTGCTGCGTGCTCCACGGAGATAAAATATTCCAAGTGTCCTTTCCTGACTGGAGATGTTTGTGTTTTTGCTCCTGCTGTGTCTCGCGGATGGGGTAGTTTCGCAGATACGTTACTCTGTGCCCGAGGAAGCGGAACATGGCACGTTTGTGGGGAATATAGCAGAGGATTTGGGACTGGACCTTACAAAACTTTCATCCCGCCGCTTTCAGGTGGTGCCTAGCTCGCGGACGCCGTACCTGGAAGTAAACTTGGAAAACGGGGTGCTTTTCGTGAACGAGAAAATCGACCGGGAGCGCATCTGTAAGCAGAGCGCCAGCTGTTTGCTTCACCTGGAAGTGTTCCTGGAGAACCCACTCGAGCTCTTTCGCGTGGAGATAGAGGTGGTGGACATCAACGACAACCCGCCGAGCTTTCCGGAGACGGACATCACCGTGGAAATATCTGAGAGCGCAACCCCGGGTACGCGCTTCCCTTTGGAGAGCGCTTTTGATCCGGATGTCGGTAGTAACGCATTGCGCACTTACGACATCACGAACAACAACTATTTCTACTTAGACGTGCAAACACAGACTGATGGCAACAAATTCGCCGAGCTGGTTTTGGAAAAGCCACTTGATCGGGAACAACAGGCGATGCACCGTTACGTCCTCACGGCCGTAGACGGTGGCCAGCCTCCTAGGACAGGTACAGCACTGCTTGTGGTCAGGGTGCTCGACTCCAACGACAACGTCCCCGTGTTTGATCAGCCGGTGTACTCGGTCAACCTGGCCGAGAACGCGCCCGTGGGCACGCTCGTCATCCAGCTGAACGCGACCGACTCAGACGAGGGCCTGAACGGAGAGGTCATTTACTCGTTCAGCAACCACATCTCAAGCAGGGTCAAGGAACTGTTCGATATCGATGCCCGAACGGGCCGTATAGAGGTCAGAGGTGAGGTGGACTTTGAGGAGAGCAGTCTGTATCAGATTTACGTTCAAGCGAAAGACATGGGACCTAATGCTGTGCCCGCGCACTGTAAAGTTTTGGTCAAAGTGACGGACGTGAACGACAACGCTCCAGAGATCATCTTCAGCACCGTCACGGAGTCAGTGAGCGAGAACGCAGCCACGGGCACCGTCATCGCTCTGCTCAGCGTCACCGATAAAGACTCTGAAGACAACGGCCAGACTCATGTGGAGATTCTCGGAGATGTTCCTTTTAAACTCAAAACCTCTTTCAGAAATTATTACACTATTGTGACCGACGGCCCTCTCAACCGAGAGACTGTAGAGGCGTACACGGTCACCGTGGTTGCGAGAGATAAAGGGATTCCATCTCTGGCGACCAGCAAATCAATCAAAGTGCACGTGTCTGACGAGAACGACAACGCGCCCACGTTTACGCAGCCCATTTATGATGTGTATGTGACTGAAAACAATGTCCCCGGTGCTTACATCTACGCTGTCAGTGCAGTCGACCCTGATGTCGGACAGAATGCTTATATAACTTACTCCATAGTGGAGTGTGAAATCCAGGGTATGTCTGTGGTCACGTATGTGTCCATCAACTCGGAGAATGGGTATTTGTACGCCCTCAGATCATTTGATTATGAGCAACTAAAAGACTTCAGCTTCGTGGTCCAAGCGAGAGACTCAGGCAGCCCCGAGCTGTGGTCCAACGCCACGGTGAACGTCATTATAGTAGATCAAAACGATAACGCGCCGTCTGTGATTGCGCCTCTTGGAAAAAATGGCACTGCGCGGGAGCCTTTACCGCGCTCTGCCGAGCCAGGCTACCTAGTTACGCGCATTGTCGCCATGGATGCAGATGATGGAGAGAACGCGCGCTTGTCCTACAGTATACAGAGAGGTAACGAGAATGGGATGTTCAGAATGGACTGGCGCACCGGGGAGTTGCGCACGGCCCGTCGGGTGTCAGTCAAACGAGACCCGCAACAGCTGTATGAGCTGCTGATTGAGGTAAGGGATCACGGGCAGCCTCCCATGTCATGCAGCGCAGTGGTGCAGGTGACACTCGTGGACAGTCTCGTGGAAGGCCACAGTGGAGAACGCGGTACTGCCAAGGCCAAAGACGCGTCTCTGGACTTGACGCTCATCCTCATCATCGCGCTCGGCTCCGTTTCCTTCATCTTCCTTCTGGCTATGATCGTGCTGGCCGTGCGCTGTCAGAAGGAGAAAAAGCTGAACATCTACAGCACCTGCCTGGCGAGCGACTGCTGCTGCCTTGTGGGCTGCGGGTCGTGTGGGTCAGGCGGCTGCTGCGGTCGTCAGGCCCGGGCTGCCCGGAAAAAGAAGAAACTGAGCAAGTCAGATATCATGCTGGTTCAGAGCACTAACACAGCCAACGTGAGCGTGGCGAGCGCCGCGCAGGTGCCCGTGGAGGAGTCAGGGAGCTTCGGTTCGCTACATCAAAGTCAGAACTACTGCTATCAGGTCTGTCTGACTCCGGAATCGGCCAAAACGGATCTCATGTTCCTGAAGGCCTGCAGCCCGTCGCGCAGCAACGACACCGAGCACAACCCGTGCGGAGCCATAGTGACCGGCTATACAGACCAACAGCAGCCGGACATCATATCCAACGGCAGCCTGCTCTCCAGTGAGGTACGAGCATTTATAAAACTTACTTACGAAATATAATTACCTGCCATACATTTTTATTTTTATTTTTTTTATTTTTTACTTGTACTGTAAGTAATTCATTTATTTTATTTTTTTAGTTTGATTTTGATTTATGGCACTCAGAAAGCATAGGCCACAGTATCTCTACAGACAAAAGACTGCACTGTGTGGATGTGTCAATAATCACACTTTTGAAATGGTCTGCTATTTTACATTTGAATGATCTTATATTTCAATTTAAATACACATTCAGTGAATTAAAACGACTAAAAACAGAACAAAATCTTCTTCAGGATAGTGAGCTCTAAAAACAAACAGGTTGATAACCAGTTGCTTGCAGACTGAGACTAACAATATTATTCTGTTTTACTTTTTATTATTATTATATCTTCTGTGTGGCCTATACTGTTCAATTACCCATGTTAGAGTGTAAACATAGTGAGTCACTGAACTGATAGATTTGCATGTTTGTGAAAAGCTCTCCGGGTTATAGGGCATTAGATATGCCAGTCACGGTGTTGCAGAGCCTCACAAGAACAAAGATCCGTCTATGGTTGAATTCTGCTGAATAGCAACACAGCCTAATGATTTTGACTGCCCATAAAGTCCCTGCAATGTCCCCTGTGAGCAAAGCTTGAATCCTGACCTGTATTGTTTTCTTTATTATTATTTATAATATCTTATTATTATTATTTTAATTACTATGTTGGGCCTATTTCAAATCGACACCTCTCTTACAGACAAAACACCAGAGAGCAGAGCTCAGTTATTTGGTGGATCGACCAAGGCGTGTTAACAGGTAAGCATTTAACTTATTTTCCCAAAAACTTATTTTCCTTCCTACTTTATGGAAGAGAATTCTTTTTCTTTTTTTTTCCTTTTTCCTTTTTACTTTTTTGAAATAAATATGATAGAAGTAAATAAATATGAGAAGTCTATAAACAATTGAACTAAACCAGCCTGAGCATATGAGACAAATTGAGACCATTTTAAGGCTGAGCAGTAAAATTGTGGTTATATAAGAGTCGTGTGGCATAGCGGTTGACTCAAACCTTCTCTCTTCTCTCAGCTCTGCATTCCAGGAAGCAGATATCGTGAGCTCAAAAGACAGCGGTCATGGAGACAGTGAGCAGGGAGACAGTGACCATGACGCCATGCATCGCGGACATTCCTCTGGTAGGTTTATATAAGTCAATTTCTCTTATTTCTCTCGTTTTGTTATTGATTAACAGAAGAGCTGCTATTTAGGCTGAGCATGTAGAGATGTGGCTTTAAATTGTTGGTTAAACAGTTGAGATAGACATGCTGGTTGAAAGATGGCATAAATTAAATAGCTTGGTTGCATTTCATCCACACACAATCAGAACAAAAACCCTGATCAAGGCATGTCAAAGCTGTTTGCAGAAATATTTTAGACCACCGAGCCTCTGAGTATGGATGCGCGAGCATGCTTCGCCATAGTGGAGAATATAATCCAATTGTTTATGAATGCCTCCTGATAATGAGGATTTACTTCAGTGGTACTATCTCCCTTTCACCCACGTCTCTCAAGACATGATGGAATTTAGATCAGTCCAGGCAGTCTGTCATCAACTCTGTGGGAACGGGACCAAATAGGTTGAGCAGCAAACAAACAAGCGATTCATTGACTGTGTGCGACCCCCCCAAAGTCCTCTTCACCCCCCTCACCCTTCCACTATAATCCTTCTGACCGCATTCCACTGACGGAGGACAATACTTGTCCGCACCTTCATAAGACCACATGTGTGAGATTCGGCTGCATTGGAAATGGTGCTTTGTTGCTAAATGACTCCTCGCTTGAAGTGCATTGTGAAGTTGACTGTATAATGTAATTATGACATAGTTGGACACAAATGAATACAACCAAAAGTTGCATCTTATTATCATTAATTTCTCTTTGGTTGAGCATATGTCCTCTTCTGTTATTCCAGAGCACCATATGCTGTGGCTGGACTGCTTCAGCTCTCATTTAGCCTATTTTTGCTCAGTTAAACATTAGATTAAAATCAAGACTTTTTTCCATACAAGGTCAGCTAGCCCATCTGCCTTTGTTGTTGCAGGCCATCAAAGAACACTTGCCTTTTAAGATACAGCTCTATAAAGTAAAAAAAAAAAAAAATCTGTTGTGCTTTTTTCCCATTTGTGAGCATGTTGCCCCCACAAAAAAATTAATTGTTTTGCTGCATGCTATCGTCTTTAATTAAGATAATTGAAAGCACCGCTTGGTATGCAGACTTGGAGAGCATTCAGGAGCGTGCATTGTTCATTTTAATGAGAATTCGGTAGAAACTGCCTTCATCCTTTCAAATCTATTTCAGACATTTTGTATCTTAACCAGCTGCTGTTTTATGGGCTTTTTGAAACAGGAAATTTTAGTCATCCAAACGCCTTGTGTCACAACGTAGACGCATCCCGATCTAGTCATCTCTACTAAATTAAAAACAGGCCGAGATAAGCATTGCTTAATTTCTCTCTAATACATAAAAATGCATCTGTAATACATAGTGGAGAGCTTCTCTGATGCAATGACACACCTGAATCATTTCATTCCGGTTTCATTTCTTTTATCCCAAGGATCTGCCACGTTGCAACAGAATCTCTCATTTGGGTTGCAGGTCATGTTCAGAATTCAGAAACAGCTCACTGATCAGTAATTTATTTTCAGCCTGATGCATACCAATTAGCAAATGAAGGTTATTATCAGATCTAATGCTTTGCGAGGCTTCTGCTCAGAAAGCAGCAGAGCAGATATAGAGGGGAGATGTTTCAATGGATCATTTCGTTTACAGTCCATTGCAATATATCTTCTGTAATCTATAATTCTTTTCATATATATCTCTCTCTTTCTCTCACTTTGTCATGCATAGAGTAGAGTATCAGGGAAATAAGTGATGTAGAGTTTCAGACATCTTCCAAATGACTTTAATATGTGTTTTCTTTGTGGGTGAAATATATGTGGTGTTCTTGTGGCCTTTTGTTGCGTAGAGACCCTGTTTAAACATTGTATTAAAATTCACCTCGTGATCTGGTCATTGCATTTTTACCTGATATATATATATATATATATGCATCTTCTGTTATCGCTTATGATCAGATTTTGAGATGAGAGCTTCTGATTTTATGACTATGTAACATTACTCACTATGTCCATATGTAACTGGCATGGACATATTGCAATTTTATGAAGTGCAAAAAAAATGGTACTACATTTCTCCCAAATACGCTTCCATTCAGAAGTTTGGGGTCAGTAAGATTTTATTTTTTAACATTGATAATAAAAAGTTTCATACACTCCAAATCAGCGTATTTGAATAATTCTATGATGACATATTAGAATGATAGAATGATGATGATCAAATAAGTGCAGCCTTGGTAAGAATAAAACATTTCTTTTAAAAACATTTAAAAAAAATCCAGACTTTTGAATGGTAGTGTATTTTCTTTTAATTTTAATCTTAAATACATAATGTATGAAATATAAAATGTTTTGAAGAGAATTCTGAAATAATTTAGTGTAGTGCTTGCTTTAACTGGCAAAAATTAAAACCCTTGTAATTGATTGACAGATCAGTATGTGATGAATGATGATTTACTTATGAACATTTTTTTCTTAAAATCCAAATGTGGACACATTCCAAAACGTTCTGGTCCCCATTCAAATTTATATCTAGCATTAGATTACCTGAAACTGAAAATAAGGTATAACAATAGCATGCATTTTTCAACCAGAGAATATAGAGCATTGCATTTTCATCAAGCTTGACTCTTTCTTGCAATATTGAACCAAAAGTCAACAATATAATTACTTTTCCACTGAAAAAAAGGACACTGGATGAGTACAGAGAGCAATTAATTTCAGAAAATGTCAGGAAATATCAAGATGTCTCCTTGCGATTACACAACGAGGAAGTGTCTTATCTCACACTCTCTAAATATCAAACTCTCTCTCTCTCTCTCTCTCTCTTACCTTCTTTGTATATCAGATATATACACAAAGAACCTTTGCTCACAGTCTCTTATAAAAATGAGACCTCTGAATATTGTCATAGCTTCCAGATATGTTTAGTGTCTAAACTACTTGTTGCCTAGTAAGGCGGTCCTATACTTGGGTCTGTAATTAGGAGAGTCTTACCAAGCCCAGGCCTAAGTAGGTTGTTTGCATGTAGTTCCAAAGGACTCTAATCCTCTTTTAAAGCAGAAACCCAAAGTCTGTGTATGCTGACCTGTCTTCTGTCTGAAGGGCTAGTCTGAGGATTAGCTATAAGAACATCCCCCCCACACCACTGACTCTGCTCCATACCTTCAACATCTCCGCTTAGCGCTGCTTTGAAAATGGCACTTCATTAATCCTCCAGCTGTAATTACTGACTGTTTTAGACATGGGGTTCTTAGACACAGGAGCCGAAAGGGGATTTAAAAATGCTCACCTCTCTCTTCTTCTTAGATGCACGCAGTCAAAACGGCACGGCTTACACCTGCTGGGGTGCCAGTGGGGGTAAAAGGCATCATACAACTGTTACGCACAAACTAACAGGATCTTTACCCTCACGCTGGCTTTAGCTGTAACACTCTTGTAGCGCTAGCTTCTCTTGGCTTTGTGAAATGCGAGGTTGTTCGCTGTTGAATATTAGCAGCGGTATTAGCAGCGGGCTGCTTGAAAAACATGCTGCAAATCAAAATACATTTTCAAAGAGGCTCATGATAAACCTCTGGGAGAGATGTGGTTGGCCTATTATTAGGGGTGGAGCTTCGCTTTTAAGGCCTGGAAAATGGTGCAGAAAATGCAATTTCTGGATATATTCATTTCGTTAAAGCAATTAAATAAAATGATTTAGATATATACATATTTTGGTAACACTTTACAGTAAGATTCATTCGTTAACATTAGTTAAAGGAGTGGTTGATTATGATTTCAGTTTTTTTTACTTTAGTTAATGTTGCTGTTAGAGCAACAAAGTTCAATGCAAAGAGAGATATTTTCTTTTAAAGAATTCGCTTTTTAAGAACTACAACAAATGACTGGTAGGGACTACAACAAGCTTCCTCCTGGGTTGGTGACATCACTAACCCTAAAATTTACATAAACCCTGCCCCTGAGAACATGCAACAAAGGGGGTGAGGCCTTGTTGGGCTGCTTTAGAGAAGAGGAAGAGTTGTTTTAGTAGAGTGTTGTTGCAATGCCGTCATTTTACGCCAGACTGCTTCACAAAAGAGGATAATTTCAATGCTGGATTTGCATAAAAGATTAACACGACAGCGCATGCACTGAATCAACTCCACAGCAACTGCATAAATTTATTCACTAACCATTCAGAAACGTCTTCTTCCTGAGTCTCCCCATCAGTGTCCGACTCCAGGTTGAACAATGTAAATCTGAACACTGTTACTGACAATCGTCATTTTGGCTGCGTGAGATTCTCCAGCTTTGTTGTTGTTGAGCAACATTTAATTTATTATAACATTTATTAAAGCTCCACCCTCTTTTGGAAAGCGGCCCTGGATCAGCAGCTCATTTGCATTTAAAGGGACACACAAAAATGGTGTGTTTTTGCTCATGCCCAAATAGGGGCAAATTTGACAAGCTATAATAAATGATCTGTGGGGTATTTTGAGCTGAAACTTCACAGACATTCTGGGGACACCAGAAACATACTGTATATTACATATTGTAAAAGGGCCATTATAGGTCCCCTTTAATGTATTAACTAACATGAACTAACCATGAGCAATACACTTCTTACTGTATTTGTTAATCTTTGTTAACATTATTTAATAAAAATACAGCAGTTCATTGTTTGTTCATGTTTGTTCACAGTGCATTAACTAATGTTAACAAACACAACTCTTGAGATTATAATGTATTAGTAAATGTTGAAATTAAGATTAATAAATGCTATAGAGTTCATTATTAGTTCATGCTAACTAATGTAGTTAACTAATGTTAACTAATGAACCTTATTGTAAAGCGTTACCGATATTATATTAATAATATTGTTTAATCATTTATTTTAAAACATTTTACCCTTTTGGCACCCATTGAAGTGTTTTCTTTTTCTTCCTTTTTTCTTTTTGTTTTTTTTTTATAAGGTGACATAATATCTTACTGTGTCCATCATTCTTTTTGTTCAATTAATTGAGATGATGAGAAAGAGACAAAAGAGTAAAGGGGGTTATAACCTTTATAATATATCCCTTCATCTTGTAGCTGGGCAGAAGAGAAGGAAAGAGAACAGAGGATTGGGTGTATCTGCAAGCTTGGTGTCTCAGAGAGTTTACCTTTGATGTCAAATAGAAAGAGAGAAGTGGAAAGAGAGACCTCAAGAGGAGATTACAGCATTGACTTCATCTACTTGCTGTGTGTATGTTCTCCACACATGCTTTGATCAGGGTAATTTGTAATTTAAAAGTCACAAAAAAGAAAAGAAAAAAAAGCACCACGCAATCTTTTCATGATTAGCACGTTAAGTGCCAAAGACATTTCATGCATACAGTTTTAATGTTTTCAAAGTGAATTACATGCATTACATTTCATCTAGATTAGCATATTTATAATGCTTGATTAAGTGTAAAAAAGATGCTGGATAACTTCTGATTGGTTGAATTAATGGAGATTGTGGCGGTTCGGTCTTTTATCTAAGAGAGGAGACATTGAGGGCATGTTTTAGCGTAGATGCATTGCATACGCATGGTTTATTGTATTCATTTATGTTTGTTTGTCTTGTTTTAATGCACCTACATGCTTCCAGTGCAATTGGGAGCATATTCTCGTTCTCATCCACCCACATGGACAATTAAACGCAAGCTAACCCATCTCTCTGTTCTCTCTCACAGGAGCAGACCTGTTCTCCAACTGCACAGAGGAGTGCAAAGCCCTCGGCCACTCAGATCGCTGCTGGATGCCAAGTTTCGTGCCCACTGAGGCGCGACAGGGTGCCGATTACCGCAGCAACCTGCACGTTCCGGGCATGGACTCTGTGCCCGACTCTGAGGTATTTGAGGGCGAGACATTGACGGGCGATCAGTCATTCTCAACCTTTGGCAAAGAGACGCCACACCACCCCAACCAGATGCACCAACATCAACACCATCAACACCACCTCAATGCTTCCACGCTAGAGAGGAAAGAGTTCGATGCACTTCTGTGTAACTCGCGCATGCCTTACAAAGCCGCCTGTCTGTGTGAGTATCTCAAAGAGAGAGCGCTTTCCTCTCTCTTGATCTGACCTGAAAAACTTTCCAAATTCAAGGCCTCTAGCGTGAAGTGCTGCTGAATTCTCCTCTAAGAACTCTAAGCCCTCACACTTCTGTTCTCCTTCACCCATCAACATCTACCCATCCTTCATCTGCTCTTCATCTACTGGTTTCTGGTGTACACTCTTAAAAATAAAGGATTTGATAGAGGGAAAAAGTGTAGGAGAGACTATAAAAGAGTCTTTTTAACTTCCTCAAAGATTTTTTTTCTTTAGAAAACCCTCTACTGGTGCTTTAAAGCCCCTGGAGGGCTGCACATTTTAAACGGAGGAATCAATATGCTGATCTTAAGAACCTCTAATGTAGCACCAAGCACCGTTTTAATCTTCAGAGAAACAAATAGCAAAAACTATGAAGTGATTTTTTTTTTCTTGATTGAAGCTTTGAAGAACCTTTATTTATAAGAGTGTCTGATTAGCTTTTTCTTCATACATTTACTTATGTTTACTTATAATGTTACCAGGGTTGTGAAAAAAATCTGATTTGAAGAATTAGCTTTTAATTAATTAAATTGGCATGAAGTTATATATCTATCCTTAGCCTATAAACATTCAAGACCTTTGAAATAGGTCAAGCCAACATTTAATGTTTATCTTGACCGACATTCTAATTCAAATTCAGAATGGTTCACAACCCTGCTAATTAATTATTTCAACATTGCACATGCTTGGAAACAAGAAATTGCTCAGTGTTTGTGAATGCAGGAAATTACAGAATCCCTGTTCTCTAGTTGTGGGATTTTAATGTGATAAGATGTTAGTTCAAACAATATCTGACCATAGAAAAGACCCGACAGAGATTGACAATGCCTAAAATTAACTTGTTAAAAACAGAGATAAAAGGAAGGCAGAAACTCCCTATTGTTTTGTACATAGACAGTATATTTATTGAGGCAACGTTTGACTAGCCATGCCAAACAGCTTAGAAGCTTGAAACAGACGCTCTCAAAAGGCCGGAGTTTATAATGTTTAGGCTGCCTACCACTGTTTGTTGTTTTAGAGGGGATGGAGGTGGTAGTGGAATTGATTGAGATATTATTGACTGCTCTTGTTGTGTTGAAACCTTCAGACATCTGTCTCAGAAAGAGCGCTGCGAGGCTGTGTGGGTGGTGCGTTTAACGTTGAGGAAATAGTTTATGATTGTAGGCTTATAGTTCCTCATCAAAGCTCTGCTTCTGTATGTACCAAACAATGGTCTTTTAATAGCTTAGCACAACACTTTGCATTTTTTAATATGTGTTCTTTGTTTTTCCCTTTTTAGCGCGGAAAAGGATATGCTAGCTCTTTCCGAGTGGACATACCAGAGACGGCATGATTTTGCACAATCAGTGAAACTGATGGAAATGCGAAGAGCATCAAGTTTTCAGACTCTATTTCCAGAGGCGTCAGATGATCGTGCATTCCCGGAGGCTCCAGAAACCTCATAAAACTTGGTGAAAGAGTCAGACTCGCAGAGCTAGATTCAAGGCAGAGCGGCTGGACATAACGCGCTTCTCAGCAGGACTGAGACGGAGGACAAAGCTAGAACATTAAAATACATGGAGGATAGGAAGACAAGGAGAGAAACAAGAGGATGATTATTCCTCTTGGCTTCTGTGTGTGCCTGTTTACAGCACTACTGTACATCGTAAAAAAAAAACAAAAAAAACAAACAAAAACAAGACAAAAAAAAACAAAAAAACAATGTGAACGATGACGAGAACCACCAACGAAAACGACAAAATGGAGATATATTCACTGAGCCCTTTAGTTGTTTATGTAACACACACCACTGAAAAGCCAATTGTACAGAAAATTCATTTGTGCATTACAAATGCAATATTGTTCTTTTAGACATGACTGTTTTTATATTCTGTGTGCGGCTGTGTGTGTGTGATCAGGTGTTTTCCCTAAATCTATTCCAACTCTTTGTCAAAAGAAAAAAAAAAGCAACGGATTCCGCAGAGGGATTTTTGTTCCCGTCAGGGTTAAGTGTTTAACGTTGTGAGCGGGACAGCAGTGGCCTAAATCTTACTCTCTCAGACAATACGTAGGTTATATCACGTGTGAGAAGTCTTAACTGTACTCTTTTAAACTTCAAAATAAATATAAATCTATATCTATAAATCTATCTATATATACTTTTTCTGAAAGTGCAGTCTTCATTTGCGCCGTTTTTTCAAGTGTAGTGTATAAGGCTCCTCAAGGCAGCCGTTAGCATCGCTAATCCACTTTACAGGGGTTCTTAATGTGACAGAAAGCCTTATCTCCAAACTTTTCATCCATTTTTTTTCACTTTTGGATATTGAGATTCATGTCTATAAATAAAGAGGGTCATAATATTCTAGATTTGAATACATGGCAGTTGTGTATTATTGTAGCCAAATAGATCCGTTTGGAAATTCGAGGCCAAATATAGAAAGGTGCACATAGTGCAAAGCAAACACACACACACACTGATACTGATATTTACAGGCATATGCACACAAACACATTAATATGAGGAGGAAACAAATAAACTGAAAAATGTATACTTACATCTTAGACTCTCGTGTTTTATTTTAAGACAACTTTAGCTGAACTAATACAAACAGACAGTTCAATAATTAAGCCACATCCCTTCAAAAAATCAAATATCTACTACACAAAACATTCTTTTCCATTGAAATATGTAATAGAAAACTGAGCTTAGCTGTCTGGTTTTGTTTTGTAGCTCAGGACATCTTAAAGTCTATTTTTGCACACATAGATGCAACCACTCAAATGAGCTTTTAGTGCAATTTATTTGTTCAAAACAAATCATATTTAGGTTTTATTAACATTGACGTCCGAGTTCAAATACAGTTTTGTACAAAAACGGAGGGAAATGTGGACAAAGACATTTCATTTGCTTCTCATCTGCAAAGAGAAGAAAATGCAATACTGTATATAAATCTTCCAGCAAAGTTCAATTTAAAGCCAGTCGCTCAGAACTAAACTTAATGCAGCACGAAACAAAGGACAAAAGCAATGTGATCATATCTCATTTTCCCTAAAATTGACTCCATTATGTTTGACCTCCACTCACATTAATCTCTTTCACAAACCGCAGGCTTTAATATCGGAACGGTAGAGCTGACAGAGGGACCTAAATACAGAAATCACTGGGCTATAATAAGAATAATTAAAGAAATAAAATAAATGACTTACAATTCCCCAAACAAGTCATACATTTCCCAGAGACGAACTTTTAAAGTCACTCAAAGATGTTCTGTTAACTTTTCAAGCTTTGCTGAATACAAATAGGTTCTTCTAACAGGATCCTATTTGTTTAGCATGTAAAATGTGAGAAGGAGGGCCTCAAATGATGATGTGGAGGTGGGTGTTGGTTGACGCTTTAAGCAGAGGCCACCGCTGACAGATAGATTGAAGTTGAACAGAAAATCTGTCCTCATAAATATGCTAACAGCCCCATCCCCTGTCAGACACTTTTCTCTCACCTCCCTCACGCCTTTCCTCCCTTCATCTCACCCCTCTTTTCCTTCCTCCTGCACACACCTCATCTCCTCTGACAGGTCAGTGCTCCATTTGTTCTTTCTGACTGATGACATCTATGAGGGCAACTTTTGTTCTTCTCTAAAAGAGAGAGAAAGAGAGCGTCTTCGGTGCTGGTTTGTCAAGGTGTTCCATGTCTGTTCTCACTTCAAAATGCTTCTCTGTAGGGAATGTTTTGAAGATCTCTGTTGTGTGTGTGTGTGTGTGTGTGTGTGGCACTGCCAGATGTCTGATGTCTGAGGTGACAGTGAGACGTGGTGGAAGCTCATCGGACCCCTGGCAGTTCTCTGAGGGGCCTTGGGGGCCCCTGCCTAAGCGTCTGAAGCGACAAGGCGCCGAAAAAGCGATAAGCGGAGCAGGACAGGAATGTGAGAGCAGGGAGGCCGCAAATCCCAGGTGTGCTGTCTGTTACGCAGGAGCGGGAAGAGAGTCGGACAGCAGATAAGATGACAAAAGAACGACAGTCGGGAGCGTGACGGGAGGGGTGAAAGGAGCGAGAAAGTGGAAGAAATAGAGGGGCAGAGAGCCCCCGTGAGCTGAGCTCTGCCAGGGGCTCTGTGTACACAGATTTTCTGACATTTAGACCTCTCAAACGCTGTTATCAGACCTGTTAGTGACACAGTCCCACTGAGACTTCAGGACAAAAAGACTCCGAAAAGGCTTTGAAATGACAATTGCGCCATCGTAGGCTGTGAATTTTAACAGCTTTTCCCTAACTACAGACCTGTATTACAATAGCTTATAGTTTAGGATGCCAGTGAAAGAGATTAAACAGCAGTTTCTAACCTCAGATTGAACCTCTGAGAACTTTTTTTTCCACTCTCACTGAGCATCTGAGTGAAGAGCTGTCAGTCCACTTGACAGTAAGCCTATTTACTTCACTGAATGAACGTTAATCTGTCTTTAGTGCCTTTGGCCTATGTCCTTACTGTACTGTATGCATACTTTACATACACACAAATAAAACCGTATGTGTTGATAATAATAAAAGTTATAACCGTAATGTTTATTACCATAATTATTATGAACAACGCCATTTAATAAGCAAGAATATATCTGGCATCACTTTAACTTTAATTTATAAATTACACAGAGAAAACTGCATTTAAAATACAATAATATTAGTATTATCATATGACATCCCCTTCAGCCAATAAAATTAAAATCTATGTGCCATGTGCTTGACATTTTTGGCAACAAGGACGCGAAGGAGACATGAGCACGTTAGGTCACATACTGTCAAGGCTCATTTTAGAAAAATACATATAAATTCATTTAAATATATATATATATATATATATATCATTGAACATCTAAATGTGTTTTCTAAAGTTTTTGGTCATTTTAGTGTACATTTTGTAAATTCAATAACTCAAATACCAAAAAAATCTCTGTGTTATGCATAAATGACAAAGTCCTTTTAGGGGATGGATGTTTTCTGTATAGCTGCACTATTGTTCATTACTGGCAAGCAGTGTAATAGCCTTTTTGCCTGTGTTTTAGGTTGATGTTAGTAAGTTTTATAGAGGGCAGAGAGGACAAGCTGTACCTTTTCCAGAAAGTACTGATGATAGTGACGGCAGTGCATCAGAAAATAAGGTCGTAGTTAAGAAAGGAAGAAGTTGAAGATCCAGGAGGATAGAAGCAGTGAGAGTGATGGCGGAGATGAAGAATATAAGTCAGATTGTTGTGGAAGTCAGGCATTTTGGTACATTATCCTATGCCAGTTTGGAAGATGTGATCCATACTACAACCAGAGGTCAGGAAAGATGCCATTGCCTATTAACCTCACTTCACTGACAAGCAAATGCTCCAAAAACGATGACTAAAAAGGTCAAGATCGAGTTACGTGTGGAAAGTGTGGGGTACACTGAAAAAGAAGAGTCTTGTTAATTTTCACTTGCGCTACAATCATTGATTTGGAATTCCAAGAAAGACACAATGTTAAAGATTGTTTTAATGTTTTTTGAAACACTAAGACATGGTTTCACTATTTTCCAGGTAGCGAAACTGCATCTAAATTTGTGTCATGCGAGTTCCAAATGAAATATAGGAGCTATAAGAAGATGAAATGGAACATTATTAAAGCTTTTTAATGTTTTTTGAAACACTAAGAACTTTTCACTAGTTTACTTTACGAAAATGCAAATGAACGTGCAAAGTTTCAGACAATTTGCAGTTTTTTTTTTTTTTTGTTTTTTTTACCCTAATAGGACAATATCAGTTATAAATGATGCAACCCTAAATAAAGGACAAAAGTCAGATGTATAAAATTAATTTTGGTATATGATTTTATACTTAAATAAATAATTTAAAATATAAAATCATTAATTTTTTATCTAATTGTGATTTCATAATTTGTCCCATAGAGGGATAATATATAAATAGAGTTATAATAATAATAATAATAATAATAATAATGTGTATTATTATAAAAAAAAAAAAAAAAAAAAAATTAAAAAATAAATTACAATATACTTTATTCATCACTATAATATATTAATACAGTTCATTAATAATAATAATAATTATAGTTTTATAATATTGTTGTTGCTGCTGTTGTTTTTAGAATAACAATAATAAAAAAAAAAAATCAGTGAAGCATACTTGGCATCATATGTTTTAAAAACAAATATGCACACAGAGAAGCGCCCAAACAAGGTTTTTTTTTTTTTCTCTCCACTCACTGAGAGGTCCGTGTGACCTTCCTAAATGTTTTATTTACTTATGTATGTATGTATGTATGTATTTATTTTTAAGTTGGTGGAAAGAGCAAGGTTTCTTTTCTTGCTCTTCTTTCCTCACTGGGAGATCAGATTGTGTGTGTTTATCCGTTTTTTGTTTTTTTTTTTGGACGCAAGGTGATGACAACCTTAACAGAGCATTTGTGAAAGAAGTGTTTATGAGGTAGACAAGTCTCCTTCCATCTCTCTCACAAACATTCCAGGCAGCCTTTCATTTTCTAACTTTTATAATAGTGCAAATGCATCGTCTGCTGATATAAGAAACCATTTCCTAGCTATTGCATTCCACGGTGACAAACATGAACTTTAAATCTTTATGAGTGCTTGAAAAACATTCATCAGACATTCAATATCTTTCTAAAGACATGCTCAAACATCCAAATAAGAGTCTATAGTCTTGTAGCAGATAGATGGTTAGTATAATTAAACTCCTGTGAATTGTTTTATTTGTTTTTCCTGAGTAAGTAACTGCTGAAATGAGGGAGTGGTGGCTATAACCTGTCTTTATGTGTATGTGTATGTGTGTGTGAATGGACTGTAGGTGCCACCTGGGTACTAATGAGTGAGTAATTAGGCTTTGGCACATGCACAGACAGCCACACCTCGCTCCTTAGGACCCCAGCCACCATATGCTGCACCAGTTGGGAGCTCAACTTGCCAAGAACTCTAGAAGAAAGAGAAAAGTAAGTGAAAAGAAAACCTCAGCTCCTTCCTTATAGCAGCACTCTTTCTGAACATTTCGACCTTTGTCATAAAATTGTATGACCTTCTCAGCTAGATGCATTAAAAAAAAATCACAGATAAACAGTAAATACCACAGGAGAATGATGAAAGAAAACTTGGTAATTTGCTAAGTGCCAGCTCTATTCATACCAGTGTAGCCTGATCTCAAACACATTCAGAATGTTCACAAAGAAAGGGGTGTGTCCTTAAAAAAAGGGTAAACTGGGTTGGGGTCGGTCAAGGATTAAAGTGGTTTGATTTCTTTTTACAGGTGGAAAAAAACTGACCCTAGACAGCAGGAATACAGCACAGCACAAAGTTGAAGATTTTAGAGAAAACTTGGAGAGAAAATGTTCTTTCAACTTCTTTCATGAGTGTGTAAATCAACAGATGCTAGCCAAATGTTATGGGTCTATTTGTTTGTCAGCTTCTGAAATGTTGTCCCTTCCCACTGTGAAATGCATTAACAAAGTCCCATACAGCAGATACCATTCAGATACCCTCTGCTCTTGACAAGCGCAAGTCATTTCTGGGTCACATTTGGGCCATTTGTGGGACAGAGAGAACACACACACATACACAAATATGCTTAACCATCTGCTCCTGATGGCCGTGGTGGTGTAACATTACCTCAAGCTAACTTTGCAGGAAGGACAGCAAGGGAGTCTATGGCCATTTGGTGATTCTGCAGTGATCTGAAGAGCAGTGCTGTGTACTTTAGTTAATGTGCAAATAAGTAGTGGTTCCCAACCTTTTTTACTCCAAGGCCGCCGTTTAGTCCGTATTTCACAGCAGCATGATGAGAAAAGGCTTGGGCTGCTCTGAAACAAGAATACGTAGGAAAGAGGTGGTGCTTTGTTTTAATTTATCTTTTTAAATTGAATGTATTAATAATAAAATTTATGAATTATATTAATATATTTAAATTAATTTTAAGTTATCTTTCTGCCCCCAGAGGATCATTGAGACCCCCTAGTGTGCCGCGGCCCACAGGTTGAAAACCACTGCCCTAATGAAATATTAGTAGGCTAAATGTAGACGTGCTCCGATCGGATTACTGAATCAGTGAATTGCTGACTCAACAACAGCAGCAATCGAATCAGTACAGTTCGCTATTGAACAGTTCAGTGCGGTTTGAGAACCAGTTCAACGGAAAGGATTTGGCGTGAAAGAATGATTAATTTCAATCTCATAAAATAATGATGATGAATGGTATGTTTTTACAAAATGCACTGGAGTAAAACGTCAGACTTTATGGCGTGTAGTTAATTAAAATTAAAAGCTTCCCAAAATGAAAATGCTCAGATGTTAGGCAAAATACAGTAATGAAGTAAAAATATTTGCCTATACTATTGCTGTTGAGAAAACATAGGACATTTATGAAGCAAACATGTGAATCTTGAGGACCACAAGCTCCTAGCTAAGGCTGTATTGACATACTGATTTGAGGCCATTATTTTTATTATACTTATAGGCACAGCTTCCCTTCTTCAGATGAAAGTGCTATTATTTGTTCAAGGCTCCTGGGCTATTTTTTCTGAGGCAGCACTGATCTCTGTGTTAGCAGGTAAATCAATTTTATCGGCCACGGCAGGTCCCAAGCTCTGCCGTCTGTGTCCCGGTCATTAGCTATACTGATTTGTGTAACACGTTAAAAGTTGTTAAAGATAGTCTCTATTGACATCTCTGCACATCCCTTTCACAGCATAATCTCGAAGGGAGCGTCCATTCATCTTCAGCCTGGTCCCTGTCCTCTGGCTAAAAGGGATAGCAATATTTCTGCCAGCGTCCAGCAGGGTGAAACTGTGTCAAGTTTTTATTCGGCTCTGTCTGATAAGGTGAGTCTAAGAATAGTATAGGGCTGTAGACATCACCAAATTAGCACAACTTTTCTATGTCATTCAGAATGTCAGAGAGCCTTGTGTTCTCTTTAATTATGTTTAATAATGATCCATGGTCTATTATAATAATGATTCAAGACATGTTATTCATAATTTAATCACATAGAAAGTAAAAAAAAAAAAAATATATATATATATGTTTCTAGAGTTTTATTAATTACAGAGAGATCTTTTTTGAAGAACCTCGACTGGCTATATCACAGCATACTAGCCCTATTTTGTCACTTTTAGAAAAAGTTCAGCACGTTTCTATATAGAAGTGTAGGGTTCTTGACTCAATAAGAAACCTTTATGGCAAAAAAAAAAGGTTCTTTAAGGAGAAATGTCCTAAATGATTGCGTAATACTTTCTGTTTTTTTCCCCTAGTGATATGTTTACAAGCTGTTAAATTTATAAAATTTAAATATTAAATTTAATTTTAAAACAAATTTAGTTAAAACTAAATCAATAAAATGATCCCATGATTGAAGCCCTAAAAGGTTCTATAAACCCTTTAGTGTTTAAAACCTTTTCTTCTTAGAGTGTGATATCTAGGTATGCTTAACTCATCCAGTCAGAATTTAGAGATGAAACCATCAGCTTTCCACCACTATTGACCAAGAAAAAGTTCACTAAATACAGATTTACCTTATGTGACAGACAGCATTCCTTCAATAGAAGATGGTCATGCTGGGGTAAGTTGTCACAATGAAACATGCCACTAAACAGCCTATTGGCATTTCAGCAAAAAATAAATAAATAAATAAAACAATTATAAAACATATAACAAATCATGAAAAAGCAATAATGTAAACTGTAATGCACAAACAAATTAAACTATTGTTTTGGCCAAGAAATCTTGTAATAAAAACCAAAGAATTGTTGGTAACTTAAACCAATCCCCTTCATTGTATTAACTCAAATTTTTAATTTCAATGAACTCAAAATTTTAAGCCAGGTAACTTAAAAAAAGTAAGTTACCTGGCTTAAAATTTTGAGTTCATTGAAATTAAAAATTTGAGTTAATACAATGAAGGGGATTGGTTTAATCAACAGAAACTCAAAATATTATGTTATCTGAACTACATTAATTATCTAAGTTGATTTGACAAAAGAAAAAAAAAATTGTGATAAATCATGAAAATTGTTTTTTTTTTTGTTTGTTTGTTTGTTTGTTTGTTTGTTTTTTACAGTGTAGTTACTGAGATACAGCCATTGTAGCAGATACAGCATTTTATTCTGCCTGACACATATATATAAATATTTTCTGACTTTTGGTTGTGATAAATAATGAGTGATTCAGAGTGATTCTATCCTTGCAATACAAAGGATCTCTCTACATCTGCTGTGAAAGAAATGCTTCTTGAATTTGTTTTATTATTAATTTCATCCTACATTTCAACGCAGCATAAGTGTAAAAACAAGCCAAAGCTTTTTAGTACAGCAACAGAGATTGTTCAGTAAAGTGACTGGAAGGCAACCCAACACATTTGAGATTAAACACTCTGATTGCTTTGAGTCTTTATAGCTCTAATTTTAGCATTGACTTCTTCATCCGCAACGTTTGTATTGACTCTTCAAAGTCTAACTCTGGCATCGGATTTTAACAGACCACCATTCCACTTATCAAGTTGACAGAAGGCACATCCCTATCATGACGAACACATGAACTAACTCTTTTGTGGAGTAGGATATGATAGAGCTGAACAGAACCAAATGGTGGAACAGGAGGAGAGAACAGTGTAGCCCCCGGGAGATAACAGTGGCTGCCACAGTGGATGAGATACTGATCTAAATGAAAACAAACAGAGATAAGAGGGAGATTGGAATCACACTGGCACACTCTGGAGTCCCTGCGTGTGTTTGTGTTTGCGCGCGAGCCCGTGTGTGTGAGCCCCCACGCCTGCCCCGCGGTAGCGACCACCCATCAGATAGATATCAGCTTGAACAATTAGAGCAACGCCTCCACTCTCGCTAGATGAAGATTCTCAGTGGTGTAGTGTGGGGTTTAATTTTGGGGCCCTTAATTTTTTATGAGGTATCAATGTGGAATCTTGAGTAGGAGATTTGCGCGTGTGCTTTTTATGTCGCTCGAGGGACATCAATCCACATATCAGCGAGAACAGATGAAGAACTCAGTCTGTTGTGGCTGAAAGCGTGTCTCCAAGACACAGAGGTAATACTTCTGCTCTGAAGTCAGATGAAACAGAGATTCTGGTTTGGGGCCCAAAACCCCATTGGACGTCACTCCCATAGCTTTCGCAGTTAAGCTGGTTGATGCTCCCACTAAAGCTCTCATATTTTGTGATCACACACCAAGGAGCAAGAACTGATCCAGTAATCTTGTTTGATATCTCTATCAAAAACGTAGACGATATGCCACTATAGAAATTAGGACAGTTTGGTATTTACATTTCATTAGGTCAGATTGATAGCGCAAATGGCCATTTCTGCATTGCTGTCTTTGTCTTTGTGCGCTTGCTTCAGTCTGAATAACCACAAACGCAGTATGAGAGATCTCATAATGTATAGTGAGTTGGTGTTTTGTCAAAGCAGGTCATCCTGAACACAAAGTTAAATTAAACTGTTAAAGAGGACCAGATTAGCTGAACTATGAAAGGCTTTCTGAAAAGGGTCGTCCTGAATCCATAATTAAATTTCCATTAGTCTAACATAAGAGTAGTGGCTTTACATTAAATTAAGAACATTGACTTTGCCATTATGTTTGGGAGGCCCAACTGCAAACATATTAAGAAACATTTGTGTGATTGTTTTAGTGGCAACAACATTTGTAACACTTCCTTAACCACTCTTTCTATTAAGAGACTGCCAAGTCTTGAGTGTTAGATTGGAGTCTAATATTCATACCACATCTTTTATGGAGACATGTATGCACTCACATAAAAAGAGTCTGATGGTCTGATTAATCCACTTCAGGAGAAACCATTATCACAAGAACAATTGGTGTGTCTATCCTTGTGGAGTGGCCATCCATCAATGTCACCGCTACTTATTATGCGCTATTGCCTCAGGAGGTCCACATTTAGCCACTATGGAAACTCTTACAGTCATAATTCAGGTTTGCCTGTAGTTTTGGCATGCATTCATACTTTTTTTTTTCAAAGGCTTTTAATGATAAACCACAATAATTTTTGAGTATATTCACAAGTTGTTATTTGCAGATCAAAGTAGAGTGTTTTTGTACTTACGTCAGCGTGTGTCTTTAAAATCTTCACAGATGGATGTTGATTCCTGTATTTTAAGTGAGTTTTCGGTGGTTTCACAGTGTTTCATAATTCTGCGGTCATCAGGCAGTGATTTGCTGCCTACATGTGAAGTGACCGTCTGCACAAATGAGTCATCATTCACACCGAACACTGACAGTGTGGAGAACTCAGAGTTCTTCACAAATTCAGGGAAAACATCATTAAAGCTAAAAGACTTTTAAAGTTTCTGTTAACAGTAACAAAACTGAGTTCTTATATGAGCATGGTTTTAGACTGCTTAATGTGTTTACATTTATTTACAGGTTTTAAACGAAAGTGACTTGTCTGCATTCAACAGGTTTCTGGGCCCACTGGGCAGTTTAGTGCCTCAGGCCCCTGTTGCGGGGTGGGAAGTGGGGGTCCCCTGAGGTTGAAATTGCATTCGGGACCCTTCTCTGATCAGGGCCTTTGGAGTCTTCCTCTACGTTGCAGTGTCCCTGGCATTCAATAACCAAATAGGACTCTTCAGTGAAGTTACATTGTTACAGCAGTAGGTGGTAACAAGTGACTTATGTCATTTAATCATTCATTCTTTTAACGATTTGTTCAGAAATGCTATTTTATTCATGAACAAACAAGCAAGTCATTTGCTGTGTCCCATTTCGGAGGCTGTGTCCTCCGGAGGTTGCATTTGTAGGCTGCATACGTCATCAAGGATGTCTTATTTAAGAAAAGTAACCATAATAAAATTGACTGTTATTCCTTTTGAGGTGTAAAATACGGTAACTTCTTTCTTCTAGGTTACTTTTCTTAAATGAGACTGCCTCGATGATGTATGCGGCTGACGAATGCGACCTACGGAGGATGTGGACCCTGAAATGAGACGCATCAATTGAGTGGCCAAACGGATTCATTCAAAAATACTGATTCATTCAAAAATGGGTAACACTTTAGAATAATGGTCTGTCATTAATAAGTAACTATGTAGGAAGTAATGAGTAGTATTATATTAACACTGCAGCTACTACTATTAAATAATATCAAATTTAGAAGATAGTTCCTTATTAGCTAATCAGTAATTACCTAATGAGATTAGCATTATTAATAACTATTAACTAACTGACAAATTGTAAAGAACATTATTGTGTGTCTGAGACGTAATCAGTCATCATTTTTACTCTGAATACAGTCATAAAATGCACTCAAGTGTTAATCACTATGCAGTAACTACTAGTGATCTGGACCATTATTTTAAAGTGAAAAACATCTTTTTCACTTTAAAATAATGGTCCAGATCACTAGTACTTCTTGAAGAATGACTAGGTACTTGAGAAATAAGTGATGCATTTTATGACCATGTTCCGAGTAAATAAGGACAATCTTCAAGAACTACTATTGATCTAGACCATTATTTTAAAAGTGAAAAAGATGTTTTTCACTTTAAAATAATGGTCCAGATCGCTAGTAGTTCCTGCATAGCGACTAGGTAACAGTTGAGTAATTAATGATGCATTTCATGACCACGTTGAGAGTAAAAAAATATAATTGCTCACATCTCAGACACTTTAATGTTGTGATTATTAATTAATTAGTAATTCTTTATAATTTGTCATAGTTACCTATTAGTTCTTAATGATGCCAATCTCATTCTGTAATTACTGATTAGCTAATAAGGAACTATCTTAGTCCTAAATTTGATATTACTTACTGATTAGTTAAGCTTGTTTCTATATTTTTTAATAGTAGTAGCTGAAGTGTTAAAGCAGTACTACTGATTTGTCCTGCATTACTTCCTGCATAGTTACTCATTAATGATGGACCATTATTCTAAAGTGTTACCCAAAAATGAAACATATGACTGCCTATGAGTGAGTCATTTAATCATTCACTCATCCAAATTGATTTGTTCAAGTAGTGTTAGGGTTGATTCATTCAGAAATGCAACACCACTGTTATGCTTGATTCAGGTGAACAGTTGATTCTGCTTTGGCTTAGTTTGAATTTCCATTGGCAGAGCAAAAATACACAAGCTATTTGTGTATAAAATCAAACTTAATCAAGCTTCTTTGTAACAAAGTTTACGTTCAGGGAAGAAGGAGGCGGGAACCAGTGAATATTCAACAATTTTATTGACCAAAAATAATCAATCAACAAAAAGACTGCCACTTAAGCTAAAAAAATAATAATAAAAAAATAGTACAAGCCTGGTTCTCTCGTCCTTCACTGTCATTACTCCTCCTTTTATCCTCCCGGAGCTCCTCTGTGAGACTCGAGACCGGTGTGGCACGCAGGTGACGCTCATTAGCAATTGCGCCACCGGCATCGCTCCGTTCCCACGGCTTTCGGCCTCGCCCTGCTTGCCACATTCTTATTTACAGAACGGTTACATAAAATCAATACCATTTTCACAGTTGTGCTGTTGGTCTGAAAATCAGCAAGGCTGTGGTTTCATTGTGATTCGGAACAACAACACTCTGCTCGTGATATTGCTTAATTGTCGATAATGGATGTTATCCATGAAAGAAATTATGTTTTTCTTTTTATTCATTCAGACAGCATTGAACCACTCATCTAAGCTGTTGTATGCACAGTATAATTCCAGTCAAGCCTATACTACCAGTCAAAAGTTTGGAATCGGTAAGATTTTTAATGTTTTTAAAAGAAGTTTAGTCTGCTCACCAAGGCTGCATTTATTTAATTAAAAATACAGTAAAAACAGTAATATTGTGAAATATTATTACAATTTAAAATAACTGTTTTCTGTTTGAATATATTTTATAAAGTACTTTATTCCTGTGATGGCAAAGCTGAATTTTCAGCATCATTACTCCAGTCTTCAGTGTCACATGATCCTTCAGAAATCATTCTAATATGCTGATTTGCTGCTCAAGAAACATTTATGATTATCATCAATGTTGAAAACAGTTTTTTTTTTTTTCAGGATTCCTTGATGAATAGAAAGTTCAAAAGAACAGCATTTATCTGAAATACAAAGCTTTTGTAACATTATACACTACCGTTCAAAAGTTTGGGGTCAGTAAGAATTTTTATTTTTATTTTTTTGAAAAGAAATTAAAGAAATTAATTATTTTATGCAGCAAGGATGCATTAAATCGATCAAAAGTGACAGTAAAGACATTTATAATGTTACAAAAGATTATATTTCAAATAAATGCTGTTCTTTTGAACTTTCTATTCATCAAAGAATCCTGAAAAAAAAATATTGTACACAAATATTTTGTACAATTGTACACAATACATGTTTCTTGAGCAGCAGACCAGCATATTAGAATGATTTCTGAAGGATCATGGGACACTGAAGACTGGAGTAATGATCCTGAAAATTCAGCTTTGATCACAGGAATAAATTACTTCATAAAATATATTCAAACAGAAAACAGTCATAAAATTTAACATAAAACTTCACAATATTACTGTTTTTACTGTATTTTTAATTAAATAAATGCAGCCTTGGCGAGCAGAGGAAACTTCTTTTAAAAACATTTAAAATCTTACCGATTCCAAACTTTTGACTGGTAGTGTATTTGTAAATAAATTTAAATTTAATTTCAGCAAATGACGTTTGAGAAATTGCAACCGCCTTAGAACACAACTCAGAAAAAGCTGGTAATGTAATTCTCTGTAAAATGTATACACTCGCTGCATTTTTCACCAACTTAACATGGTGAACTCAATTAACAACAGTATTTTTAGTCTTTTCAATGGCATTCACACTCCTTTGAGTGGCTTTGATTACATTATGAGGTACTATAATAAAGTAGCACTCATTTTTGTTAGTGATGGACATGCATTGTAGTTTGAATTATGAGCTCTCTGAAAACCCACAAGCCTTGACACTCCTACAGCTCACTATTGTTGAACACGTTTATGAGTCCATGTTTTTTATTCCTCTACTGAGGTCAACACAAAAGGCTACATGTTCATAATCAACATTCATCTCCATCATGAATATGAGTTTATTCAAAAATTAAGTTGTGGCTATGAAAGGAAAGCAGTTTTTGCTGCTGCAATTTCACATGAACTCATTATGTTCAAGGTGAATCAACAAAACTTGGCATTCCAGTGCTGCTCCCTGTTAATCTTTAATAAGATGAATGCTGTATCAGTCCTGACAAGTTGATGTTGGATATTCAAGCACACATTCTTCGTCAGTGTGAATTATCTTATTATATCAGTGTACATGTGTATCTTCTTCTGTTTTGGATTAAAGTCCTGTGCACAAGAATGAATATTCGCATGAGACAACAACAAAAAAATATATTCCTATCAATATACTGATGACAAAATAGAGAATAAGTTGATTTATTTATTTTATTTTTTATTTATTTATTTATTTTTACTCGTACCAGCACCATCTGCAAAATCAAATCTTTCATGTATCATTATTGGTATAGTATTATAGACTTTCTTGCAACTGCTGATATTGATGGTCTCCAAGTACAAGGAGCATTAAAAAGTCATAATGTTACAAAGCAGGTCAAAAAGAAGTGATATAAAAAAGCCATTTCGGTCTAAAAAAGGATGTATTTTATTTAGCATAATGTATATTTATACTCTACCCACCTAACACCCTTTTATTACAACAGCTGTACTATTATTTCTAACCACACACCTCAGATGTGAGAAACTTGTTCAGGGAGCAATGACTCATTTGAAGGACCATCCATACATCACAGATCATAACAGTCTATCAAACACTAACTGCACCACAGATGCAAAGAATAAAGATGTTGACATTAGTCCACAGCGGATGAAGCGGAGACTAAACAGAGGCTGTTTTCAGAATCATTTATCAGATGAATAAACATTCACACTTTTGATGTATAACCTTGTGCCGCCCTGTAATGGAAAAGTGATCATCAAGGAGAAAGTTTGTGAAAGAACACTACTTTGACTTTAAGTAATTCCTTTCTTTTTCAGTTTTCTCTACCCCTCCTACCTCTCTCCCTCCCATCTCTTCTTTGAGAGGTTTTCTGCCAGAGCTGTGCAGAGGTTGAAGTGGATGATGAAGAGGCTGAGCAGGGGGTCTGGCAGCGCTGCATCCCACACAGACGCCTCTCTTGTGGGCATGCCGAGAGAGACATGGCCTCCCGGATGGAAGGTTGCTGGCAGTCTGGAGCTGGAATTGCAGAGGGAAAAAGGCTTATTCATTAACCTACCTTACCACCCTCCATGTAATTCTGCCATTTAAGTACTATTTTAGGTTCTCCAAATAACCTTTCCGTGAACAGTTCTTAAAAAAAAAGAACCTTTTGTACATTGAGAAGGTAGATATTAAATGTTCTTCATGGAAACATAACTTCCTGAAAGAGCCTTTATTTTTGTGTGTAAGACATTTTGATGAACTTTTGACATCCACTCAAGCTCAAGAGTATCAGCGATACCTGATTTGTGAACAGATTGTTCTTTTGAATGGGTTTCTTTTGATTGATCTGGTTCACTAAACAATTCTGAATAATTCATTCACAAATCAGACAGATCCGGTTCACAAATTCAACTCAGTGGCTCAATAAGCTAAAATTGCATTGGAAAAAATGATGAATGGTTTTTGGAATTACATGAGGGCAAGTAAATGATGATACTATTTCATTTATGGGTGAACTATTCCTTTCAAGTCTGCTTTTAAGGCTTTTTCCATGAAGTCACGCATCATTTTGTTTTGAAGTCATTCTTACCTATAATAAATCTCTCCTTCGCTTGCTTTCCCACCTCCTTGCTCCACCACCAACCCCATTTGCTCTTTCTCCATGTGCGGGAGCGCTGACAGATCCTAGGCTGAACGGAAACGACCATGTCCATCCATCCTCGCCTTTCTGGCTGCCTCCCTCATCCTGTGTCTCTTCCCCCTCTCCTCTTTCTTTTTTCTTTTTTCTTTTTTTCTTTCAGGTGTGCTGGGCTCTTTGGCATTTCCTCTGTCTTATCGCAGGAGGCAGGCAGGAGTCACAGGCAAACAACACGCATCATTACCTGCATGAGTAAAGTGGTCAGGTCCTGGCATCTTCAACCATTGCAGAATAACTAATGTTTTCTGGAACATTTTCCCAGCTTTGTACCAGCCCAGAGGCAATTTGGGTGCTCAGTCCATCGCAGATAACTCAGATAACTGTGCATTTATTTGGCCTCATGTCTCCAAAAACCTACAGCCTCAGGGATATGTCAAGAGAGTAGTCTTGAGACCCCCAACTCACCTATGCATCAGTGTCAAGGATGACTCTTTAGAATAGAAAAAGCTATATGTTGCTTTTGCCTACCCGTTAAAGTAGTTGTTTACTCATGCTATGTAATAACAAGCCCATTTGCAGTTGCTTTTTTCATCCAAACATTTTTACATCCAATGTGAGTACACCATGCTCAGGGACTCCAAAACACACATCAAAATATAATTAGGCGTTAGGCTTTACTGTATACTAATGGACCAGTAGGATTTATATAAATTGTGTATAGGCTACAGTATGAATTATAATATTACACGATGTGTTAAGCAGAATACAAACAGGTAAAAAGTAGTAACCTATGGTGACCGGGAGGGGACACGTTCGGTTCACTTATTTTTGTAGTGGCCACGACATATTAACTCATGGGAACGTCATATTAACTTGTGGCAGCAAAGTCATTGCACCTTTCAAGAAAGGTAGTAAAGACATTGTTAAAATGGTTCAACCTTAATGTTATGAAGCGAAGAGAATACATTTTGTGCGCAAAAACAAAACAAAAATAACAACTTTATTCAACAATTTCTTCTCTTTCATGTCAGTCTCCTGTGCTGTCCGTATTCTACATCATAACGCCGTCTCAGTATTGGCCGGCTAATGCTTCAGCAACACACGCATGCGCCGTGCTGCTCACGTGTAGAGCCCTAAAACTAACAGTATTAATGATTGCCAAACTCATTTGTTATGTTTCTGTAATGGTTAATCCACACCAGTATGTGTAAGCTCTTTAGTCACAATAGTGTTTCTAATGCTAAAATATCATTATTTTTGGAATTTAATGGATTCACAAATGTTTCATCAAGCAAGTCTTTGGAAACAACTAGAAACTATTTGGAAGTCAATAACAGCAGAGATGGTGGAAAAGTACACAACAATAATGCCAGCAGAATGCAAGCTGTTATCAAGGCCAAAGGAGGCCATACAAAATAAAAATATTTTTTTTTTTTTTTTTGGTTATTATGTGTGAATGAAGACTATTTAGTTGTTTCAGTTTGTTATTTGCCTAATAAATGACAATAAAATTTTAAACAAGTTTTTGACAGATTTGACTAAAATATTTGTTTTCTCTTCATGACAGTGGTTGAATAAATTTGTTAAGTACTGTATATATAGTAGTAGTAGTAGTAAAAATAATATATATACACCATTTGTTGACTCCAAGGCCCACCAGCAATCTGCAAACTGGCTGAGAACCAGTGGTGTAGGCACATTTATACATAGAATCTATTTATACAATATAGAATCTAAAGTTGCTACATTTCAAAGCTGTGTTTTGCAGTATCGGGGTTTAAACAATGAAAAGCTGTAATTTTGAGCTACTAGCTCTCATGCATTTATCATTCAAGGTGAAATGCATTTACTTTCAAATGCCAGTAACTCAATCACTCAGAAAATAGACACAGGAGCACAATCTCATGCAGTGTTCACATGCAGACAAGCTGCTAATTACAGAGCTAACGATACAACACACAGAGATCCGCACAGGTGTGGCTTCCAGTTTACCATGTCCCCAGACACACCAAGAGAAACTAACATTTAGAATTTTTGTTTTGTTTGTTAGAACACTTCAAAGATATTTTCTGAAAGTTTAGAAAATATTTTTTTTCAGGAGAAACATCTGAGAAGCAGGAAACTTAAGCAAAAGTCTCTGATATTCAAGTTGACATTCCTGCAGGTTGTTTGATTCAGAGATTATAGAAGTTTTCATAAACGCAATAAAGCACCTTGCGTCTTTGAGCAAATTGTGGTACTTGGATGTTTGCTGCAGATTATCCTTACAGTTTATTCTGATTTGAGGAAGATATGTGCATCTCTGCAAATGGATGGCAGTGCCAAACTGAGGATTAAGGAGTAGCTAAAAGTGAAGTTGAGCAGAAAGAGTTGCGGTCGCCTGATGGGGAGTTTTAATTGCCTGCCATTTTCTTCTATCTGTCTGTAACCTTTCATAGCTCTAATTAGTCAACAGTTTCTATCTCATCCTTGCTGCACTGCCCACTCTTTTAACACACTGTGATGTAACAGACAGCAAGTTAGAAAGCAGACTAGGGGCTACGTGTGATGTGTATTGGTGTGTGTGGGTAAATCTGACCAAATTTAGATATACCAAATATAATTCAAACAAGTTTTAAAATGCTACATTTAGTTAAATGTTTTTTAGAAATAAAGGTAAAAATTCTAAAAATTCTAAATATATCCATGTCAATTATAAATATTAAAATAAATGTTAAAGGGATAGTTCACCCAAAAATGAAAATTCTATCATCATTTACTCACCCTCAAGTTGTTCCAAATCTATATAAATTTCTTTGTTCTGTTGAACACAAAGGAAGATATTTTGAAGAAAGTTTGTAACCAGGCCACTTTGGGGCACCATTGACTTCCATAATGGGAAAAAACTACTATGGAAGTCAATGGTGCCCCAAAACTGTTCAGTTTAACACATTCTTCAAAATATCTTCCTTTGTGTTCAACAGAACAAAGATATTTATACAGATTTGGAACAACGTGAGGGTGACTAAATGATGATAGAATTTTCATTTTTGGGTGAACTATCCCTTCAACTCTAATTTTAAAGATAAAAATGTAAATTTAGAGCTACACGTATAACAACTATGCAAATGCCCTGGCAGCCATTAACCAAATGTGAGGCATTGTGTGATTTCAGTTAAAGGAATAGTTCACCCAAAAATGAAAATTATCCTATGATTTACTCGCCCTGTATATGACTACCTTCTTTCAGATGAACACAATCGGAGATATATTTAAAAATATCCTTAGTCCTCCAAGGTTTATAATGGTTGTGAATGGGGGGCTGCCAAAAATAATGCATCTATCCATAAAAAAAAGTAATCCATACTACTCCAGGGGGTTAATAAAGGTCTTCTGAAGCAAAGCGATGCATTTTTGTGAGAAAAATATCCATATTTACAACTTTTTAAATTCAAATAACTAGCTTCCGGCGGACGACCGTACGCAGAATGCGCAAGTCGACTTGCGCCAAATGAGTAATCCTATGACGCGATGTATGACGCAGGATGTAGGAGTACTGAAAGCTTAGACACCTCTGGTGGTTCAAACAAATAGGGCTGTGCAACAAATTTAAGCTCCTCTTCTCTTATATCGAAATCCTCCGACATTTCTCTTTAAAAATGAAAAGGATATAGGTTAACCAGACCTGTTTTCTGGCCTGGGGACAGTCCATGTTTTTGTTGGCCTTTCCCTATATATATATATATATATATATATATATATATTAGAACAGCTCCTGCTAGAGAAAGAAGAAATAAAGAAAAGAAAAACCTACACACTCCATCAATTAGGGTTTGAAGAACTGTTGCCAAACATATAACATGCTAGAAACATAATAATCACTGCAATAAGGATCCAATCATAGACTCTTAAGCATTTGCCTATTTAAATCCAGTGTATATATAGGCCCTATAGTTGCATTAGAGCCATTCACTACATTTAAATGATGCATGTTATTATTGATTTCATTTTCCATTATATATAGACACTTACAAAGATGCAGTACCTTCACACACGTTGTGGGAATTAACAGGGATGAGGACATCACAGCACAACACATACAATTCCTTTTGTTCGCTCAAGCTTAAGTAATGTCCCCAATTTCCATTTCAGAAATCTACTCAGATTATGCTAGTGGATTTGTTCCTCAATT
This sequence comes from Hypophthalmichthys nobilis, assembly GCA_037950665.1. NCBI lineage: Eukaryota > Metazoa > Chordata > Actinopteri > Cypriniformes > Xenocyprididae > Hypophthalmichthys > Hypophthalmichthys nobilis. The sequence continues at coordinate 13,644,001 of CM075491.1, read as the reverse complement.
GTGATGAGCAAATCGATTGGCTGATTCTGCTGTGTGTGCTGCAGGTTCAGCTCATTGTCTTAAAGTCACGGGCCACTGGTTGATACCACCCGGGGGCATCATCAATTTTGCAGCTAATTTGTTAACTGAGAGAAACCTATAGATTGAACATTTAGAATTAACACGTGAGTTAATATTAATCCTTCAAATATTTAATGATGCCTAGCATGACAATGTAAAATTTAAAATGGTTATCTGAAATCTTTTTACCCTTGACCAGAATTCAAAATCATGTATTTACGTATGTATGTATGTTTATGTGTGCTTACATTACTGAGTGACCAGATTGGTGCATAATCATGTTTGTGCGACTGAAGTAAACACTTACGATTTGTTGCGTCAGTGTGTGTGTATAGAGAGGGATCAGCTGGCAGTATCTTGCATTATAAACAGAAGGTCACATGGTTTTGGGTGGGTATCAGATAGAGACTTCCCTAAGGACATCATTAAGACACCACCGCCTAAACCAGCAGCCTGAGCAAATCTCCTAGTAACTTCCAGGAAACCCTCTCCAGAACAGCAAGGATATGCCAGGCCAAAAGAACTCCACAGTACCTTTGGGATGTTCCTTGAGAAAATCAGCACATCTGCTGGACATTGCGCTGGACAACTTTCATATTTTACAACCACATTCTGCGATGACTTAGAAAATTCTGTTAGAGCAGAGGGTGTTTTTTGATAAATTATTAATTAACTGTGGGCTGTAGGACTTATTAAGTAGGACTGTAGGACAGTGATTAGCTTTGTTTAACCATATGGGAATAAAACAGACGGACTTCCAAATTATATACATTATTTACTCATCTGTCACAATACTATAAACGAAGGGAAAGGCTATTCCAAGCCAAGTTACTTTACATTATTTGTGCAATTCCAGCTAATTTCCTGACCAGTGATTTGTAATTGGCACTGATGAAGGGATGATCCCAAAAAAGTTTTTGCACTCTTTGCACTTTATTTGTGGCTTCTGGACGATAAATTATTTTGAGGTTTTTTGGCCCATTTTTCGTGTGCGGATCTCTTTTGTTTTTTGATCAGTGACCTGTAATTAAAATGATTAAGACCATTAAAAGACAACCCCCACACACACACACATTTTTTTTTTTTTTTTCCCCAGGTGTGTGTTTTCTTGTATATATGGTTTATGAAGACACTTTCTGTGTCCTCGTAAACCAAATTGCTTTAAAAAAAACATACTAAATGGTGTTTTAAAAAACAAAAATCAAGAAATGCTAAAAGTTTTGCTAGATTAGATAGATAGATAGATGATAGATAGAAGATAGATAGATAGATAGATAGATACAGCCCAGCTACTGAATAATTATTTTCTTATTACTTATCAGCATCACTGTCATACTTGCACAACAGATGACATACTTGCGTGTATGTGCATATGCTAAAACGTGATAGATCACTGCTCTCTGTCATTCTGCAAGTGTGACATTAAGTTTGAACATGTGACTCATGGTTGGATGATAATTAGGCCACAGTTTTTTTCTCCCTGCATGTCATTACACTTACACCAGAAGTCTTCTGCCTCCCAAGACTATTAGTCACTCTATCCAAAATGAAGTTTTAGTCTAGTTGCATCAGTAGCAAAAACTTGGCCTCGTGACCTACCCAATCAGAAATTGGTCATTTAAAATATGAAATTATTTAATAAACAACAGCAATAATAAATGTCTTTCACACTATAACGTTATAGGCTATATTTAGTTAAAGTGCCCCTATTATGGATTTTTGAAATATTACCTTTCCTGCAGTGTGCAATGTAGCTGTATGTAAACAGACCGCAAAGTTGTAAAGCAGTGCATCATAAATAAAGTCGACTCTGAACCGCTTAAAGCCCTGGGTATTCTTCACTTTCCACGCCCGGAAAAGTAATGCTTTTACCTTTTACTAATGCTAACGCTCCACCCCCGGCAGTACGCAGGGAATGAGACCAGAGGCTGTTTTTTGAATGGATGTCAATGGATGAGAGGCTTCACTATGCTAATTAAACAGCTTTTGTGGGGAAATAGCTAATAATTTAATTAATCGACAGCCTGATTGCTAATCTTCAGCATGTTTTACGCTAAACAATACTTTCTTTGGGAACTATATATAAATTTTAGCTTGATAAAAATGTATTTTTTTAAGAGAAGGCAGACTAGGGAATATTGCGACTGATGTCACTGCCATTACACAATAGGCTGAGAGGTGCCGCACGTGATTAAGTTAGCCATTAGGCTTTCTCCAATGGTAAGAGATACAGACCCTCTCATCTCCCTATAATATACAATCTCTGACTAAACCACGGATGCGCGCGGATGACCGAGTTCGACACATGCGCAGTACAATTTTTTCTCTACCAGACATCATGTCATCAACAGGACATTCGCTGGGCAGCATCGGGGAAGAGAAATGGTGCATCCACCATTGCAACATAGTTCAGAAGATACACCAAGAGAACAGGAATCAAAAACGATGGAGAAAGCATGCCTCTGAGTTTACTCGTCTTGTTTTTGACAGCTCGTCTTCTTCGATGACTGCACATTGTGCTCAGTACTGTGCGTATTGCCACCTAGTGGACTCTTCTGTCCTGCTTGCGCATGCGTTGTTGCTCACGCGTCACAAGTTAACACATTTGCATAATGCCTGCATATGTTCTGCATGGACATCCCGCAAAAACTTGAACCCCTCTCAAGGTGCGGTCACACTGCACTTTTCGTTCCATTGACTTTCATTCAAACGAATGAGAATGCGGCAGACCGGAAACGCAAGCTTGTGCAAGTTTCGCCAGAGATTGTCGGGATATATCGCCCTCCAAATGGCACTTCGGAGTGAAGTGGCCACTATATTGAAGGGTCGTTCCAAACCGAAGTGCTCAAAACTGGCCACTTCAAAGGGCCCTTCGGAATGAAGGATTTCAAAGGGTACAACTGATGGACCCATGATCCTTTGCACAGGGAAGTTGTTTGTCGTCACAGAATGGGTACAGGAGGCTTTTAGTTAAATTTTAACCAAGCCAGCTCGAAAACTTCCAGTGAGATGTCATTTGCTGGTGTGTTGCGCATCAGTAGTGTAATACTTGGTTTATAATCAGAATATAGTCACTTAAATAGTCAAGGATAGCATTAATTCAGTTATTCAAACGTAAGACAGCATAAAAAATAAACAAATAAATAAAGACGTACCTCATTGTTCCTCCTCGGCTAAATTCAATTCAACCATCAATTTTCACACTTTTATGTGAAAAAAGCTTCAAAAATTAAATATTTATTGTGCGCTTCAGTTAGATTAATTGAATAAAATGTGTGTTTTCACAAGTGTGCTGAAATCATTGATCTTGCGCTGCACTGACTGACAGCTGCTGTGATTACAAAGGGAAAGCACGGTGCTCGCTTTCTGTGTCATTTATTCACAAGAAAAGTTATTGAAACCCTTCAAATACCATAATAGGAACACTTTAAAGTAATGATTACATGCTAGTTACCATAGTTACCAGGCAGTTTCCAAGTTTTCCCTCTCCCTGGTAGGCCTTGTCAAAATGAAAATATAAATATGATGCTAAATATTAAATATGATTATTCAGTTTATCTTACTCTTGCCCACTATGTTATTTTTACGACCTAAGGATGTAATAGCAGATTCACACGTTTCCCAGTCTCTCTTGGGAAAAGTGTCAGCATTAAAAGTGATGCAGATCTGAAGCATCTGTAGAATGAGGTGTAGGTTTGACAAATCATGGAGCTAAACAGCCATTTTCATGATGACACCTGTGGTTTTATGCATGCTGCTGTTGTCTGTTTACCTGGTTCAAACACTTTTGGAGACAGAGACTTTTTCACTTTTCATTTAATTTTCATCACTTTGGAAGTGTTGGATAAGTGTTGGATACGGCCCTCAATGCTTATGCTGCCTGAAGCATTTTATCTCAGCTCTTTAAATGCAAACTGACAGAGACATTTGATTATGATGAGATAATCTCCGTGTTTAACCAGAAGTCCTATCATCTCACACTAATATTGTAGTAGGACATGTAAAGGTAAGCACAAACATTTTATTTGTTTATAGTTAAAAGAAAAATCTAAAAAGTCATTCATATAATGTTTTTACTTTCAGTACTTAATAGAAAATAGGAAGAGACATTTTTTTTGTGTTTGTCAGTATTTTTGTTTGTTTGCTTGTTTTGTTTTGTTATTTGTTATTATGAAACATTGTACTGCGTTGAATTTTTGTTGGTAAATTGGTGTGAAAACTTCATAAGGTGCATCCCTGAAGAAAATTATTCCACTTTTGTGTACTTGTGTAATGGAAAGTTTCCATGGATGTTAAAGGTTCTTCATGGAAACAGTAGATGCCAATAAAGAACCTTATTTTTTAAAGAGTGTATACACAATTATATGTGACCCGTGCTGGCAAAATTTAAAAAAATTAATTGTTATTTTCACAATCTCTATTAAAAAAAACCTTCAAAATGATGTATGATTTGTTGGAATCTGACAAAAAAATGACTGAGCTACACCTGTTTGAATTCGATCAGCAAAGTCAATTTTGAGAAAAATTGAGTTAAAGTTTTCTGAAGGTCACTTAAAAATACCTGGATGATGCACTCAATTAACTGAATGAATGAATGAATGAATTTTGGAGTGTTGGACACTTCATACAAACAGCTATCACAGCTTTCCTTGTGTAGCGGAAAGGGAGGGGCTGTCATCGGCAATGCTGAATGACAAAATAACCATATACAATTTATACACTATATGATTAAGTACATAGTATAAGTGCATAGTATAGTGCGTAATTTGGGATGCAACTATATGCTTTGACCAATCCCCTTGAACATTTCTGGCCTCGTCCCTAAATTACAGCAAGCTAGGTGAAAAAACAGTTTGATGAAAACAAGCTGTAGTGAGTGGGAAAGATCAAAAGAGAAAGCATCTTCCTACTACCTCATGTCTATTACCCAAGTTCATATAAGAACTTTTTTTGTGAACAATGGCGTCATTGCACCTGACATAATTTACTTGAGTAAATAAGCCCAACCTACGCAAATAAAGTGCAACACAATGTCAGTCTAAATGGGTCACTGCAGCCTATTTCCATTAATTATTTATGTAAACTTAACTAATCTGGTTTTATAGACCAGAGGTAGTATTTTTTTTTTTTTTTTTAGTCCATGAAAAAGAGAGGGTGGACATTTGAGAAGGAGGAGATGTGGCTTTATTTAGGGTCGAGAGCGCAAAGGGAGTTTTATGTGTTGTGTCGGGATGTCCTCATGCTGGTTTACTTGTGTGCAGAAGCATGTTTGCACAAGGGTCTATATGTTTGGACAGGACTGGATTGAGTTCACACAAGCACACACACATAAATATTTGTGATTCATCTTGCCTCCTCTCATCAACTGTTGCCAGCTTTAAAACACACCTGAGATTTAAAATGGCTGCAGTCACAACAATAACAGCGTCAATGCGACAGCTCACACCGGCAACTGTGTTTGGCATCTGTTACAGCAAATTACATCAGCAATACCACACCATTACCTGAGCTCTTACCAGCACATAACAACAGCCAGTAGGGAACTTGTGTGCAACTGTGTGAGTGTATGTGTGCGCGTGTGTGTCTTCCAACCCCAGACACCTGCCACTCTGGCTCACAATCACAGCTAGCTACTGAAACTGCTCTTCTCAGTCATAGATGGAGCAAGCAAACCATTTTCACCGTATCTTAAGAGCTTGTTTGCGTTCATCTTTCTACGCTCAACTACCAAAAATAGCATAACTTGTTCATTCACTTATACACACATTAGCATGCCCGCTAATCTTCTCCCGCCCTTGTTCTGTCCACTTCAGCACTATAGGGTCAAAAAAATCTTGATGAGGGATACCAAAGGAAAAAAAACTCACATGGTTTGCTGCTTCAGTACACAGCCTTTTTTTTTTTTTTACACCATAACAAAGTCAGAGCCTACGACTTCATCATGCTAAAGCACAGACCTCATCAAGACAAAGTCAAGCTGAAGAACGTCCTTCACATAAAGTCAAAGCAAACTGTACTTAGAAGTTCTAGAAGTGCAGTAAATGATCTGGCCTAAATATAGTCTCCACAGCCTCTGCTCAAAAACGACTGCTTTCTCTAAAATAAACATTTTCACAAGTGTGAGTATTAAGTCTAAGCTCAAACATAAATAGCACACTTGTTCATAAAGCAAAAAGTGCCAATTGAAATGCCATCATAAAATACACTTTTTTTATGATCTTTTTTTATGAGACATTTTTAAATATGCTTTCATTAAAGAGCAATGTAAACTAAAGAGCTGGAGGTTACTCGTGTTGACTGGATTGATGAACAATCTCTTCATCACTTATTCAACTTTGACTTCCTTAATGAGCTAACATGGTTCAGAAGCCAGACACAATGACACTCAGACCTATTGGGAATACAATCCAGTCTGGCTCTACAGTTTACATATACACTACAGGCTTCTGAATACACGGGTCATGATTTCGGTTCCTTTTTAATGCCAAAGTGAAATCGCCATCAGAACAATTAATTGTTGATGGTGTGGCGTGAACGACTACTTCAGTAATGTACCGAAAACACATCAATCATTTCCAAAGACCACTCAAGTTCAGCATTAATTTTCAGTCCCTTTAAAAGACAATTTGTCAGAGTGAGTGAATAAAACTGAGAACTTTTACATCTGAAACTTTCCTTAAAATGATTTAATGCAGCCCACTTGTCAAGTGTAAATGGAGGCTATATTTAAAAAGCATTAGTAGTAGAAAAACTGTCACTTTCATAGGACTGCAATAAATCATTCAAATTTAAGCTTACTATTCACATGTAAAGGACTGTGCTATATCCTGAGGTGGTTTGTATACATCTTAATACAATTTATTTCATCTTATTGATTGTTTGATTTGTTTGATTGACTAATTGCTCGGGTGCGACTTGTCGTTTGACAAAACCATAAGAAAACTAATGTAAGAAAGAGCCACTTTCCACACAAAATGTCTTTTTTTCTTCTTTTTAAATGTTCAGTAATGCTGAACATTCAGAAAATGTTGATCATAAACCCTTAGGTGGTCAAATGTAAAAATTGTATCTGTTTGTTTCCTTTTATTTATTCCTGCCCATGACTGCTGATGGACTCTACCCTATAAGCGTAGACCCCACCCTGACTGAGCTGTACACAGTCCATGTTTATCTCCTCGCCTATAACAGCAGCATTCAAGTAAGTAATGTATTCTTATTAAAGCTACTAAAGTTATTCAATCAAGAGCAGTGAGTGATTTTCTATTTTATATTAACAGCATATATAGCTGTAGGTACTGTATATTACGCTGCCTTCACTTTAAAACACAGATCTAATATACACATGGGATTTCTTTACTTGCTGTTTACATTCAAAGACATACCCAAACTGTGTTTATGTGAACTTTGTGTGTTTTTTACATAACCATGTGTGTATTTGACAGTTTAAGCAAAATAAGACATAAAAGAGAACTTAGTTTAAAACTCATGGGACGTGCATCCAGCTTTCTGTGCACATGCTTTGGATGTGTGTGCTCAGAAAAAACATATATCAGAAGTTTAGATGAATTTGGATTTAAAATGCATTTAAAACTTTCATGATGATGAAGAACAATGTTGCATGAGCGTTACCAAGACAGAGATAATAAAACAAAACAGATGTATTAGTTTTTGGCAGAGTATCTGAGGTACGAGTTGTAAAGGCTCAAGAGGGTGGGGAGCTCATTTGCGTTTAAAGACACGTGCGGAAACAGCATATTTTTCCTTCCGCTCAAAAATGGGCATTTTCAACATGGTATAATAAATTATATGTGGGGCATTTTGAGCTGAAACTTTACAGACACATTCTGGCGACACCTAAGACTTATATTACATCTTGTGAAAAGGGGCATTATAGATCCACTTTAAAAACAAATCAAATATCTAAAATAAATAATAATAAAAAATAACAACAATACAGCAGTTTGTAATTATCATTCGTAATAATCTGTTTGGTTGCATGAGGCATCATTAAATCGTAAATGTTTTCACAAGTACACACTAACATAATAAATAAATAGAATAAAGTTTATGCACATTTGGTGCTGTCCAAGGGGAAGACTCCGAGCTCAGAATTTGACCCGAACCCAAGGTACTCCCTCCCATCCCAGGTTGGGATAAGAATTGTTAGAAGTGAGGAGATGGGGTGGTGGAGGGATGCTGAACAACAGAGGTAAGTCTGCTGTATATATACCTCCTAATGATAATTTGCGTAATTATCTGAACATGCTCCTCCCGCACTTTGTTAATAAAACATCATTTGATGGAGAATATGGAACAAAGTGAGATAAAAGCATTACTAAGCTTGAGAAAACAAGTATGTTTGTCTGGTTGTGTGTGTGGCTCATGTTTGTGAGTGTGAACAGGACAGTGATGAATTCCTTAGAAAGGCACACATCTATTCGGCAGAATAGTACAAAAGAGAAAGAGAGAGAAGGGGAGAAAGAGAGAGAGCAGCTGTAAATGAGTCTACCACTGCCAAAAAGGTCCACAGGAGCGCCAGTCACCATCACTCACCATCACTCACCGACTCAACAATGCTATATCAAGCCTGTTCTCTAACTTCACAAAAAAGACTTACTCATAACTCGGTGAAACTTTCAGTAGTGCAAATGGAACTAAAGCTCTCAGTCTGAGAGCATCCACTCAGATTCATTAATGGACATGTAATCCACCCTCTTAAAAGCAGACATACGGATGCCATGAGCTATGATTGAGTTTTATAGATCATGACACTGAATGACTCTCTGTAATCAGAAAATCAATGTTAATGTACTTCAGAGTATTGCTCTGTATTTATGGTGACCTCTTTTTGCTTTTCATTTATAGAACTTTTAAAATTTTTGCTTATATTGCTGAGTAAGGCTGTCAGAGGAGAAATTGTTATTTGACAGTGTTCAACCAGTTCAAGTCTCTTATGCTTCCATTAATAAGAAAAGAAAGGAATGAAGAGTTAGTGAAAAGTAAAACTCTCTGAGAATTAAAAAAATGAGTGAAGCAATTTAAAAACCAGTTTGGAGAGAACTTTTTTTTCTTTTCCCCCCTCTCATGCGCATGTCGAGAACCTTTTTTTCCTTCTGTTCCAATTGTGTGCCATCTAATATTAGTATTTTTATTAATTATCTTAAATTAACTGTCAGAATTGTTAATTAGCATAATTAATGTGGTGTGGCCAAGAAGCTGAGTGGTATTTGAAAAATGTAAAAGCAGCTGAGAGTGACTCAATAGTAAGTTGTCCAAAATACATAATTACAGCAATTAATTAAATTCCGGCCCTGACAATTTTTTTTAATGAAGTGATTGAGAAAGTTAGGAGAGATGAGGCTCTTTCTTCTCTATTTGAGGATCTTGGATTCTGTTACAGACCTTAGAGAGTATCTATGTGCTGAATAGTTGTTTTACAGTTTTCTTCTTTGCAAAACTGAGCTACTCTTGTTTAATGATTTCAGCAACCTGTAAATGGTCTTGGTAAGTGCATATTTGTTTGTGGTGTATTTTCCCTAATAAGAGTTTACTCTTCACCCTGAGTATTATATGACCTGAGGATTCAAGGCAGTAAAAGCTTTAAGCCTCTGTTCATATTGGAATGGAACGGAGAAACACTTGGAAGTGAGCCGCACAAATGAGAAAGGGAGAGCAATGGAAAAACAACCAATGAAAAACAAATCAATCTATTCCTTAGAGACTGAAAAGGGAATTCTAAACTTCTTCAATCACAGCTCAGACAGAGTTAAGGCGTTTAAAAGAAGGGGATTCAAACATCATTATTTCATCTGAGATGTCCAGAGATGGTGGTTAAGGGAGGTCTGAACTGCTTAAACCATAAAATCAAGAGTTTAATTTCAACAGTATTGATTTTAAACCTCTAGGAAGGAATGAGTTCACAGGGTCTGATTCTAATAAGGTAGGGAGTGATGATTTTGAAGATGATGATGATGACCATTGATGATGGTGAAGGTATTGTTATATACTATAGAACTGCATTGCATGTTCATGTTTGTGAATCTATGGCTCTGTTTATTAACATCCACTTCGGGTGGTTCAGTCAGAGTTGGACGGCCCTAAGTACAGGTCTAGATGGGGTCCAAAGCATCTTATGATCAGATTAAAACCATTTGGAGGTAGTCAGAAACTCATGACCGCATTGCATTTGAACCTTATTGTAAAGTGTTACCTGTGATATGATGTGTTCAAAGCATCGAAAGACTGCGGGAGCTTTCACACTGGGCATGTTTACTGCAGTCTGAGTGCATTTGTTTCAAAATTGTTCACACTTACTTGACTCTATGGAACCCTGGTGCATTTGCGTTCATCGTCACAAACGTGATTGGCACATGATTGAAAACTTAACTTCCTGAACAAGTGCACACCTGAGTCCCAGTTGCTTCTCACATTCCTGCGTATCGTGCCACAGTTCCATTACAACCGAACTCAGACCACATACACATAGTCTCGGGTTCGGTACCCTGGGTCTGCATGATAGCTTTTACATTACCAATTTTTCATGTGAACCATGCTCTGTTTCGAACTAAACTGCCAGTGTGAAAGGATCCTATGTTCTGGGGTACAACAGCTTGTTACTGGGGCAGTTCCCTTAAAAGGTACAAATATGTATGCTTGAGATTATAATATATAGGCTACCTTTAACATATAAGTATGCACCCTTAAAATTTTAATTTGCTCACTCAAGATACTAATATGCACCCTTTAGGGGTAAATGTGTAACCTATATGTGTAAGTGTACTGCCCCTAATGGCACCACAATAAAAATTAAACTCATTAAAAAAAGACTTAGTTTTCAAGTTTAAATTAAATAGAACAAATGCTAGAAGCAGAGGTAATAGGTAATTCCAGGTGTGAATCTGTCTGGTCTGTCCACTTATGGATATGGATGTTAATATCTGGTGTAAACAGGCTCTGCATATGTTTGTGAGCGTTTCAAAGCACTCTGTTGTTCTGAAAACAAATACTGAATTTCAGCAATTGCTAGCGATTCAAGTGTGTCAATGAGTCTGTAAAGGCACATACACACATTTGTGTCCAAACGCATGTGTGCAAAATGTCCTTCACGGACATCTCCCTCCTGTCTCTTTTATTTCCATACTGGTCCCATATGAGGATTCATCTAATCATTCGCAGCAGAAGGTGTTGTTCACAGTGAAATGATCACAAACAAACTGTCCCTAGATGCTCTATATCTTTCTTCTCTCTCACTACCAATGATATGCTTGCTTACACATCCACAATATCAAATGTAACTTAATGGGGTCATATAATGAAAACAAATTAAGTTTTATGTATTTTTACAACTCAAAACTTCCTCCACAGTTCAAAAAGATCACTTAAGACTAAATTGCATTTGCAAAACATTTTTTTTTTCTGTAACTTGATGCATTTTTAATTCTAATTTCTGAATTTGAAAATATGCAGCAAAGAGGGGCTGATTTATGGTGTTTTCAAACCTGAGAGTTTGTTTAGGAACCTGGTGCGTTTTCTCCCTTGGCTCGGTTCGTTTCTGTGAACACGGCAATCGCGCTCGGACCCGCACCAAAACAATCGCTCCGAGATCGCCTGAATGAGGTGGTCTCAGCCCGATTGCAAACGAACGCTGGGGCGGTTCGCTTGTAGTGTGAAAGCAATCCGAGTCAACGGACATCATATTTCATAATGGGAAATGTGTTATATACAATGCACCAGTGTCCGATTCTGTGAGTGAGCACATTAGTTACTGCAGTTAAAAACCAAAGAGCACCTTTTCATCTTAAATGTTGTGTAATTGCGCTTCTCCGTGTAAGAATGCGGTCCCGACGAAGCCTTGATTCCTGCTCAGCTTTAACATTCGTATAGTTATTGTGTCTCGACACAGTTAGCCTACAAGACAGCGTTGGGGGATACAGAGAGATTGCGCTTGAATTAATACGAATGTAGTACACAGTAGGAATGACGGCTACATTTGTATAGTGTTTGCGTGTGTCTCGACAGTAAAAAAAAAAAAAAAGCCACAGTAAGCTCATGAAGCAAACTTGTCAATCATTTTAATGGATGACGCAGAGCAAACTCTAACCAATAAGAGAACAGTTGTACACGCATGTGACTTGCATAAAAACATTTTGGTACACTTTGAAATATTGCCTTGTGACAGCAAACCGAACCAAGAAGAAAATGCAACATTGTAACAAATTAAGTCCCTGTTTCGGAACAATGCAATCGATCAGGTGTGAAAACACCCTTAAACTCAAAATTCAGTCTTATGTTCATATATTAATTGACATTCTTGTTTAAAAGTAAAAAAGGTAACACTTTACAATAAGGTTTCAATAGTTAACATTAGTTAACTGCATTAGTTAACATAAACTAATAATGAACTGCACTTCTACAGCATTTATTTTATGTTTGTTATATTTATTTTATGTGTTAATGTTAATTTCAACATTTACTAATACATTATTAAAATCAGAGTTGTATTTGTTAACATCAGTCAATGCACTGTGAACTAACATGAACAAACAATGAACATCTGTATTTTTAACATTTACAAAGAACAAACAAATACCATAACAAATGTATTGTTCATGGTTAGTTTATGTTAGTTAACACATTAACTAATGTTAACAAATGAAACCTTATTGTGAAGTGTTACTGTAAAAAAAAATAATAATAATAATAATAAGTTTGAACATTTTATGTGTTACAGGAAACTTTATGGGCCAGGGTGGAAGAAAACTTCCAGGATTCCCATATTCTACTGAATTTCTCTAATTGCAATTCAAATTCCTTATCCTTTCATTTTAATTTGACTTCCTGTGTTGTGGCCAATTCAAGTCACATTCACACTCTACAGAACTGAAATTTTGCAAGACCCTGCTTACTCCTAAGTTCAGCTGTCTAAAATGCAGCTGTCTGAACCTCACTATACTGTTGCTGGTCCACCTGTGGTACAGTAAAGAGAACGCCATACTTCTCTCTACATGTTTTCTACATTACCTTGATTTGCTGAAGATGAGGTAAAGTGGGCACATTGAGAGCCGAGTCCAGATGCAGTGCAACACAATAGGACAACATTAAAACTCGCTGCAGAAATGTGACTTGTTTTTGTGTTTGAGCCCAGGATCAGATGGGAATAATAGGATTACAGATGCTAAGCTTGTGTCAGAATAGATTTAGGTCTTTGCCCACGGCCATGGGGATCACTTAACAAATACTCTTCCCCCATCCAGACGACTTAAGCTCTTTACCAAGAAAAAAAAAAAAACACATGCAAATCACAGACATATATTGAAGAGAAGGTTGGATAACACACAAAAACAAAAGAATAGCACGTGGTGTGATTGAGTCACTCCAAAAGATGTCTCTGTTTCTGTGTTCTTTGTTTCCTACATTTAATTAGCGAAAACATTAGTCACTATTGTCTTTTGTCTGTTTTGTCACCAAAATGTTTGCAAATTATGAATCTTCACTGTCTATTTATTTATTTTTATTTTTTTTAGCTTTTGTAGTATAGTGTTCCTGTAGCTCAGAAATGAAAGCACATCACTAGCAAAGCCAATGTTATGGGTTTGATTCCCTGGAAAAAAAAAACAGTAATTTTGTTATTATTTTTTTTCTATGAATCTTGCTGCATCAAAGCAGAAGATAATACAGAAATCAAATGAAGCCTCAGACTAGCACCAGCCAAAGGATTCAAGAGTTCTGAACCACCCAAGACTTCTGCATAAAGTAATGGTACTGTCAGAAGTTCTCTGACTTAAGAGATCATGAGCCAAACAATTGGAGGTGAGCTCAATTGCCTTGATTACTTCTCTTACTGAGGCTGGCAGATCTAACAGTATTGACCCAGGCTATTACCAACAGCACTTAAACTAAGCCTCTGCTAAAGCAAAGAAAAAGAATAGGTTGCTCTTTGCTTTCTCTCTTTCATCCACACTCTCTTCCTCCTTTCATGCTTTGATAGCAGCTTTGATCCACCATGTGGCCGGAGCGTCATGCAATAACACCATCTACTCCAATTTCAGTCCAACGCCTCGTCCCACTGTCCTCACCTCCCTCATAAATTCATAAGCGCGGTGTCAGAATGATCAATATGGTTCGCCACCAGTTAGTCCGTTGTTTCCACACTGAGGATTTGCTCTAAGTAACAATTTTAATATGTAAATGTCAGCTTGGATAGCGTTTTAATAAAGAATCATTGGAGCCGCAGCTCATCACCAGCGGCCTGGGCATCAATCATGTCTGGGGGAGCACAGCCATGACAAATAGCTTAAATCTGCACCGCCACAAACTCCCCCTATTAGCCAATCAAATGGCTGTGGGGAATGAATGGATGACACTGGAGGAATATCCAAGGCTTCTCAACACCAGAAAAGAAGGTGTTTTCATTAGCAGGAGCAAAGTGTTGTCGGTGTGGAGTGAAGAGTAGGTAATGAAGTGCAAGAAATAGAGTGTAGTCAGAGAAGAAGTTGTATTTAATAAGGTGTGAATGACAGCAAGACTGATGAACAGATGGAAGTACCATTCATTCAGTATCATTCAGCCAGTGTAACATAAAAATACAAAACCGGACATAAATTAGTTCATGTCTTTCATGTCATCTGTTCTGTGGAACACAAAAGAAGATCAATTGAAGGACATTGGACCCCATTGACATAAACACATACTATAAACATTGAGACTTTTTTCAAAAGGTATTCTTTTATGTTCAACTAAAGAATGAAAGTCATGCAGGTTAGAAACAGATACGTCTGAAATCACATACTGTGAGTAGATGCTATATTTGATGAGAAACAAACTTCGAGACCATTAAAAAGTTCTATATAGTATAAATGTGTTTACTGTAGTATGAATTAAATCTGGACGTACTACTTCCATTATGTTGTCATAAGTCATGTGACTTATGTTATTAGTTGTCTTGCTTCACTGCCATTAACAGCTTCTCTCCCATGGCCCAGTATGGTACAATAAAATATCCATATGAGGCACACTTTAGAATCTTGCCGGAAGTAGGAGGACATCCGGGTACTTTTCACCTACTCTTTTATAAATGCTATGAATTCAGACATATCTTTTCACATATACTTTCTTTCCCTACTACAGTATATTATAGGGCATATTCAGGTGCAGGGATTGAGTGGACTGCAGATCTATTCCTCAAAGCCATGTTTTTAGTTCAAATTGAATATAGCATCATATCCATTTCAAATAAAACCACATTTATTAGGCTACTAATGCTACTTATATTAGCATCTCTTGTGAGTATGCATGATTTTCAACAGTTTCAAACATAATACAAATTTTAAAATGATAAAAGAGGAAAACTTTTTAATTAAATAATTATTATTTAGTTCACCTTTAATAAGAAGCTAGTTTGTTTTCACTAGTTCTAACTGCTAATGCAGTGTATTGTGGTAACACTACACTGATTTACATTCCAACACATCCTTCTTTGCCCACTGGAGTCTATATATGATGATATGTGTCCATCACATCTGTCATGAGACTGGGAGCGATGGTTCTCTTAACTTTGATGTTTCTGATATAGATGGATACAGTATGACAAATAACACATTTCCGAGCAATCTGCGCTATGTGTATTAGCTCTCAGAACCTACTGACAGAATTAGGCCTTTATGAGAACTCGCAGAATGTACAGATTGCTATAACGTGATCCCTTGGTCTCTCCCTGTCTCTCTGAAATCACCTGGCAGTCTCCACACATGCGAGCCACTACAAAAACTGCTTGCCGTGCAAGAAAGTTGAAAAGGAAACACTTAACTCCCAGAGCTCTGTTGAACCACTTCAGTAAAAGCTTATCAAAATGTTGCAATGGAATAGTAGGATTTGTCAGACTTTAGAGGCAGCGTAGCCCCCCTCATTCTCTCCCTGCACCGGACGCTTTGAGGACATCTATCTCCCTGACAACAACTTATGCAGGAGATGCTTTATTCTGCATAACACAAGAAAATGGAGTGCTGCAGGTTTAGACTAGGTCAGTGTATTGTCATTGTAAAGGGAAATTAATGCATACAATCGGCAATTGCCCACTTGTTTTCCCTACTCTTCCCTTTTATAGTCTATCTAAGAAGACAACTTTAGACATAATAGTGCATCTGTCATGAGACTGGGAGCGATGGTTCTCTTAACTTTGATGTTTCTGATATAGATGGATACAGTATGACAAATAACACATTTCCGAGCAATCTGCGCTATGTGTATTAGCTCTCAGAACCTACTGACAGAATTAGGCCTTTATGAGAACTCGCAGAATGTACAGATTGCTATAACGTGATCCCTTGGTCTCTCCCTGTCTCTCTGAAATCACCTGGCAGTCTCCACACATGCGAGCCACTACAAAAACTGCTTGCCGTGCAAGAAAGTTGAAAAGGAAACACTTAACTCCCAGAGCTCTGTTGAACCACTTCAGTAAAAGCTTATCAAAATGTTGCAATGGAATAGTAGGATTTGTCAGACTTTAGAGGCAGCGTAGCCCCCCTCATTCTCTCCCTGCACCGGACGCTTTGAGGACATCTATCTCCCTGACAACAACTTATGCAGGAGATGCTTTATTCTGCATAACACAAGAAAATGGAGTGCTGCAGGTTTAGACTAGGTCAGTGTATTGTCATTGTAAAGGGAAATTAATGCATACAATCGGCAATTGCCCACTTGTTTTCCCTACTCTTCCCTTTTATAGTCTATCTAAGAAGACAACTTTAGACATAATAGTGCTTTGCTTTGAGAAAGAGGCTGAAATCTGCTCACATGTAAGGAGCTGAGTTATAATACACACGTACACATGCAATTGCACACACTAGTTGCCTCAAGCTAGCTGGAACGCTCAAGGCTTTCAGCAAAAAAAGCAAAAAGAGAAATGGAAGTTTGTAACCTATTTGTGAAGTAAATGTAGTCTATAAAAGGTTGGCAGTGAGTGGGTTAAAAAAAAAAGTATCCCGACAGTAAAGATGAAAGTATTCATTGTTCTCCATCTCCATATAGAGAAAGTAAAAATAAAGTTGTTTGTATTCTCTCTCTGTCACTCGGCACAGAACCATTGTGATGTAACAAAAAAGGAGCCATGTTCTATGAACTTTTGTTTAAAACAAAAGGCAAACAGAGTCTGATTCGCGTCTTTTATCGTGCTCTACCTTTTTCATTCATCTTTGGGAGAGAGAGGCAGAGTGTCAAAGTGGCGGCATGCTTTGAACTAATCAGGTAGCTGCAGTCTTTTGAATTTGACTTTATTATCCGCCAATGTCATTGTTCTTTAAAAGTAAGATCTGATAGATTAAGTCATGTGCCGGCACAGCCGCGATCATTAGAGTCCGATAAGAACATCGCTATCTGGCACTACATTATGTTTAGGTTGTTAAAATAATTATCCACATTAAAAAAGCTAATCTCCAAAGGCATTGTTAAGACCATTTGAGGAAATCTCAGGAGTCTCGAACAGCTGAATAATTGGCTGATGAGCATCACAAATGTAGCTGTGCATTGCGTTACATGCTTTACGTAAGTAAGTACTTTTAGCTGCTACAGTATGTGTGTTGTTTGTAGAGGGAGTATTGCTGTTTTAAAGTTGTGCCTATCTCCCTGTCATTCAAAACAATTCAACGGAATGTTATTTGAACTGTGTTACTCACAAAGGCATGTGCATAGTGTTTGTGAAATGCCTCATTTATCCAAGAAAAAAGGCTTCATTTAAAGTGCAGATTGATTGCAATGATGGAATGGCCGTGTATGTGTAAAATGGCTGTTGGAATGCAACAATGCTTTTCCCTCCCTGTCTTTATTTTTATTGTGATTGAATTACAATGAAGAAAGGGTTGTGTGAAGAGAGAAAAAAGACAGGTACTGAGGGCTGGACTGTGAGCATTTAGAAACCAAAACTCTTGGTATGTGTTCTGTGTTCTCTTGGCCACTGACCAAACTCTAGCATTCAGACAAAGCGATTTGCAATTGCGGGTTTGACTGACAATTCACCCACTGAGCACTGGTCACATCCAAAGGAACTCGGTCAACTCTGCAGCAGAGTTTATAGGTCTACAGCATGCAATGATCCGGATGGAAGATTGTCTTTGTGTGTGTATACAGTACAAAGGTTAAAGGCTGGTCATGGAAGCAGATGGATGTGATTTGATTAAACCAGATTCCTAGAAGATTCCTTTCCACACATTGCAAGAATGAGACTAAACCCTCTAAACAAGTATTAAGTCTTAAACGCACATACACACGGTCAAGGGGTCAAGACAAGCTGGTTAGCATAATGTATCTTTCTCCTTTGACACTATTTAAAAGTAAATAAATAAAATAAGTAACTAAATAATTTACACTGCCATTCAAAAGTCAGTAAGATTTTTTTAACAAATCATTTTTATTCAGCAAGGACACATTTAATTGAAAAGTGACAGTAAATACTTTTATGATGTTACAAAAAATATTTCAAATAAATGCTGTTCTTTTTATTTATCAAAGAATCAAAAAAAAAAAAAAAGATTTCTACAAAAATATTAAACAAACCAAATAAGCATTTTTGAATTATTTCTGAAGGATCATGTGACACTGCACTGTAAAAAAAAAAAAAAAAATACTTTTCTTACTTAGAGTTTTTGTCTTGTTTCTATTCCAAATATCTAAAAATTCTTAAATCAAGAAGCATTTTCTAGAATGCCTTGTCTTGTTTTCAGAAGAAAAAAAAAGTCACAATTAAGTGAGTTTTTCCTTAAAACAAGCAAATTAATCGTATTTCAAACTAAAAACAAGATTATTTTGCTTACACCATTGGCAGATTATTTTGCTTGTTTTAAGCAAAAACTCACTTAATTTTGACTTATTTTTTTCTGAAAACAAAAAAATAATTTTTACTTGTCAAGAAAATGCTTCTTGTTTTAAGAATTTTTAGATATTTGGACTGGAAACAAGACAATACTGGCTTTTAATTTTTTGGTAATAATATTTCAGAATATTATCTT
The DNA here is from genome assembly GCA_037950665.1 of Hypophthalmichthys nobilis. Taxonomy (NCBI): domain Eukaryota; kingdom Metazoa; phylum Chordata; class Actinopteri; order Cypriniformes; family Xenocyprididae; genus Hypophthalmichthys; species Hypophthalmichthys nobilis. Next base: position 13,624,943 of record CM075491.1, on the reverse strand, counting down.
TTGTTCTGTATTTTTGTATAATACTTTATATAAGACTTCTTTCAAAAACACATGTATTATAAATGATGTATTATAAAAATAATAATAATAATAATAACATAACATAATATCCAAGTACTTGTCAGTTTTAGTTACCATGGTTATTCACAGTTTTGTTAATGCACCTCACCTACTTTTCATTTCTTCCTTTATTTTTTTGTTGGTATATATTAATCCTGTTTTCTGTTAGTCTCGGTTCCGTTCTCGTCTATGGAAGGTGTTTGTTCTGTTCATGGTTTTTGATAATTCTGAGACTCCTGCTTATTTTGTTATTTTGATTTTGTTATTAAATAAAGACTGCTGCAGTTAAATCCTATTCTTTTTCATCTTTGCCTCAACCACACCGTGACAGTATCATTGACCTCCTTGACAAACACTGGCTATGTATTGCATTTATGTTTGTAGATTTTATACTTTGTTGTAAGACGCTGCATCAGTATCAGCAGGTAAAGCCCTTAATTGTGATAGCCTACGTTTGAGAAATAGCCAGTGTCATTTAGCTGGCATGATTATTATTCTGTATCTGGTCCCTCTCAAGTGCCGTGCCTCTTTGGTGGCCCCATGTGTTTATAATTCTTCTGAGTTTCTCTCTAAACCAGCTTAAGCTGCACTTTAATACAGAGAGTGAGCTGACCTCTGACCTCTTGTGTTTGGCTCAGGGCTCTATTCACTCCCACTCTTACTCTTTCTGTCCCACCCTCCCTGTCTTGTCCTCTGCCTGTGTGCATGAGAGAAAACGATTATGTCCTAGAGCTTTCTGTCATGTGTGCTATAAAGACACATTAAGTCTTGTAGTAAAGTGCCTCTAGGTTTAAGAAAAAACTTTGAGGTCCGTACAGCAGAGGTGAATCTAGGCCTCTGAATCTAACCTGCTTCGGCCACAGAACTTCTCGCTTATCTATCTCATTTTCCCTCCATCTGTTTTTCTAAGAGGGTTCTTAAAACCCCAGCAACGAGCCTGAGTGCTTTAGTGCCTGTCTGTAGAACAGTAATGTATCCGTAAGACTGTGAGAGAATTTATCAGCTAAAGCCGTAGAGCCTTTGATTTAGCTGCAAAATCCTATTGAGAGGCGATTGTGATATGCTTTTTTTGTCATATATATATATATATATATATATATATATTACTATTTATTTATTTATTTATTTTAACATATACATTTAGTATCACTTATTGAATTCAGTTTTATTTTCATAGTGCTTTTCACAATATTGTTTAGCAATTTTACAAACATAAATTAAACTTGCAAAAGCAGTTCACACAGTCATACAAGTAAAAAAATTATATCTATGGATATTTGCAGATTTACACTGACATTTCTGGAGATTCTAAATATTAAATATTCACCTCTAGCATAAGCTTAACGTATTACATCTAACATTCACCATGTTTCAATTTTGTAGCATTATCTTTTATGCAGTACATTCTTTTGTTCATAATGTCTTACATCATAAGACAAACGACTACTTAAAAAGAGTTGGATCTAAATTCTTATTTCTTCTATTTTAAGGGCATTTGCCTCTAGCACGTAGACTCTTGTAAAATTATTTAAAAAAAAAACCCAACAACAACAATCCCACTTATAGGAGGAGGACTTTCTCTCTCTCTCTCTCTCTCTCTCTCTCTCTGTGTGTGTATGTGTGTGTGTGTGTGTTCCTTTTTTATTCTTTTTCCTTAGGCATGGCCTCTAGGTATACTGTAATATGTTGTTTGCAAGAGTATTCAAATCTCATATTTCAATGCTACTTGACCACTACTAGATAGAGAAAGACATCACAGACAATTAGCAGTAATGCGTGGAGGCGGAGCAGGGAGGTGCTCAGTGGGGTTCACTGAGTGTGACGACCCACATCAATTAAACCTGCTCAGGCTGGACTGCCACTGAGACACACACACTCATACACACATAGACAGGCTACTATTAACCAGAACTGAGCATAAGTGCTCTGCTAATTAGCGAGTGTTCCTGGGTGGAACAGATAGTGTTAAAACAAACAAAAGTTTTTTTTACAAAACTCATATCAAAGATGTTCATAACCTGCAGTTTTGCAGAGACCACATGGTTAGCCACTGATGTGATGGTACATCTGTTTGTGTGTTTACCAACGTATCACTTCACAGTGCTGTATAGATACAGGCTTATGGCTGCAATAACTGCTGAGGGCAGTCGAAACACTCCAAGTAAGATGTGAGGAGGAATCACTAGATCAGGACTGAGAGGATTTTATAGAGCCCTCTGAATCAGTATTGAGTGCATGAGGACATAAGGACGCTTAAGGACAACATGTCCTCATGGCATGACTAGCATGAAATTTCGGATAAGCAGGAAGAGCTGTTCTGAGCCCCCTGTGTGGGCCATCCAAGACTTTTAAATGATTTTATTTGTCACCCATATGTTTATTCTGCCAACATGGCCTGAAGGGCTTCACTCTCAAATCGGCCTTCTGAAAACGAATGAATCAGACGGCTGAAAGTCTACGATGCTAATGAGGGATTTCTCCAGAAAATGGCCACGCCATGCGCAGCAAAGCCATCTGTTTATGAGATCACGAGACTATCACTCGTGCCTAAAGAGAGAGAGATTCATTCTGACTAAATACCACTCCTCTGTGCCATTTACAAACTCAAATTATGTCTCCAATTGCATTAGGGAATTAACCAGTGTGAGCAAATTTGACCAACATATCACCAATATGTACCACTCAGAATTTGACTGAGAATGCCTTGTAAATTCCAATTCAATTGCTTAATTTCAATTGAGTTTGAACTGAGGTAGCAAGCGGGATCTGAATTCAAATTTAAGCGAGTAGATTTTAAAAACACCTAAATAAATAAATGCTGAAAGCACTGTTTGTAATAAAACGATTCACTTTTTTCCAGCATGAATTACCCTTAAACATGTTGTACAAACAACATATGGGACATTTACAGATTCTTTAAATGATGTAAATAATCAATGCTTGAAATGCCATCTAATACATTCGCAGGTGTTTAATTACATTTAATAATTAAATTATAAATATGTACCATAAATATTTCATTTCCCAGGATGCTCTAATTTTACTCAAATGATATATACATACACATTTTATAAAGCTATCTGAAAACAATGTCATTGTTGGGAGTTGGATGGTAAAATTAAAATCTCTTTTTATAACTATTAATTTGACAGCAACTTAATTTAGAAAAGTTGAATTAGTCTGATCTGTCTAAACAGAAAGGTGCTGAATGTCTTTGAATAGCAATTCAGTAATTTCTTGTGAAAATCAACACATTTTTAAATTCTGAGTTTTGCTCAACCCTTCTATATATACAAACACACTTCACACACAGGAACAGTTATGGACAATTTAAATTTGAATAAAACCCTTAATGTCAGTGAAGACAAATCTAGTGTTTCGCCATGCAGTCTCATTCTACAGAATTATGTGCTACCTGTCTATTTATATAAAATAAAACATAGCCTCTTTACTGTAATGTACAGCTCTTAAAGTGTATTAATTTATAAGACCAGAATCTGTCACAAAGACTCTATATTTGTAAATGTGAAATCAATATTAAAAATATGTAAAAACTTGGAGTCAATTAAAAGTCTAAACAAAAGAGTACTTGAAAAAGAGTTAATTTCAATCACAATGTTTTAATAGGCTCCCATTGGTTTAGTAGGGTTCATACTACAGTATTTGTGCTTGTGGAGCTTCATTTTTTTGTGGGGGCCTATGAATATTATATCATTAATCTGCAGCCAGGCTCAGTGTAATATTGATATGGCAGATATTTTGTTTGTGTGTGGTGGTCTTGTTTTGACCTCGCATAGCTTGTCTGGTCATCAGGTTGATCTGCTATAGGTTTGGCTTGGTCCATTAATCATTGATGGCTTGGGTCAGACGGCTTCAGGCCCCTTTCATTGTGTGTGAGTAGGCTTGTCGGCGTGAGGGAGAGAGAATGGGAAGGTGTGCAAGACTGACTGACAAACAATGGGAGGTGTGTGTGTCTGTGTGTGCATGAGCATATGTGGCAATCAGTGTCATGTGGAGCCAAACCTCTGGGGGCTTCAGACCACAGGCCCTCTCAGGGGAAATTTTACCTCACTCTTAGACCAAACAGTGTTTATTACAGAGTGACAGAGAAATGCAGACAGAGGTATGTCACTAAGCCCTGGCTGCGTGTAAACAGTTATTACAGGTCAATAGTATCACTAATGTTAGCCCAGGGGAAATTTGGGTAAATAGATAGATTAAACTTTTAGGCCACTTTAATTTCAGCACTACAAATGACCTTCTCACATACAGAAAACACATGCTGATTTACGAAGATGCCAAATTAAACATATTGGGTCCTATTTTAACGATCTAAGCTCATGGTCTTAAGCCTACGGCACAAGTCCACTTGGGGCATGTCCGAAACCACTTTTGCTAGTTTAACGACTGGAAAAATGGTCGGCGTACCCGGCGCATGGTCTAAAAGGGTTATCCCTATTCTTTTAATGAGTAATGGGTGTTTTGGGCATAACGTGCAATAAACCAATCAGAGTCTCATTTCGCATTCCCTTTAAAAGCCAGTTGTGCTCGCGCCATTACGCATTCGCTATTTACATGGTGGAATTTGCAAGCAGAAAAACTGAATGCTTCACCAGTAGGGATGGGCATTTTTGGCAGTTTTTCATTTCGATCATCCATAGGTTTCAAAAACGAGTAATCGAGTACTCCGGGGGCGGGGCGTGTGCGGGCGGGGCATAGCCGTCATAGAGATAATAAAAATATCTGAAGACTGTTATGAAAATTAATGTTAAAAATAAAAATATGACATGAAAACCTGTCTATGAAAACATGAACACGTTATTAGAACACTGTTAGATTATGATTATGATGCAGCAATGTTATTAAGAAGCATCTAAAAGGAATAGCTGCATGAGGTTAAGATTGACTTTATGCCAATAAACTGAAGCCCGTTCTATGACACATCCTATGATATTAATCAGATAACTTGGATACATAACATAGATGTAACATTACAACTTGTATCTGCATAAAAGGATGCAAATGCCAGTGAACTTTAAGTTGCGTATTATCAGGGGCGCCACTAGCAATTTTGGGCCCTATGAAAGAATATGAGGTTGGGCCCCCTTCCGCACCCATTCCGCACCAAACATACAAACCAACCTAGATATCCAAAATCTTTGTCTGCAATTTAATAATACTGACCTTATTGCTTTTGCTGTTGCTTTTGACCACTAGGTATCAGTATTTAGTCAGAGAATTTAGTCAGTATTTACCATGTATTAGAAATTAGTCATTATTTACCATGTCTGTAGCTAGCAGATGATTTATTATGCAAATATAATAGAAATGCAAATGCAACATTCTTAAAACAAATTTTTTAGTCAAAAATTCAAGAAGGTCCATATTTTAAATTTCTTTCTAACCTGTGCTCAGCCTTAAAGTAACATAGTTCTTGTAATTGTTTAACTATAGCATTTGTTACAATAAGGATAATTACAGGTAAGACCATTGATGGCTCCTCATTACCACTTTTTCTTTCTTTCTTTTTATCCTATACTACTACATTTGTTATGAAAAATAGCAACACAGTTAGAAACTATAGCTACAACATGCCACAGTTGTATAAATCTTTAGTGAAAAATTACTAACTTAACAGATTATCTATTATAAATTCTATAACTAGTCAAAATTTGCCACAATAAATACAATAGAACATGATAAATTGTGGTTATCATGAGTTAAAAAGCTTGCAGGATGATGTTTTCCCCTCTTTTCATCAGTCATTTTAGTGGCTGTTTTAGATCATGTTTGACTTTCTCCGTAGCGTTTTACTATATTCTCAAAATAATCTAAATGGGTTGCACATTTTATCATCAGCGTCGCATGGAAAGGGCTCGTGCAAATCTTATCACACTGCAGGAGCGCGCCAATCATGCAAAATTAAACAATTGGGCTTCATTCACAGTCATATTGCGCAGACAATTGATTCGCTTAGTTCGTACAGCTTATAAAAGCTCCGAACGTGCGATGTATACAATTAATTAATAGTCTGATGATTCTATGTTTCGGTGTGGGCGCTAAGAGTAACCGGCAACATGTGACAAGTGCCGGTACGCAAGAAAAAGTAAGCCAGGGTATGTTGCTTATTAAAATAGAGAAGTGCCGGTACTGCGTACCAGTCCGTACCGGCCCACTACAAGCACTGACTATTACTACTAATAAAACCGATCTCTGGGGGCCCCAAAAGTGCGTGGGCCCTTAGAATCATCCTAAATCGTCCAAACTTCCCTGTAGATCTACAGGAAAAACCGGATTCCACCAAAGCATTTTTTATCTTTATGCACACAATAATAATCTTTTACATTGTAATCCTTTTATTTTTAATATTTGGCATGTTTGTGTCCTGCTGCGCGTCCCTGTGTGTGTAATAAGCAGAGTGTACGCACGTTGTGCACTCGCCTATAGGCGCATATTACTAACACGCTCTTTAAATAACAAAAAATATATATATATTGTGCCATTGACTTCAGACCAGGTTTCAGTTGCTCAATGGCACAGTCGTTTTCAGTTGCCTCAAAATAGCAACGCACCAACAATGCACCTGAACACACCTCGTTTTCAGACCAGCACGCTCATGGGTGCACAAATGGGCGCAAATGCATTTACTATTTAAACAACGTGGCTCAGGATGTGAAAATGATAACTGCGTCGGGCTGAAACTAGCAAAAAACACTTGCATCGCGCCTGGCATGGTGTATGATTTTGCTTGTACAGTCTACCAAATTTAGAAAAATAGCTCAAATTGCCATGTGCAAATAGGTTAAAGGGTTAATTCACCCAAAAATGAAAATTCTGTCATTAATTACTCACCCTCATGTCGTTCCAAAGCTGTAAGACTTTTGTTCATCTTTGGAACGCAAATTAAGATATTTTTGATTAAATCTGAGAGCTTTCTGTCCTTCCATAGACAGCCTACACAATTGAAACTTTGACGCGTCAAAAAGTTTATAAAGAGATCAGAAAACTTATCCATATGAATTGAGTGGTTTAGTCCAAATTTTCTGAAGAGACTCAATCACTTTTTATGATGAACAGATTGAATTTAGGCTTTCACTCACATATAAACATTGATCAGTAAACATTTTGTTGTTTGAACAAAGCAGAAGCTCAACTGAAGCTGGATGACACGCAAGAACAACCTCTTCCAGAAACACAAACATGCTTTGTAACCAATGAGGTTCATTATGCAGCACGTTTGAGTTTCCGAAAGAGGTTTGTTCTCATGTGTCAATGTTTATATCTGAGTAAAATAAAGTGTACTAATTAATTACTTTTAGGCATGATACTTTTTCAGAAGGAAAATGATTAGGTACTTAAAAGCCACAAAATTATAAAAACAGATAGTTTATTGGTTTCCGATAGTTTCTGATAGTTTCCAAAATCAATAATGAAGAAAACTGACACAAAATGACAAACTATTAGCCTTGGTTAAGATATTGAGGACTACATTTGTGTCCTTTATATTTCATTTAATAAATGAGACACTTGATAAATGCTATATTGTGAATTTACAATATTTACAAGAATTTACCTTATGGCTTTTTTATGTTAAAATTTAACCCAGTTTATTGTTCAGTGACTACTATTAGAATGTCATTTTAAAGCTTTATCTCCTCCAAAAGTGTAAACATTAAACCCCCAAAACATTGAGAGCAGTCTGCTCAGATCCATCAATCTCTTTGCAGCGCGACTTTCAGAGTAAGTTTGGGGCATGGCTACTATAGCAAGCGGAGCCAGAGGGTGTTTACCTGCTGTAGGACCATAACGACATTCAACTTCGGGTAAAGGAGTTTCAAGCAAAAATTCACTGCATTCAAAGATTAAACAGGTCATAAACACGTCAAAGCGAACAAGCCATTGCAATGCTATGAGCTACAGTCGACATATTGTTTACTTTGATGTGTCCATTTTTGACGGCCTCAAATAGTTAAAAGTATTGCTAAAAGTATTTCTAATATGTTGAACCTTTTATTGAAACTAGCCTAATTTTACCTGTTGAGACATGCCTTCACAAGCACCTGTAATGGCTGTGTTTGTGAAGTTTGAGTTGGGGGAGGCACCACATGCACAAAGGGTGTTTGCAAACTATGTCGCAGAAACTGCATACTTCACCTTTAAATAAAGACAGCCACACGATGTCTAATGATTAACAAACAACTCTGTTTGCCTTGAAATGATAGTCTTGAGTCTCCGTTGTCCTGTCAGAGAGTCATTTCTGGCCATTTAAATGTAATGTTTAAATAACTGTGACATCCACTAGATTATGGACGATAGACAAACAATCAGCAAACACATGATCTGATTTTAAATGAGCCAATCTACGTGTTAGTGTTTACAAAAGCTACCAGATATATTAAGACACTCTCTTTCAGTAGAAAAACAGAGATGGCTGTCCGATAAACTCTTCGGCCCATTATCCTACCACTGACTGAACAAACACAAGCCTCTGAGTGTGATTTCAGTGTGTGTGCGCTGCTTCTGATTGCCTGCACCCAGCTCATATCAGTAAGGCCACCCCGCTGACGCTTTGTCAATAAAACGAGAGAGAAAAGTCACTCTACCCTTTGCCACCAGCACAATCACCACTTGACCTGACGCAGAAGAATTGTCAGCAACAAAAGCACCACATACACACACACTCACAGTTCCTGGACAGCCAATCAAACTGCAAACACATACATGTCCCTGAGGCACGGCAATATTCCCCACATACCAGCACGTAGCTGACAAACACAGACTTATAATCCAACAGGAAACAAGGTCTGAAATAGAAAACACACACTGTTAGCATCCAGGAGGGTCCATAGCTCTAGAGCTAAACAAGTTGAAGAGCAGCTAACACACACCAGAGAGAAAGCGGGTCACTAAACAGGCTAAACTCACTCCAGAAGACAGCAGGAGCAAGCTGTCACCAAACAGTGGTCACCATGGATACACCTGTCTCACCATCTTTAGCCATATGTTGTACATTACCCTTATGTAGAAGTACCTCACACACATACACTAGGAGATTACCAACTAGATAATTCTGAAACTAGTTTACACATAGGGTCTATGCTGACTAGTGATTTGAACCACAAATCAACAAGCTTGTTAAATCTTGCTTTTTCCACCTTTGCAATATTGTTCACATGCGTCTTTCACTTAACCATAAAGATGCTGAAACTGTTACCCATGCTTTCATAACCTCTAGATTGGACTATTGTAACTCCTTCTTTAGTGGCTTACCAGCTAAAGCCCTTAATCGCCTGCAACAGGTACAATATTCTGCTGCTTGTGCTCTTACATTTAACAAAAAAATCTGCTTACATCACTCCTATCATTCAGTACAAGTACAGTAGCTTATAACACCTGTCATGGTTTAGAACCTTCATATCTAGCATATAATACAACCATACACTTCCACCCTTACTCTTAGATCTATTTCAGAAAAACTGCTTGTTTTACCCAAGTTCAAACTGTCTACTGTTGATGGTACGACGTTCAGTATTATGGCTCTTAAGCTCTGGAATAAACTGCTCTAGAAACTGTCTCTTCAGTATAGACTTTTGCAACTGATGGGTTCCTCTTTTCTGCTATGTCAACACTTCAGAAATCATCTGCCATGCTATACATATATTTACTGTTTGACTGCTTGTCCTGATGGTTGTTCTTTGCTTGTACTTCTGTATTATCTGTATTACTTGTCTACTTTGTAAAGTGTCATTGGGTCCTTAAAGGCAATATTTAAATTATTATTATTATTATTATAAAGCTGTTTTCTCTTTCTTTATTTTAGGTTGGAGAGTTAATATTTAAATAATATATTTGCAATGCTTTTTATCATCAGCGTTGGTGTAAGTTACTTTTAAAAGTAACTAATTGTGTTACCTAGTTATTTTTTATGGTAAATAATGCAATACATTACTTTTGCGTTACTTTTTCTCACCTGGGCTTGTTTGAAATTAATGAACGAATGAATAAATGAATATATATATATATATATATATATAATATGTAAATGCCCTTTCACACAAAAAGTGCAATGAATAAGCCTCAGGCTAAAGGAAATGCGAAGTTTCGCCTGTACAGTACATCACAGCACAGCTCAAACAAACCTTTCAGCTGTGCTGCAATTCTGGATTGAAGAAGAATAGGATGGAGGAGAAGAAAATTTAAAATTCTTACTTCAGCAACAAAGACAAAAACAACAACAAAATGGAATATTTATCTAAAGTCATTTTTGCTTGGCTGAATTGGATCATCAAAGGTTAGCAGCAAAGACATTGGTTAATAAAGTGAAATTAAATACATAAAGTATATTTGTGTAATTTAACATATTTAATTATTGCAGGTTTGCGTAATATTAAGAATTTGCATTTCATGATTTTTATTCATTTCGATGAATACTGAATCTGTTTTTATGCAAGTGAGACGAGTAAATGCATACTCACATTTAGTCTAGAACTATACAGTAACCATCATGTTTACACACACACAACACCTCTGCCAGTTTCTCTCAACACGAGGACAGAAAAGGTGTCCGTCAATAAATGGGAAAACAAAGTAACTTCCATTACTTATTGAAAAAGTAACTCAGATGTTTTATTGTAAATTTAATAGTAATGCTTTACTTTAGTAACTTGAAAAAGTAAAATGATTATGTAAGTTGTACTTGTAATGAGTTACCCCAACATTGTCTATTATTGATTCGAATGTCACAATGAGCTGTTTTGCGGAGAAACGATAAAAAAAAGTCTTTTCTGTCAAATTATGTGCATTTTACAATGAGATGCAAAGAATAAATGACATTCTGCTGCTTTTAAGTGTAGTGTGACAGGTCACTAGTCGCCTGAGTCATGAGTCATCATCTCTTTTTTACTACTGTCATGATCACCAGCTGGAGTGCCCATGAAAGCCTCCAGGGGGCACTCCACCAAGGACTTTTTATCTATTCATCAAAGACTTCATTTCCCATCATCCTTTGCCTGGACTCGTCACCATGATTACTTTTAGCTGTGTTTCATTTGTGTCATTACCCTTATTTATTTCTGCCTATAAAAGCCCAGCCTTGACAGTCACTTATTGCTAGATCTTGTTTATGTTTGTATTGCATATCTGAGCGGTTTCCTAAGTTTCTGCTTTCCTAGTTTTTGTATTTTGCCTGGTTCTTCGGATTTCTCTGTTTGCCCTTGCCTCGGACATTATCTTTGTTTGGATTGCTCACTTGTGTATGACCTTTGCCTGTTTTTTGACTCAGTTTATGGATTATTCTCTTATTAAATACTGCATTTGGATCCTCAGCCTTCGTGTCTTGGAGCAGTACATAACTACTAGTATGAAAAAAAACATTAATGAACCGCAGAATGTATGTTGAAAGATACAGGACAACTGACTGAAATGTTTAATTTCTCGTGAGTATTTCAACTGTGGAAAGAAGTCAATAAAACCGCTTGTGAGCAAGTCACCTGACATCCCAGTTAACAAAAATATGTTCTAAGAGTTTTTGCTAATGTTCCCAATAAGCTATGAAAACATTATTTCTGGATGTCCATCTGGATGTCTTTCAAAATGTCCATTTTTTTTTTTTTTTAATGTTTTAACTTTTTTTTTTCTTTGTTATGCAATTGTTAAGGAATCATTTTATTGTTCTGAAATATTTTGTGAACATAACTTCTGAATGTTCTCTGTACATTCAGAAACAAGATGTGACATTTTAAATAATTTTAGATGGATGTCCAACTAAAACATTACAGATTGTTCATAACTTTGAGAGAACTTTTTCCAGAATGGGAATTTTCCCTTTTAGCTCAGATCACATTTACCTCAGGATAGTTGTTCAGTATTCATAGTTTGTTAGTTAGTTAGCTTTAAAAAAAAAAAAAAAGTTAAAATTGTAACATTGCTAAATATGCACTAAATCCAAATTCTGTTTCAAACTCTATTATATAGGATACTTGACACACCTCCTTGGGCTAATCAAAAAAAAAAAAAAAAAAAAAAATCCTTTCTCTGACAAATCATGACACTTTTTGTTGTTGTCGTTTTTGTTATCCCAGACCCAACAATACATGACGCAAACTGCTTCGCATTCACAGCAATGAAGGTATTGGCAATGTCACTATAAAAGACGCCAGGGGCTCCTGCCCAAGCATCAATATTTAACACCTTGGGAGTGAGAATTGGTTGTCTATGCACACATTTGGCACAGGCACATATTTTTTGACAGTATGCAGCAAGCTAAATGATTAAATCATCTTACACACACACACACACACACACACACACAGAATCACAATAATAGGCACCCACAATAGTCTAATCCTGGCTGGAGTCAAACCCACATACAACATAAGCACACACATAATAATTCACATCACCACTGGTGTGTGTTGAAAGCATAAGCATAGGTTTTGATACGAGGTGCTCGTAGCCGGGAAATAAATCTTTAACATGGTATCCGCACTCTACGCTGTGGCCAATTCCCACTCAGCTAGCAGCAGTGCAGAACAAAGGCAGAGTCACATTAATGCATTTTTAATGAGCCTATCTGCGTCGCTATCTCCAGCCTGCCTCTGACTTTGTGTTTAAATGCAGGCTGTCCTGCAGCTGCACATATCACAAGAGTACAACAAACTATTGGATTACTGGCCTTGTAATTCCATATGGACAGTGGGAGAGCTGGGATAGGGACGCATAATCTGGGACACAATCTTAATCCTACTTCTTACATGAACTAGCCTGTTATCCAGGCTTTAAAAAAATAAGAGTTTACTTTTCAATTTGCAAAAGGACCATGTTTTATTATCTCCTAGAGAAAGGGGGAGTTGATTCAACACAACAACAACACGTTCAATTGCTTTGGATTGTGATTTTTTTTCATGTGTTTTTTTGGTGCAAAAAGAATTTATGAAACTAGAATGTGTTGACTGAATGGTTTTTGGCCTCTAAGCAGCTATATAACTTTTACGGGACTGTTGACTCAAAAATAACTCATAATTTTTGTCGTTCCAAATACAGAATGCTGTTTTGTGTGTGTGTGTGTGTACTAATTGACATTCATTTCTGGAGATTATAAGTTATGGTCACTGTGAACCATCATTGTGTTGAAATTTGCATAGGGAGTGGAACTTTACATTCCTAAAACAATAAGTAGATACAGTATATATTTTATTTCAACTGCAATTTCTTTTTCTATTTAACAGTGCTTCTATTTACCATATTTACAAAATCTATTAACAGTATTAATATAAATTTGCAAAAGTAAAATATAGATAGCCCTTATTTAACTCTACAAAATGGAATGGGAATAAGCAACGCTACACCGATCAAAGTCTGTGCACCACAATTTAAGTCCACTCACGAGGTGAGTGACAAGAAGGTTTGACCTCACAGTCCATGAACACCTCAGTGACTCAGATGCAATGGTACCAGCACTTAATTTTGAGCATGGTATTGATGAATGATGAACAGTCTGACAGTAATGAAACCAGTCTGACAGGTGTTCCAAGCACTTCCTGACAGATAAAGATGATTTAAGAACAGCTACATTGCCTTAAATGTCAAAATGTATTTTGTCTGTTTGAATCGGACAGCAAAATATGTAAATTTAAGACATGCAGTTGTAACCTTTTGTAAGTATTACTCTTAATGATGGATTTGTGTGTTTTAGGCCTAGTCCACACATACACTGGTATTTTTATAAATAGTTTTTCTTCCGTCATAGCAAAAACATGCTATGAAGCGCTGTCAAGAGCATGCCAAACCAACAGGTGGCGATATAACCCTAACCGTAAAGCCATGTTGGCCAATCAGAAGCCTGGAAAAAAAGGTTATTATCGGTTCCGGTTTCAACGTCACAAGCCAAAATTTCCGGTTTCACAATCTACACGACAACATTGCAACCGGAGTTTCTGAAAATCTTCACCCTGGTAAGAGTTTTCAAAAAAGTTTGGTTTCAGTGACCGGATTTGCATTTGGACAAACAGCCAAACCGCATAGAAAAAGCTGTGGTTCCCTTTCATGGGAACATCGACGCTGCGTTGAATCGCATTGGGATCACTTCTGCGTGATTACGTCTTGAAGCACTCGTGAAATCGAACCAATAGTGTGACGGGACGTCAGAGCGGGTGACGTCACGGACCAGGAAACTATAAAGCACCCCTGAGAACAAAGAACGCCAGCTTCTGTGTCTTCAGCAGCGCTCTGTGTTTTCGTGTGTCTTATTTGGTGTTGTCTGTCCGCTATATACAGCCTTTAAAATATCTCTTCGTCTGAGGACAAGAGTATTTTTGTCACCAAGCATATATATAAATATATTATAAAGACACATATTATGGCGACAAGCAAGCAGCAGTTTGTCAAGTGTGTTCCTCCCTGCCCTCGCTTCATCACGGGCGGGGATACACACGAGATGTGCGTTGCTTGCTTGGGAGTGGAGCATGCCCAGGCAGCTCTCGAGGGAGCTGTCTGTGTGCATTGTGAGAAACTGACGCTCCGTGTACTCCGTTCGCGCCGGGCGTTCTTCGACAAAGAGAAAGAAGGCGCCGCGGCGAGTGTTCCCCAGGGATCGGGTCCCGCTGTTGCTGAGGCACAGCGACGGCTTCATTCCTGGGGTTCACAAATGGATCTGGTAGAGGGGTTAGAGACGGGCCCAGCCTTATCTCAGCCCTCACCTGCCAGATCCAGTGTCTCTCCTCTGGTTGTGGAAGCACGCGCTGGTTTCTTCCCCAGAAGAGAGGCACCGGCGCTTCATCTATCCAGCTCTGAGGAGTTGGATGTGATGAGCGCCGAGGCTGGAGAAGAGGTCTCGCCATCCTCATCTCCAGCATATGAGGAGCTGTTGGAGGTTGTGACTCGGGCTGTGGCTAAATTAAATATCGACTGGCCAGCCGAAACCCGAAGCTCGGCAGAAAAGCAAGTTAGATGAGCGCTTTCTGCCCGCCCGGTCACAGCCTCAGCGTCGGGATTGCCGTTCTTCCCGATCTCCACATCGAGGTGTCGAGATCGTGGCAGAAGCCGGCTCAATACAGAGTTTACAGCCCCCAGACGTCATTATATTCAAACATCGTGGGGCTGAAACAACATGGCTATGGGACGATGCCTCGGGTCGAAGAGACGCTTGCGGGCTATCTCTCGCCCGAGTCTGCGTCGTCCCTTAAATCCCCGACGCTGCCCACCAAGCCATTACGTACAACATCAGCGCTGGTGGGCAAAGCATACGCCTCAGCAGGTCAGGCTGCAGCCTGTCTTCATACGATGTCAATCCTGCAAGCTTATCAGGCTGACCTGCTGGGGGAGATCGATGAGAGCGGTGAGGCGACTTTCGAGACAATTCAGGAGCTTCGTAAAGCTACCGATCTAGCTCTCCGGGCCACCAAGGAGACGGCAAAATCAATCGGCCGTTCTATGGCAGCCCTGGTGGCCACGGAGAGGCATTTATGGTTAAATCTTTCTGACATCCGAGAGAGAGATAAAAGCATCTTGCTAGATTCTCCATTGTCTCCCCTGGGCCTCTTCGGCGACTCGGTCACCTCGGTCGTCGAGAGGTTCCAGGAGGCCAAAAAACAGTCTGCGGCCTTTCAGAAGTTTCTCCTCGCCGCCTCTTCCCGCCGAGGCTGCTGAGCGGGAGCAGCCTCGGCCTTCTACCAGCTCCTCATCTGCGCATAGGTCGCAGCAAAACTAAGCGGCGCCACCCGTGCTCCCCGCAAAGATCTTGGGGACCGGTGCGGGCGGCGCAGTGAAGCCTTCCAAGGGTAAGACAGATCTGCGGACTGTCATTATCGCGAGGAAGGCTTCAAGAAGTCCTGACGCCAGCTGTGCAGGACTTCTGAGGCAGCCCTCCGGAGAGGGTCCTGCATTAAAATTTATAAAGTTAACCCCTCTTCGGTGCCCTCAGGGGGCCGTTCTGCCAACCCTGCCACCTCGTGTGCTTCAGGGCGCAGCGGTCCCCCCCGACCCTCCGAGGAGGGCCGGCCGGCATTTGATTCGGCTGTTCCCTGCCGGCATTTGATTCGGCTGTTCCCTGCCGGTGCGCCGCTTCAGGGCGCCGAATCAGATGCTCAAACAACACCAGAGGCCAGTCTCGAGAGACTGGTTCCCTTAGTAGAATTTCTAGAAGAATGGAAACGTCTTCCCAACATTTCTCGATGGGTGCTGCTCACGATAGAAAAGGGTTACAAAATACAGTTCGGGTTTCGCCCGCCCCAGTTCAGGGGGGTCCTTCCTACAGTGGTGGGCCCCGAGCAGTCTCTGGTTATGGAACAAGAAGTTGCGACACTCTTGCAAAAAGGAGCTATAGAAAGGGTTCCTCCTCCCAGCAAGCAGTCAGGGTTTTACAGCCGTTACTTCATCGTTCCGAAGAAGGATGGAGGGTTGCGTCCTATTTTAGATTTACGCCTGTTAAATCATTCAGTACAAAAGCTCAAGTTCAGGATGCTTACACTCAAACAGATCACGACACAGATCAGGTCCGAGGACTGGTTCGTGACGATAGATCTGAAAGACGCCTACTTTCATGTGTCAATCCATCCTTCGCACTGGAAGTTCCTCAGGTTTGCTTTCGGGGGCGAAGCTTACCAATACAAGGTTCTTCCGTTCGGCCTGTCTCTTTCACCCCGCACCTTCACGAAGTGCGTGGATGCAGCTCTGGCTCCCCTGAGACTCCAGGGCATCCGCGTGCTAAATTATATCGACGATTGGTTGATTTTAGCTCAATCAGAGCATCAAGCAGTTCAACATCGAGATGTAGTTCTGTCACAAATGAGAAGGTTAAGACTCAAGGCTGAGACTCAACGCCAAGAAGAGCGTACTTCTTCCAGCACAGACCACCAACTATTTAGGGGTAGTCTGGGATTCCACCTTGATGCAGGCACGTCTGTCTCCTGCTCGGGTGAATTCCATTCTCTCAGCTGTGAAAGGGGTGAAATTAGGCCAGTCACTCACTGTAAAACAGTTTCAGAGACTGTTGGGTCTGATGGCAGCTGCTTCCAACGTGATACCTTTTGGCCTGCTGCACATGAGACCCTTACAGTGGTGGCTCAGGACCAAGGGGTTTTCTCCGAGGGGAAATCCTTTCCGCACGATCAAGGTCACGCGCGATGCCTTCGTGCCTTAGTCATGTGGAAGAAACCTTGGTTCCTGTCCCAGGGACCTGTGCTGGGAGCTCTCTGTCGTCGCATAATGTTAACGACGGATGCATCCTCACAGGCTGGGGAGCGATCATGAGTGGTCGCTCGGCTCAGGGTCTCTGGGAGGACCATCATCGTTCCTGGCACATAAATCGGCTGGAAATGATGGCGGTATTTCGAGCACTCAAATACTTCCTCCCAGACCTGAGGGGCCACCATGTGTTGGTTCGCACAGACAACATGTCGGTGGTCTCTTATATCAACCATCAGGGGGGTCTGAGGTCTCGCCAGCTGTGCAAATTAGCCCATCAGATCCTCCTGTGGTCCCAAGGGAAGCTCCTCTCTCTCAGAGCAGCTTATATCCCAGGGCATCAAAATTTGGGGGCAGACATCCTGTCGAGACAGGGGCCGAGGCCCGGGGAGTGGAGACTCCACCCCGAGGTGGTGGAGCTCGTTTGGAAAAATTTCGGTCGCGCACAAGTCGATCTTTTTGCCTCGAAAGAGACCTCTCATTGCCCGTTGTGGTATTCTCTGACCCATCCAGCCCCGCTGGGGTTGGATGCCATGGTGCAGACGTGGCCGAGGCTACGTCTGTACGCATTTCCCCCGATTGCTCTGCTCCCAGGAGTTCTGGAGAGGGTTCAGCGGGACGGGGTCCGTCTCATACTAATAGCCCCGTTCTGGCCGACCCAAGTGTGGTTCTCGGATCTAGTATCCCTATTAGAAGGCTCTCCCATGGAGATTCCAGTCAGGCAGGACCTCCTGTCTCAAGCAGGCGGCACGATAATTCATCCCCGCCCGGAGTTGTGGAAACTGTGGGCTTGGCCTCTGAGGGGGCCGAGCTCATAGAATCCGGTCTCTCAGCTGAGGTTGTGGAGACCATACTCCACTCCAGAGCTCCGTCCACGAGAAAACTTTACGCATATAAGTGGAAGCTGTTTGCTACTTGGTGTAGTCGTCTTCAGGTGGACCCGTTCCACTCTTCCATCAGTCATGTACTGCAATTTCTCCAAGAAAAGTTCTTGGATGGTCTATCTCCTTCTACATTGAAGGTTTATATTGCTGCTATCTCCGCTTATCATGCTCCTTTGGGGATGTTTCTGTTGAAAAGAACCCCCTAGTTATACGTTTTCTTCGTGGTACCCAGAGGCTGAGGCCTGCTGTGCGTGCGAGGACTCCGTCCTGGGACTTGGCCATTGTTTTGGAAGGGTTGGCTGCGGCTCCTTTGAACCTTTAGAGGAAGTATCTGAAAAGTTCCTCACCTTGAAAACTGTATTTCTGTTGGCTATATCATCTCTCAAAAGAATTGGAGATCTACAAGCACTCTCTGTTGCTCCTTCATGTTTGGAATTTGCGCCTGGAATGGTCAAGGCTTTCCTGCATCATAGACCTGGCTATATACCCAAGGTCCCCACCAATGTCCCGGGCCTATTGTTCTTCAGGCCTTTTGTCCTCCACCTTTCACAAACCCGGACCAGGAGAAACTAAATCTGCTGTGCCCGGTAAGGGCTTTAGACACCTACGTTCACAGAGCTGCCCTGTGGCGAAAGACCGATCAGTTGTTTGTTTGTTACGGGTCCCCTAAGAAAGGGGCCCAGCGTCCTAAGCAGAGAATGAGCAAGTGGGTGGTCGAGGCCATCTCCCTTGCCTATGAGTCATCCGGGCAGCCTTCACCTTTGGCTGTCCGGGCACACTCCACTAGGGGTATGGCTGCTTCAAAAGCTTTGTTCTCGGGAGTTCCCATGAATGAGATATGTGATGCGGCTGGGTGGTCATCTCAGCACACTTTTATTAGGTTTTATAACCTCGATTTGGGCTCCACTCCGGGTCTGCGGTCCTCTCGTCCCAAAGATAACGGACAGGCTCTTGGTCTTATGGCCTAGTGGGGATAGGGTTCCCAATGCGATTCAACGCAGCGTCGATGTTCCCATGAAAGGGAACGTCTCGGGTTACGTTTGTAACCCTGGTTCCCTGAATAGGGAACGAGACGCTGCGTTGCTCTGCCATACTCCCTGCACGCCTGTGAGCGTCTGCTTCATCCATATCAGAAGCTGGCGTTCTTTGTTCTCAGGGGTGCTTTATAGTTTCCTGGTCCGTGACGTCACCCGCTCTGACGTCCCGTCACACTATTGGTTCGATTTCACGAGTGCTTCAAGACGTAATCACGCAGAAGTGATCCCAATGCGATTCAACGCAGCGTCTCGTTCCCTATTCAGGGAACCAGGGTTACAAACGTAACCCGAGACGTTTTGAAAATACCCGTGTTTATGTGGACAGGGTCTTGGATGATGCTCTTATGTGGTTTTAAATACAGCAATAATAATCAAAATGGTATTATGTGTATATTATTTACAGTTAGAGATTATGCTCAAAGAGATTACAATTTGCTTAATGCTGAAAGAAATTATAGGGAATTGTATTGTATACATTGACCCAATGTGATAAAGTTTGAGAAACACTTCCATTTTGCTTTAAAAATGCAATTTGAGATATGAATACTGAATGTAAGAGGGGGGGGAGGGGAGGAAATTATGTGTATCTGAAAAGTAGGCTACACTGGGTTTATCACAGATTATTTGTCAGCATGATTGTTCATTCATATTAAACAGAACATGACAACATCACCAAATTACCCTGAAAGAAAAACATCATTTACTCTTATGAGAAGTCCCAAAGTGCTTTCTGCCTATTTATGCACAATAATTCCAAGCAAGAAAACTAGCAGAGATGTCACAAAACACACAAAAATGTTGTAAACAATTAACAGAACAATGTTTCATGATGCAATTTGCATATCACGCAGTCGAATTGAAGAGGAGTGGCATTTTGGCATGAGAAATGAAGATCACACCCGCGAACATGCGCGCACGCGCCTGTCACACACTAATTGGCTGGTTTCTAAAGTGTGTATGCCTGTCTGCATCACAGTGCCGCATGTGGGTGTTTGACTGAATGTGTTGTTTGGATTTGTAACCCTTATGTTGCAGTGACTGGTTCGCCAGTTTCAATTTACACCCCCTGTGCTAACGAGGTAAACCCCCAGGGAAACCTCTCCGCCCTCTTCTGCTCCCTCTCTTTCTCCTCAACTCCCTTCTCTCTCATCTTGTTTTTGACAATAATCTCCCAGCGGTGCGTCGGAAGCAGAGAGGAAGAAACATTTTGTCACAAGTGCTTGGCGAGTTGGAGTGGCCATGTTTTATTTACTCCATGGCGAAGCTTTTCATGGCCAATTGGCTCCCAGCCAATAGTGGAGCAACCGTAACCACGGTGACACTGACAGATGTAGAAATCACTCTCAAGAATATGTTTGTTTATTGATGTCTGCGGCTTGCCTCTTGTCATCCCTTCCTGTCAGTTCCTCTGCAAAAGAGATGCTTGGAGGACTATCTCTTGAGTGTGACAGCCAAACACAGACAAGGAGGGAATTGTCATTAATGTCAAAATATTTGATTTGTAGTTGTATTTCTCAGGTGATCTAAGCACCTCTGACTTTACCAACAAAATCTGAAAATTGCACAAAACTATTTTGTATTTTTAGAGAGCTTTGTAGATCTGCTTACTCTTCACTGCACGTTAGAGATAAATAGCCTACACACTTAGAAGAAAAGGTCTATATACAGTAGAACCTTAAAGGGTTCTATTAGGCGCTTCATATATAAAACATTTTAGGGGCTTCCATCATGGCATCATTTTATGGATTTAGTGTTAATTCATTTTGATTTAAATCATTTTTTCTTTTTTAATGTTGATTACATTTTATGAATTAAACAGCTTGTTAACATACCATTTTATCACTAGAAAAAAAAAAAATGAAATCTGTTAAACATGAAAGTATTATGCAATCATTTATAACATTTCTCCTTATATAGAACCTTTTTGGCATAAAGTGTTCTTTAAAATTAAGCCAAGAACCCTAGGCTTCTATATAGAACCCATTTGTTTTGTTTTCTAACAAAATAAAATAAAAATAGTTTTTTTTTTTTCTTTCTATACAATTTTAGCTCAAGGGGTTTTAACCATTACAAATTCATTTTTTTGACAACACTCTAAAATAATTAAGAACATTAACTAAAATCATTATATAACATTACGTAACATTTAACAGTGTCCTTGATACATGAAGGGGTTTCAGTCCTTACAAGCCCATTTTTTTTTTCTATTAAAGGGTTAGTTCACCGAAAAATTAAAATTCTGTCATTTATTACTCACCCTCATGTCATTCCACACCCGTAAGACCTCTTCAGAACACAAATTTAGATATTTTTGATAAAATCCAATGGCTCAGTGAGGCCTCTATTGCCAGCAAGATAATTAACACTTTCAGATGCCCAGAAAGGTATTAAAAACATATTTAAAACAGTTAATGTGAGTACAGTGGTACAACCTTAATATTATGAAGCGACGAGAATACTTTTTGCGTGCCAAAAAAAACCCAAAATAACGACTTTTCAACTATATCTAGTGATGGCCGATCAGTAGTTTGGATCACGTATCAAACTGCCAAAGTCACGTGAACTATTGCATTCCAAAACACTTATAACATAAAGAAGCCTTGTTTACTTTGGCTCTCCGAACCACTGATTCGAAACAAAAGATTCGTAAAGCTTCGAAGCAGTGTTTTGAAATCGGCCATCACTAGATCTTGTTGAAAAGTCGTTATTTTGGGGGTTTTTTGGCACACAAAAAGTATTCTCGTCGCTTTATAATATTAAGGTTGAACCACTGTACTCACATTAACTGTTTTAAATATGTCTTTAGTAGATTTCTGGGCATTGAAAGTGTTAATTATCTTGCTGGCAATGGAGGCATCACTGAGCCATCGGATTTTATCAAAAATGTCTTAATTTGTGTTCCGAAGATGAACGATGGTCTTATGGGTGTAGAACGACATGAGGGTTAGTAATAAATGACAGAATTTTCATTTTTTGGTGAACTAACCCTTTAAGACTTAAAATAATTAAGAACATTACATATAATCATTATAAAACATTAGGTATTACTTTGTTTAGTGTCCTTGTTACATGTATTATTATTGTTACTTGTAATATTACTCAGTATCTAAATGTATATTAGTTACACTCTAATAAGACACCTTAAAATAAAGTGTAACCTAATGCTTAATTACAAAATAGAAATTAAAATGACAAAATTCGGTAACACTTTATTTTACAATGTCATCATTACATCTAGTTACTATAGTAATAACTATAAATTATGCATAATTACATGCAACTAACCCTAAACGAAACCAAACCCTAATCCTAACCCTATAGTAAGTACATAAAGTCACTTAATATTACTCAGAACTTAAATGTATAATTACAGTCTAACAAAGACACCTTAAAATAAAGTGTAACCCAAAATTCTATATACTTGATATTTACATAAGTATATCTTCTTTACAACCCCCTGGGTTGAAAACCCTAGTTTTAGATCAAAAATGTCCTGAGGAAATGGAAAAGATACAAAGAAGCCACCCAGTACCGGTGACCCCTGTGCGACCCAGACAGACCAGGACCTCTTCCGCCTAGAACGAGGGTCTTGATAACTGCTAACAACAAGCCTCTGTTTAAACACACTAAAATGCTGTCTGTATGTCCGTATGACTTGCTTATTAGCTTAACTGGGTCCTGTGACCCCTTTCCTTACACAAAGAGACACTCCAGAGAAGAATCAATCCCATCTGCCTGGCCAACACAGGAAATCTGTTAATATGTCATATCCTTCACATGACTATAATTTAATTTCCTCCGATTAATTTCTGTTCATAAAATTGCCATAAGAGATGAAGTTACAGTAGCTTGTTCTAATACAGGCTTTCCTGTGGTTCTCTAATTCGGGTGTAAAGACTGTTTGGGTGGGTTTTTAAAAAGATTTCAGCTTTTAAAACATACTTAATAATGGTAAGCCAGGCAGTAATTATTGCCTCTCATTTAGCCCAAGTCATTATTAGTTAAGAAGCAATTAATCTCATTAATTAGAGAGCTGAATGTATGAAGATCGCAACTGACAGCTGCATTTGAAATAGCTTTGCTTACATGTGGTTGCTTGTTTCTTATTGTGTTGTTTGAGAACACAACACACACACACAAGAATTCTGTGCTTGCATAGCCATGACAAGAAAACAGGTAAGTAATCATTCATGAATGACAGAGGAATTGAAGTAAAGGAAGCATGAACTCATAAAAACCTCCAAAAACACTTTACATTTAGGCTAAAAACAGAAATGAAATATGAGAGCTTCTTAGTCTTATTGGAGCAGAATTATTGTGTGTTTGTGTGCGTATGGTGAGACTAGCAATTATTTCTTATGGGTTGAGACAGTAAATTATGATTTTCTATGCGGATACAAATTCTTCATTTCTCTCTGTCAATCCACACACCTGAGTCCCAGTGAGAGAGCCCTGTAGGCGTACACACACACACACACAGAAGTATATCCCAGACTGAAAGTGTTTTGCTGGAGGTCATGAAATGCTCGGTACAGCAGCTTGCTTTCCCTGAGGTGGCTTCAAAGACGTCAGCGTGGATGTTTTTGCGGATTGGATTTTCACTCCCCAGTTATTAAATAGGTTGACATCAGGGAAGGTGTGTTAATGACTGTGTCTCATTCAAGACAAGGAGACATGGAGGTACATAAGGACAAAACAGAAACCTCGCTGTCTCATTTCACAACACACTTTCATGCACTAGGAAGTTCTCTAACAACCTCTGAATCAGATCCGCCCCCAAATTCCTCCTCCCTCAGCTAATTTACGCTTGAATAAAACAAGCGAATCATCATCCTTGTTATTTAATTCCTTTGTGACCAAGCTGGATGACAGGTTCAAGTACAACAAAGGCTTTGCCACATCTAAAACAAAGGATAAAAAAGAGAAAAGAAAGAGAAAAAATTCATTAAAGGTTAAAAACAAATCAGAAAAGCCAATGATGTGGTTATGAAATTTGTTATTGCACTTTTTTTACTTTAGAAATTATTTAATTGGTCTTGTATACTGAATAAAAATTCTTTGATCTGAGTCATTGGGTAAAAAAAAAAAAAAAAGTTTCCAGATGTTATGTTCAACTCTACATAGATAGATAGTTCTGTTCAAGTGGTCAGAACGGCGTCATATGCAGAGACAGATCATTATCACACCCCAACCACCTGAAATTGGAGCTCGGATTCATCTCAAGGGGCTGCCGGTAAGCTGTCAATCAGCTTGTTTTCAGACGCCCAGTTTGATACACCATAGCCACTGGACGGCCCATCAAACAGATGGACAGCTTGTCATCACGACAGGATGGTGTTGAAAATGAGGACTTGCAAAGACGTCGCAAAGTCACTGATGAGGGTGTCAACATTTTCTATTTTATTGTATCATGCTGCATATGGGAACATGACTAATCAAAGTGACAAATGACTTCAAAAAACAATTGACAAGTGACATTGCAAGAGAACTTTTATGAAAATCTAAAAACAAATAATTCAGAAAGTCAGCTAATGTGTGTGCTTTGAGAATGTTAGCAAGACGCGGTGGTGGCAGTAGAGGCGGTGGTTACAGTACCAAACAACTCTACGGTCTTGAAATTGTAAAGTGATATTCAACTCCCTGTTCGTTTTCACAGAGCCGCTCTCATTATTCTTGCTTATTGAGATGGATAAACCTGAAGTTGGTAATTACATCCCCCTCTCAGCCTGTTCTACACATGCGGAAGTTAATTAGCCTAAGAGTTAGCTAATTCTGAGAGGAAACTAAGCAAATAGCATCAAATCCACACTCTTTAATCATCACCTGAACATAAAGCAGGAAATTGATTTGCCCGTCAGACTCTTCATGAGAGTGATTGGGGTTTTTGTTGTTGTCATTTTTTGTTTGCTTGTTTCACAGCTGTGAAGCAGACTGTGGGTGATTCAGATGATAGCACAGCATGGCTTATGCAACTTCTTGTTGTGTAGGCAGTCATATCGTTTATAATAAAGAAAAAAAGCTTTTCAGATTCTCAAATTTTGGTTTATAAACCCTAAACATTGCAATCTGATTCATGTATTCGTTTACATATGTATTAAATGTATTCTGAACAAAACTTAAGCTCTTGCACAGTGCCTAGTGCCCACCATAATCGAAAAAAAAAAAAAAAAACACCGGGACAATATCACTGGAGTATGGAGCCCCTAAAGGCACTTCACAATTTTATCCGTAATCGGATATAGTAAAAGTATGCATATTTGGCGTGCTGTCCAAGGGGAGGGCTCCAAGCTCGAAATTTCACCCAAACCCAGAGTATTCCCCCATCCTTGGTTGGGATAAGAAATATTTCAGAGTGAGGAGTTAGGGTTGTGGAGGGGTGCTGGAAAACTGTCGTTGGATAGAGGTAGGTTGGCTATATATCTATACCTCCTCTCATGCTAATTAGGTTGATTATCTGAATGTGCTCCTCCCAAACTGTTAATAAAACATCATATGGTGATGGAAAAAATAGGTGGGAGGAAAAATTATATGCCAATACTTTTTGCGTTATCTCACAAATGTTTTGTGTTCAAAATGTTTATATACACATGTAAGTATTGATGAGCGAACACAAACAGCAGCTCAGCAATACCTGCTTGATGTGTGATAACAAACCTCATTGGTTCACGCAGGAAGCTTAAACGTGCTGCCTAAGACACGAGAATGAACCTCATTGGTTCTCGCACGTCAAGCAAGCATGCTTGAGCTTTGTTTACCATAACTGATGCGTGCGTTGATGAATGTTTATATGTGAATAAAAGCCTAAATTAAATCTTTTCATCATATAAAGCAATCATGTCTCTTGTACATGAAGGCTTATCAGTTCAACTGAGCCATCAATCTGATTATAAATGGATTATTTGTGTGCATGTAAACATATCTTTCGACTTTTATTGTATTGACAAAAACAGTTGAAAGTCATATGACATAATTTTATTTTTTTGCGTTCTAATGCCTGTAAAACTCTCCTCCACATTGCAGTTCACACAAACACATTTCATGTTAAAGGGGACCTATTATGCAAAATTCACTTTTGCATGATGTTTGGACATAAATGTGTGTTGGCAGTGTGTGTACACAACCACCCTATAGTGATAAAAATCCACCCACTCCTTTTTTTTTAATCCCCAAAAATCATAAGCAGTGTCTCAGAACAAGCCGTTTCTAGATCCCTGGCAGTGTGACGTCACAAAAGCCACAGGCCCCGCCCACGAATGTTGACAGACACTGCCGTTTGAGCGAGTTCACAGCGAGTCCGCCATTGCTGCACTGACGAGAATGTCTCCCAAACGTTTTAGGTGTTCTGTAGCTGGATGGATTAATCCACATAGCTCTCTCAATTTACTCCCTAAATTATGAGCTGCTGAAAACAAGGTGGATTAACTTGTTTTTCCAAGGGAAATGCTCCCTCAGTTCTGCCGAAATTCGTTTATGTTTGCGCGAATCATTTCACACCGGACTGCTTAGTGAACGAATATCAAGGGACTATACAAAACACAGGCTGTGCTAAAAATGTGCTACTCAAGGATGTACAAGTAAAAACTGTTCGTGATCCAGTTTACAGCCTCCAGAGTGATACTGGATATAGCAGTAATGAAGGTGAGAGTACTTTATTACAGATAATCGGAGTTGATTTAAGGATATAAAGTTTACCAGTTTATTAAGCACCACCCGAAAAGGCATAAGGTCTTTATATATTTGTTTACAGTTAGTTGTAATGAGTGTTTCTGTGTAATTCGCTATGTATGTTGGTGATTATACAAGGGAAAGAGAGAGAGTTTATGGATAATATTTTATTGCACACTTGCACTGTTTTATTAAGCTCTTACAGTGATTTTCTAGAGTGAAAACGGACGCTTCATCTTTTGTGTGAAGTACAATAAACGTCATAAAACTCATCTGTATAGTTTTGGCCATCATTCGGACGATACAACAAGCTTGTAGTAATATAGTGGATAAAAACAAGAAGACAATATAAGTTATAACCGTAATTTAACTAAACTATACCTGTTCTATCTCCATGCAGCATATATTCGCAGTTTCTGACATTATAGCGCGTCCTGACTGAATCCTGTCACTGGAGAATCAGCTCTTGAAGCTCCGCCCTCTTAGGCCGAGCACAGCATCTCATTTGCATTTAAAGGGCACACACTGAAACGGCGCGTTTTTGCTCAACTACTAAAAGTGGCAATTTTAACATGCCAAAAAAAAAAAAAAAAAATTCCTGTGGGGTATTTTGAGCTAAACCTTCACATACACACTCTGGGGACATCAGAGATTTATTTTACATCTTGTAAAATGGGGCATAATAGGTCCCCTTTAAATCCTGAGTGCCTTTTTTTTTTTTCTGTGAGATATGTAACATATGTTGGGCAAAACGGAGTTATTGCCTTTGACCTGCATATTTTATGGATGAGAGGCTTTTGCCCTTGAGTCAGGCAGATCACAAGCTCAGCATATGTCCAGTGCAGACCCGGGACCCTCTGCCGAACATAACTACACCTCCAGGCACAGAAACCGAGCCTGTACACAGCATATCAAACAGGAGGTCAATGGGCTCCCATATGCACAGAACTCAAAGTGCAGATGAAGGGAAGTGGATCTTGAAAGCACACAAAGGCATCAATGGTAGCAGCGTTCGTGAGGCACTTAACTAAGAATGAGAGGAGGCCAAAGAGAAGGAAAGGAGCTGTTGAAGAGAAAAAATATATAAGTTTAATGAGCTGCTCATCTTTGGCCTGTTTTCTGCTGAGAGATGCTACAAGTTGATCCACCGTGTGGGGATCATCAGGCACCGATTGGGAATAGAACCGCCGGCAGTAGGAGCGGCGGATCTCTGTATGCTATCGTTAAGTCTAGATGGAATTAAAGGCTGTCAGATAGGGAGCGGGGTGACTCATCTGGAACATGTCTGGGGGTTGCTTTGGGGGAAAGACGTCAGCTACACTCCAGCACCCAGCTCCCCACTACCTCTTCACGGATCCAATACAATAAGTCCTCCGCACACAAAACCCTAATTACTCTCTATGGTTTTTGAGTGGGCAGCATTGCGTCAGCACTTCAAAGTATAAAGATCAGGTGTCTTGTATGACTCTAATTAACATCAGTATATAGATCCCAAGACTGCATGTCACTTCGAGTCTAAGAAAAGGCAAATAAATAAATAAATAAAAGTAAAGCTTCTACAGTAGAAGCAGCAGCGGTTACTCATCAGCTTGATTTTGACAAATCCCACAGCACATTCCTCCAAATTACCGTCATTTACTCAATAATGACAGTGATAAATCGTTCAAAACATAAAAACAGCCAGAATGCGCAGGCTGTTTCAGTCCAGAACACTGGGGAACAGCCAACAATTAAGCTAAACAAAACTCCAAATACAGAGGTTTGTTATTCTATAATCATGTTAGACCCCCTCTGCTCTCTTGGCCAGAAAGACATAATTAATGACAAAATCCTATTCCCTTTGTGCTCATTGGCGATGTTCGCCTGTTCTGTTCACATACTGTGTCAAGCAACAGGGTAAGCTGGTGCATTTCATTAAGGAACAAAAGGAACACAGTGAAAAATCAGACAACTCTTGAAAACTCAAACAAACTCAAATCCACCAACTATGATATGCTCCTTTTTTAATGGGCTTCAGGGCTAAGCTGCTTAGGGAAACAAAGAAGGTTTTCTGTAGAAGACGGTCGAACTACACTGAAATCAGATAGCATGATACACAGTAGTAGAACCAAAGAAATTTCATACGCCACTTAATATTCTGTTGTTCTGAATTATCAAACAATTTACTGTGCGTAAGCTGTGGACAAGAACATAAATGCTTATGTAAATGACACTAAAAGTCTTGTATTTCATCAGAACTTCAAACATAAGAGCTAAACGCTAAAAGAATGACTTCAATGGTTATGCATTCTTCTTGTTAATTAGGTACTAGTTCTGGTAGCTTTTTTCTGTTGTTGTTCCCAAAAGGGGGTGACCTATTTTCTATTATTTTAAAAAAAAATGAAACTACCAAAGTCGATCCTTTCTGTTAGTTTTTGCCTGGGAGACTCTATTTGAAAAACAAAAGGAATAAGCACATGTGGGATGGGAGAGAGTGACGAGTCCATTTCCGTGCGATGGATAATTGCCGAGGGAATAGGACGAGGACAGCTGGCGGCCAGCTCAGAGCTCTGATTTATTCTGGAGTTGCATTACTCAGATAGATTTAGATTAAAATGCATTCATCAATTCAGCAGCGGACATAATGCATTATTGCCCAGGAGTAAACACGGCCCAAGCACCAAGGGAATCAATAAGGATAATTAAAATGGCGAGATGTAACAGCCATTCCTCATCCAACCTAAAACCTGTGTGTGAGTGTGTGTGCCCATGTGATTGTATGTGATGGACAGTGAGAAAGGGCTACGGCAGCTTTAATTTCTAGTAATGCTATTGTTTTGAACATTTATAATTGTTCAAATTGAGCTTTTGGAACATTGGGGCTCTTTAATGTGTAGGAACATCAGAACACCCATTACATTCATAACATAGGTGTTGAGTGTCGTGGGACATTTGAGTAATCAAGATAATTGTGTTGAGATCATTTGTTATGGCGAATTATGAACTATTTAGAATACATGATAATACCCGTGTTTAACATGGGCAGAGATATTAATCACCTTTGTGTGTTGTGCTTTAATTTAATACCCTGTACTATGCTCATGGGTACAGTAAAATCATTTTAAGGCAGGCAATCCAGGCTTAACAGAAATAAACAAAACCACCTTAATTAATTGTAGAGGCAGATTAGAGTTATTGCTTCTATTGAGTGCTGGAGAATGTCTAACATGGTCTTTGAATGATTTAGGGGCAAGTATATGGTGCTCTAACAATTTTTATTTAATCTAAATTGATTCCATTTATCGAAATAAATAAATATTTCATTGATGGGCGATTTCAAAACACTGCTTCATGAAGCTTCGAAGCTTTACGAATCTTTTGTTTCGAATCAGTGTTATGGAGCATGTATCAAACTGCCAAAGTCACTCCCAAAATTTCAATGGTGAACCACTGAACCACTTATGATGTAACGAAGATGTAACCATTGAACCACTTATGATGTAACGAAGCCTCGTTTACTGAAATCACGTGACTTTGGCAGTTTGATACATGCTCCGAACCACTGATTCGAAAGCTTCGAAGCTTCATGAAGCAGTGTTTTGAAATCGCCCATCACTAGATATTGTTGAATAAAGTAGTTATTTTGTGTTTTTGGCACACAAAAAGTATTCTCGTCACTTAAGGTTGAACCACTGAAGTCACATGAACTGTTTTAAATATGTCTTTAGTAGCTTTCTGGGCACTGAAAGTGTTAATTATCTTGCTGGCAATGGATGGCTCACTGAGCCATCAGATTTTATCAAAAATATCTTAATTTGTGTTCCAAAGATGAACGAAGGTCTTAAAGGTGTGGAACGACATGAGGGTGAGTAATTAATGACAGAATTTTCATTTTTGGGTGAACTAACCCTTTAAAGTAGATATATATGGGAACTGACGTTGTACATTCACCAAAAGACTAGTTTAAAGTAATTGCAAATTGAATGTTATAAAATTTTGGTTTGTTGTAATGGAACACAATTCATACATTTTAAATGTCTTACAGTGTCAAAATACGTTTTTAAGCTACTGTATATCTCATACAAGCTTTCCTTCTCTACGCATCTTTCACTTTCGTTCCCCTCTATGCGCACTAAAACCCATATTCTTGTCCCTCTAGTGAACTGCTATTTGAGAGACAGTACTCCTAAAATAGGCCCTGTAAAAAGTTAATTACACAAGCGGGTCAGGCAGCCGGAGGAAGGGTCAGGCAGTCTGAAGCACTCAGTCAGCTCTGGTGGAAGAGCCTTCCTCACACATCCATTCATGTCGCCGAGTTCAGCCCGGCCCGAATACAATGCAAACAAACCTTGTTACTGCTCACTTAGCACTTAACAAAGGGTTAGGCCAGTGGCCCCTGGTGAGATAACTGTTCAGCTCTAATCTCATTCACAAATGTGATTCTTATTAGGTAGAGCATTTTTAAAACCCGAATGATGTTAATCAAGTGTTGATTTCAGTGGGTTTTGGTGACAGTCTAAATCTGGAACATCATCTATCTCAGACATTGTTGAAAGGAGACACGTTTTACTGTTAATTGAATTAAAAAGTCAGAAAATTGAGTATCACTTGGTGTACAAGCTCTGACACATTGAGCTGTGCAGGCTTGGCCGGCTGGCAATGTGGGTTCGAATCTGACTCACATTATCTGTCACCCCATAATTTTCTACACCCCATATCCTTTTTTTACAGTCCATACTGTCAGTAAAAATGCCCCCAAACAATCGTATGCAACAGTGTAGGAGTCTAGTGCTAAAAACTGCTTCTCTGGATGTTGAGTGTTTCTGATCTTTCAGACAAGCTTGCTTGACATTTCCATCCTTCTCCCTGCTATTTTCGTACAGCTTGTTGTTGTTTTTTAGGCCCATGTGGTATAAACTTCATTCCCTGGGACCTCAGGCACCATTAGTCAGCTCTCTGTGAGGCAACATCCCATAATATCTCCAGCCCCCTGGACCCATCTCTAAGGCTTTATTAGAGTCTGCCATTTGGAGCCATTTTCTAATTATTTTACCTCAAATGCCATGGAGTATGACAGAGAGATGAGTAAGGCTACACCTCAAAGACCTCTGATTTATCATCTCCCCTGCCTTCTCTTGCTTTTTACTGCTCTTCCATTGTTTTCGTGCCATAACAATGTGTTTCTCCCCTCTGACCGGTCACACAGAGATATTAGATATTAGATTTGATTAAAATGTTGTTGCATTGGCAGCATTGTCCACACATGCTATGACCACACTCCAAAAAACCTTCTAATGTCTTCACCGCCCTCATCTATCCTTCTCAAACTTGTTCTCCTCAAGCTGTGCCAGGTCCAGACTTCCCTCTTTAGCTTCTCTCTCCATCTTTCTCTCTCTCTTTCAATCATCCCACCGTTTGTGCTGCTCTTTGCAAATTCCCTGGCTCTCTCACACTCTTCCACACGCGCACACCCTCTCACACACACATCCTCCAAGCAAAGTCAAGTCACCCTTGATTAGGTTCTCATAGCTCCTTGGAAATGTGCCCCTCGAGAATGTGTATGTGTGTGCGTGTGCACGATAGTGTTGCGCCGCCAACCTTTTTTCACTGTTCACTCAGCATTGTTGATTTTTTTATTCATTCTTTCCTTGTTTCCATAATCCATTAAATGTCTCGCAGCTCAAACGCTGATCGTTCTGTGTGAAATCTGTTGATTCTCAAGCGGTCTCATGATTTGATTATTTTATTATTATGTTGCAGGTCCTGCTCCTTTAGAATAATTAGGCTACTGTTGTCTTTTTCTTTTCCCACTTTCCATCAACTCTCTCACATGCAAACAATCTCATATGTCAATGTGAAATACTTTCTCTTATCCCAGTTCATTGTGTAAACAACTACAAGTCAATTTGCAAGCTGTTTGTTGGTTGATTTTCCTGGTAATTATAAAAACTGTGGCTCTATCAATACATGTTGCTGTTTTAGCAGGCCTTCATAGCAATGGCATTAGTTTGGGGAGGGACTAAAGATAAATATTTATTGACATAATAAATATATATTTATTATGTCAAATTGTATATAATGTTTAGAAGGCTTCAGTTTATTTTTGACATACTAATATCAAATATAATAATAATATAAAAAAAAACTGAAGACAGATATTTTGATTATCTAATATGATAAATAAATATATAAAAGAAAAAAATATTAAATTTGATATTAAAGTAGATATTAAAGATATCTATTTAGGTTGCATTTATGTTTGGTGCTGCTATTTACACAAAACAGCTTTAAAAGAATAGTTTACCCAGACATTTAAAGGGGACCTATTATGCCCCTTTTCACAAGATGTAATATAAGCCTCTGGTGTCTGTGAAATTTCAGCTCAAAATACCCCACAGATCACTTATTATAGCTTGTCAAATTTGGGTGTGAGCAAAAATATGCCATTTTTGTGTGTGTCCGTTTAAATGCAAATGAGTTGCTGCTCCCGGCCCGCTTCCCAAAAGAGGGCGGAGCTTTAACAGCTCGCATTTCAGTTGCTCAACACCAACAAAGCTGGAGAATCTCACACAGCCAAAATGATGATTGTTAGTAACAGTGTTCAGCCTTACATTGTCAGTCAGACACTGATAGAGAGACTCAGGAAGAAGTTACAATTTTAGGATTCAACTGAATGTTTCTGAATGGTTAGTAGATACATTTATGTAGTTGCTGTTGAGTTGATTCAACTCATCGACTAGCATATGTCGTCATGTTAATCTTTTGTGCAAATCCAGCATTGAATTCACCCTAGTTTGTGAAGCAGTCTGGCATAAAATGTCGGCATGGCAACAACACTCTACTACAACAACTCTTCCTCTTCTCTAAAGCAGCCCAGCATGGCCTCACCCCCTTTGTTGTGTGTTTTGCCATGGCGTTAGAACTGGTACACTGTTGTCGCTTGCGGAAAAAAAAATGGTGGTGCTGTGGGTGGAAATGTGCAGATTAAGGGGCAGTTTTTTTTTTTTTTTTTTTTTTTTTAACATGATTGCAGAGAAATGCTTACCAAAACAAAGTCACTGGGTTGTGCTTTTTTACGTTTTCTGGGTTGGTAGATGCACCGGCGACCCGATTATAGCACTCAAACACAGAAAAAGTCAGATTTTCATGATAATGTCCCCTTTAAATACGGACATTTACTCATGTAATTGCTCATGTCACTCTTTACCGTACAAAAGCAATCAACTGAGGTGTTCAATCTTCAAAATGTCGCAAAGGCCCCGCAAAATTAGCCCATATAACTTTTGTACTATTTTCTAAGTCTTTATCATTAGTGATATAGTGTGCCCAATTTCTAAAAGAATCATTCAGATCACTTTTGTGAAACTGATCAACCAATTAATTGAAAATATCTGACCCAAATGAACAATTCATGAATGGCTTGTGTGAGAACGAATGAGAAAGAAATACGGATGAGAGGCAGAATTTAATTTTTTTTTGGTGAACTTCCCCTTTAAGAGATTTTAAGAATTATAAAACCGAAACAAAATGACACCATTTTTAAATTTCATTGACATTCATTTACTGTAACAGCCAGGGTGTTCTCAGCTAGGTGAAGTGATGCAGATGTATTTTTAGTGCCTGTACGGCCCTGAGAAACCTGTAAAATCTGACACAGTATCTCATCAGACCGCTAAAGTCCACTAATTAGTCAGCGAAGAGCTGAGCATGTTACAACAGCACATCTGGATGCAGCGGCACTAAAAAACGCTGGATCATCCCTATAAAAATAACCATCCATAAAAATAACACCCCAAGATACATCACTCTACTATTTGTAAGACAGAAATCTCCTCTTAACTTTCTCCAGGAGAGTGAAGAAATGGCATATGCCAGGTTTTTTTTTCTTCTCTCATGTCCCTGTTGTCAAACCTCAAATCTCTTCAGTCCTTCTACAGTCCCTGAGAGAAAATTATAAGATAATGCCTTGTTCGTGCAAGTAATTCTCAGCAGTATGTAGCAGATAAAGGTGCCCTTCATTGGTGACTCCCAAATACCCCAGCGTATAGAAAGACTCTTTACAACAACAGCAACCCCCTTGTGCCAGCACATACTAAACTTATGGGAGGACGGGAAAGCGCTGCAGTTGACAGAATTAACACAGAAAGGAAGCAGCATTGTCAACTCAGGACTTTCCAAATAAAGAGTTTCAGTGCAAACAGTCGGTTCACTTGCAATATATTTTCATGTCAGACATCAACAGACAAGCAGAAAGTGCTACAAAAATATTAACGCTCCATTTTAGATGGACTAATCTGCTCTAAATAAAGGCCGCAAATGTGCCGATAACACCAAGCACCTGCAATTCCTACAAGTTCTGCTTCCGTATCCTGCCTGAAAAGAGGAATTAAAATATTTCCAAGGTTTTAATCACCTTTCTGATTGTTTCAGTGCTCAAGTGAAGGCAACATGAGAATTACCAAGCAATTGAAGGGCTTTGCTATTAGCTTGCTCGTCATTCACTTGTGCTGCAATTTGGGATCCACTGGGTGAGGACAAGTGAAAACCAGTCATTATGTCGTAATTATGATGTGATTATAGCCTTATTATGGCTAATGCTTTGTCAATGCCACACATAACTGAGTATGTGCATGTAGTACGTGGCAGACATCGGTTTTCTTGAGTAAGTGTTATTAATTACCATGCAAAGATAGGTGGCAGAGAGGCGAGCGTGTGTGTAAATGTGTGATGGTGGCTCATTAGAAGCGCTGCATAAGATGAGGTATTAGTGTATGATGTTTTCCCAAAGCTCCACTAGTCATTTCAGAGCTGTATTTTTACTCAAGGAGAGCCACTCAATCTCAATTAACATGAAAAAGGCACAATACCAGCAAAGAAATGCACAAGCACACATCCTCGGTGTGTGTGTTTGTGCTCTCCAACAATGATGACTCTGTTAGGTGGATGGGGCTTTTCCGAACAAAGGGCAAAGGGACAGAAGAGATAAGAGAGTTTTTGCGATAACTTCCCCTCTCTGTTCCTCTCTCTTTCGTTCCCTTCTATCCATCTCTCTTATCTCTGTTTCACCATTCAGCATATGGCATCCCTGGAAAGTAGGGGAATAAAAAGACGGAGGGTTTGCTTACATGGCCGCTTTAACCACTCGTACCCTTCTCTGTGTTACCACTTAGAATTCAATCTCTCAGTTTCCTTATCTGTCCAAGGTCCGTACATTCTCTAATGCAACCCTGTAACAAAACACAGTAGAAGCCGGAGCAGGGGGTTATGGGATACAGGTGAGAGGGTGACACATTGAATTAAAAAAAAAAAAGAAAAGAAAGAAATATCAAACATATCAGGCGTATGCAACATGAAAATATGCTTTGTCTGTTCTGCGGTATGATACAGTCTTAAGTGTGTCATATGGTTTACTGTGGAGGAAAACAAATCCTGGTCACCATGGTTACTTGTTCATTTGTAGGGTAAAAAATAGATATGTATTATTTAGCTTTTTTATTAGGGTTTTTTATTCAATTAAAGAAAAATAAAATAAATCTGGATGTTTGTGTATTATATTTGAAGTGCAAGAAAAAAAGCGTTCTTTTCTTCTAACTTTCTGGAGAGTTTTCATTTATTTTTAAATAGCATAATCTATTGCATATTCTCCAAATATTTACACTTATCAGAGGAGCTAAAATAAACAAAAATAAAAATACTGTATTTTTATGCTTTGTTTAAAGTGCAAAAATACTATACTTTCTGTAGAGTTTTTTTTTTTTTTATAAATTTGTTTTATTGCATAATCCATTGCATTTTTTTTTCTTTAGAAATAACTGATTCTTGTAGTCTCTCACAGGTGGGTGAAGCCTCTTTTCTAACTATATCCAATTTAAGGGGGGACACTACAGGCAAAAACACTGTTTTTTCAGGCACCTGTCAATTTTGAGATTTTGCACTTTTTGGCTTTTCATAAAGTGTTTTTTTCAGACTGGTGGAAAGAAAACATCCAAAGTACACTTTTAAGTGTATGTTTTATAGCACTTTAACTATTTGCATCTATAGATTTCAATTACAGTAAATATCTTTAAAGGCCATTTTCTCAAAATGAGTTTTTTCTCTTGCTCTGAGTCAGAAATCTCCACTTCAGCAGAACTTACATAAACCAAACTTTACAGTTTTATTCCTATCTATATTCTGAAGGTTTTTACAGAGGGATTTGTTGATATATAATTTGCCTGATGTTATACAACATTTTATTCCTAAAAAAAAAGGTGAAAATTATTTTTTTTTCTGGCTGTTGATAGTATTTTCAAATTTATGGAGAGATAAAAAGAGATAACCAAAATTCCCTCTGTAAAAACCTTTGAATTTAACATGTTCAAAATATTAAACGAGAATTTTGAACCTGATGTCATCCAATATACAGATTTTTGTTCTATACATTTATGCAAATTAGCACATATTTAATTAGATAACTCCTCATTTGCATATTTAAACATAACATTTTAGAAAACTTGTAATACAAAAAATGTTTGCCATCAATCAGCTGGGGAAGTATGGTGATATCTATTAGTTAATTGTTTACCCTATTCACCTGGGGTGTCTCGCCTTAAACAAAAGCAGCGACTTAGTGTCATATCAAGCCAGACATTAACTAGTGGGAAAAGTATTCCAAACATTTGACTTTTCGGGCATCTCCAAATATTTGAGTATGTATCAGAGGGGAGCATGTGTTGTAGTGTGCGAGTCGATGTGAGGTGTGTGCGTGTGCATGTGTGTGGAGTGGAATTCAAATGGTTCCTCTTGACGAGGCAGCGCTTTTCTCCAGCGTCCTTAACATGTAATTAATCAATTCAGGTCCCAAAGAGCTCTATTTATAACTGCTTGGAGGACCTCTCCACCACAACACTGCATAGCTCCTCATCCGAACATCATGCAGAGCTCACACTGTTAACAAAACCGCTTCCAATCCATTCCCACATTGTCCTGAAGTGCAGAGTGCCTTCAGTCAGGTATTTATTGAAACAATGATGAATTTGCAACAAACAATTAAGCTGTTAGTCTTTCTCAGTTAACAACAGTAGGTACGTTCAATTGGACGTCGCAGGGTATTACATTTTTCTAAGGGAGATTATAAATCAGAGTAAGTGTGGATGCTTAGTTCAAAGAGCACTGCAAATGGCATAGGAACGTGTACATGAATAAATCTCTTCACAGGAAATGGATAAGGAAAATTCACAAATTCACTTTTTTTCCCGTTATTAATTGCAGCATTCATTTATCACCATAACTATACCGATTATAATAATTAAAAGATATATAAAATAAATGTTTAAGTAGACGCACATAAATATACAGTCACTCGAATTAAGCGTACCATCAGGATATGAACACACTGGACAAGAATAAGTTCAAATTTAACACTTTATTATGGTCACACAGTGGGGTCAACACAAATTGGTGCACAGAGCAATGGATGCACTTTATAAAGTAAAATAACAAGCTTCCAGTGCGACAGCCATAACAACGTACGTCCATCCAAAAAGCGTTAAATTGACGTATGTCCAAAAAGCGTTCACTCCGGCGACGCAGTACACAATCCCATGATGTTCTACTCTACACCATGAAGTACTATGCGATGTCCTACGCTATAATGAGTAGTATGTCATGTCATTGAACGTCATATTGTGTACTACGCCGCGGAAGTTAACGCTTTTTGGACGTACGTCAAATGCATATGGCTGTCGCGCCGAAAGCTCATTATTTTACTTTATAAAGTTTTAAATAAGGATACATGTCTTACACAAACGCATCGATTCACTTCAGAAGGCCTTTATTAACCCCCTGAAGTCATATGGATTAATTTTTTTTTAATGGATGGATGCATTTTTTTTGTCTTCAGAATTTGGGCAGCCATTCACAACTATTATAAACCTTGGAGGACTAAAGATATTTTTAAATATATCTCCGATTGTGTTCATCTGAAAGAAGATATATACCTAGGATGGCTTGAGGGTGAGTAAATCATGGGATAATTTTCATTTTTTGGGTGAACTATCCCTTTAAGGGTAAATTTTTTGGGTGAGATTCCCAAGGTAGCACAGTCAGGCATTTTTTCTCAATTTTATATATGTATATTTTTTGGGTAAATTTATTTTGTCACATTTCACCTTGGCTATACCGGGCCCCGGCCACACCTGTATTTCCGGGGAAGTGGCACGCAAATTCCACTCGCCAATTCTCATTCTTTTTTTTAAAGCATCAGAGGTGTTTGGGGGTTCAAAGTGCGACCCCTAGTGTTAGTCATCAACACCATGTCAAAGTGACTGAGGCCCTGTTTACACTAGTGCATTTTCGTGGATACACCTATCATTTACACTGCTCTGACGTTTTCGACCCTCGGAAATGGAGACTTTCGAAAACGCTGCATACCCCGTTTTAGTTTGAAAACTCTGTTGCGTTTCAATGTAAACAGACCAAAACGGAGACTTTTGAAAACTAAGGCATATCTGCCCACATTACACTGAACACGACAATAACAGATCAGGGCTGCATTTCCCAAAAGCATCGTAAGCCTAAATTAATTGTAGAGACCGTTGGTGACTATACGATCAACTTACAATGCTTTTGCGAAATGCAGCCCAGAGCCATCTCTCTCAACGGCTCTGTAACATACAAGCCTCTACAACCATGTAAACTATAACATGGAGATGGAACTGCATGCTTTGCTGACAAATTGTTTACACTTGTACACACATGCCCAGTGTGCATGCACAGTCATGTGACATGTGCTTTTGGGTCTGTTTTAAAACAAAAATGCACCAGTATAAACAGGGCCTGACAGACAGGGAACTTTGGCTCACCCCTGCCAAAAGGGACATATCATGTGTTTTTTTCATGAGAAATGTTTTGCTTTACAGAGGGTTTTAAAAGGTTATACCTATATAACCTATTAAAACAGGTTAACAGTTAGTGCCTTCAATGCATCTTCTCCATGAAAGGAAACAAATGTAATGAAGCGATTGCTCCCGCAAGCTGAATCTGTGCCAGTGTAGACCGATAGATTAGCTAATAAGAATGGCAGGTTATTAATTTCCACTTCTGTCAGAGGCACACCTGTGCTCTTGTCTCTCTCTCTCAGGCGTACAAGCTTGGCATTGCCGCTGTGAGGGATTATTACAGACATTAAAAGCACATTACATACCCCGCCCTGCCCCTTCTACACACACACACAAACTTCATTAGGCCTTGCCCATTAGCTTGCTCTCACTCTTTCTCTCTCTCTTTCTCGTCGGTGGAA
The DNA here is from genome assembly GCA_037950665.1 of Hypophthalmichthys nobilis. Classification (NCBI taxonomy): domain Eukaryota; kingdom Metazoa; phylum Chordata; class Actinopteri; order Cypriniformes; family Xenocyprididae; genus Hypophthalmichthys; species Hypophthalmichthys nobilis. Next base: position 13,584,858 of record CM075491.1, on the reverse strand, counting down.
AGCTTGTGCAGAGAGTCATCATTTGCCAAAAAAGCTATTTAAAAAAAAACATAATTACAGAAAGAAAGCAAGAAGAAAATCAAAGAGATTGGCCCTCTACTGAGAGAGAGACCTCCATTCTGATATTCCTATTGAAAGGATAAAAGCTCTTTCCAATCTAGCATTATATCACATACAATGCATACAAGACCCTATCATCTCTCTCTCTCGTTTCTTTCTCATCCCTACTGTAATGCTAAAACTTACTGCAACATCAGAAGAAAATTACATATTATCTATGTGTGCACTGAATTTATATTTACTTGGACTTATTTCTTTTGTTTAAATGGACATACAAAATCAAAGTTGTTTATCACATGAGGCAATATCAAGCAATATCACATGAGCAAGACTGTGATATTGCATTCATAAAGCTGTTTTATAAACAAAAATTTAAATAACTTCTCACTCTCTCCACTAATGAAAATAAAAAGCATTATTCTTTGTGTCTTCCAACATTTTTGAGCATTTTCTCATTCCCTGCTCACCGGTGAAAGAAACCTTGCTCTGGTTTTCCCAAAGCCATGTTCGCAAGTTCCGTTTTTACCAGTAGAGTTAAATAGAACTTGCAACCATAGTTGGCTAACGATACTTTTGGGAAATACACTCCTGAGTGGTCTTGAAGCGAGATAAATGTTCTGGAATACTGCAAACACAGACAAGCAGAGTGATACAAGCAGGGACAAATACCAACAAAACTACAGATCACAACTAACTGAGAGAGAGACCTCCATTCTGTATAAATGTCATTTTGGTACTTTACAGGGCAATGGAGAAAAACCAAAATGTGGTTCCTCCAGGAAGCTACAGTACAGACATAGAACAAATGTTCAGCAAGTTTCTACAGTAAATTACAGACAATAATACAAACAGATGTAGCAGAAAGTGAAATAGGCTATCTAAAATAGAAAAAAGTAAGAGATAATGAATATTGAGTCCAAGCTAAGTATTATAAATATAGCAAGTATTTGAACATAATAATAACATTAATTTCACATTGTGATTTAGATGTGTGTGTAGTATCTGTAGTTCTATGAAATGTCAACAGGTACGTGTCTGTGTCTGTCTGTGTGTGTGTGTGTGTGTGTGTGTGTGTGTGTGTATGTGTGTGTCTGTGTGTGTGTCTACAGCAGTGAAATGAGCTCATGACGGGAGTGCGGTGGGAATGGGGAGTGCATAAAGTCAGACAGGGCTGGTGAGTAGTTTGATAGTGTGTGGGACTGGGAAGAAAATGTTTTACAAGAAAGTGCATAAAGCGTGTTGTTGTGATGATCACTTTATAAGGCAGAAGAAGATATAAATCAAGTGGCAAGACAATGCCAAGTGTGAATAAAAAATCCTCTGTTACAGAGATGTGTACTATATTCTAAGAGCCAGATTTACTAATAGCTTATGCCAGTGCAAACCCTCTTTACGCCAGCGCAAACCCATCTGGATTTACTAAAGAGACACAGTGAAAAATTAGTGCTGAAAAAGCATGGGGACAGTTATTTTTGTGGCTGACCTTATTGCATATGCAGTTTTATGGGACAGGTCATGTCAGATTTTGTTAATATGTTATTTAATGGTGAGTTTGCCGAGCAGTTTTTGAGATTTCAGGATTCCCCCATTCAAATAGATAGGACTTGGTCTTGGATGCCCGAAATAGCTGCCCGGAAGCATTGCAAATATGGCCGCTGAGTGAACAAACTTTCCTTGAAAGGGACTTTGATGTTATTCAATGCCAGTCAAGACTAACCGAGTCATGATTTATTAGACATTTGTTATCGAATGGCGAACCACGAAATACAGATTAAAACGAAAGTAACTAGTTGTATATTTGTGTAAAAATTTAAAGAGTGATAGCAAAGTACTGATACCAGAAAAATGTACTTAAGTACAGTAACCAAGTATTTGTACTTTGTTACTTCCCATCTCTGCTCCTCTTAAAATGTTGAATAGATCATAATTCTTTGGATAATTTTTGTCAGCATTGGTCTAGAGCTGATGTGTGCAAAGTTTGGTAAAGGTCTGACAACAGAGTGTCCTGTTGTTTATGTGTGTCAAGTTTTGTTAAGCTTGGACATTGCGTTCAACAGCTATAGGTGAACTTGTAAAAATTTGCCATTTCCTGACCAGTTTATCAACTTCAAAAAAAATCGAAAGCCAGGGTTCCAAAGTTATAATCCAATTACAAATTGCTTCAATATAGCCCCAACTAGCGTTGGATGGGTGTGTGTCTGTGCACCTGAGTAACGGTGCACCATTGGGACCATCCTGCCAATTTTGTGGTCTCTATGATTTATGGTCTCTGGCACCTTTACACTTTTAGGACAGAAAAATGAGGAGGAGGGAGAACTAAACTCACCATTTTCATTTTTTGCCATCATGACATTTTATCCGATATGAAAATATTCAATGGGGGAAAAAAATGGGAGCAGTATCTCTATGGACTGAGGTTAGGAATATGTGTGATTGAGTAAGACAGAGCAAGAAAGAGAGGAAGTAAGCAGGGTGTGCAAAATGGGATTTGGAAGGGGAATTTTAGGTTACTTTGCAAAAAAAGGGGAGATTCATTGCCTGTGTCTTAATCCCCATTCAGTGAATATAAGAGCTAAAGTTCTCGCAGACTTCTGGCTCATATTTCTTCCCATTGTTGGACGGCATAGAATATGTTTGAGTGAGTATATGGGTCATCCAATAAAACGGGTGCCTTTTTGATGGTTTTTAAGTCTTTTTTTTTTTTTTTTTTGTACAATTTTAAACATTCTATCAGACAAATAATGTGTTTGTGTTGATAAATCATATTGAGCCATCTCAAGTTAATACGTCTTAATACATGTTGGGACATAATCACACCTTCTGAAAGGTAACAGGAGCAAACAATCAATCAATTTTACATTTTTAAACATGCAAGGGGCAAAAAAGACACCTGTTTTGTAGAGTGACCCATATCCATATGCAAGAATCAGTAAGCGTGGTAGTAGTGTCTGAGTGTGACCAATTAGATTTATGATAGATTTACGCATTTTGGACATGGCTCCAGCTCCCACATTGGCTGCCGGGCCGGGTTTTAGTGTATCAGCTGAGCGCTAGCTCTTTGTCTTGTCACCAAGGCAATCAGGAAAATAAGGCACGTTTGATTTACTCCGGCCTGGCTCGGCCACTGGGTCCTCACACCGCGAACACTCCCTGCAATCCTCTTTTTTCTCTCGTTTTCATGTGTGATGGATGACAGAAGATCACTCATTCCTTATAACCTACGGAGAGACTCCATTTATCAAGAGCCTAAGGCCCCGCCCCCCGGTCATAACATAAGCTGTCTTTCATTCTGATAGCCATGGCTAATACATCAGACTCTCTCTATCTCTATCTCTCCCTCTCACACACGTACGATGGGTCAGGCTAATATATCAAGAGATCCGCAAGCCGTGGGAGTGCGTTATTTATGATCAGGACTCTGACACGGAAAGCACTAACACAGCAGAGGGAGGGAGGGGTGTGAGCACATGAGAAAGAGACAAAGAGAGATGGATGTTTAAAAGAGATTAGAAGAAGACCATTGCCAAAGCATTTCTGAAAGGGAGTGTGTGAGCACAGATTGTAGGAGATATTCTCTATTAAGGTGTTGTCGGATGGAATGTGATCTCCTCAAACCAACTCTCATGGACATTTAGCGGAGAACTCGAAGTATGAGTCTACTTAAAAATGTATTCCAAATAAATGTAGCAACTATATAGCATAAGGTACATTTTATTTTGCTTTGTATAAATGTGTTCGGTAAAAGTGGGTACACACCTAGATAAAAAAAAAAAAAAGGTTCTATATAGAACCTGTCAGGTGCTTCATATATACCTTTTAAGGGTTCCCATTGTAGGATCATTTTATGGATTTAGTTCCAATTAATTAATTTTGTTTTAATTCATTTTAATTTTAAATAAATCTTATGAACTAAACAGCCTGTAAACATATTTTATCACTAGAATAATTTAAATAACCTGTTAAATCTTAAAGTATTATGCAATCATTTAAGATATTTCTCCTATATAATCTTTTTGGCAGAAAGGGTTCTTTAAAATTGGTATAAAACCTCATTCTAAGAGTAAAATTGACTTCACAGAGGACAATCTATTCACTCCTCTGATGTGTAAATTGACAAATCTGAATGGATATGCAAATGAAGTAACATTTGTTTCTGCAAAAACTGCATCTGAAAAAGAGAAAAAGGGAGACAAAATGAAATTAGCTTCCTTCTGTATAAATAACCAATTATTATCAGAGGTGACCTTTCAAATCGATTAGCTTTCAGCATTACTTTAGCATGTCATCAAACCTGCTTGTGCATAACACAACAGGTGGAGATAGACAATAAATAAATAAACAGGTGAGAGAGAAAGACTTTCAAATTTAACTAAAATATTGATGGAGTCCAAATTACTGAAGCATCTCAAAACAAGTGAACGACTGTACAACAAGGCCATAAATAATTTTAAAGGAGCGGAGGCTGGAGTTCCTGTACTTGTAGGTGAGTAAATTATTTGATCGACATGTAAAGCAACCAATCACACTTTGTTTTTGTTTTTACATGCTGTTTAGTTCTGGGTTGATCTGAAATAGATAATGCCAGAATAGACTGTTGCAGGGATTTTTGTTGTTAAAACTCAGAAACGAGTAAGCATTTTTGCACTTTCGGTTCCATCATCAAGTCAACTTTGGAATCAGTTTTTGGTGAAATGCCTGAAATTAGGTCGGTTAACACAAGCTCAAGATATTTTCACATCTTTATCTATGACATATAATACATCTGTCACGATCTCCTGTCACTTCTGCACTACATTTCCCAGCATCCTTCCTGGCTCCCACCAGCACACTCTGTTATCAATCACCTTCATCAACAGCACCACAGCTATGCTGCCCAGTGCTGCCAATTTAGCGATTTTGTCACTAGATTTAGCAACTTTCCCGCCCCTTTTCAGACTTTTTTCAAAAGCTTAGCAACAAATCTAGCAACTTCTTGGATAAACCTTATCTAGATTCCATGACTTGCCCACTGATCTATATTTATATTAATAGATCAGTGGACTTCGCCAGTATGATGGCATCTAGCGACATTTAGCGACCAGTTTTAGCTACTCTCAACTGAAGCAATTGGCAACACTGATGCTGCCTTCTTGTGCTATCAGAAATTTGATAATTCCCACTTCTGAAGTCGTGATTGCAAACTTATTGCATTCATTCGAAATGGGAGGGCGTTCATGTGCAATTTTTACCTAGGAAACTCGTATTTATGATAATTCCGAGAGCACCTGAAGGCAGCATTAAGTGCACTCTCTCAGTTTCTGGTCTACGACTAAGACTTCCCAAAGCATTCGATGATCTACTTACCTGAGTTACCTACCAAGTCGGTTGGTAACAAGTGGCTAAATGGGACTACAGTGGTTGTCGGAGACATTAAACTTCATCACGCTGAACAAATAAAGTTACTTTTACAGTAGTTCGCTTATGGCTTACGTTAAGCTTTGTACTTCTACTAATTGAATTTAGGCTTCAAAATTCATAAAAGTTTTGTTCATTTGTGAAGATTATCATGATGAACAAAACATGTAAAAATCATGAACTTTTGTTGTTCACAAAGCTTTTTTCTGCAATCCAAAAACCAAAGGAAAAATCACTATTGGATTTTTGTTGAGAGAACAAGGGTGATGTTAACATCTGGGATGGTTGCACCATCCTTGCAGCTGTCTATAATAGACCGAATAAAAAATGGAATAAAAAAATGTTTTAAATAATTTTGTGGTAGTTTCTACAATAATTTTTACAACTGTTTTAAGGAGAGATCTACTGTGTAAGGTAGAATAAATTTCAACAAAATACATAACAGATATAATGGTAAATCTATTACTAATATTTGTTACTACATTGTAAAAAGAGCAGGTTTAATCAATATTATCTCCCAGAAAATTCCCTCACGGAGCACTGGGAAAAACGTCCTATATTTTCATGTCTGTTTTGTGTGTGTGTGTTTATTTGTGCTGTACTGACAGCCAGAGCCCCGACTGTACAGCTCAGTTTAATTGCCTCAGTTTGACCTTGAAAATTCACAGATCCATCTGGCTTTCACAGTCCACAGAGTCAGGAAGTGCTTCTCGCTCCTGCTCTGTGTTTGGCAGTTACTTGAGCGGAGATGCGGTCCTACAGTACCGACAGCTACGGAGGCGTGTCTCTTCCTATTCCAAGTTTAATATGGAAAACTTTTGCCTCCTGGAAAAGGAATGTAAAATGTTTCCTTTCACTGAGTGAGCATCTTGTTGCTCTCTCTCTAAAATGACAGTGCATTGCTCCTCGAGTTCTTACTCAGCAGGAGGTCGGCAGGATGGTAGCTGAAATCACTCCCTCCGCCTCTCTTTCTGTCGCACGCAGCTGCGTACATCCCTCTCGCACTGTTTTAGTCTTTCATTTCATAATTCATCCTGTTGAGTCAGAAACACGCACACATGGGTTAGAGAGCAGGATTGACACAGTAGTCAAGTGCTGAGGTGGGCGGAATTCAGAGCGACTCCATGAAACAGCAAAAAAAAAATAAATAAAAAATAAACGAAAGAAAAATCAGCATCCTGTTTTACATGCACGGATATGCATCACACACATCTGGGCCCATTCACTACTGAACAATACCTCCAACTCCTTTTGACACTCTGAATGGCAACTTGCTAATAGAGAAGTATGAGGAAAGTTGTGAAAGGAGAAACTTTTTTGGAGCTGAAATCCAATTTGTCACCTGGCTTAATCTTGGATCAAGAAAGGAGACATTTGTATCTCTATCCTCACCATTTCCTTGCTTAATTGGTAGCTTCTACCTGGGGGTGGTGTTGGGATAATTACTGGCACCTTCATGTGACATTCGTTATTATCAGAGGAACCAGCTGACTTAAGGTCAGGGGGTTGCTGGTGTGGTAACATATTGCCCAGATATAAGGACAGATTTGCTATCCAATTTAAATTGGGGAGAAATAAGCACAAGAGGATCATTTATTTCAGCATACTGACTGAAAGTGGAAAGTACAGTGACCTCAAAAATTGTTTAGACACGTCAAAAGCCACACTTAATCACATTTAAAATATCTATCTATCTATCTAGTCTATCTGTCTGTCCCTTAAAAAAATTTAAGTGGCATAAGCACATTTTTAGGATTCCAGACAACATTTTATAGTGCAAACACAAGGAGGAGAAGGTGGGAGGAAAGAAAGAGAGAGAAAGAATCAATATCAATAATGAGAATCAAAAATGAGAAAGGAAATGGTGTGGACAGAAAGGATAAGGTACAGCTTCTTTGTCTCTCACTCCCTCTTTCATATTTTGCCATCCTGGGGAAATATTACAAGGTTAGAATGGGGTCATTTGGAGTTATTTAATTCTATTGTCTTTTAACAACATAAATTTAATTAAAATACACTTAAGTAATATTAACTGCAGACTGCTGTGAGGACTGTATTGCATCACTCCAATGCTGCTATCTAGATGCCTGAATAAACTCTTTAAAGGGCCAATCGTTTGATCATTTGGTGAGATAAAAAAAAATTACAAAAACATCTCTTTTAATCAAAATTATGTTTATGGTCTGTTTTTGTTGGGTTATATTAGGGCAACTTTTTGCAAGATGTAAATAGGGCATAATAAAAAACATAATCCGGAAATGAGAAGTGTTTGCTCCCAAAAAAAATATGACAATGATTTAAAGGGACAGTTTACCAAAAAATAAAAATTCTAACATTTACTCAACTTAATATCTTAAAGGGGTGGTATAATGCCACTTTTACAAGATGTAAAACAAGTCTCTGATGTCCCCAGGGTGTGTATGTGAAGTTCTCCGCTCTGTCCCTTTAAATGCAAAGGAGCTGTTTCTCTCAAAAGGGGGCAGAGTTTCAGGGGCTCCTGTTAGCACTTAGCAGCGCCTCACATTACCTCACGCAGACTCACTGAAAATGTCAGAAACTGTTCAGCCTTTTATGTTAAAAATGGAGTCGGACAATGATAGAGAGACTCAAGAAGAAGTGACAACATTTTGAATGCAACAGGACACTTCTGAACGGTTAGTTGATGAATTGTAGAATCAGATGTAGCTGATGTGGAGTTAACTATCTTAAAGTTATTGATTAGCATATTCTGTCATGATAATCTATAAATTGCTTCTGTGGGAACTACAGAGCCAGAGAATATATGCAGAGAATATATGCTGCATGAAGATTGAACAGGTATAGTTTAGTTTAATTACGGTTATAACTTGTCATTTTGTCATCTTGCATTTATGACATGCTATTGCATTTGTGTTACATTCTGTAATGCAGTAACATGGCCTCACCCCCTTTGTTGTGTGTTTATGGGTTTATGTAAATTCTAGGGTTAGTGATGTCACCAACCCAGGAAAAAGCTTGTTGTAGTCCCTATCAGCCGTTTGTTGTAGTCCTTAAACAGAGAATTCTTTAAAAGACAATTTCACCATTTACATTGAACTTTCAGCACTGTAACTTTGCAGATACTGTTTATGCTCAAGCAGCAACATTACACACTAACTAAAGTTAAAAAAGTGAAATCGCAATGAACCACCCCTTTAACAAACCTGTATGACTTTCTTGCTTCTGTGGAACACAAAAGATAATACTTTGAACAATGTTGCAACTGTTTTGTTCATAGAATGAGAGTCAATGGGGTCAAAAGATATTTAGCATTTAGCACCTATAGTTCAGGGGTGTCCAAACTCGGTCCTGGAGGGCCACTGTCCTGCAGAGTTTAGCTCCAACCCCAATTAAACACACCTGAACTAGCTAATCAAGGTCTAATTAGGCATACTAGAAACTTTCAGGCAGGTGTGTTGAGGCAAGTTGGAGCTAAACAACAGGACGGTGGCCCTCCAGGACCAAGTTTGGACACCCCTGACCTAGTTAAACTTGTTTGTAGATGGTTAGTGAATAAAATACAGATTTTGCAAACAAATAGGCTATTGCAAGTGCTACAACTTTTTAGTGAACTGTGGTGCCCAGGAATGCGAAACTATTTGTTCATTAAAAAGACCTTACAATATATTGGGGCCTACATCTGCAGCTCCGTATCTAAGGGTTAACTCTATTAACTTTCTCTCTGTCTCTTTCATTCTCTTTCTCTCTGGCGGGCTCTCAGTCTCTCATCTCTAATTGAATGCCTCTCCTGACAAATGGGCTGTTGAGGCTACACCTGCAATGCACCATTACATTCTCAACTCTCATCTGACAATGAGTGTGTGTGTTTTGCTTGAATGTGTATGTGAAATGCATCATTTCATATCACAGATCAAAGTATAGTTGTAACAGTGCTTTACTGCTGGTCTCAAATGGTTCGGGTTTGAGCGGTGGGTTATAGAAAGTGTTTTGTGTGTGAGTTATTCTCAGTGGTAAACTCTTTGAGTGCTGTTCTGACAGTGCTGTGTGTAATAATGGCTTTGAGCCTCATTGTTAATGCTCCTCCTCTCTGTAGCGTGAGACACACACACACACACGTGTGACCTCGACTCTCAAATCAGTAATTTCCATCTGTGGAGAGTGCAACACAACTTTAATGCTCCTAAAATGCAACAACAGCGCTGGGCTTCTAAGGCATGCCTTGATTTAACACAAATTACTCTGACATTTAACTCCATCTTCATGCCACGAAACTGTGCAGTATGGTATTCTGAAATGGAGACAGATTGGACATAATTGGAGCTCATAGTAAGCATATCTGTTGGCACAAACTTCCTAATTATACCTGATTCTGGACCCCAACGCAAGGTCACTGAAGTAAAGTCAGTATGTTTGTACAAGAGGCTCAAGCTTGCAAACACAGGGTATTATATTATATAGATTATTTATGCTATCATCACTTAATTGGCTTTTGGCAAAGGTTCCATGGGAAACTAAATGCCTGCTGGTGTTCTGACCCTTTCCAGCACATTTGTTGACATTTGTGTCATCTTACCTGTTTGAGACTGACAGAATAGAGTTAGCTATGAAAGCAAACATGGGAGAAACCCAAAACCTCTACAAGAGAGAGTGAGAGAGGGAAGAAAGAAAGGATAATTGTGTGTTAGGAGACTGTGGAGGGTTGTAACACCATCAGTTTAACCTATTACCCTATCATACATGTCTTTACAAGTATTATACTGTATAAAAAATATAAAGTATTTATGGTACAAAAAAAAAATCTTAAGGTATAAAAGTACCATTCATGTCTGTCTCATATTTTGATTTGCAATCATGTTAATTGATGTTAAAAAAAACAAAACTGGTGGTATCTGATTTTGATATATACGATAAAGCTTTTCATGTTAAAATCATGAAAACTTGCTACATGTTGATCAGTTTTACTGGAAGAAAAAGAAAGAAGTTTTTAAAACATGTGTATCTGCTAAACATTATGTCAATATTTAGGAGCACTAAAAGCCACAAAATTCCATTTTTGGTTTAATTGGGTCTTTCATTAGTAGCAGATAAATATGGGAATATTATATGAAAGAGCACAGACAAAGAGTTACAACCCTCTGTTGGCCCTGCTAAAGGACAGAGAGAAAGAGGACGAATTTGTCCGAGACACTGCAACCTGGGGAGTTTCTGTGAATATATAAGTGTGTGTGTGTGTGTATATATATATATATATATATATATATATACAGTGTGTATACAAACTCATCCTGACATCACAAGACAAGAAGGTACTAATTATGACAACAAAATGTAAATAAAACAGGCAAAGAGTCAAACAATGCATCCGTATTATTATCCCAGTGTATATTGGGAAGAGGGCGAATGGGACTGAAGCACTATATGGTAACTACAATAATCAAGCAAATCTCAGTATTTACTTGAACTAGGACTCATTTTTTACCGTGAAGCAGGCCCAGGCTCAGGGATACACAAGCACAGTTGAAAGAGTTAGAGAGCTGGATGTGTTTTTCATGTTTGCCCACACGTCACATGGCCAAGAGTCACGACCCACGAGCCACGATATGCAAATGCAATTAGAGCATCTTTATCTCTTCAAAGAGCCACAGATGAGAGAAAGGGAGGAGGCGGAGGGAGGGAGGAGCGAGGAACTGAGAAAAAGCAAGAGAGAGAGAGTCTGACTTGACCTGCCGTAGATCCTCATCGCCTGTCTGAGAGGAGAATACAAATGTTACTACATTAACCCGCTCCCACAGAGAAACGACAGACAAGAGAGGAGAAGAAAGCCTAGGAAGAAAGGAAGAGAAAATTAAGGAAAAATGGCTTTTCTTTGTAGTAAATCATATCTCAAATGAATGCTAATTTAGAGGAAGTGATAGAAGTGGTAATTGTTCTTTTCAGCTGTGGGGGCTCAGGCTCTATAGAGCCGCACCTTTGATGGACTGCCATGTCAGCAGTGCATTGTGGGTACCAAATAGGCTAACCCCAGTGCACTTTGATTCCTGTTGCGGTTTATATGCATGTCTTTGTAAAACAGCAATCGCTTCGGCACCTGTACAAGTTTTTAATAATGAACTTCCAAAAATATCTGCAAATCATTGTCACTGGAGATGATTCAGTGATGCATGTGCTAAAAGCTAAAGCTAACTGCATAATATATGCATTGAATTCACGTTTTTACATGCATATCACAAGGTCAATATAGTTTGAAGGTGTTGACACATGAGAAATATGTATATATCTCTGTATGGAGCTGTTAAATATAAAAGAACACTTTAAATAGAAGAATACATAGCTATTAAAGTGTTCATGATAATGCAAAAAGAGGGCTAATATAATCTATCTCTATATTAGTAATGGTCTTGTTCTGTTTTGGTTTTGTTTTCACTCTGTTCCCCTGTGCTGCTTTTCCTGAGTTCTGTTTGCTAGTTAGTTTCGATGGTTTCTGTTTGGATTACTCTCACCTATTGTTCATTTAGTCTCCTTGTTATCTCTGTTATCCCTTAGTTCCCTTTCGATAGGGTTCACTTGCATTGCGTCTGCTTTTTAGCTTTGGCCGCTCTCTCAAAAGTCGACAGTGCTGATGAAAAAGGATACACAAAGCTCTCCCCAGTGGAAGAAGCTGTCGCTGCACACCTCTGCCTGCCTACTGCTATCAGTTGGAAGGCCAAGGCAAGTCATCCTTCCAAGCCGCGTCACTTGCTGCCTAGAAGGACCAGCTCGTCCACTGCCTCCAGTCACTCCAAGATGGCCCAGCCGACTCAGCAGCAACCCAGGCCAGCCTCAGCGCCTATCCAGCCCCAGCCACAAGCGGAGCCTGAAGTCAAGCCACGCCTCTGCCCAGCGAAATGCTACCAATTTCCAAAATGACCGGGGCCCCGCCCCAAGCTAGAGCTGGACCCTGCGCAGCCAAAGCAGTCCTGATGCCTCAGGATGGAGGAGGAAAGGGTTTCAGGGCACTGGAGACAATGTAATTGCTGCCAGTTCTGGGCCCGCTCTAGAAGTTTGCACTCTCAAACTCCCTATCGCTGTGATAGCGAACCAAACAAAATGTTTACATTTTCACAAAAAGAGCATTCCTCCTCCTAGTACTTTAACAGGTGCCGTTCTCCTGCCTTAGCACATGGCACTTCAGCCATTTGCCACTCAAATCCAGGCATGGCAAGCCGTCCCTGGAGTGTTGAGCTGGATTTTGGGGATAAAAGAACGAGGTTACTCGCTCCAATTCGTTTGAAGACCTCCCTGTTTCAGGGGCATGGTCCACACTTCAGTCTCAGACGACAGTTCTCATGTCCTCAGAGCCAAAGTTCAGTCTCTACAGCAAAAGGCGCTGTGGAGAGAGTTCCCACAGAATGCAGCTTTCACAGCCACTACTTCCTCGTCCCCAAGAAAAATGGCGGCCCATTCTCGATCTGAGATGTCTGAATCACGTCCTTATGAGATGGCTGTTCAGAATGTTAACTTTGAAACAAAACCTCATGCAGATTCGCCTCAGGGATTGGTTTGTATCAATGGATCTGAAAGACGCTTACTTTCACATCTAGATAGCCCCCCATCACAGACCATTCTTGAGATTCGGGGGTGGCATACCAATATACCTTTTTGAAGTGGGTGGACATGGCTCTTTCCCCTCTGAAACAGATGGGAATCCTCATGCTCAACTACCTCGACAGTTGGCTAATTTTAGTCCAGTCGAGACAGGAATCATGTGCCCACAGCTCCCCGCTCCTCAGCCATCTGGAGAACTTGGGTTTCAGGGTCAGTTTTGGCAAGGGCTTGCTGCTTCCCAGCCAACACATCTCATTTCTGGGGTTGATTTTTGACTCAGTGCAGGTTTGGCTCTCTCAGGAGCGCATCTTGAAAATCAGGAGCATGGCAGCCTCATTCAGGAGCGAACATGCTGTGACGCAGTGGTCCTCCCCCAGGGGAATGGAGGCTCCACCCCCAGGCGGTCGACACAATATGGTGCACTTTCGGTAGGGCGGATGTAGATCTCTTCACAATGATAGAGAATTCCCACTGCCAGACATTCTTCTCGAAGGAGATGGATGCGCTGGCCCAGAGATGGCCTCACCTGCGTGTTCCCTCTGGTAGCCCTACTCACGCAGCTCATCAGTCAGGTTAGGGAGGAGAAATGTTAAATTCTTATGGTGGCACCACGCTGGCAGAACTAGCCTTGGTTCCCAGAACTAATACAGCTGCTGTCAGCACCCCCATGGCCAATACCGCTGAAAAGAGACCTTCTCTCTCAGGCGCAGGGGACGATTTGGCACCTCCAACCGGAGTTGTGGGACCTGCATGTTTGGCTCCTTGACAGGGGCCATCAGACTTAGTCCCGTCGGGTCATGAGAGCGATCTCAGTGGCAAGGGCCATATTCATGAGGTGCCTTTATGCTCAGAAATGGTCCATTTTCTCTAGCTGGTGCCTAGCTCGTAACAATTCTCACATTTTTGCAAGAACTGTTGGATGGCGTGTGCATCCCCTCCACACTCAAAGTGTATGTGGCAGCCATCGTGGCGAACCGTGCCCTGGTGTCCGGCCAGTTGATTGGGAAACACGACCTGGTCATTTCAAGGGCGGGTAGGATTCATCCTCCTGGCCCCTCTGAGAAACCTTTCTTAGAGGGGCCAGGTGGATAATTCCTACCTGCCTTTGCTCAGTCCCATCTTAGGACCTCTCTGCAGTTCTTAGGGCACTCTGAGGCCCTCCCTTTGAGACGACCGACCTTCAGTCCCTCTAACTTAAGATTGCCCTCTTGCTGGCTCTAGCATCAGTCAAGCAAGTTGGTGATCTGCAGGCTCTAGCTGTGGAACCATTCTGCCTTGAATTCTGCCTTAACGACAGTAGAGTGGTCCTTAGGCTGAGAAAAGGCTATGTGCCAAAGGTGCTCTCCACCCCCTTAAGAACGCAGGTGTTAGCTCTGCCGCTTGCAGAAAGCAGAAGGCACCCCATCCACTCTGTCCCATAAGGGCCTTGAGAGTGTATATCAAGCGCTCTTGCCAGTTTTGGAAATCAGAGCAGCTGTTTGTTAGCTTCCGAGGCCGCAACAAAGGGTTTCCGGCTCGAAGCAAAGACTATCCAGATGGATTGTGGACACGATAGTGCTAACTTATAAGTCTGTGGACTTGTCATGCCCCCTGGGATTCAGGGCTCACTCCACTAGAGGTATGGCCTCCTCCTGTGCATGGTTCAGCAGATTCTCCATCGCAGATGTGAAGAGTGGAAGCATTGGTTGGAGGGAGCCAAACATCCGTTTCTGGTCCTGACAGACCATAAGAACCTAGAATACCTCAGGGATGCCAAACGACTCAACCCACGCCAAGCTCGGTGGGTTCTGTTCTTTACACGTTTTGATTTTACCATCTCCTATCGTCCTGGCCCCAAAAATGTAAAGGCAGACGCCCTATCCCATCTCCATGGTCCTGATGAGAGCACTGAAGATCCAGAACCCATCCTGCCTGAAAAACTCTTTGTTAACCCCATCGTCTGGTCTGAAGAGACCCTGCCCTCCACCAATGCCCCCACCAGCACTCCACCGGGTTGCCCCCCAGGTTTGCTCTACATCACCCGGACACAACGCACTCCCCTCATCCACGCCTCTCACACGTCACTGGGCACTGGCCACCCTGGGGTCAATGAAACCCTCTCATTGCTAAAAGAACACTTCTGGTAGCCCAACATGGCATTCGACGTCAGAAGGTACGTGAGAGGATGCAGGGAGTGTGCCATCTCCAAGAGTCCCCGGCATCTTCCCTCCGGAAAGTTCCATCCTCTGCCCGTTCCCAATCGACCCTGGTCACACCTAGGAGTGGATTTCATCACTGACCTCCCTCCTTCTGACAACTGCACCTGCATACTGGTGGTGATCAACAGATTCTTCATGTCATGTCGTCTAATCCCCCTAAGAAGTCTGCCCACAGCCATGCAGACAGCTGAATTGATGTTTAACTATATCTTCAGATATTACGGAATCCCTGAAGACATCGTGTCAGGTAGAGGTCCACAATTCATCTCCAGGGTATGGAAGTCATTCTTCTCGCTCCTAGGTGTGACCGTCAGCCTCTCCTTAGCTTACCATCCCCAGTCGAACGGGCAGACGGAGCGGAAGATCCAGGAGATCCAGGAGATTGGCCGCTTGTTCCTGTCCCTTCTGTTTGTAACATATATATATATATATATATATATATATATATATATATATATATATATATATATATATATTATTGAAACCTAATTATTTTCATAACTTCTGATTTTGTTAATGGTTCTTGGATGTCTAACTTCTTCCACTGATGAGAATAGAATACTGTACTAAAATAATCTGGTAGTGATTCCTGCATTGCTGCATTGTTTTATCTCCAAAAAGCAATTCTTTGGTTGAGAGGTTGCAGTCTGAATTAAACACAAAAGAAAAAGAAAAGAAAAAAAGGCAATAATGGGGAATTATTATTATTATTTTTTTTAAAGCTAAACTTCTTTTCAATTGAGCACCACATTTTTAGAACGCCATGCCATGCCCGAGAAGCTGCAAAAACACATCCGTCTAGCATGTGTTTGCATAGAAAAACAATGGAAAACTCACGCAGTGGAATGGAAAAGCGCATTCTGTGTGAACAGAATGTATGCAAAACTGCTTGCCTGTCTCATATACTGATCATTTATCATATAACGAAAACAACGGTTTTACAGAATTTGCCATGTTTGCTGTGTTCTGGAATTTACACGGCTTTGACCAGCGGATGTCGCAAGTATGCCACTCCCTTCTGCTCTGCTACTTTGTGCATGCATAGAAGTAATAATTGCCAGAAAGTTTTTCATTATTACAAGAATGTTTCTCATTATTATGAGATACTAAGTCATTATTACAAGAAAAAAACTATTTTTTTACGATAATGTTTCTCATTTTTAGAGAAAGTTTCTCATTATTACGACTAAGATTTTTGACGAATATCTGTCAGCTATTAATATTTATAGTCGGCAACAAAAGGAGCTTACGGAGCCCCGCACATGACATGCAAGAAAAAAAATTAAATCGTGCGCACGATTTACTAATTCGTTCCCTCGATTTACTAATTTGTGCGCACAAATTAGTAATTTGTACCTCGATTTACTAAATCGTACGCACAATTTACTAAAACGTGCGCAAGATTTTCGAGGGATAATCGAGGGAACGAAATAGTAAATCGAGGGAACGAATTAGTAAACCGTGCGCATGATTTAGCCTACAATTTTTTTCCTGCATGTTATGTCCGGGGCTCCGTAGGAGCTTAAAATGTCATCTTGCTGTGTTGTTGGGTGCCAGAATCAAGGAGTACAGGCTCCAATTTGAAAATGTATTGCATTTTGCCAGACAAAAAAAAAATAAAATAAAAATATGACAGCTGTGGTTAAACGCAATAAAGCGCACACTTCATATCAGGTAAGGTTAAATAAACTATTGTCTTTTGTTGGTATGCATTATGGTTTGGTTACTTGTCTAAAGATTTCCCATGCATGTCCACCTAATCAGGAATTGGGGAACAAGTTAAGTGATTTCTAATGTAACGCTAACATTTTTTAGTGCATAAGTTAGCTAACTTTGTTAGTTTGTGAAATTCTGTCAGATCAATCTGGTTCCATCCGTTAAAGTTAACTTTTTCAAATAACAATTGCAGTTCTGGACAATGAGTGACCTTACATATACAGATAAAATCGGGTCTGGGGAATAGTTCTGCCTCCACCTAAGCTCCGCCAAAGTTCCTTTAAGACAAGTCATTTCACTTGGCAGCCATTTTTGAAACGCCTCTCGGGCATCCAAGTGCAGCTCCTATCTCTTTGAATGGGAAAACATCAAATTCTCCAAAGCTGTTTGCCAAGCTTTCGATTAAATTTCATATTTGAAATCACCAATGAAATCTAACAACTGTCTCATAAATTTTGTTTCTAAACGCTCGAATCATGATAAAAAATAGTATTTTTCAGGCTGGGTCAAGCTAATGCGCATGAGCAGTCCTAAATGCGCGTCTCTTGTGACTTATTTCGGAGGCGCGCATCTGACTGTTTCTATAGAAACCGGAGCTTCTAATGGCTGCTGCAGTAACGCGATGACTTTACCAATCAGCGATTGGCTCCTATTTAGAAGGCGGGACTTATTCCACTATATTGTGCTTTGCACTTTCTCCCATTCAAAATAATACGAGTGACACGTCTTGTGTTGTTCTATAGTCTTTGGCTCCGCCCACAAAAAAGTCATAATGTTTACTGGAAAGGGGTCTATAACATATTAACTCATTATAATGAGATCGTTTCTCATTATTATGACATATTAAGTCATTATTATGAGAAACTTTCTCAATATAATAAGATACTAAGTCATATTTATGAGAAAGTTTCTCGTATATAATATAAAATATAAAATAATATAAAATATATAAAATAATTATATAAAATAATTTTTTACTCAACTGTGGCGAGAACGGGCTTCCACACATAACTCAAAACTTCCTAATAATACTTCCTTTCCAGAACATTCTTAGATTCATCCCATACAACTTATTACATGCATGAGGCAGATTTGCTCTTGTTTATATATGCAGAGCAGGCACCACATCAATAGAGCATTAGAAAAGACACATTTTGTAATTTCCTTACTCTCATTTGCTCTGTAAATATTGATGGTTTTCTTTATTACTCCAGTGTTTGTGGAGAACTGGTGCCTCATCATTTTTTTGTGGATTGATTTTGCATTTGCAAGGATTCGGGAGTTTACAGACTGAATGAATGCTCTTGAATGAGTGCACTTTGTATCCTTCTCATTCTCCTTTCCCAGGAGGAATGGAGAAGAGAGGAGCCTGCCAAATAAACCCCAGCAGTCCAGAGGTGTCATGGATGTTTTCAGGCTGGAGGGTTGGAATGCTCAAGAAGGCCTGCAATGACCAGATGAGAAATCCATCAAGGATTCATTATTATTTACACACATTTGTTTGAAAGACAAATGAAGACCCAAGGAGGGTATGAGTCTGAGATCTTCGAGCCTGGTATGAAGTCAAACTCAAAGCCAAATCTAGGGACACTCCTTTGGGTTCTGCTACCTTTCAAGGTAACTCGGTGAACGCACACTGACCTCAAGGTTGCGAAATCTCTGCAGCTCACCACCTCCTTGTTAACCCAGAGTTCACCGCCCGAAAGTTCACAGGAACCATTTTTATAGCTTATCTTAATCCGTACAGTTTGTCTTCCTTAATGCTCGGCTCAGTGAGGACTTCATCGTGATTGTGCTCAATGGAACAGTCAGAAACTAACCGTGACAAACAAGATGTCCTGCCAAGCATTTGACCCTAAATTTGACAAAAAACAGTGCTGCATGGGACTTTCATAGTCATAAACTTGAGTTTTTTTCTTCTTTTTTTTCCACAATTAGATATACAAGCGCAGTGAGGCCAGATACACAGATATCCACATACACATGGAGATTAAATTATCCAGAACATCTCCTTCATCCGCTTCATTATTCACACATACATCTTTGGTACACTCTCCCCACAAAAAAAGTCCCTTTCAGGAGGAACGGAAAAGAACGGAAGTGGTTGCTAGGAGACCTTTTGGTGAATGGAGTGTAGCTTTAGTGCGCTAGAAGATGCAGCCATAGCCTGTAGGTAGCGAGGGATTTAAGGAGATTTAAACGGAGAGAGGGAAGCTGGGGGTGCGATAAGGGAGGGAAAAAAGACCTGGTCTTAACACAGAGAAGAACAGGGATTGAGTCAAAGAAAAAGCATGTCAACTCAATTCATCCCCAATGAGCGCTAGGGTGTTTGCTGTATTCCCAGCGTGAGTGCAGCATGGGCCCGACAGACGACTTATTCAAAGCATGCACAGCAGACACAGAAAGCTATAAAATAATTACAGCCATACTAGCGGGATTCATTGTCCTTACAGCACGGCCGCTGAGAATAAGGAACGTCGAAGGCAGGCGATCGCTCGGTTGAACTTGTGGCCTCGTAACAAATTCTGTTGGCATAAGAAGCGCAGGGGGATGCCGGGGGGCTACGCCAAAGCAGCACAAATGCACTTATCATCAGAGCGTTCATCTCATTTTATACACTATACTTGTATTCACTACACGGGTGAATTAAATTTCTAGTAGAAAAGCCAGAGGAAGTAATCGTGGCCACAAAGTCAATCTAATCACTCACAGATTGCATTAGCATTCCTCCATTGGTAATTACAGGCAAATATATCATATGACGGAAATCAGATGTTAAACATGTGCAAGCTGGGCGTTTGAAGCTTGCATCAAGATATAAATGATTGCAGAACAGAATGTGTGTTGTGATGAAAAAGGCACACTCTTCTCGCAGTCAGTTATTGCAGATGTTTATGGCTGGTGAGATAAGGATACCAATTACAATATATATATATAGTTATTCATTTAATGCATCAATTTAATGTGAATAGCTGTGATAACACAATAAAAATAACACAATCATGTCTCCATTTTCATATTTTGAGGTGACGTGCCTGGCAACAGAATTAAACAGAATGGGATCTCGAGATGTGTTTTTAACAACTGAACTACTTTTAAATTGGCATTGCATCCTAAAACATAGCGGTCATGACATGGGACACAACGGTCAAAGAGGTCAGCTAATGCATGTGTACACACAAAGACAAGTTAACTTCAAGTGGAACTTCTACAGCCACTTTTCTGTCATTCCTGTTCAAAGTTTTCATGTAATATCTTTGGATTATCTTAATTTGGCATCTGGATATGTGCAATTACAGGAATATTCTTGGTTCTGTACAAATTGAGCTCAGTCAAACACATTTATAGCATAATGCCGTGTCACCTGGGGCAGCTCAAACAGCTGAAATGAACAGAAAAAGGTCATTCGTAAGGCGAGAGGCAAAATGTATCTACACTTCAGTTTAACACAGACCTTGAGCTTAGCGTCATTAGCATGACATTCGAAACCAGAACCTCTCACACTGATTTCACTAAACAAGACAGGCAGAGAGACATTTGACCCCTTTAAACATCAGCTATCACAAGACATTCTTTTTAATATCACAAAAAAAAGAGGAAGAAATGTACTTGAAGAAATGAAATGGAATGGAATGTTATTCAGCAAATGCTATAGCCTTTGAATTTACAGCTCAGACAGAAAAGAAGATCTCACTAAAATTACCTACTCCAGTGAACAAGAGTGTGTTTGAATAAAATAACAGAAAATCAGTACAATTATTCGGGCTCAGGTCAGGACGGTTTGGCCTCCAGCTCAGGTGCTGTAGTGCTTAACGTAATTTGTCAAATGATGGAATACATGTTTCATTAAATATCATCTCAATCCAATCAATTATGCTTTAATTCATGGGGAGAATGGGAGTCTCTCGCTCCACATAGCGGTTAATTTCTAATTGAGGTCTAATTGTTTTTACACAGCCAATCAAGAAGGTATTTGTCACTCACTTTGCCTCATAGTCTAATTATATGGTTTGGGGCATTTCTAGTTATGTATATGCACTTAATTTTTTTCTAACCAAACTAAAATTACATTACATTACATCCATCTATCTAACCCCAACTTGGGCACTTTTCAGCTGGTCATGCTGGGAGACAAGCTGGCCGCCCAGCTAAACACCAGCTTGGCAGGCTGGGAAACTAGCTAGGCCAGCTTGACTATGCTTAGAGACCCATTTTTTTTTTTTTTTTTTTTAAGAAGAGTATTTTTAGTAGTTCTGTTGATAATTGTCATTGTCCTAGACAAACACTTTATATTGCTTTTACTGAAGAGCAGAAGGGACAAAGGAAATATGAGTGATATGTGTGATAACCTGGCATAAGGACTATGGATGTGCTTGTACTCTCTGACATCTAATGAAATCCTAGTTGACATCTGATTGGATCAGCTGGTGTCGGACTCCTCACTTCCACAGGGGGATATTTACTGTCTGCCTGTCAGTCAAATTACCACATGCACGTGTGCACACACCAGGCACAGATATTTAGCCAGTTTAGGTAACTTTTTCTTCATACTTTCACCTTCACTCATACCAGTCTTTGCTTCATACACAGTCAAATTTCTCGCTTGGCACAAAATTTTCACGATGCCATGCGGATATTTATTGCTTCTATGGGAGGAAACGAACAGATATCAAACCAGCGTGGCTATCAGCTTCTAAGACTTGCAAATAAATACATGAATGCCCTGGAAAGTGCAGGGCTATTTGCATTTAGATTTATCTTTCATTTTCATTGATCAACATTTTTTGCCTGCCTACTCGTTTGCGAGGTGAGGTGGTGAAATCAATGTTTTTTTTTTTTTTTAGCAGCTCGTCTAGTAGAACTGCCAGACATGTTTAGATGTTTTACTGTAGAGAACCTGGACAAAGTGCACCGGTAAATCTGTCAATAGGGCGCAAGTATTTTTATGCTCACAAGATTCTCCTCTCTTGACAAAGACAGCAATGGACTGAAAAAAAGACTTAATGATGTACTATGTCATTTCAATGATGGATGAGATGTCCCTCTTGGGGGGGGAAAAAACGAATTGAACGGATGAAAAAAATTAGCACACCGGACTGAATTGATGTTGGACTGGCTTGTTTCAAAAGTTGTAAATCAAACTGAATTTCTAATGCCTTTCTCTTAATAACCCACAACAATTTGAACATGCAATCGACTGTATCTTTGTTTCAGACCTCTCTCCACTACATGTGACATGTCATATAAATACAGAAAATGCAAAAATTAAATAGATATTTCACCCACATATTAAAATTGTTCACCCTCATTTCATTTCGACATCCTTTCTTCTTTGAAACAAACAACACAATATTTTCACATATGTCTTTTTTGTTTGCCCACATAATGAAAGTCAAATGGGTCCAATTGTAGGTTTAGACCCCACTGACTTTCATTTTGTGTTTTGCAGAAGAAAGAAAACAGATTGAGGGTAAGTAAAAGATGACATCATTACACATTTTTTAGGACTTCCTGTCACACATGCTGTGGAATGAAGTCAGAAACATAGACACATACTCTCTTTAAACATTAAACTATTGCAACTATTCAAGACCCATAGTATTACCTTTATCTTTTAGCATATTATTGTATATTTCATACATAGGAAGGAAATGCAAATGCACAACTTGGAAAAGCATTACCAAGATAAAAAAAAGGTTTCCACTTTTCTGATAAACACAGGCTTGCGTTTGACGTGACAATTCTGACAACGTGACAAGTTTTGACATGTATCTTAAATAACGGCTGTAATTTTGAGGTGTATATTAGTGTTGTTCTTGTATTCAATTGGCCCAGCTAATAATAGTAATCTGACATCAGTACATCAATCCATCTAAGTGTTTTCTTCAGTCTGTGGTCTATTCTGGTTTGTGGCGCCTGCACGCCACCACAACGTGTGTTAAAAGGCTGTGTGTTATAGATGTGCAGCTTGAATGAGTGTAAGAGGGCTATTGTGCAGTGGACTAAATGCTTCTATTCTACTGGCTGTGGTTTATGGCATAATAGTAGACAAGGTCACATACTGGGCATATGGAACGGCTCACTTTATTGGCAGGGCGGAAGAGACGAGGGAAGTTTGTCTCACACATAGATGCTCTCCAGCCATGTGTGTGACCCCTAGACAGTAACACGTAGAACTGGACTGGCTGAGCAAGTATCATGGGTCACTGAGCCCAAAGGCAGGTCACTCAGACACACACTTTGGCACAAACCTATAGACACACTCACACATGCGCTCACACACACACACACACACACACACACACACACACACACACAAATACCAGAGCATGCACAGAGAAATACAAAATCTCCTACCTCTGTTTTCCAATCTCTCTCAGTCTTTTGTTCTCTTTTTCTTTCTCAGTCAGCACTTTTCTATCTAGCTTCTCAATGCATGCGGGAGGTCATCGCAGGTACAATTAGAAATGTTTTAAGTGACTTTATGCAATTAAGGAAATAGCAGTTTCACAGGGATTACAAAATGCAAATGGTCTACTGAGTGCAAAATAGACTGTCTAGACTGTCAGCAGCTCATTGTGGAGTATTATTGTACACTGGAATATATTAAGTTTAGGACTGTCATTAAAATTTAATTTTAAGCAAATCAATTACTTGATATGCAAATTAAATTCATCAAATTATTTGCATAAATCAATATTTATTGATGTAATTTATGTAATTAAGGGGTATTTGCGTATGTGTATAATATCTCAGTTCAGTGGGGGGTTTCCACTTCTCGCCTGTGTTTTTGTGACAAAATGTGGTTTGGGGACCGGATAGAGTCGTTGGGTGACAGAGTTGTTGTCAGCTCGTGTAGTGTGTAACCCCTGTTGTAGATCATTTACTTAGTGTCACGTAGTGTGAATACCGCAACGATTGCAAAACTCCACAGTTGACTATTAGGAAGCAGCCCTAGACCACTGCATTCCTGCTGCGCTCAGTCTAGATGATTTGTTTTTATTATTTTTTATGTATTTTTATGCTAATTTTTTACATTTATTTTTAAAATAATAAAACACACTAAATTAACATGTTAAATTGAGAAGCCTAATTGAGTTATAACTGATTTTATTTTTTTGGAAAGAACACAAAAGAAAACAGGCCTCTAAATTACTTCTGCTGTCTATGATTAAAACAAATGGTTCATTATTCAAGAGTTCTAAAGTCATTCTTTTTTTATTCATATTTTAAAATTTCTGTTCGCTTTTCCCTGTAGATGTCTATTTTCTCCTCCTCTGATATCCCTGCTCTAGAACGGTGTACGGTATGTGATATAGACAACAGTAATTATCTGTTAAACTTAAAAAAAGTAATATAAAAAAAAAAAAAACTGCAGTGTTTACGTCTAATTACAGATTCTCTCTGAACCACTAGAGCAGTAACAGTCTTGAATTTAGAGTGGTCTCCTTTGCCTGAGTGCATTAGATAACCTTATGTGGTGCTGTAAATTATGTCTTTAAAGCCATAAAGTTGAGCAGGCGAAAACTTAGGAGCAGGTGATGGACTTGTTGAACGAACCATGATTACTAAATCAATCAATACAGCAATTTAGCAGTCATCCTCAACCAGTGCAAGGTCAAATGTATGGCCTCCACGCTTCAGCTAAACCTGCTCGGGAAGAAATCTTTAGGTTTGGTTTATTTTCTTTTTTTTACCCCAGAGAGGGCAGCAATCGAAAATATTGCACACACATAGAAGTAAAGGCAGGCATCTTTCCCAAACCCATCTTCTCTCCTCACTTTTCTCCTCTCCAGTGGTAATGGAGCGGCACTTTATTTTGATAAAGACGTCAGGTTGAAACTGACTTAAAGCCTGTCAGCAGTCATAATTGCGGGTCGTTCCTCGGGAAGGCCGGAACAGGACCCTGAGGAGAAAACACAATCAGTTTAAGAGTGCCCTCCTCCCCTCCGCAGCCCGGCACACAGAATTGGATCAGCCCCGCTCCGATCGTTTGTTCCAGCCCCGGCGCCCTGATTGAAAGCCCCTCCGGCTGAGAGGCCAGAGATATGCCAGAGCCGGTCAGCCAGGAAAATACAAGTCAGACAGGCAGTGAGTTACAATGATGCAAGTGTGTCATCAAACTGTCTCTGTGCAGTGTGATAGAGGCCATAAGGTGTTTTAAAAGCGTTTAAACAAACACTTAATACTACATAGGGTTGCTTGACAAATGCAAACACACTACATCATCTTGATGTATCATCATTTTTATTATTATCATTTAAAGTTCTGAAGCACAGCTGTTCACTATAACACAATATAAAATATAATATAAAACAATTATATTAAATTAAATATATTTACAGGTATTATAACATAATAAAATATTAATATTTAATATTTTTGACACACAAAATCCTTCATTAAATTAAACATGTTAATTTAAACCTTAGTTAATTTAAAGTTAATGAAGGCTATAATCTTTAATACACAATGGAAGTGATTAGAAATAAAGGTGGAAGTGTATGGATGAACTTGCCACCTGAACTAATTTAGAACTTGATTATTATTTTAACTCTTGATTATATTTAGAACTTGAGTTCGCTGTTTGAATTTCGCTATTTGAAAAGTCGCTGTTTGAATTTAAATAGGCAAATACTTGAGAGTCTATGACTGGCTGCTGTGATTATGTTTCTAGTACGTTATTTGTTTGGCAACAGTTCTTTTAACCCTAATTGATGGAGTGTGTAGCTTTTCATTTTAACAGCCATGTAGGGAGATATCTGGAAGTATTTCCATCAAGAGGTGCATCAATTTTTGGTCAAGATCTTGTATTGACAATACAAGAGTCAAGCACTCTGTAAAGTCTACTTCAGCACATCCCAAAGACTTTGAATAAATTTAAGGTCTATACACTCCATTAAAAGAACTGTTTCCAAACATATAACATGCTAGAAACATTATAATGATCCAGTCATAGACTCCTATGGATTTATGGATAGGCTTTCTAGGCACGTGCCTTAAAATTTATTATTTCACTCTAATGCTAAGACAATTACTTTATAAATTAATAAAATGTAAAATGTCAGGCGGAAACCTCGTATGATTGTAAATCATAAATCATTACTATTGGTCACCCTTTACTGACGAAACCTCATTACTCGAGTGAAGAGTCGCATTTGAACGCAGCTTGGAGCATCTCTGCAATGCAAAGTTAAATAAAGAACTGGTTCTTTGAAAAAGTACATCATTTTCTAGTCATTATTTTTGTTTTGTTTTTGCACACAAAAAGTTAATTTCATGACATTAAGATTGAATCACTGTAGTCAAGTTGACTGTTATAAACTATGTCTTTACTACTTTTCTGGGCCTTGAATGATGGTAATTACTGTACGTTGCTCTCTATGGGGGATAAAAAAACCTCTTGGATTTCAGCAAAAATATCTTAATTTGTGTTTCGAAGATGAACAAAGGTCTTACGGGTTTGGAACGACATGAGGGTGAATAATTAATGACAAAAATTTCATTTTTGGGTGAACTAACCTTTAAATATCGTGCAAAGCACTTCATCTTTTTATAACATGAGATTTTGGCCAAATGACAGAAAAACTGAGCACCCACAAAGCTACAAACAACCCTAGTGAAAAATAAATATACTAAAATGTATTTGAAATATGTTTATTTCATGCCAAGTATACTACAAATACATTTACATATTATGTACTTAATAAAAATACTCTGCAGTTGTACTTTTGGTATACTGAACTGGTATACTTAAAGTCTGCTAAATTGGAACAACTAATTTTGTACTTAATGCACTTTAATTGTGCGGAAGTATTGAAGAAGTCCAACTTTGTGCTAAAGTGGAACTATTGCAAGTATACTTTAGGTACACTTTAAATATCTTGCATTTAAAGACAGATTTTATTCAAAGATCATACAGTCCTTATTAATAGTGACATTAAAACACATTTTAGGCTTAATATTAAGAAATATCAGGCGATTTAAAAGCGATATGTCAGTAAATATGTTATTAGATTTAAACTATACTTAGTATGAAATAAATGTATTTTAAATATATTACTTTTTTACTAGGGAATTAACTTTATAACCTGTATGTTGATGAAAACAACGCAATGCACTTACTGCCTCATGCAGCCATTCTAATGATGAAAAAACAAAAAACAAAAAAAACAACAACATTCGCAAGTCAAAAACCTCAACTTTGAAAACAGTGTTTGATTATAATTAATTTTTTAATTATTATTATTTTTTTTCCTGAAAGGTAGCAGTTTTGATACTAGGTTTCCAACGGACAGCGGGCCGGGGGCCCAAGAATTACTTTAGCCTATGTTACGATATAAATTCGGCCCTGCATATTTTATATTTTATATACTTTATATATTTTATACATATTTTACTGTATTTGCCTGTTTCCAAAGAGTGACTGACTTTTTTTTTTTTTTTTTTTTTTGGCCGGGGAGTGTATTTACTGTACATCAAATAACATGTTCACCTATCATTGTTATCATGCCGTGGGTTTACAGCAGTCAGAGATGTAACTGTTCAGTTCACCCAATGATACATATGTTTTCAAATTATCCATTTGAACCAGTTCTGACCCAGATATAACCATGACCTCCATCTCTGGCTTGACTCTACATAGAGGAATTATTTTGCTTTCTATTTTAAATACAGGTTCTCCATGTTGGTCTGATTATAGGGAAGTCTGGTTGATGATCCCACCTGCTCCACCAGTCATACTCTTTAAAGGCTGAAAATGGAGATCTGACAAAACTGGCAATGTCTAACTGGTAGTTTTCAGTATCGTTGCATTGCGTGTCAACATGCCAACTCCCTGGCCTGGCAGAAAGAGCTGGCTAGTGCCACGGTCTTAGCTCTCATCTGGTCAGCATCTGTTTCTCATTAGACTGATGGTGTCTGCTGGACTCCACTTAATCTGTCAGTCCATTAAAACCTCCAGCCAGTGGGAGGGCATACGGCAGAGGGGGTTATTTGAGAACGACACGACCATGAGATTTTACATACCCTCTTTCATTTCTGGTTGATGCTATTTGTTGGCTTCAGGTGGTTTTGAGTAAGTTAGTAAGCGTGTATGTCATTATTTGGGAAGGCGCAAAGACTCCCACACACATACACGTGTGCAGATGTGCTTGCCTGAGTCATTTAGTATGCATCAAACAGCGCCTCTGACCCTCTCATCAGTCAGACCCAAATTAATGAAGTCACTAGCCCCTCTCATAAGTGAGAGAACTAATCTTCCTTTCCCCCTCTCCCCCTCTCTCTCTCATTTTCTCTGATACATGCACAGTCCTTTAGAAAGCAATCTTCAGCTTGGAGTTGCTGAATTAGTGTTACTGCCCATGTTTATAAGAAAAAAGAAAATTGTGTGCAGCATCTAATTACATTTTATTTGTGCCTCCAAGTATCTTAATAAAATCACTTCAACCAGCTGCACTTCAAACAAAGACTATTGTATTCTGTTGACAGAATGGCCATGAAACATTTCCTGAGTTTGAGTTTTATCCCATATCTTATATAAAGATGAAGCTAACCAACCATTTTTACAGCATTATCAACAAAAGTTTTGTTAAAAAAAAAAACAAAAAAAAAAACACTTGATATATTCCTTTGGGACACAAACATTTGGGATTTGTTTTATGACAGCAAGTAATCCTACTTTCTATGCAGTTGCTCGTTTATTTTAATGATGTAAACAATTTTACATATTCATACTTAGCTCCTATGCTGGGTTGTAAAAAACAGATTTAATATCCCGCATTGTCATTCTTTGAACAAGCAGCGACCCAACAAAACTTCAATAATATAATATAATAATACAAAAGTAAACTAAACTAAACTAAACTAAACTAAACTGCAGCCAATAGTTCACCACACTTCCAATAAGGCTTATTTGTGAGACAGACTGGTATTTTATTTGACCTTTGTTTAAGATTTATCCCAAATATTGATGATTATATAATAAGTGTCACTTTATTATTTGCATTTAGCATTGTTTTCCCCTGCTGTCCATGACCCTATTTGAACCCTATCGCACCAGTTGAGAACCACAGCAATATGCGTGACATATTGTTTAAATACAGTTAAAACTTCTTTCCCAAGTCGCTGAATCAGCTTTTCTATTTCCAAGTCTCAAGCGTGCCCAAGAACAAACAAAAGTTAATCTGTGAGCATTGTCAGGCCAGCACCAAGTGCTACTGAATTCCCTGCTTGTTTTAACACACTCTCTGGAGTCGCTTTCTGATAAGGTTAATGCTAGTCCATAACCTTAACCATGAGAGTTTCAAAAATCTTTACCCTGGAGTGAGTTCTTGTGTGGTTCAGAGGGTCATACAAACAGCAAAGACAAAAAGTCAAGGAGCATGTCCCTTTCTCATCCCTTCCGCATTCCCTCTCTCTCTTTATTTCAGTCTTTTCACTCACTATGTATCTCTCCATGGCCCCTGACTCAGAGAACAGCGCTAATATAGATTAGTTTGGAAATTCATTACCCTTCCATTATCTCGCACTGAGCGCCACGCTGTAATGGCTCCCCAGGGAAACGGAGGACACTGCAAGAGCTAAAGGAAGAAATCTTAAGCAAAGAGAAAGAGAGAGAGAGAGAGAGAGAGAGAGAGAGAGCATATGCGACACAACACCTAACATCTGTCTCTGCCTCTCAGATCTGGAGAGATGCCATTGCATGCATTTGAATGTTCCTCTCAATCTCTCTGTGCAAACAACCATTATATGATTAAGAAATTTAAGACCGACTTTCAATTTTTTTCAACCATTAAAGGGGCAGTTCATCCAAAAATGAAAATAGTCTCATCATGTATAATTTACTTATTCTCTCAGTTAATTGCAAATTAAATTTTCAGTTTTTTTTACGCCCACAAAATAATCACATGGCGTCAGAAAGGTGCTGTTTATCCATGATGCACATTTGCAGGCATGCATGTATTTTGAAACCATTGTATGCTTCAAAAATTAAATATGACAAACTCATTTACATTTCTAATGCAGACAATTCACATTGAAAGCATTTTTAATGCATTCATGTTTGAGTTTTATTATATTATATTATATTATATTATATTGTATTATGAAAATTCATTTAATAAACAGCTATTCTACAATCCCTCTAGAACTTACAACAGGAAACCATGGCTTCCAGATTTTAGGATTACAAATTTAACAGCTCTATAGTCTTATAGTTCATAAGTTGTATGGACTACTTTTATTGTTTTTATTATATGTTGATATATATTTAGAGCTTGATAGCATGAATCACTGCCCACTTTTGCAGTATGAAAAAGAACAGTGTGTACATTTAACACTTTTAGACCTTAAATGTTATTATTAGATGAATATTTTTGCGCTTACTTTGTGATTTTGTGCCCATGTGTACAAACAAGTGGAAAGCGAGAAGTTGTCAAAAAATGAGAGAAGATAGAGTTTTGAGACATAAAACAGAGCATTTTACAATGCTTGTTTAAATTTCCATCAACAACAGAAGCAGAAAAAAAAAGGCTAGAAAAAGCTAGTGTAGATTAAGTGGTGAATCCTTGGTTGGAAAAAAATGTCTAAATCAAACACATTTTGCTGTCTTCTATTCAGAACACATTCTCAATACAGACAATAGTGCTTGCAATTACTCGCTGGAATTTTTTTCTAGCTAAGATAACTAAATTGTTGTAGCAATAACCAGGACGTAACATCAAAATAAAACAGTGCCACAGGCAATGCTAATGCAGTGCTGTTTCATTTGAATAACACACCAAAACATCACGGGAACACAAAACAAATAAAAACACCATGTAACTATGTTGGTTTTTGTCTCCAAGTGTCTGGTGGATAGAATTATACATTCAGTACTATCAGTGTTGATACAGCAACTAGTCTGCAAGCCAGCAGAAGATAAACTCAACACTCGCTCAGAATATTATATGGGCCCAAATACTCCCACCTAACCAGTTACATACCTCTTATGTCACAATTTCACCAAGCTCAGTCTTACAAGGAAATGTCACTATAGCAATGTTTATCCATGCTCAACAAAAACATCATTCTGTGGTTGCTTTAAGAGCCTTGGTTATGTTTAGATGTCAGTGTTATCATTAATAATATGTGGCTGGATTATATCTGTTCAAATAAACATTTAGGTATGCATGCTTTGTATAAAATTGTTTAAATATGTGCCAGCCCGAGGAGGTGGGTCTCATTCCTCCAAAGATTACTTCCTCATTTATTTAAACATTTTTTTTTTCTTTGCCTGTGTCGCCTTTGGCTGCTCACTGGGGGGTTTTGTAAGGCACTATTCTTTGTAAAGCTGCTTTGGAACAACTGTGAAAAGCGCTATACAGATGGATTGAATTGAATTGAAGCAAAAGTCTATGACGACTGTGATTCAGTTATTTGTTCATGAGAAATCTGAGAATTGCATTCATGTTACTGCCAATTAACCTGCCTGCTACTTTTTATGTATGTTGACTACCATTTAAACTATTGGGCTCAGTATTATTATTATTATTTTAGAAAGGAATACTTTTATTCAGCAAGGATGCATTAAATTGATCAAAAGTGACAGTAATTTTTTTTACATTATTACAAAAATGCTGTTCCTTTGAACTTTCTATTCATCAATGACTCCTGAAAAACAAAAACAACAACAAAATCATGTATAACAGTAACACAGAAGTAGCACAACTTTTTTCATTATTGACAATTATAAGAAATTATTCTTAAACACCAAAACAACATATTATAATGATTTCTGATGGATCATGTGACACTGAAGGCTGGAGTCTTCTCTCCAGATTTCCCCCTATTCTTATGTAAGCCCTGCCCATGACTGGTGATGATCTGCCCCATTAGCATAGATACCGCCTTGAGAGAGCTGTATTCTGTATCCTCGCTGTAGCAGCTAGAGATGTACAATGTCTGTACAAAGTGTCATCTTTCAAATTCTGTCCATTTAATCATGGAATTCAAACAAAAAATGCCATTTTGCCATTTCTTTAATGTGGCGTGACAGATTAATACGAGTTACAGAATAAACATGAATGAACATCTGAAGGTATGTTAAAAGATACAGTACAACTTACTGAAACGTATAATATCTTGTGTAATCGCTCAATCAGTGTTTCAATATCGAAAAGACGTCAATAAAACAGCTTGTAAACAATACTGTCACGTAGAATTTATCTCAGACGAGTCCACAGCTTGTTAGTTCATCAGAGAAATTAACTCTTTAGCTAAATATATGCACTATATTATATTCATTATATTTTACTTAACTTGGCTTCGAATGGAACAGGTTACCCCATTTCACTAAAGCAATACAAGCCTCAATATGGAGCTCCACACAAGCTTCGAATCCTCTGTTACAGACGTAACATCACTAGGATGTACCAATGAACATAAGTTTCCATAGATTCCCGGCATCTGAGCCACTGAGGACACCGTGGTTGAATGTCATTTATGAAGGAAATATGCTGAAGAAAGTCAGTAAAGTCAGTAAAGTGCAAGTCATTTTACACCGACGTGACGATTTGTGCTATCCACTCAGATTTTGCTACCTCCCATTAAAACAGGGAAAAGGTAGCATTATTCATCAGAACACCGGACTGCTTCACAAACGAGGGTCAGTTCAGCACTGGATTTGCACAAAAGTTTAACATGACGTACATGTTAGTCGCTCAGTTGAATCAACTCCACAACAACTACATAAATTTATCCACTAACCACTCAGAAACATCCAGTTGCATTCTTAAAGTTGTAAGTTCTTTCTGAGTATCTCCATCAGTGTCCGACTCTGGTTCGAACACGTAAGGCTGAATACCGCTACTGACGATTTCTGACATTTTGGCTGTGTGAGATTCTCCAGTTTTGTTGTTGTTGAATATTCGAAGAGTGAAGCTGTTAAAACTCCAACATCTTCTAGAAAGGGGCTGGGAGCAGCAGCTCATTTGCATTTAAAGGGACACACACAAAAACGGCATGTTTTTGCTCACACCCAAATAGGGGCAAATTTGACAAGATATAATAAATGAGCTGTGGGGTATTTTGAGCTGAAACTTCACAGACACATTCTGGGGACACCAGAGACTTATATTACATCTTGTGAAATGGGGCATAATTTAAAACAGAAAACAGTTCTTTTACCTTGGGATAATATTTAACATTATTACTGTTTTACTGTATTTTTTATCAAATAAATGCAGCCTTGGCGACAATAAGAGACTTCTTTCAAAATCACTTCTTTCAAAAACTTTTGAACAGTAGTGCATGTTTGCATGATAACATGCATGTTGCATCATATATACAGCAGGTTATATTTACCCATGCAATTTACAGAACAATCAGTCAAATTTATGTAATTCATACAGTTTTAACTTGAATTAAAATATGTCACTGTCTAGCCATCCGAAAAGTGCTTCAAGGAATTCTCTGAAACGAGGTAAAAATGACCATGGTGCGTGGATAAATGTCGCTCGAGAGATGTTTCCTTGTCAGAGTGTGTTATCCATTTAATTTCATATCTCATAACTGAATAATAAGTCCCAAACCAGTTCCTAGAGCCCTCTCTGTCCTCTTACAACATTATTCCTATTATCAGTCTTTCATATGTTTAAACTGTCATTTGACAATCTGCGGTGATAAAGCCAGTATTACCAATTTGATTCTGGCCCTTTGAGTTTCCATTTTCATCTTTGCCGAACATGTCATGCGTCACAGGTTACACCTCAGCTCGCTAAATTACTGCGAGACAGGGTACAGACACACCGCCTAACACACACACATGTGAGTTGGCGAGCGCCGGGATTTGAAAGTATAAATTCCTAATCAGCACAGAACATTCCAGACAATTAGAGGGGATCAACCCAATGTCTCCCCTCATATTTCACATTAGAGGGTGACAGAGAACAGATATGACTATGTGCTTTCACATAACCGTGTGGATCACATTACAGAGGAAAAAGCAGTCAAGTTAATAAAATGTTCTCCTGCATCGCTCGCTCTTCAAAGCATTGGCACAGGAGACTCTAGGCTTTTTGGCAGTGTTTGAACTGCCGAAACCCTTAACAAACACCATCTAAAAAGATTCTCTGATTTATTCGTTTTTTTAATCAAACTGAATCTGATGTTCTAAATGAAAACTGTTTGAAAACAACACCGCACGAGTTGCAAACCTCAGAGACTTTTCAAGTTAGTGCTAACTTAAGTAGTATCTTAGTCAACTTCCTGCCAACGGACTTCAGCTCGACACCCACAGAAGCTTTTGACGCTTGAAAGTACCTGCAAAGCACCATGAATTATAGAATGCACTTTAACATACTCCTACTAATCTTTTTATGCTTCTGTTAAAGTCTTAGCAGAGATTGATTGAGGAGACAAAGTCCTTCAGCATAATTAAGCATCTACTTCAAAAAGAAAGAGCAAACGCTGTTTCATGGATTCTTTTGAGCACCTAGAATTTGCGCTTGTTGGAACGCTTGTAAAAGACCTCATTAACTCACATAAAAGACTTTCTGGATTTAAATATATTGACACATTTAAATTGAAATTCTCATTTGGTCTTGAATATATATGTATATATACACTCTAAAAATGGTGCTATATAGTACTAAAAGTAGTTCTTTGGCTCGTAATCATAAGGGGAACCACTTTAAGTGCTGTATAGTACCAAATCTTGGTGCTTCAGTTGTTCTTCAGCGGTTCTTTACCGGTTCTTTTGGGATGACTGAGGTGCTATATAGCGCCGCTACTGTATACAGAACCTGTTAAGCCCCTGTATGGTTCTTCAGCGGTTCTTCAGTGGTTCTTTGGGGTGGTTAAGGTGCTATATAGCACCACTGCCATACAAAAAAAAACCTCTCTTCTTTTTTGAGCTAAAGAACCAGTGTTGGTGCTGTTTAGCACCATTTTTGTTGAAGAAATAAAATGCAATATGGCACCTCTTATGGGTTCTACATAGCACCACTTGACAAAGGTAGCTGGTTTGAGCTGGTTTATGCTGGCCCTAAGCTGGTCCTGACTAGCTTAAACCAGCTCATGACCAGCTAAGGACCAGCATCAAACCAGCTTCCATGCTTCAAAACATACTTAACCAGCATATGCTGCTGTTTTTTCACAATTGTAAACTGTGTTTACAATGAATTTAGTGTAAACTGCAGTTATTTATTTTTGTGGTTCATAGTCAACCGTCAACATTTGTCTCTTACCATACTGCACTGTTAAAGTGTGTAACTTCATAATTTATTTTACTCATAAATATATACATACATACATGCCATTCATACAGCAGTGCACTAATCCAAAGTATTCATTTCAAAGTTTAAATAAAACCTAACAAGCCTAATTTATTTACCTTAAATTTAAAGATATAGCCTAATATTGACTATGTCTAAAATCAAACCTAATACCTGTGACATTTATGAGTTTTACTCTGATTGAGTATATAAAATGACCATATAAAACTCTTACCAACCGCAATTCAAATGCATTCAATTCTGTTCTTACCTCTTCTGTCTAGGACTCTTTCGAGTGAACGGGCGAAGATTGTAGATAGGAGATGCTGTGGGTGGTCCCTGATAGGTCGAGGTGGAAGGCATGTTTCTTTCTGTTCCCAGACAAGCAGGAACTTGTTGGCCTATGAGGTTTACTGCGTTAAGTCTACCGTGATGAAATAGCGAACGGATTTCTTCATCTAGAAGCGTATTGAGTTTGGTTGCCAGGATTTTGGCCCGTACACGCATTCGCCAGCATGTTTATTAATTCGTTATTACTTAAAATTGTTGCTACTAGATTTCGCGCAGACTCATAGTTCAACATCTGAACAATCAAAAATCAAAAACACAAGATGGCACTTTGATGACGTCAGTTTTCATTGAATATAAGTTTTATTCCATATATTCATACTTTCATTCAATATATTCAAGTTTCATTCCATATATTCAGACTTTCATTCAATATATTCAGACTTTTATTCAGTATATTCAACTTTCATTCAATATATTCAGACTTTCATTCCATATATTCAGACTTTCATTCCAAATATTCAGACTTTTATTCCATATATTCAGACTTTCATTCAGTATATTCAACTTTCATTCAATATATTCAGACTTTCATTCCATATATTCAGACTTTCATTCCAAATATTCAGACTTTTATTCCATATATTCAGACTTTCAGTCAATATATTCGTTTCATTCCATATATTCAAGTTTCATTCCATATATAGATATATATATATATATATGTATGTATATGCATGTGTGTGTATGTGTGTGTTGTTTTATTGTGCTATACAATAAAACAACAGTCGCTGACCATTGTGCTGTACAACACACACACACACACACATATATATATATATATAAAACCCAATCAAAAAATAAGATAATATACAAAGACATATTACTGAGAAAACAAGCTAAAAATGACTCTCATATTATAAGCCTTCTCTAAAAGATAAGTTTTAAGTTTTACTTTAAACAGAAATTCTGTAGAGATTAACCTAATTGATAACGGTAGGCTATTCACAATTTGGGGCAGACTATGGCAAAAGCCCTGTCTCTATTTCTTTTTAATCTAGGAACCTTCAACAGATTCTGATTTGATGACCTATAAATAAAATTGCCCAGCTGGTTGGGCAAACATTTAAACCAACCGCCAGGTTAAAACAACCCATTTGCTGGGCTGAAACAACCCAATTGCTGGGTTTGCCCATTTTCAACCCAACTTGGGTTGTTTTTAACCCAGAATTTTTTAGAGTGTATATCTTATTTGTTATACCTCAAGTGTTTTGTTCAGTATCAGGAGTACTGAGCATAAAAATGGTAGTATTACAAATTCCACTGTAAGCATCAAAGTGTTTAGCCGCAAGATTGGCAAATGGCTGCCTTAAGAGAACTCTGTCTTTTCAATACAGTCAGACACGACCTTCCCCCGAGACAGGATCCAAGCCGCTTCCAGACAAAAATCTGCTGGATCTGGCCGAAAACATATTTCAGGGTTTATCAGCCAGAGGGGAATGATGGGAAATGAAAAAATAGAAACACACCACATAAACACATATGTACCAACCAATAAATGATAAAAGGAGATGAAATGAAGAAAACAAGACCTGTCAAGTGTGACAAAGGAAATCAGGAGGAGCTGTTTCTGTATCTATATAGTGAGATGAAAAAATGTGAGACCTCTAGAAACACTAGTAATTCTATTTTGCATTATTTTGTAAATTAATACAAAATGTTTAATTATAAAATTATATTATCAGCTCAATAATTTAAATAAATAAATAAATGCAAAATTAAAATGAATTTTAGAAAGTCTTAATTTGGTTTAAAACCTGTACAAATTCAATTTTTATAATAAAAATAATAAATTAAATTATCATTTTAATTAAAATAAGTATATATATATATATATATATATATATATATGTTCTCCTTTCCATCTTACACAGCCGTGTTTGTGAGGTCTTTGTCAATATGAGTAAGAAGATCTTGACATTGGCATGGGACCAGCCGTATTATTCACATGCTCTTACGAATGCAATTTCTCAGAGCTTAAGATGAAGATAGCAGTCATTCTCATTTATAAGCCCACAGGACGGGAGAAAAAAAAAAAACATCTGCTTAAGAAAGTGAGAAAAAATACAGAGGGGAACAAAAGAGAGGCAAAAATGCAAGGGAGGGTTGATGGAGAGGTGAAAATTCTCAGCATTATCCATGAGGCCTATCTCTTTATCTCAAGCTCAGTAATTGTAGCTACATAGAGGAAGTCAGCACGTTTGGAGCAGAATAACTTGGCCGGGCTGATTGAATGCTATAATAAGAGCATTATAGCAATGTTTATACCTTATGTATAATTCATGCGCTGGTCTTAACTTCTCCAGGGATACTTTTAGCACAAGTGAAATGGTGTAGCGTGGTTCGGCAGTGCTGGATGAGCCATCTGAGAGCGTAAAGTTCAACATCAACATTGAGAGAAGCAGACTAAAGGAAGCACACAGCAGAGACAATCAGAGCAATGTGTCGCTGAGGATTTAAATATAAGAAAACTGATTGAGACTCGTGTGTGTCAGTGCATGTCTAAAGCAGGATTATAGTGCCTGCGAGAGAGTCGTTACCATTTGCCTGCTGCGGAGGTGATTGAGAGGCTGATACCACCATCACATCAGGCCAGGTGGCATACGTTCACACACAGGAGACGGACCACTGTCGAAGGATTAGTTCTGGAGATATGAATATGCAATTGTGTCTGGAGAAGCCTCAGACTGTCTCTCTGGCTCTCTTTTCCCACTTTCCTTCACTCTTGCTGTCCTTCACCTTGCTTGGCTCTGAGCGAGCTTATTACACAACTCACATGCTGCAGATGGGGCACGTCTGACATCCCACAAACACTCACACACATACACCGAGAGCGTCACAATCACACATACACACACAGATGGGGCATGCAGGGACAGAGCGTGGACCAAGGCGAAGGGTGCGAGTGTGACAGTGTGTGACAGGGTGTGACAGAGATCCGTCACTTCGGTGCAAAAAGCATCCGGAGCTCCCCCTGAGATTGAGGCGCTCTGTGACAAGCACACACACACACAAACACACATGCACACACACACTTAACCAAGCATCTCATTGTTTTCCCATATGTAATTTGAAGCAAAGGCCTGGAATTCAGTCAAGAATTGTGTATAATTAATTATTAATATAATTAAATGAATTATAATTCAGCTGTTTAGCAACTTAAGCCATACTTAGCCATTGAATTAGTCTGCCCTCAAACCACAGCCCTACAAAATATGTAACCATATGTAATCAACCTAAACATGCAAAATTACTGACAATTAGAGAGAATTTCTGATTGGTTCCTTTTCTGAAAAGCATAGGCCACACCCCCAAATCTTTTTGCAGTTTACACTGCCTCGGGATAGTCAGAGACAGGTGTGATTTCTCAAAACACCCATTTCAGTGATATCTGACAGGGAGTAAGGCATTTAAATTCGACTTAAAATGAAAGTTGCGATCATATATTTGTCCTTATTGTGATGTATATTCAAATGAAATGGCTTTTGGAAAAAAATGTCGGGTAGGACTTTATCCATCGGGAATTGAATGGATCGTTGTTGTTGTTTGCTATTGCTGTGATCTCCACGTTATTAGTGAAGAGATATCGCTGCAAGAGGGAGGGGAAGTTATTTTGATTAAAGATTATGAGGGCACACGAATCATAAAATAATAATAATGTGCATGGATAAATAATTTATAATAAATACTGCATTATTCCATTAAAAAATAAGAAATGTAAATTTTGATTTTATGCATGATATTTTAAAAATATATTCTATTTTTGATGTCATCCCAGACAGCAACATAGTGTTGGCCCACATCCGGCTCACATCTGGTATGTGTGGTTTCCACGCAGGCCAAATGTGGGCCGGATCTGGGCCGACACTATGTTGCTGTCTAGGATGTTACAATCTAATTGTAGATAAAGCGTTTAAACTCCAATGTGATGTCATAATAAATCAACTATATATAATGACCAATAATAATAATAACTGGATAAAAATTTTGTAGACAAACTTTAAGATGGCTTGAAAAAGCCTAGCCAGAAAGTTTGAAATAGTTTTAAAAGCTTGAAGTTTAAAGCTTTGCAGTTTGAAATAGTTTTAGTTTAGTAGTTTTAAAAGATATAGATAGATAGATAGATAGATAGATAGATAGATAGATAGATAGAGGGATTAATAACGAAGTATCATATAATTAGGGATTAATAAAGAAATATCATATAAGAATAATAATAATAATAATAAGCTGTGGATATGCTATGAAGTAAAGTTTTTATTTTTTTTAGCCTTCAGCTCTGAACAATTATTATAAGGAAAAAAAAAAACATCTCTAAATAAATGCTCCGACTTCCTGTAGCTGATTCATTCAATATGAATTGTCTGAATGAACTGTGTGAGTAACCACCGCTCTTTTATGCAAGTTCATTTGGGGGTTAGTAGTCTATCGCCTGCTTATCCGTAGATTTATGCAATTAACTTTGTGTGTAACTGAGTGTTGTGCACTCTGTGTTTGATGTTGCAGCCGTTTAGCACTAAATTTCCCCTCAGGGATCAATAAAGTGTAAGCAGGCAGCTCTTTTCTTTTCTTTTTTTTAAGCAGACAAGGCTCTGTTCGTTGCTCATATGTATGTGTGTTTTCTTCTAAAATGAATGGGTTAAGAATAGAGCTCTGTTTTTTACAAGCTGAACTGTGCAATTTCTGTGCCACTAGCATCTCTGAATTAAATTGAAAAATAATTATTGCTTTCAAACAGGTTTCCCGAAAACTCTCCCCGTCTGACAATAAAAAACGATTGATAGCGGCAGAGAGCCACAGTGTTGCACTTTGGGTGGAAATGGCTCCTTTAAACAGTGTACCATATATAGTTACTCTGCATATTAAACTGGGATAGGAGCAAGTATTTTATTAAAAATTACACACTTCAGCCTTCAAACCTCTTTGTGATTTCCAGACTACTCCCACTCCCTGTCTGAATTCCACAGACTGTGAGTGTCAAAGACACCCACACATGCACACACACACCCTCCACATATGCCCTCATGATTAAAAATCAGCACCAGCAATGACCTCACACACACACACACACACACACACACACACACAGAGAGAGATCAGAAGAGGAGTCACTGTGGACCACAGAAAGCATCCCTCTCATTCCCACACTGATTTGGAGCCCTCATCTTCAAAGCAGCGCCTTAACATTGACTCACATCAGACTGAAAACACATCAATTCCACATCAATTCATTTCTTTGGTTATCAGAGAAGCTACTGCATGATAAATATGACTGAATTCCATTACAGACACATACAGTGACCCCAAAATAATTAGGACCACAAGCCACAAATATGTAAATTTCATTGTATTAGATAAAATATCAAACCATCTGCAAACAAATGATGTTTTGCATTTACTCATTAACTTTTTGATTTTCATTACAAATAAATTTTGATCTTTTACACTTAATATATCAACTTTTCCAGACAAAAAAGCTTATAAGGAATAGATATTAAAAAATACTGATAAAAAAAATTCAAACATTTTTAAAAAATCTTACCAATCTCGAACTTTTGAACAGCAGTGCATGTTTCATTGTAATTTTGATAAATACACTTTTGTTTAATAATTTCATGAATTGTTTTGAATTTATTATTTTCTTCTGATTCAGAAAAAAATGACTTCAGCTATTTTTTTTATATATTTTATTATTTTATCTAAAATACAATGATATTCAGACATATTTAATAGTGGCTTAAAAGAGTAAAAAAAAAAAGAAAAAGAACAGTTGTGAAATAATAATAATAATGCCATTTCTCACCCTCATGTCCTTCCAAACCTCAATTATTAATTATTAATGAAACCTGATATTTTCTTCTCCCATTTGCCTTTTTTTTTTTTTTTTTTTTTTTTTTTTACATTAATGACATTAAATTTAATGTGATGCATCAATGAAGGAAAGTAAATAAACGACAGATTTATTTATGTTTTTTAAATATATTTTTTAATTTTTAATTTATTATTATTATTATTATTTTTTTTTTTAGGTAAACTCGGTGCCCAAATACTTACCTGCTTTCTTTGATTTACCAAGGATTTTAGCAAATGGAGAACATTTTAATAATTTAATATAATTATTAAAGGCTATGCATAGTGTTAATATGAGTTTGCATAGATCGTCATAGAGTTGGACTGACCTATATGTAAATCTGTACAGATTTGCAGTTCAAGTTCAAGAGGAAAGAGTGAAAGGACTCCAAAAAGAAAGACTAACATCTGTTTCTGTGTCTGTAAAAGGAGGTGAAAAGAGGGGAAGATTCTGCTAATCCATGTTACCAAATCTCTGACTAGATCGCTCATCAGAAATGAAAAACTTTGATCCAAGTCTCCATGGTAACCCTTGGCTGATTTGGGTCTTAATCTCTCTTAATGTTGTGTAATGTGTTTCTTAGGGGTCTAAGCGCTTTTTATAATCTTCCACAGTTACACACACACACACACACATATACAGATGAATGCCTCTAGACTGGTCAGTAATACACATTACTGTGAAAGTTACTGTATATAAACAGAAATAAGGACGATGGTGTACTTTGTATAGTAATTAGTTCTTAAGGATTTATAAAAACAAGAAGGGAAAAGTAACATATTGCTTTTAAGCTATTTTTTAAAGTGCAGATTAACCTGACCAACAGATGGAATCTGTTGTGTCGCTCTTGTGTAGAGCTGTGACAGTATACTTAAGAATGTGTAACACGCACAGATACGTAGTGTTAAAGGATTGTCCGGTCTGACACAAGGGTTGATAGACATAAAGCATGCTCAATCTAGTGCTTATGAGTGCATGTTTGTTTGTGTCTTTTAAGTAATCTATAATGACTCCATATGTGTTTTTGTGCTTACTGAGATTATATGGTATAAAGTGCTCTTTATCTCCATGTATCCTTCTGGACTTCTCCCCCACTTAATCCAGCTGCATCCAGAATAATATTTTCAGCACTGCTCCTGCTTCGTGAGAGTCCTATTTCTTCTCAGTCGACCGATTCCCTCATCCTGTAGGAGCAGGGAGAGAGGGATTTTGGTTGAAAGAGGACAGACTGATTTATTTATTGGGTAATTTCAGACATGCTGTGAAAGTTCATATGATTCATTAGTGATAAATGCACAGATTTCCTGAGAAGAAGCTTTCGACTCATTTAAAGGAAGTGACTGTTTCACTTCGCTCATGAATGAAAATTCCATCATAATTTATTCACCCTTATGTTGTTTCAAAACTGTATGACTTTGTTTGTTCTGTTGAATGCAAAAGGTGAATCCATATGATGAAAGTGAAAGAGGACTGGAACTGTCAGGATCAAAAACGACAAAAAAGCACCTTAAAATTACCATAAAAGTAGTCATTACAACGCTTTGTCCAAGTCTTCTGAAGTCATACTCATTTTGTGTGAGAAATATACCAAGGTTTATTGTTGATATTCACTGAAAATCTTGACATCCACTATAGCTGTCTTTGGCACATTCATGAGTGAAGTAGCAACGCAGATTTGGGAGAAAAAAATTAATCTTAATTGGTTCTTTTCAATTAATTAGTTGATCCAGTTCACAAAACCAGGTGTAGCCCCTCCAGTTCGCACCGCCTGCTCCAAGCGGGACGCAAACCTGGGCCCGTCCGCATGGGAGGTGGGCGCTCTAACAAGGAGGCTAAAGACCACAGTCTTTAGCGTCAGTCGCTAGAGTGCCTCTTGAGATCAGGGGAGTGAGGTTTACACACACAGCTCTTTCCGGCCTACGTCTGATACACTTACCCCCCTAAACCTCACTCACATCTGGGTCACTGCACCAATGTAGCCCCTCCAGTTCGTGCCGCCCGCTCCAAGCGGGACACAAACCCTGGCCCATCCACATGGGAAGTGGGGGCTCTAACAAGGAGGCTAAAGACTGCAGTCTCTACCGTCAGTCGCTAGAACACCTCTTGAGATCAGATGAGGTTTATATGCACAGCTCTTATCGGCCTACGTCCATTACACATTTCAATGGTCCACTTTTGACATTCTACAGTGCTCATCATAAATGAGTACACCCCCTCTGAAACTTCTGAAAGTCAGCAATTACTCAATTACTTAGAAGACAGGGTTCTTTAGAGATATAATGTTCCAGCAAGTCTGCTCAAACAATTACCAAAGAAGCATGTCAAAATTATTCAGGAAAATCAGATTTTCTTATCAAGGTAATAAAATGTTGTGTAGCAAAAATGAGTACACCCTCCTAAAAGTTACTAAATAAAATGAAATAAAATTTTTCTGGTGTAAGTTCAAGGGAATGTTTGATCAACAGGTAAGTATGTTGAACCAAAACATTTAAAGAGAAGTAATTTCTTGACAATTAAAAGTGTTATATAGCCCACTGAATCA
The DNA here is from genome assembly GCA_037950665.1 of Hypophthalmichthys nobilis. Classification (NCBI taxonomy): domain Eukaryota; kingdom Metazoa; phylum Chordata; class Actinopteri; order Cypriniformes; family Xenocyprididae; genus Hypophthalmichthys; species Hypophthalmichthys nobilis. The sequence goes on along the minus strand of CM075491.1, from coordinate 13,540,932 downwards.
TTCTCAGACTTAATGCTGACAACAATGGAACCACTTGGGAGAGAACTGTCAGGAGACTTATTTCTTAGCACAAAAGAGGACAGTGCTACAAGACGATTACCAAATCATTGTTTTAAGTGTGAAAATATAGCAAAAGTAACAGAAATTCAAAAACAATGGACTTGTGACAAGGCCCCTGAAATAATCAGGCCTTCATTTTAAGCTTTCATTTAGTGATGAGGGATTTTTTTGCTAGACAAAGAGCAGGAGAAATACCAAGCAAGTGTCTTAGAGCCAGCAAAAGCTATGAAAAGAGTGACTGTTTATCTCACAGAGTGAGATGAAGCCTGCAGAAATGACATGCATGGTTGTTGTTCTCACTGGAACTACCTACTGTAGCCAAAGCTCAATAAAGTCGGTTAGCCATTTATAAAGCCCACATTTACAAAATATAGATTCTGGGAATCAATACTCTGGTCTCATGAGACCAAATCAATCATTTTGGATCCAGCAGCATCCAAAATGTTATGGTGTTGCTAGAGGAGGAGTACAGTGAGAAGTGCCTGGTTCCCACAGTAAAGTTCAGTGGTAGTAAAGCTCTTATATAGGGATATATGAGTGCTGAAGGTGTGAGGGAGTTGTGCTTTATCAATGCTGTCATGCATTCCACACCACTGTGTACTTTAATGCACAAACTTGAAAGAGAAGATGTTACCCTTTCCTCATTCCCTGCATTGTTGGGCATTTTTTTCAACATGACAATGATGATATGCATTCTACCAAGGTGAAAAACCTTCTGTGGACAATCTTAACACTCTTGAGTGCCTGTGGGGGGATTATGTAGAGATGAGTTGAGCAACACTCCCCATTAAAGATCAGGGCATTTAAGGAGCTCATCATCCAGGAGTTAAACAGGACAGATGTGACAATTTGTCATGAACTTGTACACTCCGTACCAAGAAGGGTCAGAGCAGTATATTGAAAATTATGGAGGGCATACTAAGTGCTAGAATATTATACATTTGTTGAATTCAATCTAGGGTGTACTCATTTCTGCTATCCTTAATTTAAACAAAATTGGCTAATTTACTTATTTTATGGCAATTTATGACATATTTTTCTCAATTTTTATTATGTATATGTGTTTAATACATATTAGTTTTGCCATCTTTCCATGAATTGTATTAGTGATCATAAAGAAAATACATCTTTTGTATTTGTTCAGAGGGGGTGTACTCATTTATGCTGTGCACTGTACTAACTATAAGTAACTTTGAAACTATATGTCAACAAACTCTCATTGGAGTATTAGTAGACTGACTGCTCAATATCTGTTGACACTTTATTTTGATGGTCCCCCAACAAACATTGTACTAACTTTGCAACTACATGTCAACTTATTCTCCTTATCCAAACACCCTACCTAATCTAACTTTTTGAGCAATCTTGCCGGGCAATTTTGCCGAGCGATGTTGCTTGGACACTCCCATTGAGAATAGGCAACAATTTTCGATCTAAAGTATCCAGATGCCTGTTCTCAATGGGAAAGTGCCCAAACAACATCACTCGGCAAAATTGCTTGGCAACATTGCTCAAAAAGTTGCCCCCTGTATCATCACCTTAACACTCTAGTTAAGAGTTAGTTTGTAAAGGATTTTCTGTGTTCTGTTTGGGTGGGTTTTGTCTAGTATTTTAGTTCTGTGACCTAGTTTTCAGTTGGTTTCCATGGTTTTTCATTAGTTGATCATCAGTTACACCTGTTGTTAATTTCATTGATTGGTTTGTCTGTTTATTTAACTTGTGTTTTCTTCTTTGTCAGTTCTCATCACATTATGTTTGGTTGTTCTGTTCCTGTTTCCTAATTCCTGTGTGTTTTGTAAAATAAATGTACAATTGTTTTATCTTTATTTTCAACTCAACTGTGACATAGTTGACATATAGTTGCAAAATTACTTATAGTAGAATGTCTAAAGTCGACCACCGAAATGAAGTGTAACCCAAAACCAGCCTGAATGATTTATACTTCAGAATGATCCAGTTCACAACTAAAGGACTAAAATAATATTTGCAGCCAGAAACAGCTGGAAGTAAAGATTATTTGTCAATAACAAAATCTATTAGTGAATAACTACTTTTTCCGCACACAAAGTTATCGCTTGGTCATTGTTAACTACAACTAAAAATATTAAAAATTATTTTTGGTAATTGAAACAAAGCTGAAATAAAATATAAATGTTAAATGAGAAACTTAAACCTAAATTAATTGAAAAATCGAGAACTCTAAATAACTTAATCGAAATGTTCCTTGGCAATTAACTGAATTAAATTTAAGTTGAAGAACTAAAAGTACTAAATAAATAGAGCTATATTAAAAAACTAATAAAAATGACAAGTGCATAACAAACTAACAAAAACTTAAACTAAAATTAAAATGAAAAAGTTAAAGATAATAATAAAAGCTAACTCAAAATATGAATGAAAACTAAATAATACTAAATTAACACTGATTGGATTTTTAAATAACAAAACAAAAAAAAAAAAAACAAACAACAAAAAAAAAACAATCAACAACAAAAACATTTAATGCATATATAAAACTAATGGACCATGGAATAATGAAATATGGGCCATTTTTATTGTCACTGTGGAATTTGACAGCCCCCGTTCTCATTACTTTCAATATACTAAAAAATGTGGCCAGGACATTCTTCAAAAACTCACCTTTTGTTTTTGACAGAAGAAATAGTCTGGTTTGGAGCAAAATTATGATAAATGACAGAATTTTCATTTTCAGTGAACTATTCCTTAAGAATCATTAAGGTAGAAAAAAGCAATCACCAGAAAAAGAGAATTTATAATTTAGTAAACATTGATGAGCTTAAAAAAAAAAAAAAAAAAAAAAAAAAAAAAACATGTATAAAATTGACACAACTGTTTTGAAAAATTGCCCCTCTCTGTCTAAACAAAGAGACAAATATAAATGCACAAGGACATACGGACATGAATGCTTTCTTGATGTATCTTAGAAAAAAAATAAATAAATGAAAGTTTGATCAAAGTTCAAGACTCCCACTGGATATTGAGGCTGTTGTCAAGATAATTACACCAGATCAAAGAAAGCAGACGAGAATGAGAAGACCAGAAGCTATTGACAGGCCTTATTCCAGTTTTGAGACCTTCAGTGAGTGTCTTTCATTCATAGTCTAATTCACACCAGTTTAATTTCAGTCTCTCTGTATACTCTTCTAGAGCTGATAACATTGATATACGTATAAAACCTTGCTATTATACTTTGGAATTTCACTTCAGAATAATTCAAATGTAGAATTATTTACTTCTCCATTCTGATTTAGTTCATTTTCATGACAGATAAACCACAGGAAGTCTGTGGAAGGATATAATCAATGCCTGAGAGAGTAGTGGCGTGTGGGTGAGAGCGTGCTTCATGCGCTCAAAGCTTTGTAAGGGAGAGGCCATTGGCACGCTGCAGGCTGGCATGTCATGTGCCAGCGCTGACAGACGCTATGGAGAAATCCGTTGCATTGTGTCCTGACTGCAGAGAAGGTCACAGCAGACCTGCAGGACAGATGACTGTTCAAGACCCCGTCACCCCCAGTACCACCCCACAGCATAACAGACTGGTCTTCATCAGACCCTCCTATGTACAAGACAAATAAAATTGAGGTAACTATACATACACACTTATTGATTTGACCATGAGGTTATATTTCAGGATGGTTGCTACATAGAATCCAAATAATAATATCTATAACCTAGTGAGCTCTACCTTGCTCTATATTGCCTACACAGGCAGACATATTATACTTTAAATTTCTTTAGTGTGTAACGTTGCTGTTTGAGCATGAAAAACGTCTGCAAAGTTTTAAATTCTGTCATTAATTACTCACCCTCATGTTGTTTCACACACGTAAGATCTTTGTTCATCTTCAGAACACAAATTAAGATATTTTTGATAAAATCCGATGGCTCAGTGAGGCATTGCCAGCAAGACAATTAACACTTTCAGTGCCCAGAAAGCTACTAAAGACGTATTTAAAACAGTTCATGTGACTGCATTGGTTCAACCTTAATGTTATGAAGCAACAAGAATACTTTTTGTGCGCCAAAAAAACAAAATTTATTCAACAATATCTAGTGATGGACGATTTCAAAACACTGCTTCATGAAGCTTTACGAATCTTTTGTTTCGAATCAGTGGTTCGGAGCACGTATCAAACTTCCATGATTTCAGTAAACGAGGCTTCGTTACATCATGAGTGTTTCGAAATTCGGTTGGGTGAATTTGGCAGGGTGACTTTGGCAGTTTGATACACGCTCCGAACCACTGATTCGAAACAAAAGATTCGTAAAGCTTCGAAGCTTCATGAAGCAGGGTTTTGAAATCGACCATCACTAGATATTGTTGAATAAAGTCGTTATTTTGTTTTGTTTTTTGGTGCACAAAAAGTATTCTCGTTGCTTCATATCATTAAGGTTGAACCACTGTAGTCACATGAACTGTTTTAAATATATCTTTAGTAGCTTTCTGGGCATTGAAAGTGTTAATTGTCTTGCTGGCAATGCAGGCCTCACTGAGCCATCAGATTTAATGAAAAACATCTTAATTTGTGTTCCGAAGATGAACGAAGGTCTTACGGGTTTGGAACGACATGAGGGTAAGTAATTAATGACATAATTTTCATTTTGGGGTGAACTAACTCTTTAAAGTCCACTCCAAAGGCAGTTATTCTCTAGTTCAGTATATAAGCACTGTTTCTGAACTCACTGAAATGCATCGATTGTGGTCTAAAGTCCTCTTCCTGGAATGTCCACATCACAATATTCCTCATTTAAATAATCCCCATCCAAGGCAAACACAAAAAATGGGGACAAGGCCTGGTTGAGTAGTGTTAGTAGTGTGTTGAAACTCGCGGTTATGGTAAGGGGCTTGACATTTCTGAAACACGTTCAAAGTGGATGACCAATCACAACACACTGGTCCAGCTGACCAATCAGAGCACATTGTGCTTTTCGTAAGGAGAGTCTTCATGGAAACAGGATCTAAACAGAGTGCTACTGACAGACTGGAACAAGAGGTACTGCAACAATGTAAAATATGTGGAAAATAATGTGTTTTTTGAACATTCAAGCATGAAAACCTATTCTATGTGTAAATAAGCATAAGAAGATTAACAATAAAATAAGAAAATTAAAAATAAAGGAAATTTAGGTTAATTTAACTTATAAATATATTAAAAAGGTTATGTGTGTGTGTGTGTGTATGTGCATTTTTGTGACATATCAGGACACAAATTTGTATAATGACATGGGTATGACATAGGTATTACAAGGAGAGGATGACTTATGAGGACATTACCCCATGTCCCCATTTTTCAAAAGGCTTATAAATCATACAGAATGAGTTTTTTTTGAGAAAGTAAAAATGTGCACAGTTTCCTGTGATGGGTAGGTTTAGGTGTAGGGTCGGTGTAGGGGGATAGAAAATACGGTTTGTACAGTATAAAAACCATTACGCATATGGAATGTCCCCACAATTCACAAAAACAAACCTGTGTGTGTGTGTGTATATATATATATATATTTGATAAATCTAAAAATATAACTTGCCTTTTAAAATAACCTACACATCGGGACCCCACATGTGACTTAAAACACTGTCTAGGCAGGCAGCTCAAGAGGTTTTGGAAAACAACTAATGACAACAGTAATGTATAGAAAATCACATTAAACACTTTAAGTGGTCATGGCTTCAGGGGACACAGTCAAGTTTCAGCATAATTGGGGTCTGCACACACTCCCTGTATTCAATACTGAGGATTCATCAGTACAAAGTACAGAGGACCCATGTTCCTAATCATATTTATATCCTCCCTGGGGCTGATTCCACATTCTATTGGTATAAGTTACAAACCCAGTTATAATTGGTTAGAAATGCACAAACTCGCGACCATAATTACACCCTACGACTGGGTATCTAAGACAGCTTTAGTGAGTTTTCAAGAGGAGTTCTGACAGCTCCCAACTCTCAACTCGCAGATTATTTCCCACGGACTAGCAAACAGCACAACGGTTCAATTTCAGACATTCACATGGATCGGCAGCTTTTTTTTCTGAGGTGGAAGAACTGTCATTTCGGTGACTGCAACACCTCAAGTGTCTTATCTTGGATTGAACCTGCATTCCATGAACTTAGATTGAACCCGCAGCATTTGTAAGAGCAGCTCGAACTCTCATCCATTAGGCTATTATAATCTCTCTCTGTAACAAACTCTTTACATTTATTGCAAGGACAGTGCCCCGGGGCAAGTAGTAATTAAATTACTCCCAAAGACAACTGGGATAAAGCACAATATCCATGTTATTCACAGAATAAAATAAATACTATTGATGCCTGCAGGAGAATTTAAGGTGCATAAGCAGGTTTTTAAGCCAATACATTACCGCAACCTACTATTTAAACTTCCAGGGAGAGGTCTTCGGATCATCTGGAGGTGAAATACTTTTTAAAAGCATGGACTTGTTTTGAAAGGGTGCAATTTTTGCATCACGTGCATGGGTTTGAACCAGCAACATTTACATTAGCAAACCAGCAAACTTTAACTTACATGGATATTATGGTTTCTTTTGATATCAGGACTTAAAATAGTGCCTTGAAGCTACCAGTGTTTAAATAATCATCTGCGAAGTGTGAAACAACTGTTTAATTAACAGACTGTATTTTTGTAAAACTCAACTGATATTGCCATTAATGTATGTCATTATCTGTAAGAAAATGAGGCTTGCAAATCTATTGCTGATTAAAACTGCTGCTTCTACTGTCTAGCCTAAATCTAAATTAGTAAACTTAAAACACTATTTACTTTATTTATAACCACTTTTTTGCTATCGGAGGTGACCCTTGAATAGAGGTTTTGTCGCACTGAGCTGATTTGTCAATAAATTTGTCCCTAAAATAAGGCCAGGCTTAAAACACTCACACATATGCTCACAAAGAACCAGTGGACTGTTGCTGACCACTGCACTTTTTAAGCTCCCTGTGGTTGTCACCATTGTAAACAATATAATCAGCTACACCTAACAGCATTAAACAGAGAGCAGAGCTGTATGCAAATAAGAGCTAGCCAAGCTTTATTGAGCCTCAGCTATCTCAGCTCTTATTTATATAATCTGTAAATTTCAGCCACTGTGGCGAGAACCATTATAAGCACAGATAACAAAAGATAAATCAGATTAGGGAGGATTGTTTTTGCGTGTGGTCATTTGAATACGACAAAACAGAGGGTCAAACACTTGCTGACAGTGCAGCAAAAAGAAGAGCTCTCATTTAATCTTCAATTAATCTTCAATCTTTAATGCTGTGCTCAAAAAAATGGGATGCCAAAGTTAACATGTTAAAGGTGAAGTGTGTACTTTTTCTGTGTTGTTTGCTATCTCCAGCTTAATATACAAAAACAACCATAAGTAAGCATTCAAAGGTTGAAAATATAAACAGATGGTTCTGTGGCTATTTTAATCCATTGCTTGTTTGAGAATAGCTTGACAACCAATGGCATGAATCTGGGGCGGGACTATTTGTTTTTCCGACCAATGTGTGTTCGAGGAACTTCGTTGTTTTTGCAATTCCATTAGGTGATGTTAATGGCACTTTTTTCATTATATACCTGTAAATAATGCAGAAAGACCTTTTTAATAGACACTTTATCTATAATCCAAATGGGACTTTTAACAAAAATGCAGTTTTTGCAGTATTTGGTGGAATTTAGTTATTAGTCTAAAGTTAAAAGTCTATAAAACATCACCTACATGAAAAATCCTGTTGATAGCATCAAAGTTTCTAATCTAAGTTCTTGCACTCCATCTGCACTGACTTTTTGTTTGTTTGTTTGTTTGTTTTTTTGTTTATTGTTGCAGACTCTTATCATCTAGTTGTTTTTCATCTCAAAATCTTGTGCTGGCAGAAATCTTACTTACAGGTCAGAGGCATCATTAATTAAATGTGTCATTTTTTTAAGTTATATTTTATTTCTAACTATGCATGTATGTTTTTGTATGTTGTATGTGTGTTTGTGTTTATCATAAATCACATTAAATGTACCACATTATACTTTTTACATATAACTAAATAAACAAAATGAAAATAAATATAACTTATATTAATTAGATTAAAAATAATATTTAAAGCTGCAGTCCGTAACTGTTTGAAACCTGAAATTGCTGTTATTTGCGGAGTTATCTTCTTTACGTGGGTTGTGCATCGGCACGGATCCTCTGTGCGGATGAATCTAATGTTTTGTGCCGAATGTGTGGGTTGTCATTTCAACCAGTCAATCAAGTCAGTTTCTCTGTATAATGTGTAACAAATGAAAGTCTCAGTTTCACAATTAGACAGTTTCCATGTGGTGGAAACAACAATTGCAGAGCAGATAACAAGGGGCAAATAACATAATCATAGTGTATAATAACATCAACATAATCATATGAACTGAACTGTGAATGAACTTGTATGAACTAAATTCATGTTATGCATAAAAAGTTTTGGTAACACTTTATTTTAGGGTTTTTTTAACTAGTTGCTTATTAGCATGCATATTACTTGAATATTGGCTGTTTATTACTTATTAAGCACATATTAATGCCTTATTCTGCATGACCTTATTCTACATTTTTAATTCGACCCAATACCTAAACTGAACAACTAACTTACTAACTATTAATAAGCAGTAAATTAGGAGTTTATTGAGGGAAAAGTCGTAGTTAATAGTGAATACATGTTCCCTATTCTAAAGTGTTACCAAAGTTTTTACATAATATAACTCTTCCGCAAACATCGTTCGATGGGAATAAATTCACTTTACCGATCTGATTCAGCTCCAGTAACTTGACAACGGAGGCGGAGGCGGATATGCTTTTCTTGGAGTAGAGGTAAATTGCTGCCTCTTAGCACAAAATAACTGAAATTTACCATAATGACCATAGTAAAGCATGATCAAGGCACAACAAAGGAAACTCCATAACTATGTGGATTAAGCAAACAAGTGTTACCTAATTACCCACTGAATCATTGAAATGTCTTTACCTGTCTAGCAGAAAAAAAAAGCTGTCTCTGCGTCCATTTTAAACCTGTTCAAAACATCACTTTTCAAAGGCTCTGCCTAAATTTAATCTTGTTTTCGCACAGGCTCGGTCGCTTTCCCTTTTTTTGCTATAGTCTCTCCGCAGTACAAAGTCTTTTACTTTTTACTACTGGTGATTCCCCAGTTGCCAACAATGACTGTTGTTTTGAACTTTCTTTATTACAAGCTGCCATCAAAATTACAAGTTTAATTACATTCCAGCTGAGAGATCTGCCACCTGCAGCATCCACACACGTGATATAGCCTACTAGCCGGGACTCCTTCTTTATGTATACAGACATGACGTAATGATGCAAAGACAAACTCGTATTTCTCACGGAAGCCAACCCGAACCACTCATATTCTAAAACATTATTACAAGCTTACCGTTGTGAATCGGGCTAAGGTAAGGAGTTAGTTTTGAACACTGATTGGTTATGTATTCAGTAATTGATTTTGGATCATTTTGAACCCAAAAAAGTTATGGATTTTTTTTTTTTTTTAAACATTTTGTCAACAAATCATTCAACAAATCTTGTATCTTGATATTTCTTCTTCTCTTTTTTCTCCTGCCTAAATCAATACTTTTGGTCACCCTTTACATCTGTCTGTGGGTTTTGCAATTTTTTGAAAAGTATTAAAAAGATCTTGTGACAAAAACTCGTAACTCCATTGGCTCCTCAATCGTTCTCCTATCGTGAATGAAGTGCTACAGGCAGTTTGGACCATCTCTGCTCGTTTGCAGTGCAAGAATGATTAAGTAACTGGTTGTTTCAGTATGTACAGTGTATTATACACACACACACATATACACTACCAGTCAAAAGTTTGGACACGGTAATATTTTTAATGTTTTAAAAAGAAGTTTCGTCTGCTCACCAAGGCTGCATTTATTTAATTAAAAATACAGTAAAAACAGTGATATTGTGAAATATTATTACAATTTAAAATAACTGTGTTCTATTTGAAAATATTTGAAAATGTAATTTATTATTGTGTTGGCAAAGCTGAATTTTCAGGATCATTACTCCAGTCTTCAGTGTCACATGATCCTTCAGAAATCATTCTAATATGATGATTTGATGCTCAAGAAACATTTATTGTGTACAATTGTACAAAATATTTGTGTACAATATTTATTTTTTTAGGAGTCTTTGATGAATAGAAAGAATTAAATAATGCTATCTCCAGCTTAATATACAAAAACAACCATAAGTAAGCATTCAAAGGTTGAAAATATAAACAGATGGTTCTGTGGCTATTTTAATCCATTGCTTGTTTGAGAATAGCTTGACATAGCAATATTAGCTCAACCAATGGCATGAATCTGGGGCGGGACTATTTGTTTTTCCGACCAATGTGTGTTCGAGGAACTTCGTTGTTTTTGCAATTCCATTAGGTGATGTTAATGGCACTTTTTTCATTATATACCTGTAAATAATGCAGAAAGACCTTTTTAATAGACACTTTATCTATAATCCAAATGGGACTTTTAACAAAAATGCAGTTTTTGCAGTATTTGGTGGAATTTAGTTATTAGTCTAAAGTTAAAAGTCTATAAAACATCACCTACATGAAAAATCCTGTTGATAGCATCAAAGTTTCTAATCTAAGTTCTTGCACTCCATCTGCACTGACTTTTTGTTTGTTTGTTTGTTTGTTTTTGTTTATTGTTGCAGACTCTTATCATCTAGTTGTTTTTCATCTCAAAATCTTGTGCTGGCAGAAATCTTACTTACAGGTCAGAGGCATCATTAATTAAATGTGTCATTTTTTTAAGTTATATTTTATTTCTAACTATGCATGTATGTTTTTGTATGTTGTATGTGTGTTTGTGTTTATCATAAATCACATTAAATGTACCACATTATACTTTTTACATATAACTAAATAAACAAAATGAAAATAAATATAACTTATATTAATTAGATTAAAAATAATATTTAAAGCTGCAGTCCGTAACTGTTTGAAACCTGAAATTGCTGTTATTTGCGGAGTTATCTTCTTTACGTGGGTTGTGCATCGGCACGGATCCTCTGTGCGGATGAATCTAATGTTTTGTGCCGAATGTGTGGGTTGTCATTTCAACCAGTCAATCAGTTCTATTTGAAAATATTTGAAAATGTAATTTATTATTGTGTTGGCAAAGCTGAATTTTCAGGATCATTACTCCAGTCTTCAGTGTCACATGATCCTTCAGAAATCATTCTAATATGATGATTTGATGCTCAAGAAACATTTATTGTGTACAATTGTACAAAATATTTGTGTACAATATTTATTTTTTTAGGAGTCTTTGATGAATAGAAAGAATTAAATAAATGCAGCCTTTGTGAGCAGACGAAACTTCTTTTTAAAACATTAAAAATCTATATATAGGAGCAGAGAAGTCTTATATGTCATCAAGTCATAGCCAATACTGTCTTAACTAGCCTATATGTGGCACTTTTATAATCATCTTTTATAACACTGTCCAAGTGACAGGAAAAACATTTAAGCGCCAACATAGCTACAGTAAACTTTAACTTGGAAATTAAAAACATAATGCGATTCACTTACTGCCTCAGATGCGTCCCTTTCAATGACAAACAAAACACATGTCTGACATTTGCTGGTCAAAAACCTTGTAACTCCATTTGAGCTTCATTTTTGCAAAATGTTAATAATATAATGATACTTGCAAGTGTCTGATCATATATAAAGCCACAATATCAAGTTTGACAACACAGTGTTTTTTTTATTTATTTATAATAATCACAAAATATTACTGTTCTTTTCATATAGTCTTGGCTTGTATTGATTATCTGATGTTTTAAGATTAAAAGAGAGAGAGAGAGAGAGAGAGAGAAAAGGAAAAGAAATGTATGACACATCTCTTTGGTGTAAGTACACTCTGGCTAGAACTAAAGGTCTATCAGATTTCCCGCTGTGTGGAGACCTCAATGACAGCTCCATCGTTGTAGGCTCCTGCACACCTCAGGCTCAAGTTGCTGCTCCATGGGTGTTCTGTGCCTCTCTGTGGGGGTTGTGGTTTGTTGCCTCCCCTTCTCACTCTGCAAAACAGTGGGGAAAGGTTTAAATGTGACATAGTGGTTCTTTTTTTGGGGTAGTGGGCACATCTCTGTATAAGTGGGACACACACACTGAGAATGGTGTCTTTCTGCCTCCCTCTATCTCTCTCTCCCCCTCCCTGTTCTTTCATCCTTGTTCTCTCTCCGTATCAGCTTTTCTCTAGGATCTAAAGTACAGTCAGATAAATTCAGCCCTGATTGCCATATATTAGCATACGCTTTAAGGGCAAAATATGCATTTTCAGCTGGCAGCCTGAGGCTGAGTCCAGACATACAGACTCATAGACACATATCTCAGTGACAGCTCTGTTCCAGCATAAGAAGGTCAGAAAGACATCAGGATGTACTTACTACTCATTAGGACGGCTATTCTTCCTTCTCTCTTTTACTGTCACTCTTCCTCAAATTTCTATAATTTATTTATTTTTGCTAGGTTTGCATCTTTGTGTCATACTAACAGGTATGTTGTATAGGTGTAGATTTAAGGTGGCTACACAATTTAGACAGCTTGGATGGGACAGACAGCAATGTACAATTCAGTTTAAGGGCATTGAAAAAGTCAGGTCAGTCTGAAATTGAGCAAATACAGACATATAGTCAATTAGATTTCCTGGAGTTTTTTCTCAAATTTTAGACCCAATTTACTCCAAGTTCAAGTGGACTCAAAAATATTGTAATTATGAGTTCTGAGTACATGAAAGACCAAACAAAATCATAATACAAGGAAGAAGCTAAGAATATTAGATGATTCATGAGTTGTGACATTGGAAGGGCATTTCGATTTGAAACATTGCAGAAACACTGGACTATAATATCATGTAATAGTATAGTATAATTCATAATATATCTAGAATTTATATAAAGAGATCAGTGAGTGGAAAGCAAGTCTGTGTTGAATTACAATTGATGTTTTTTCAAGTTATTTTAATTTTTACATGCTTAATTTTAATCATTTTAAGGTGTGATGTAAACATTCGGGGCTTAGCCCAAATCTCGTAGGTCCAGGGACATTTTTCCAACATTTATAGCAGCTGTATGAACTAATTTTTTATCTAATTGTTCTCTGCCTTCATTATTCTGAAACCATAACACAAACTAAACAATCAAATTTCCACTCCTGCTACCCAAATTGTCTGATGTACCCATTTTAAAGTTAGATTTGATAGGCTAGGTAGTGTAGGAATTTGGCATAAACAGCTTTATTAACTTAAAACTATTTTTTTATACTATGCTGGAATAAAGTTCATAGAATGAACAGTGTTTCCCACAGCACAGGATTTGGCGAGACAATGTGGTCTGGAGGTCCCGGAAGAAGTTTTTGTACATTTTAAAGTTAAATTCATCAATCTGGTGCACTGTTGCTTGATTTTATACACCTGTGGCCATGGAAGTGTATATATATATATATATATATATATATATATATATATACACACACACACACACACACACAATTTTACTTACACTTTACGATACTTTCACTTGCAAGAGATAAACCTTAGAGCTTTTATTTTGACAGAAACTGCAGTTGAGCTTTTATTTTGATGGAAAACTAGCCACATTTTCTGTGATAACATGTTTACAACCGTGTCTCATTACAAATCTAGTGAAATGCTGTAATCATCTGCCCACAAAATGTTTGAAATTATGCAGATGTTAAAATGATGTGTAACTGGTGCCAGCTATGTCCCCAAATGCACGCCAAACTCACAGTACGCAGAGATGGAGTTCACAGTCTTTCACTGGGAACTGAGCTGTAACTGTTCTGAGAGGCTTCTGGGCACTTCACTTCGAAACACGCAGCACAAACAGACTACATAATTTCACAGTCTTAAGCGATTTGGTAAGGGCGCCTCGTCACACTTTTATGTAATTATGAGAAGTTTTAAAATATTTTCGGTTCATTGATAAAATGTGGTGGCACATATTAGACTGGCGAGTCGCTTTGGGCTGATGCAGGACTGCTGTGTGCGCAAACTCGCTGTCAGAGAGAAGAGAGATAAAGCGCAGCTGGTATTGGTGTATTGATACTGCGGAAAAACGGTATTGAACCGTTTTCAAATATTTCAGTATAGATTATGTATAGAGATTTGGGGCTTGTGAAAAAAATATTTGGGGCTAGAGCCCCAGAAGCCACCCCCTCGCTCTCACCCTGATGATGTAAAGTTAAATCTCTCAACTTTCACAGTTTGCTTCATGTAAGAAAGATTTTGTTAAGTGATAAAAAATTATTAATTTTTAATCATTTTGAATTAAGATATAATTATTTGGGTTTAGTGTTCACAATATCAATCTGTTTTGTTTTGTTTAGGCTTCATCCACGTTTGGTTTCTGAATTGAACGTAGTGAATGCCCGACTCAGAGGTTTTCCAGGTACACTTTAAGGCAGGTGTAAATGGGGTCCAAAACGCTTGAAGGTATTCATGTGACCATGTTCATGTGGTAGGATACATTCAAACAGCAGTAATCAATGGCTTACTACTGTCAATCAATCCGAAGCTAAATAATTGTATTTACAGTGCCATTTTATTAATTTACTCACACCTCAGGTTGACTCACACCTCATGTATTTGTTCAAGATTTAATACATATACTTGTATTTTTATTTTCTCTGCAATTTCTCTCCCGCAGATGACATATTAAGTGCTGCTGGGGGGTTGTATAGATTTTATGATCTTTATGTGCTAAATTAATCCCTAAATTGAATAACATGAGGCCTTCCACAATGGTTTTCTCTCATAATTAAAAAACATTACCTAAAATAATCCCTCGCTTGGCTGCAGGCCTCCTGCCTGATTTACACAAGCCCAGTCCCTAATACAGCCTATTACCTGATTGGATATTAAATTACCCTGCACACACAGGAGGCCAATCGCAGCTGGGTCAACACAGCAAGTAACCAGGTGACAATCAGTCACCAAGGTGATTTGTACCTGTTAATGATTCATAATGTTAAACAGAGCATGGGTTTGCAATTGAGAAATGAAAGTGTCATCCTTTGAGAATATGCCGAGAACATTGCCTTGGAATAGCGTGCAGAGGGAAAGGACGAGCGCGTGCATTTATGATTTTATTTTAGGCTGTTCCCGTGATGATCAATGCTGCATTAGTGATTATTGATGAGGATGATGATTTAGCCCGACGACGGAACATATATCCTACGGCTGCTCTAACAAAGTACAGGGATCAATTAAAATCAAATTATCTTTGCAAAAAAACTTAATATTAAAATGCTTGTATTAAGAAATGACATTAATATATCCACATATATAAAATCTAACAGCCATAACTGGTAATAGAGGTCAGAGAATGGCAGGCTAGATGACGATAATGGCAAAGCTTATTTTAATCTATCAGAGCAGAGACCATTTTCATAAGGGACTGGAGTGATTGTTAAACTCTCACGTCTCTCATACGTATTACGCAACCGTCTCTGTCTTTTCCTGTGCGAGAAGTTCTTTGTCAGATGCCGCTCTATAGGCGTAGAAAACTGAGCTGGAGAGCTTCAGAGTGAGCGTGAGAGATTTGAAATATGAGCCAGTCTTGCCTAGCTGATTCCCATAAAAGCCTTATTGACTATAATTAATTCTTCTGTGTTTTAATTGCAGCTGTCTAAAATCTTTCTCTGCTGGTCGCAAGAGTGTGCTTTGGCGCCAGGCTTTCAAAAAATAATTTAATAAATAAATAAAATGCCACAGCAGCACATTAAAGTTGTTCTCTCAACATCTACATGCAAATCACTTCTATTTTCCTTTGATGTCATTTTCCTTTCTTTTAATTTTGGCAATTAAAAGAAGAAAAGGGGGAAAAAAAATCTCTGTTGGTTTTCCAAGAATAAGAAAATCTTTTCATATTCTAATAGGAGCCTACTGTTCTCAGTGCGGGCAGACTTGGCTTCCTCTGAAGACGAAGATCAATCTTTTAGCAAGGTCAGAATCATGCTGGCTGTAAAGCACCGACTAAACGTCCAGTTAAAAAAAAAAAAAAAAAATTCCTCCACATCTGAGCAGCTCCCCTTATGGCTGGGCCTGAAAAGGTAGACTACGCCACTCCTGCTGGAAACTAAACTGATGGTGGTTAGAGAGCCGTGATTGGAGGGCTTAGTGGCAGTTCAGGTAAGCCTAATGCTAATCCAGTGAAGTGATTGTGAGCACTGATAGATCACTGATAAAGTACCTTCTTAAAACTGAGCTGAACACGAAGGACGAACAAAGACGTGCTCTGCTAGAAAGCTGGAAGTTTTTCTCAACTGAGGAAATTACAGACAGTAGATGCATAGACAGTTTGAGTTCGGTCAGTTGAACATTAACCCCCGGCTTATGCTAGTCCTAGACTAAAATGCTGTTTGAGCTGTTTTAACTGAAAGTAACTCAAACTGACATATCTTAAAATATGTCAGTGCCATTTTCTTTATTATTTTTTCTCTAGTGAACATTTTTAAAAGCTAATTAAATACCCTAATTGAACTAAGGCCTAATTCTGGCTTAGGCTAAACCCTGTCTGTGAAAACGGGCCTGAGAGTGTAGAATAATGCCAGTAGACACCTTAGACTATCCAAAACTGGAGTATACTGGAGCATAATATAATGATTTTATGATATAAGGAAGCCAACAGGTAGCATAAGCAAATTTGTTATCAACCTTGTTCTATAAATGTTGAGGCCCAAGCTCCTGTACATACCAACCAGTAGTTTTCAACTGAAAAGAGTTTCTAGTGGGAAATATCTATGGCAAATAATCAACCATGGATGATACTTTTATGAAAATGTCAAATATCTGCCGATTAATCTGCTTGGGATGTGGTTCTAAATGTATTGAAAGCCTAAAGTGATAGTAGAAACCACTGGCATCAATTATTTCTATGATCGTTCATACAATTGCTTTTGGGAAAAGCAGCCCTGGTCATTATGTTGTAAGAGGCAGTAGAGGAGACTATGGAGACTATTTTTCTCAGAAAAATTAATGAAAGAAACTGTACTGTGGCTATAGAAATGTAAATCTTAAACAACTGTTTACACTAGAACATATGCAGTGTTGTTATTGCTTACTAAAACTATTAGTCCCCTGTAGTCAATAATTTTATCCTTTAAAACTCATCTTTGATCACCAAAATGACACATTTAAATGTTTTTTCCTCTGATTTAACTCTACACCCTTGCTTCATTTAGTATACGCTGATCAATGTATATGCAAATTAGCCCCGCCTTCACTCAATCACACAAGCTCAGTCAGAATACCTTATCCACTCTGTCAACTTTACTATAGTAAACTCTGCACAATGGCAAGTGGAAATACTGGTTGGGGCATTTTGTATTTTGTAAATGTTGGGGCATTTTGTAAAATGCAATAAATCAAGAATCTGTGATTTGTTAATTCTCTTTAACTTTTATTTAAGTGACAAAAGTACAAAGAAAATATCTCTGATGTTTCCACAGACTAAATTAATCGTATTTTGTTGTAACACACTCCAAAAAAGTTGGGACAGAGGCAAAATACAGTATAAGTGAAAAGGTTGTAAAATATCCAAGTTGAACTGTATTGAAACAGTCTAAAGTGTGAACTTGTAACAGCTGAGGGTATCTTGGTATAAAAGGAGCATCTCAGTCTTTGCAAGCAAACATGGGTATTGGCTGTGAGAATTGTCAAATAATTCAAAAGTCATATTTCTCAATGCAAGATTGCAAGTAATTTAGATCTTTCAGCATCAAGCATACATAATGTTGTGAAAAGATTCAGGGAATCCGGAGAAGTCTCAGTCTGTGTAGGGCAAGGCAGGAAACCTCCGTTGAATATGTGTGACCTTCGAGCCCTCAGACGGCATTACATGAGAAACCATCATGCCACTGGGTTAAATATAGTCACATGGGCTCAGGATTACTTTGGAAAATCATTGTCACTTAACACAGTCTGCCACTGCACCAGGAAATGCACCTTGAATCTTTGTTACGCAAGGAGAAAGCTATACATCAATTCTATGCAGAGATGGCGCCAAGTTCTCTGGGCCCGAGCTCATCTCAGATGGTCAAAAAGGCAGTGGAAATGTGTGCTGTGGTCAGATGAGTCCATGTTTCAGCTTGTTTTTGAGAAAAATGGACATAGAGTTCTTAGTCTCAAAGACGAAAGGGACAATCCAGACTTTCATCAGCGACAAGTGCAAAAACAAACATCTGTCATGGTACGGAGGTGCAGGGGCAACTTGCATATTTGTGAAGGTACCATTGACGTGGAGGTAGGGCTGCATGATTAATCGAAATTAAACCGCACATAATTTGGCAAAGACTGTGATTTTTTTTTTTTTTTTTAATGCACAGCTTCTCAGTGAAGCGCGCCTCTGTGATCAGTAGTAAATGCTGCTCCATCTGAAAGCCAGAGGGCGCTCTCCAAATATGAAAAGAAATACGATATAACGTACGTCATTCCAGGAAATCCATGGGCATCATACAATACATTTTTTTTTTTTTACAAAGTACACTTAAGTTGGTCAGTGAAAACATTGGAAATCCTTTCTTTGTACATATCAGTTAAATAAAGATTAAAGAGAATTAACAAACCACAGATTCTTGATTTTATTGCATTTTACAAAATGTCCCAACTTTTCTGGAAATTAGGTTGTGAATGAAAGAAAAGAAAGAGTGAATTATACAGGCTTGTCTACAAGTCGATGTATCAGAATGGTAATGCGTTTTATGTATCGCTCTCTATAACACATAAGGTTTAATATGATTATCATATAGCTAATAATGTGTTGCTAATGTTACACAAAGCATGTTCACGTTTGCTATATCAGTCTGCCTTCTAAAAATCAGTATCCTTAGAAATGCTTTGAACATCTACGAACATCAGTAGAGAAAAGCAAATAGCTCATCATAACATCGTAATACACATCATTTACATAATTCACCCACTATATTGCTAAATGTACCCGATTTTTCATTTCAACAGAAAAATATAGCAGGATAACCTGGCTTCTCTTGAGATGCCCTGCTTCACAGCATAGTTGACGTGATTGATTACAAAATATTTGTGACATAGAGAACGGGCAATTTCAAACTGTGTTTTTGAGACTGTCTTTGGTTCACTGCAGTTTTAAGGAGAAAATACTCAGTGATGAATTGACTGATGAATTTGCACATGGTTTGTCTTTTTCCCAGCTGATGAGTGATAAAAACATTGACAGCCAATAGGAATCCATCCTGCTTTAAGCATTTAAAGTGACAGATGACAAAACTGCAGCGCTCACTTACAGTAAACAGAACATTTACGTCCACTGGTGTGGCACTAATATAGATATCGTTATCTTTTTAGTTATCATTCTTGGTGTGAAATGGCCTTAAGCTTATGATGCAAGTGCTGTTAGATTTTACTTGCTGCATTGATGCACATTATTAAACATAATCTTTACCAACTATTTACAGATTATGGTTGCCCGTGGCATTTCCAAATTGGATACTGAACTAATAATAATAAGTCTCCAGAATCACCTTTATTCAACTTACCAAGAAATACTAATTTTCTTCTTCTTCTTCTTCTTCTTCCAAAGTCCTTTCAACTTCAATATCTTTCCTTCCCTTATTATTCCATTTTTTTTCACCAGACAGACTGGGTGCTACAGCATGGTACGTCTGCAGTCAGTGTGGCAGCTCTTTAAAGGCCACTGTGATATGGTTGAATGAGGTGATCATACGTTCTGATCAGCGAGCCTCTTCTCTGGCCGATGTGTGAGCATGTCAGCGGTCCACTCGGCTCTTAGCTTCCCCCTTGGGCCTGCACTTTGTTACAGAGGAAGTGGGGACGGAGGAGAAAGAAATAGAGAGATGGGACTACTTTAAGGGAGAGGAATAGCACTCAGCGGATCGATCGATAGGCCTGTGGCCTCAGACAGGGCCAGATGCTCTCTGGAGAGAGACAGAGGGAGAGAGACCGAGACAGAAAGTGTGGACATACACACGCAAGTAGGCATAAAGTCACACAAAAAAACCCGTCCCTTTTGCACTTTGGTGGTGTGTCGCCCTATCGCCCTAATAAAGAAACCACCCCGATCAAAAGAGTATACACAAATACAAGCCAAGTATACTTAGAATACTTAATTATACTTTTAAGTATATCTTGATCAAAATTTTCTGTCAGTATAAGTCAAGAAGCCTATACTGAAGTGCAATTTTAGGTATATTTCTGAGAAGTACATAAAGTATATTTCTGAGAAGTACATAAAAAGTAGACTGAAAGTATACTTTCTTATTTTTAGTTTAAAAGAAGTATACTAATAGCACACTTGAATAAACATCTTTTTCGTAAGGGTCGCTTTCGACTCTGTGGTAAAAGTTGAGGGGCCACTTCAAAGAAAGCAAATGCTGATGACATCATCGTATATCATTATAATCAGGCTCTCTCTAAAAGGTCCTCTCCTGTCTGTGTGCAATAAGTAAGCTTTTAATCCTGCTCTGTAGGGCCCAAAAAGCATAACCAGACCACCTGCTGCTCTGTTACCCATGGACAATGTCACTTAAAGCTACTGGAATAGCATTCTGCTCAGTTGCCATTAACCGTGAAAAGAGTTAAAAGGCTTCTTTGAGATTCCAGAACAAATGCTTCTCACATTGAATCTGCTGCAAGCTACGAAACTAGCTTGGGAAGCCTGCCCATTTCTACACCCTTGGTGTATTTCAGCATTAAACCTGAACTGATAAATTAAGTCTAATAGCAAATATATCAGTTTGGCTCTCATTAAAGGGATAGTTCACCCAAAAATGAAAATTATCTCATGATTTACTCACCCTCAAGCCATCCTAGGTATATTTTTTTTAGACAAACACAATCAGAGATATATTTAAAAATAAGCAACCCCTCAAGCGATTTATGACGCAGGATGTAGGAGTATCGTAAGCTTAGACGCCTCTCTCGCAGTTTAAACAAAGAGGGTTGTGCAACAAACTGACGCCCCTCTTCTTTTTATATCGAAAACCTCAGCCATTTCTCTTTAAAAATGTTCGTTTTAGACTACTAATTCATGACCGGTGTTAGAGTTGTCAAAAGTACCGACTTTGGTACCAATCGGTACTGAAATTTAAAAAACTGTGACGCTTTGAGCACTGTTGAGCGAATTCGTAAACACCTCTGATTGTGTTGACGCACTCATCTGTGATTGGCTACAATGATCAACGCATGGGAGCGTTCCTTTCAAATGCTCCCGTGTGTATCTGTGTAAGCGCTCGGAGAAGAGCGTCATTGATGACTATTTACAACCATTTTGAAGTGTTGATCACTGACGCCAATCAGAGACATACGATGAGCGCGTCAACACAATGGCCAATCAGAGGTGTTTATGAATCTGCTTAACAGCGCTCAAAGCATCACATTTTTTAAATTTCAGAACCGAATGGTACCGAAGTCGGTACTTTTGACAACTCTAACCGGTGTGTTGTTTTGCTCTATCCTTTACGCTTCCGCGTTCGTCATTGCATCACGCGTTGGGGCAGGGGTTTCTCTTCCACCGCAAATCGATGCGTACGGCCGTCTACTGGAAGCTAGTTAATATAGTTATTAACGTTTTAAATATGGATATTTTCTTACAAAAACCCATCGCTTCAGAAGGCCTTTATTAACCCCCTGGAGCCGTATGGATTTTATTTTTGATGGAAGGATGCATTTTTTTGGGCTTCAAAACAGGCAAGTGTTTCACTACCATTATAAAGCTTAATACAGTCTTAATAGAACACTATAAAGAATGTAACTACATATTAAAGATTGGAGGGAAACAAATGTAACAGTTTGAGAAAAGGGTCATACTACATACAGTATTGTTGACCGCTAATCTGAATATTCTGGGGGCAGCTCCGCCTCAAAGTCTGTGGTTGTCACGCTCTCCATTCTTTGCCTACTCTTTCCTCTGTCCCCTCTCCTCTCCTTTCCCCTCCTTTTTAACAGGTTGTGCTTTGCTCTATTAATTTTGTGGTTGGTGGATTGATCCTTGCCGCGAGCGTCTGTTTATAGTGACGTTAAGGTTATTTTACGAGACAAAAGCAGCTGTAAAAACTTCTCCAGCAAAAATCCATTCTTCATCACCACCCTAGTCCTCTCCACATATGAATGCCCCACTAAACTGCCATGTTAGCGAGACAGTGGCGCACCCCTGCCAGGGAGAAAGCTGTGTTTTGTTTTGTAGTTATGGAAAAAGACCAGAACCAAAAGACAGTCTGGAGTAAACCCAGACTTCAACAGAAAAATGAGTCATAAATGTGAGAGCGGGAGCGAGGGAAAGAGATCAATCCAGTACACTGTAAGGTCTTGAGGAATGAGGCAAACTGTGAAACCGCATCAGTTCCTGTTGCTTTTGTTTATTTTTCTCTCCGTATTTGTAATGCATTCATATTCATCCCCAGACGCTTAGCTGTACAACCATTTCTTTACCAGGCCTCTGCTGCTATGTGCACATACTGAGACTCCATCAGGAAGGATCTTTGGCTCGTTCCAACACAGACACATGCACATTGGGCCTTCAGAGAGGATATCTTTGGTCTATCACACACAGGGGGATTCCTTCGTCTGACACAAATCAAAATAATAGGAGGCTTACTTGATTTCTTTCAACATTTGCACTACGAAAATGTGTAAATATGTCAACAGCTTTGTCCAATGGTGCATAAAATTACAAAAAAAAGAGAGAAAACAAGTGGATCCCCGCAGGGAAGGAGGTGAGAAACAGAGCGGCTTGGAAGCATAACACAACAATTTATATGTTCAAGACCACAGTGAAGGCCCTGTTTTTGCATGCAGTGCGCAGTTCCCTGTGGCAGTCTGGGAGGGAGCTATTCATAAACACTACTCTAAACACACTCCACTGGGTCAGTTGCACTTGTCTGAGGGCTGATACCCTACACGTAGTACCTGAGAGGTACATTTGTGTGTTAGCTATACTTTAGGGATAAATTGGGCTCCAAAAGTTAAATCTGACAGAACTTACCTTTGTGACATTCAGGGAGGTCCTGAAAAAAAAAAAAAACACACACTATATATATATACACTACCAGTCAAAAGTTTGGAAACGGTAAGATTTTTAATGTTTTTAAAAGAAGTTTCGCCTGCTCACCAAGGCTGCATTTATTTAATTAAAAATACAGTAAAAACAGTAATAATGAAATAGTAATTGTGAAATATTATTACAATTTAAAATAACTGTTTTCTGTTTGAATATATTTTAAAAAGTAATTTATTCCTGTGATGGCAAAGCTTGATTTTCAGCATCATTACTTCAGTCTTCAGTGTCACATGATCCTTCAGAAATCATTCTAATATGCTGATTTGCTGCTCAAGAAACATTTATAATTATAATTATAACTGTATTAATAAATGAAATGTTAAAGGTATCTGAATATATATATAATAGTAATTATAATTAGCTATACATAATATCAAAAGAAGTCTATGGCGCATCTTCATTTAGCTAGGTAAATGTGTGCGTGTCAAGATGAATAACCATTTAAAAGTCATTAAAGGAGTGAGGGACAGAATGAAATTGAGGTTTAAAATTATGTATTAATCGTCTATAGATGATTCATTGTCCGTCCAGCTAGGTGGGATGTTTAATGGGGGTTTAGGAATGATGACCCTGTGTAATGATGTGTGTTGGTGTGTGTATATGTGTGCAGATAGGTGGTCCAATCAGGGTGACAGGGTGCAGATTCAGTTCTCTGACACAATGTAGACACAAAGTGAGTGGTAATGGTGACCATTTACAGCTGCCTACTTTAATCTTCAGCATCATTGACACCATATAAGGATGCAGAGACATGGCCTTTAGAAAGTACCACAGAAATGTGGTACATTCACAAGTTGGAGTATGGGTAACTGTGTATAGATGGTTTTTGTGAGGTAACTGCAGCCATGAGCACAGGAGAATTACACCCTTTAACCCAGTAAGAACAGGAGAGAGAGTGAATGGGGAAAAAAAAAAAAGAGCGTTGACCCTGAGCTTCAGACATTCTCTTCACAGGCTATAACCATGATGGATGGCTCCACTGCATGACCAGATTGCTTACCCAGACATGAAGGAAAATGAGGAATAAAATCGCCTGATTCTCTCAACCTCTTCCCTCTCTTTTTCTTCCCTCTTTCCTCCCTTACTCTTTTCTCCTTTCACCCTCTTTTTAAAGCCATCTCTTTCTTTTCTGCATTAATATGGAGAAAGTAGGTTATCACTGAATAACATGTCTGATTAAACCATGAATAAATTTGGTTAGAGCTGATTTCATCTCTCCGAATTTATATCACAGCGGATGTGGCTTCACAAGTCCACATCTCACACTGTAACCCCACCTGTCAATCACATAACATCATTAAGCATCTTTCCCCTCACCTCCAGCTGTTATTCAACAGTATAGGCAAGGAAGAGAGAGTGTATATCTCAGTATATTGCATGAACAATACTCAGTGGCCATTCAACTCGTTTATATGTCGTGACGGAATCTCAACTAAATAAACAGAGGCAGAGGGGGTTGTGAGGTTTAATTGAAATTCAGTTAGTGCATGCATGATGTAGGAGACTTACAATATTTGGTTCTTGAGGTCGTGGCTCCACCATCTCAGAAGCAGCTGACCACCTGGGATTTTCACACTGAGTCTGGATTTAACAGGGAATAGTCTGATTAGGAAAGTTCTCTCACTTCTACTATGGTAATGAGAGACCAGAAAAGAATAGCCAGGCTCGCTAAAACTGTAAGGTCACAGTGAGAGAATGAAAAAGCAACACGAGAGGAAAGCATGTGCATCTATCTCATATACCAAACTGACTTTTCTGCTCACCAAGGCTGCATTTATGTGATCCATTTATTTATATTTGATTAAATAAATGCAGCTTGGGTGAGCATAAGAGACTTCTTTCAAAAACATTAAAACATCTTACCAATCCCAAACTTTTGAATGGCAGTGTATATATAAAAAATTAAGTATTAAAACGCTACTAAAATAATAATTTTAAATATACAGTGCATATACTTGGGATAACAGATGGGCAGCTAAAGGCTATCAGCACCATTCTTGTCAATTATGAACAGGTTTTCCGAAACTAGATGGCTGAAAATTTGGAAGAATTTCATTGATCTGACAAATCTGCAGCGTACAGATGGTAGAGTCACAGTTTGACCCAAAAATCCAACCCTTAGATCCTGCAGGCTTGGAGATGGAGTGTAATGGTGTGGGGAACAGTTTCATGGCGCACATTAGGGGCCTTTATACCAACTAAGCACAATTTGAATGCCACAGCGTACTTAAGCATTGTTGCTGTTATGTGCATCCCTTTATGGCCATAGTCCATCGGTTTTCAAATGGATCACTCCAGCAGGATAGTGCAAAATGTCATAAAGCTCGAATCATCTTCAGTTCCAAGAACATGGCATGGGTCTTCATTTTTCGCTAGCAGCCCGCACAGTCGCCTGATCTTAAACAAGAGTTGCTGTAGCGTGGCCAAAATAGATTAATAGATTCTGCAGCCAAAATATCAGTACAAACAACCTAATGTTATTGCGATGGAAAGAACCAAATTCCCTAAGAAAAGTCGGAGCACCTTGATTAAACTGTTGCAAAGAACACTTGTTGTTCTAGAAGCTAAATACCTGGCACTACATAGATGGACCTAAAGTGGACTGAATATATAGAAATACCATCCTTAGAGAAAAGCCCTCAATTTCATACATTTTCTTTCTCCCCCTCTCTCTTTTTTTGCTATAGTAGCACTATCCTCCTGCTGCGTTGTGTATTGGATGGTAGGAATCACTCACTCCAATCTAGCTTCTTGCTGTTAGACCCCACACCTACTGCTGACCCCTTCTCAAATCAAATGACCACCGATGGTCAGATTCCACATACACACACACACACACAAGCACAAACTTCTCTTTTCATTTGTAATCCAACCAGCTCCATGCTATTTTTCCATGTTCGGTCTGGTTCAGAATTGAAAAGGATGCATTACAGGACCTTAGCAGGTGGGAGCAAATCCTAAAAAGACCCTCTCTCAAGGTCAAAACTAATCCAAAACCCTCAAAAAATAACATTTAGACCAACATTTTTATCTCTTCTAATTCTGTATACTGCATAATGAATATTATTAACTTAACTCTATGCAAAAACTATCATCAGAAACTGTGACTTTGCTCTCATTATTATTCTTTAAGCACCCTACAATTATAGCACCTGCTTTGAAGTTAACTACAGCTGTTCCATTAAGCGCGGTAATAATACTTCATTTTGCATACTAGTTCTGTTGTAATACCTTAAAAGATTTTTTTTTTTTTTTTTTTGTGCAGATGCATCTTTCATTAGCTTTTAAACAGGTGGTTGGAGTTTATATTGAGATTGCTCCAATGCCTGAAGCACTGAAATTGAATTTGGCAGTGAAGTCCAGGTCTATGTGTGTGCTCATTTTTTCTACTAGACAGACAAGGTCAGATGTGGGTCCATGGTTGGGCAGCAAAAGAGACAAATCTATATGAGGTTTTATTACACAGTGGCATCCAGCATGACAACCGATCCTTGGACCGGGTCACTATGGTCTACTGCGACAAGAGGAATTATAAAAACGCAACCAAGATTTGTAATCCACACCCCGGACTGCCATCAGGGGCGAGGAGGCAACCGGGAATGCTGCTGTTGGGGGTGAGAGGGCAAAAAAAAAAAGTGTGTTCCCGGGTCCTATGACAGCTGTTCATGAATGTCAAAGATCTGCAAATGCGGATGAATCCCTATTCTCTGCTGAATCTGGACAACTGAAAACTATAATTAGTTTAATTTTAATTAAGAATTCGCCAGGCTTTGGCCTAACAAACAAGTCGTTTTATTTGTAATAAGGGCCTTAAGTACCAATATGGGGCATCCATCTGGATGTGACGGCAGCCAGTCTGGACTAGTGCTTTCACCATGAATCGGACACCACAGCGATGCGATGATGAAGAGGAGACTCATATGAGGCCATAAGCAGATGGAATGAAAATGTTTTAAGTGGGGGTTTTGGCAGCGGTACCAGATTGATATGGCTCCCAAGTTGTTTTGCTAATTTACTCTTATGTAGCAAAAAAAAAAAAACGTGTAGAAGAGCATCATCCAAAAATTAGCTGCACATTCCAAAATTCTCCTTGGACACTTCAGGATTTCAGGATTATATTAAAAACTAAAAAAGTAAAATAAAAAAAAGACCAGCACCTTGCTACATTCATTGTGTCAGTAGTGTTAAAACTTTTTATTAAATTAAAAATAATTATAAATTCTGAAAAACATTATAAAAAATATGTTTTATTGGATAGTCTTGTGAGCTCTAGTAAAAAAAAAAAAAAATAAAAAATTATATAGATAGATAGATAGATATAGATATATTTAGTTTTAAGTATAATTCATTATTTTACTTGAAAACTAAAATACTGATTCAAAGTTTTTTTTTATTTACTTATTTATTTTTTTATGTTATGTTCATGACAATAATATAGCTTGTTTCTCATATTTACCTAGAGTCAGAATAGAGTAGTCATACACACACTCTTTTCCCTCTTACGCTTTAACCTTCATGTTATGCTATGAGTCAGACTGACCTATTTTAGAGCTTATCATCACTGCTATGATATAAACGTTTGCAGTATGAGCCTTCATTCTATCCTCAAGGTAGTGTTTCAAAAAATGAATATTAAAAAGGGAAAAATAACAAAGGTTATAAAATAGATGCTAACCTGCTGCAGATTGACCTGGTAGCAAAAGAAATTCGGGCTCGCGCTGTACTTGTACACAGTAAATTATGTCTGTTGTTCACACAGCCATTAGCTTTGATAGGCAAGACCTACGAGTGTCTAAACCTGAGAGTTTTGGGGGATAAGTGGGTAAAGCAAAGTGAGTTAAATGTTTTTACCCTCTTATTCTTTTTGACACTAAATGTCATGGAAATCGACAACTATGGACTAACATAACAGGTGACAAGCAATGTCCATTTCGGCTGCTGTTGGATCATGGACTGGAAAACACCAGTAGAGGCACCAGAACAGAACCATGCAAAATGAATGAGGTTGGGTGTGACCCAGTTTCTAGGGTCACTGAGGAAGTCTATAAAATATCTGCAGTCTGAAGTCATCAGTTAGCACTCATGTTCATCTCAATGGTCTGGTGCAGGACCCTGCAGATTTGAAATCTCTCATCTTTGCTCATGGCGGCTCATGGGCAATAAATGTTTTGAGCCAACAACCTGAATCGAAATGTCAGATGACTGACTGGAAAATAACAAGCGACAATCCTGAGCTGCAGCAGAAAAATATAAGCCCATTTCACGCTTTTAAGAATCATAAATAACTAATAATAAATAAATATTGGGCAAAGTAATACATCTACTATATCTAATAAATTTGCTATTTATATGTTGCTTCCACAATCAATCAATCAGTTGTTTCATTGCTGCCATAAAAAAAAAAAAAATAATAATAATAATAATAATAAAGTGTGTAAAATACCAGACAAAAAAATAACATTATATTGGTGGCAAACTGTGTTGATTAAAGCACACAAGCAAATATTATACACTTAACATTATAGAATTAATCTAAGCAAAATAATTATAACAGAATAACTGTCATTTCTGTTCTTTCATCAGAAGTTTTGTGCTTTATGCAGCAGTGCATGTCTGTATTTTTACTCTGAATGGTGACAACTGATGCGTTGTCCTACTCTCGGGAAATGGATTCCCGAAGTACTGTACAAATTTTAATACTGGAGAAATTTATCACCATTAGCAGCATGACTGACACAATGCCAGCCGTTCTTGTTTAGATGACAACCAGGTCTCTTGAGATATTTGTGTGTGTGTGTAATTGTTAGCGAAAAGAGAAAATTCATATCTATTGTAAGTTTGCCAACTTAGGTCTTCAGCATACAGGCTGTGGGCTTTTTATTTATTTATTTATTTTGGTTAGAGTGTAAATCCCAACATGTTATACCAAAAACAAACAACTATGACCACAATACAGTTAATAAACAAAATCCATCAATGTGACATTCAAACCTTTCATTATACCTCAGATCTTTTTCCCTCCTTTTTCTTCATTCCAGAACTCTCAATGGCTGTCACATTCACACAGCAGCAGTTGTCAGTCCTGTTTTAAAGAGCTAAATACAGCTCTTTTCATGCTCATTTTAGTCAAGGGCTATGTTCAGACTGTCAGTCCAAATCTGATTTTTGTTCATATCTGATTAACATCCGATCAGATTTAGCAAGTGTGAATGGCAAAAAATAAAATGGCATGAAATCCACTTCAAGCTACATTCATATGTGGTTTGAAATCCCATTTAAATCACATTTCTGAAAATCTGTTTCAGTCTGACTGCTCTGATCATATTTCTCATGGTTTAAGTGACTTTCTCATGCCGTATAAAACATAAACATCAGACATTGTTATAGGAAACATGCTGATTGTTGTTGTCTTTGGCGTATGCCTTCCAACGCAATGCCACTGCCATAAAAAAACCAATGCAGATATTCTAGAAAACGAGAGAGAGGCATGGACACACAAATCTGATCTGAACAGTTGTGATACGCAATGCGGACAGCCAATCATTTTAGATCAGATTCCAATCGGATACACACATAATCGGATTTGGCCTGACAGTGAGAACAGCCAAAGAAAGTGACAACCGCTTTCCATACAAACAAAGTAAAGTGGCCTTGAATTCGGTTAAAACGTTCTGTATTAATGAAGCTGCATTCAACAACTAGTTGTCTGTTGAGTTGCTGACATATGTATGATAAACTATCAGAAGTGCTCAAAATGTACCGTTTGCAACATCTGGCAAAATGAAATGTAAACAAATAAATATTTATTTATTTACTGCCAGCATTGGAATTATTATTATTATTATTATTTATAT
Organism: Hypophthalmichthys nobilis; assembly: GCA_037950665.1. NCBI lineage: Eukaryota > Metazoa > Chordata > Actinopteri > Cypriniformes > Xenocyprididae > Hypophthalmichthys > Hypophthalmichthys nobilis. The sequence continues at coordinate 13,510,860 of CM075491.1, read as the reverse complement.
AAAAGAATACAGTCTCTGTCGCTATGAGAACAGAATTATTTACCTGTTTGTTTTGTGACAAAATGGCACAGGTCATTGTGTCCATCGAAATGATTCAGTCTCCGTCTGAAATTACAAAATTGCACCTGTTACAATTTTTTAAGATCCAATGTGAGTTTCTTCCTCCTATTTTTAATTTGTGGCTTTATGCGAGGAATATTCTTGGATATAAAAACTTCAATCATTCTAGATAAACTCTGGATGGTAAAAGTTCATAGTCGTCACAGATTTGTTATTTAATAGACGGTTTGGATGTCTGCTTTGAATTACATTAACAAGAGTCAGATTATTATCATTTCATTTCATTTTTTTAAATTTTTTTTTATGTTAACCGCCAACTTGTATAATTCTGTCTTATTTACTCACCAAAACCAAATTTTGACTCTCATTTGGTGCTTGGCGAGTGCTAATTTTGGACCCTTCCAACAAGGTCCTCTTAATTTAGACACTCAAAAAGTGTGTTCGTTAAAAAAGAGAGCAGCCTCTGACTCACATCTGCACTTTCTCTTTCACCCTCGAGCTGAAAAGTTCACAAATACAGTTGGAGGAACTCTGTGGTTACCAGACTTGTTGTAAATTGGAATTGAATCCCATTAATAAAAGCAATTGGATTTAAGGTGAGCCACTTGAGTGGACGGATCGTGATTTAAACACTAATTAATCAGAGAAATAAGTTTGAAGATTATGCCAGAAGATAAGACCATTAATTCTGGGACGTGAGAGTTGTGGGTGAAGTCTGCAAAGGTCACACATGACAGCGTTTTAAGGCTCCGACTTTAATGAGAGAGAAATGGATGAGAGACCGTGTGGACACAGCATTTATTAATACAATGGGAATGAGGCCAGAGCTTTATTACAGCACCATGTTTGTGAGTGCGTATGTGTGAGTGTTCATTACGTCAAGTGTAAGCGTGTGTGTGTGAATAAAAAGAACAGGAGTTTGCGTGGGTGAGAGAGAAAGTCGCAATTGTGGACACGAAACTTCAGCTTGTGACCTTTACGTTTCCCCATCTGTGATCCATGCTTCATTTGAGCGGGGGTAGAATGGGCCGTTACTCTCACCGACACTAATATTTCTCGCTCTCTGAGTGTTTCATCTAAAGCAACTGGTTCGTCTTGTGCACCCTGCGGCTGTGGATGAGCACTTATCACTCATGACACATTTCCTGAATCACAGCCACATGTGAAACATGAAATATATTAGGGTAAGTTACCTTTGCAACCTGAGAGAGAGAGAGAGCTCGAGGGGTGTGCATGAGGGCTTGTGTCAAACAGAAGACGCTGGGTATCTGTTCCATCACACCTGTCTGATATGGAAGAGATGTCATGCTTTCTTTCCCATTAAAACTGTTGTAAACTGAGGCACAGAAACAGAGGGTTTAAATACACAAGGGCTAACGATCTTAACAAAATACACCTGGGAACAATCAAGACTAATGAACAGGGGAGCCAATGAACAAAAGGACTACAAAGGACTACAAACATGGCACAAGAAATGCTTAAATCCAGGGGCAAACACTACACTGTAAAAAAGAATTGTTGGTTTAACTTAAAAAAGTAAGTTGCCTGGTTGCCTTAACATTTTGAGTTAATTGAAATTAAAAATTTGAGTTAATACAATGAAGGCGATTGGTTTAATCAAAAGAAACTCAAAATATTATGTTATCTGAGCTACATTAATTATCTAAGTTGACTTGACAAAAGAAAAAATGTTGTGATAACAAATCATGAAAATAATTTTTACAGTGAGGGAACCGGTAACACTGGCATAACTTCACTGCAATCAAGACATGAATTGTTTAATTAAAATATAGAAAGTGTCTGAAAATATAGTTTAAATATATTTTAATTCATTTTTGATCATATATTATTAATCAATATTTGAATTCATTTCAACTTAAATGATGATAAACTAAATAATTTTATCAATTTATAAAATATTTGTATACTATTGTAAAGAAAATATATACACAAACATCTATTTAAAATAAAATGTTCAAAGTTTTGATGGTGAGAGAAGGCAGGGTAATGTATCAGAACAATATGCACTTGACTCAAACTCCCTTGTGAGCACCTCACCTTCACTGTAAAAATAATAATAATAATAATAATAACAAAAAAATGTTGTTTTAACTTTAAAAAGTAATCGTTCATGCTGCCCTAAAAAATGTAAGTTTAGTCAACTTGAAATTTGAAATTTTACTAAGTGACAATTTGGATATTTGAGTTGACTAAACTTACAATTTTAAGGCAGCACAAATATTTTTTTAAAGCTGCAGTCCGTAAGTTTCGCCTCTTTGTCGCCATCTCTGTTTGAAACCTGCAATTGCAGTTTGCGGAATTATCATCTTTACGTGGGTTGTGCCTCGGCACGGCTCCTCAGCGCGAATGAATCTAATGTTTGCTGTCAATCACCACATCGGTGTGGATACTGTACTTCGGAATCACAGATTGTAGTCTTGGAAGTATGACCAAAATAAGAATTTAAGTAAGTAACAAATATACCACTTTTGTTCTGACTGGGGGGGGGTAAATTGCACTGCCAGTGGTGATTAAATCTAAATATCGCTTAGCTCGGATTATGTCAAACCGTGCAAATTATTATTATTGTTATACTTGTTCTCAAATTGTTAATGTTAACAACATCAGTATTGCGTGACTATGTGTATTTAGTATGTATTAGCATTACCTGTAGATTTCAATTTCTGTACAGTCTAATCTCTAAAGTTAATTTGTCATACCATACAATCCGCCATCAAAATGATAGGTTTAATTATTGCAGCTGCTGTGAGAAAAGGCTATAAATGATCCGCCTCACATGCGATATACCCTACTAGCTGGGACTCCTTTATGTAAACAGATGTGATGCAATGACGCAAAGACAAACGGCGACATGCTCGATTTTCCCACGAAAACTCACCAGTACCACCAAAACATTATTACAAGCTTACCGTTGTGAATCAGGCTAAGGTAAGGAGATAGTTTTGAACACTGGCTCGTTATGTACATGCTCAAAAATTGATTTTGGATCATTTTTAACCCCAAAAAAAATTTATGGACAGCAGCTTTAAGTTGAAACTTTTTTTTCTTTTTCTTTTCTTTTTTTTTTTTTGTAAGCCTAAGAAGATAGTGGAAACCAATGGTCTTAATGATCTACTTAGGCTTGCAGAACTTTTGGGAAATTCAGCTCAGAATTATAAGAGAATTCATGAAGCACAAGAGCTTTGGAAAGGATGTTTACCACTCTCAGTGCATTAAAAGCATTTAAATAGTCAGACTTTAATAGAATAGTCAGAATAGTCATTCTTAGCTTTCTTGACCTTTTGTATTTTGTAATTCTTGAGAATGTGTGGCATCTTCCTGAAGGCTGTATTTACTGGAGTTTACTAAGGTGCATTGCCACGTTTGATCGACTGTGACCTGCAACTGTTTGTCTTTTGTGCTTTTGCATAAATGTGTGTTCTGAATGTGGAGTCAAATGCCCAAAGGATTTATTTGCTCAAAAACATCATATTTCCTCAGCAGGACATGTATTATACTTCATACAGTGACCTGATGCATTTGCACAATTGAAATTATTAGGTCAAATTACAATGTAACCTACTTTAGGGCTATCTTATGAATATTCAACAATGTTTTATGTTGTCAGAATACACAATGAGAGTGTACACAATAGGATTGATACTTGACTTTATTTACAAAGACACAATTATGGGCCCTATAGTCTTTGCATTTGTGTTGGGCTCTGTTTTCCCTCTCTCTCTTCTCTACATGCACACACACACACACACACACACACACACACAATCTCTTATCTGCCTGAGTCTTCAAACAACTGGTCTCATCCATCACTACATGTCATACTGACAAACTAATAAAATAAATAATATACCGAAAAATATGTTACACAAATTACATCTCAACAGACAAATAAAGCAGACTGAACATCTCTGAAAAGAATTTCCTGGTATTTTATCAGCAACACAAGCTTATAGAAAAAAAGTGTAAGCATGAGATATACACACTAGCTTTTTTTTTAATTTTAAAAAGGCATCGGGCTTAGCTCTCTCTTTTTTTTTTTTTTCTTTTTTTTTTTCTCAAGCTAGACTGCCTACAATGTTGGTGATAGTAATTATGGTTGTCAAATGCAATTTGTTCCCTCTATTATTTTAGCAGACAAAATAACGTGTGATATGATGGCCTAGATGAGCTGTTTTGCTTCCAATAAAGCTCGGAAAATCCAAAGGGACTGAGGTTTCATGGAAGGGACTTGTGATGCTTTAGCTGTCTTACCTATTTCATAAGATTACCCTCCGGAGCTACCATTTCAGAGAGCATGATTTCCACACGGTCTCTATTTGCTGGATTTATCTTCCTTCTCTGATGTGGCTAGAAGTTTGACACCTTAGATAACTTTATTTCTATTTTTTTTTTTTAGGAAAGCAGAGGACACATTCTCCTTGAAATCTTGTTTGATATTTAACACGTTAAAAAATTCTTTAAAAGGCAAGATGTGTAATATTTTTGATGTTGAAATACTTTCTGCTATCCCAGAAAGTATTTTAATGTGCAGAGACAATAAACTGTTTATTAGATGAATTGCACACAAAAGGGATGGATGGATGGATGGATGGATCGATGGATGGATGGATCGATCAGCCCTGACCCATCGAGGCATGGACTCCGCTACGCCCATGAAGGTGTGCTGTGGTATCTGGCACCTAGATGTTAGCAGCAGATCCTTTAAGTCCTGTAAGTTGTGAGGTGGAGCCTCCATGGATCGGACTTGTTTGTTCAACACATCCCACAGATGCTCGATTGAGATCTCGGGAATTTGGAGGCCAATTCAACACCTCAAACTTAGTGATGTCCTTCTCAAACCATTCCTAAATCATTTTTGCTTTGTGGCAGGGTGCATTATCCTGCTGAAAGTGGCCAAAGTCAACAGGGAATACCGTTTCCATGAAAGGGTGTACATGGTCTGCAACAATGCTTAGGTAGGTGGTACATTTCAAAGTAACATCCACATGGATGGCATGAACCAAAGGTTACCAGCAGAACATTGCCCAAAGCATCACACTCTCTCTGGCGGCTTGCCTACTTCCCATAGTGCATCCTGGTGCCATGTGTTCCCCAGGTAAGCGACACACTTGCACCCGGCCATCCACGTGATGTAAAAGAAAACGTGATTCATCAGACCAGGCCACCTTCTTCCTTTGCCCTGTGGTCCAGTTTTGATGCTCACATGCCCACTGTTGGCGCTTTCGGCAGTGGACAGGGGTCAGCATGGACACCCTGACTGGTCTGCGTCTATGCAGCCCCATACGCAACAAACTGCGATGCACTGTGTATTCTGACACCTTTCTATCAGAACCAGCATTAACTTCTTAAGCAAATTGAGCTACAGTAGCTCCTCTGTTGGATCGGTCCACACGGGCCAGCCTTCGCTCCCCATGTGCATCAATGGCCCTTCACCACAGTTCCTTCCTTGGACCACTTTTGATAGATCCTGATCACTGCAGACCAGGAACACTCCACAACAGCTGCAGTTTTGGAGATGCTCTGATCAAGTCATTTAGTCATCACAGTTTGGCCCTTGTCAAACTTGCTCAAATCCATACGCTTGCCCATTTTTCCTGCTTCTAACTTTGAGGACAAAATGTTCACTTGCTGCCTAATATATCCCAATCACTAACAGGTGCTGTGATGAAGAGATAATCAGTGTTATTCACCACATCTGTCAGTGGTCATAATGTTATGCCTGATCGGTGTAATTGTCATTATTTATCCAATGAATGAAAACCACTTGAGGCACAGCATCCATTTACTTGCTGTGCTAGTGGTGCAGAAATTACACACTTCAACTTTTCCTTCTTACACCAAACTGGTGGATCTAGTAAACATCAGCTTTTACTGCAGGGAATGCATTGTGTGGAGCAAGAGAGAGTATTTTTGTGTTGTAAATCAGCCATTTAAATTAATTGTGGTTCTTAATCGGTTCCTCTCAGTCTTGAGAATGAGAACCTAAAGCGCATGGACAGATGTTGACGCACGTTCACACCCCCTCCTCAGACCTGGTGCGATGTTGCTGGCAGGACGAGGTGGAGGTAGACACTCATTCCATTAGTGCTGCCTCTGCAAATTCCAGCTAATTTCATACACATCAATACACATTAGCATACCACTCTGGCACCGGCATTCAGGAACACACTGCACTCAAGAAAGAGACCATGAGGAATGGGAAGGTGTAATGGGGAAACAGAGAGAGAGGCAGGATAATATAAACTGATGATGCTTTTACAGTCTCTTTCATTAAATGCGTAAATAGACTGAAAACACATGATTGTAAATAACACGCCGGTAAAGAGACAGCTAATTAAGAGAGACTGCAATGAGGACGGAGAACAGGGGAGGAAGGGTGACTGATAAAACAGCTCGATTATCTTCACACATATCAAAGTGAACAGCTCATCTTCTCTGTTTACTTCCATTAATATACATGCATTTGCAAATACACAGCATCCATTTAAGAACTTGCATTTTCAAGCATACATACTTTATATACTAAATCAATGTAACCTTAAAGTAACCTTAAATTTGCACTCTCTTTTGCATTCTCTATGGAGAATTACTTTTTCAAAACATCACTTGCATGCTTTACTGATGATTTTGCAGAACAGAAGGATGGCAGCTTCTGTGTCACACTTCTCTCATGGCCACCATCTCAGTGGGAACTCTACAGTGTTGTTAGCAGTTTATCAGTTTATCTAACCAGCATCCATCATAATCATGCTGACATAAAGTTTCGAAGCAACTGTTGAAAAGAAGGTTGAATCTGCACACAATGATTTATGCTTTACTGCAGTTTTTTTTGCTGCTGATCGGTCTATCAAAACTCAGCAATAATAAAAGAAAAAAATAAATAAAAATAATTGAAATTAAATTATCAATCAATAATATGACTATTATATTTCGTTGTGCCAAAATTGTTTAGGCAAACTTAAAATACAGCTATTTCAAAACGGTGACCATTAAGTTGTTATTGTTGTTTTTCATTATATTTATGAACCTAAGGTATTTGAAATGTCAAATTATATGTGTTTTTGAAAAGAAATGTTTCAGATTCATTCACCAGTAGGTATTACTGTCCCCAATATAACAGGATATAATAGCAATTTCGTTTCAATACGTCTAATGCTATGTTCACACTGTCAGTACAAATCCGATTATTTGTGTATCCAATTGGAATCTGCTCTAAATTATTGACTGTCCACACTGATATGTGTATCCTGTGGTGTTCTTTTGTTTTCTGGAATATTTGCATTTGTTTTTTATGGCAATGATGTTCTGTTGGTAGGCATATGGCAAAAACAACAAGAACAACAGCAACAAATGTGTAGCCATCACACTGGACGACTACGCCATCTTGGGCAGCGGCAGAATCATAGGAAGCTGGTATGCACGGCTTTATTTTGTAAACCATGTGAAATCCGAATACTCGGTCAAACTGAAATGGATTTCCAGAATACTTTAATTTGAATAGGATTGACATACAAATGTAGCTCAAAACGGATTTGTAAAAAATTGCATTTCAATTTGTCATTCACACTTGCTAAATATGATCAGATTCCAATTGGATATGCACAAAAACGGATTTAGACTGACAATCTGAACTGAAGTATTGAAGTATTGTGAACATAAAGCCTTACTTCCTGTTCCTCAACTTAACACTCATTGGCTATGTCCGAAATCAAATACTCTCTTGAGTAGGTACTTATTTTAATACGTAATTACTTCACAACTTCTACAAAGTATGTTCTATAGTATATGAATGTAATCTGGACATACACATTCGCCATGCACTCATTATCACGTGACCTAACAGCATGTGTTGTGTTGTTTCACCGCCATTTACAAGTCCCGTGGCCTCATGGGATAGTAAAGTGTCCATCGTATACATATATTAGAATCTCGCCGGATGTATTAGGTCATCCAGGTACTTATCACCTACTTCTGGGTACCTTTTGTCACATAGTGTTTTTTACCTACTATATAGTAGGGAAGTATGCTATTTTGGATGCAGCCATTGATATGTTGCACATAAATGGGTAGCAATCAAAAATCTGTGGGCATCTAATAACCAGGAAGAATTCAACTAGGATGACCGAAAGAAAAAAAAAAAGTGTAAATGTAAAAAAACTACAAATTTCAAAATGGCAGAAACTACTCAGGTGGATATTCAATTATTATTATTACAGCCAATGCCACAGTTTTGTTTTAGTTACATTAATCAAACCATGGCAATGATAAGGCGTCAATGGTTCTAACTGTTTTTGTTTGTTTGTTTGTTTTACTAATACCACAACTAAAGAATAGTTACTTTTCATAAACTATGATAAATGTATGTAAGGGCAAGCAAAGTAAAAAGTGCATTGACACAGCAGTTGTAATTATGGCAAGCTAATGTTAAATTGAGTTCCAGCCATCGACCTGGCAAACCGTACAACAGGTCAAGCACGGCGGTGCTGAGCAGGTGCTGTAGTGACAAAACGACTGATCTGCCATTATTCCACCTCGCCATGATGGAACTCTAGAACTTTCCACTAACAATCATGCTCCTGAGCAGCTACAGAGGGCTGGCTAGTGATTTGCCTAAGTGATATTGTCAGTATATTAGCAGTGGATGAAAAGGCAGACGGGAAATCGTTGAAGAGCGTGACGTGCGGGGCGATGGATGGCTAACGTAAGTTTGCGGCCTCCTTACTTTGCTGCTTTAAATTACAGCCACCCCTTAAAACAAGCCAGCCAGAACACATATCCATTAGCATAACAGCTTTGCACAAGTCAACACCTGGCAAGGTTTAAATATTCAGACTGTATGATGAATTTCAAGCGTGAAGGCTGCTTGCATGCTATTTCAGTATATCATTACCATAAGTGATAGCATTGTAAGGGAAAAATCCATATCACTAACAGTTAAGGTGATGGAAACAGGCAGGCATGAAGATGGGCAGCTTCAAGCGTTTTGAGTGACGGAAAGAGATGCCTAAAACACAGAAACCTTCTGACTGCACAGATTTTAGAATACTCCTCGAGTCATTTTACCATATGCTGTGGATTACATTAGAACTCTTTTTGAGTGCATTTGTATGCTGTGATTGCTTATATAACCATATATTTGGCTTTTGTTAAAGTTGAGGTGGAATGGAAGTAGCAACAGGTCTTTTCTTCCATATGTGACGTACATCTGAGTTTAACGGATTATCTGAAAAAAAAATGTAGGCAGGGGACTTGCTTCTATGCTTCATTTTTTGCTTCAGATTTTGAGATGTGTGTGTTTCAGTGGAAGGTCCAGTTGTGACATTTTGATTAAATATTACAAGGTGAAAACATTTTTTATTCATGCCAACTTTAAAGTAAAATCCTCAACATACAGGCGATTTGGGCACACACTCAATATCGCAATATTTACTTTTTTTGCACAAACTGTTTTTGATTTCTTTCTTTTTTGTCGTATAGTTCCAGTCATAATGCTCACCAACCCAACAAATATGTCTGTATGTACATAACATGTGAAGGATCAAAAGACACACGTCTTGAAAGCAAAGGATACTCTACAGAATTCAAGGCTAAGGCTTATAATTGTTTCAGTGCATTCACCTATTCGCTTTTTTTTATGAAAAAACACATTTCAAACTGTATCAACCTTTTCCCTTTATAATGTGTGGTTAATGGAAGAGAACGTTTGAATAATCCAAACAGACTTCGAGGTCCAAACAGTCAGAGAGCTCTCTCGGGAATCAGCACTTCAAATTGCAGCTTGCCACAAATGGAGAAAATCTCATTGACAGACACTTTAAAACAGGCAAAGCACTGTCTGAGCTCCATGTTTACAATGTGAAATGCCTGGGGAGACAGAACGCTGCAGGAAGATAGACTTTTATTCTACAATGCACCGTTTCCCATGAGATAGCCGTCCACACATTAAAAAGGGTGAGAAGGAGAGCAAAAGAGAGTGAGAGCTTTTGCACACAATGTGTTATTAAATGTGTGGTAGAGCCCACTAGCGAGCCAGTGTAGGAGGTACGAAACATAAAAAACAAGCTCATTCAAATGCTTGATATAAATACATGGACACTGTCTTTTAAATGAAACCACTGATACTGGTATGTGTCAAAAGAATATAGCAACAAATGAGGATGTACAAGACATAAAATAGCGAGCCAAGCGAGGAACGCTCGTGCGCACGTGAGGCGGAGCCGAGATTAGCAGGCGACCATTTACCGTCTAATGCAAAGTTTAATTATAAAGCAGCTCCATTTGTTCCGTGTTCCCTGCTTTGCGTTCCACTCATTAGCCAGGTAGATGAAGCTAAATTAATGGAACGATAAACAGGCACAAACATGCCAGTAAACATCCATAGTCCCAAGAAGAGTAAAGCAGACAGGAGCAGTGCCATTGGAAGCCCTCCAAACAGAGTTTAGTCACCATGGTGATTCCGTAAAGCGCTCTGATCGAGGACTGTGAATTTTTAAACGAGACAACGGATGGTTGCTGTTAAAAACTGGGTTTTGTGCCACTCATCACCATAGCACCCGGCTAAAATGGGTTTACCTGACACATCTGTTCCAAATAAACCTGGCAGGGACGACTTCCTGAAACAGATGCATTGGTACTACTCTCTTCCAGAGCTAATTGCAGACTAAGACGATTGGGTGTAATGAACACAGAGAAGAAAGTGTGCATGCTGAGAAAGTTGAGGTTAGACTGTTGAATACTTTTAATTTTATTATAATAACAGTTTTAATAGTATGATGAGTTTTATTTGTTTTGTTGCATGCACAACCCATTGTAAAACTACATTCACTATATTGCCAAAAGTATTGGGACACCCCTCCAAATCACTGAATTCAGGTGTTCCAATCACTTCCATGGCCACAGGTGTAAAATCAAGCACCTAGGCATGTAGACTGCTTCTACAAACATTTGTGAAAGAATGGGTAGCTCTCAGGAGCTCAGTGAATTCAAGTGTGGTACCGTGATAGGTTGCCGCCTGTGCAATAAGTCCATTTATGAAATTTCCTCACTACTAAATATTCCACGGTCAACTGTTAGTGGTATCAACTCAGCCATTAAGTTGTAGGCCACGTAAAATCACAGAGCGGGGTCAGCGCATGCTGAGGCGCACAGTGCGCAAAAGTCGTTAACTTTCTGCAGAGTCAATAGCTATAGACCTCCAAACTTCATGTGGCCTTCAGATTAGCTCAAGAACAGTGCGTAGAGAGCTTCATGAAATGGATTTCCATGGCCGAGCAGCTGCATCCAAGCCTTACATCACCAAGTGCAATGCAAAGCGTCGGATGCAGTGGTGTAAAGCACGCCGCCACTAGACTCTAGAGCAGTGGAGACGTGTTCTCTGGAGTGACGAATCACGCTTCTCTGTCTGGCAATCTGATGGACGAGTCTGGGTTTGGCGGTTGCCAGGAGAACGGTACTTGCCTGACTGCATTGTGCCAAGTGTAAAGTTTGGTGGAGGGGGGATTATGGTGTGGAGTTGTTTTTTTAGGGGTTGGGCTTGGCCCCTTAGTTCCAATGAAAGGAACTCTTAATTCCTCAGCATACCAAGACATTTAGGACAATTTCATGCTCCCAACTTTGTGCGAACAGTTTGGGGATGGCCCCTTCCTGTTCCAACATGACTGCACACCAGTGCAGGTCCATAAAGATATGGATGAGAGAGTTTGGTGTGGAGGAACTTGACTGGCCTGCACAGAGTCCTGACCTGAACCCGTTAGAACATCTTTGGGATGAATTAGAGCGGAGACTGCGAGCCAGGCCTTCTCGCCAACATCACTGCCTGACCTCACAAATGCGCTTCTAAAAGAATGGTCAAAAATTCCCATAAACACACTCCTAAACCTTGTGGAAAGCCTTCCCAGAGAAGTTGAGGCTGTTATAGCTGCAAAGGGTGGGCCAACTCCATATTAAATCCTACGGTTTCATGTGCACGTAAAGGCAGACGTCCCAACATTTTTGGCAATATAGTGTACATTTTTTGCAAAACTCCAAAAACTTACCCTTACAATTCATTGCAGATCCTAGCTAAAATAAACACTAGTGGGAGTAAAATACCAACAGCTTTTATTCCTTTTCACACAAATTATGATTACAGGGCCAGATTGTTGATTAATAAAGAGTTATTTGTGTGCGGTTCCTTGCACAATACTGTTATTCAGAAAAGTTTTGAGCTGGGATTGTGCATGCACTGGCTGATGTGCCACAATCTGTGCTAGCAGTAAAATGGGTTGTATTGAGAGTATCTAAAATGTAACATTATTTAAATGTAAAGCTATTTATACTAGATTATGTTATAAATAAATTTTCATAGTTTTATTTTACTATTACGTGCATATTTACTGTATTTTTGAGGTCCTAAACCCACCCATATTCCAAACCTAATAACTTCTCAGCAATATAAAATGTGTACAGTGACAATTAGGTATAGTTACAATACACTAGGCTATACATAGGCATTAAGCCGGTGTTCTGACGTAGAACCTGAAAGTGCTGCACTGTTTACTACGTCAACAGCATAGGAGAATGACAGCGAATAGAAGAAATTGTTGAATAAAGTCGTTAATTTGTTTTGTTTTTCACAAAAATTATTCTTGTTGCTTCATAACATTAAGGTTTAATCACTGTAGTTACGTGGACTATTTTAACAATGTCTTTACTACCTTTTTGGTCCATGAAAGGTGCAATGACGTTGCTGTCTATGGGTCATTCAGAAACCTCTCAGATTTCATCAAAAATACCTTAATTTGTGTTCCAAAGATGAACAAAGGTCTTTTGGGTTTGGAACGACATGAGGGTTAGTATTTAATGACATAAATTTAATTTTTGGGTGAACTAACCCTTTAAAACTGCAGATTGCCAAAGACAGTCTTAAAAAACACGGTTTGAAACCATCTCTGTTTCCTATCACAAACATGTAACCAATCCCGGTAACGTGTGGCGCGGCCTGGCCAGGGCTTTTCTCTACTGACTTTATAATGTTCAAAGTGTTTCTGAGGATGCTGATTTTTAGAAAGAGCTGTCTGACTGATGGGAACATGGTTTGTGTAACATTAGCAACACATTATTAGTTGTTTGATAACATAGTCAAGCCAAAGGCTAGTCATAGCAATTACCATTATGTGTCTGAGCTTGTGTAGAGCTATACAAAACTCATTACCATTCTACATCGACTTGTAGATGACCCTGTAATTCACTCTTCCTCTTCTTCTTTTGAATTAGTTTCTGGTTCAAACATATATGGCTGAATTAAACCAATATGTCTGCTTGCCATTGTGTAGCGTTTACTACAGTTGAATGAATGAATCAGGTAGTCTGAGCTGGTGAGATTGAGTGGAGGCAGGGCTAATTTGCATATTGCATTGATCCACATATACTAAAAAAACAAGGATGTAGAGTTACATTCAAGCTATTTTCAGGCATGAAGAAATTATTTTAACAGGGAAAAGTTGAAATATGTCATTTTGATAATCAAAGATGAGTTTTAAGGGATAAAATGATTGACTTCAGGGGACCTTCCTTTGCATTAATTAGAGGATCCTACACTCTTATAAATAAAGGTTATTTATTGGCATCTATGGTTCCATGAAGAACTTTTAACATCCATGGAACCTTTCCATTCTACAAAAGGTTCTTTAGTCAAAAATGGTTCCTTAGATTTTTAAAATGTTCTTCACACTTTGAAAAAAAAAATAGTTCTTTAAAGAACTGATCACTGAAAGGTCTTGGGCAACCAAAAATGGTTATTCTATGGCAAAAAAAAAAAAAAAAATTGGAACCTTTATTTTTTCCTTTATCTTTACACTGCCTCTCCATTGTGTCAATCAGAGTGCACCATGTATTTGCTCTGCTGTGCGAGTAAATCAATAATCAACATTGACCATGTGATACATTGTTTCCCGCTTCTGTGATTCCTGTGCAAATTAATTTATCCCAGCAGTAAACACACTGTATATTTACTGCTTTGTTGTGGCTTCTTTGTGGAGTAAAATAGCTCCAAGTTGGCAAATGTAACCATAATTAGATCAAAACACATTGAGGGGGCCCCTACGCACCACAGGGATCCTGTACACCAGTAGAGTGTGAGTTTTGAAGGGACTGGGGCCTGTCTAATTAAGTCTAGTGAAAGTTGGCAAAATGGCTAATACCTTTAATTGTTTGTGTTATGCTAAACTGCAGGTTAAAGAAGCTACAGTATTTTGAATGTGTGTGAATGTAAAGAAAGCTATGATTTCAGACCTTCAAAATGTATACAGTGAGTGTTCAAATCTCTTGTATCTCTCAGCCACATCCTTTTAGTCCAGCTATTCATACAATTTTCAAGAGCTGTGTTTTTTTTTTTTTTTTTTTTTTTCTCCACCTGCCTCTCCCTCCTTCATTATTAGTATGAAAGGAGTAAACGGCTTGTGGGCGGTAGCACTCCAGGCTAGCATCTGCTCATGCTCGACCAAACAGTCTGATGACAAAAAGAAAAAAAACACAGACAGCACACGTGTGAAGATTGATGTGCTCCTTACAGGTCTTTGGTTTCAAAATGTGGATGCTGACAGCAATTTATGCGACTAAAATATGCAAAGGGAAAAACATCATTAAAAACAAAGTCATATACTGGAGTGTGTCGACTTTGTCCACCACAAAATTTGGCACTGTTGTTCAAGAGATGTCCTCCAGATGCATGTTATCAGTACAGTGAACAAACACAAAGAAAAAGAAAAACACATTCAAAGCTTGATTTTTTTTTTTTATAAAACAGACTTATTCTACTTGTTTTGCTAGCTTTGGCTCATTTGGCATAAACAACAACAGTGGCTCACTTGGCACAAACAAAACTTCATTTCTATTGAGATCAAGCTATTCACAGCTGTGTTCAGACTCCCTGTTGTCACCCTATAGTGCTGCTGGAGGACATGATAGTCATGCATCAATAAGACGATACTGATCATTTGGCCACAAATTATTTCTATAGACTGTAAGCACATATATTTATATCCAAAGTGACACACATGAGAAGGACTACTTTCTTTCAATAACCAGATTATTCTAATAAAAATGGGGGGTCAAACATTTTTAAAGTAATACACTTTTATTTGAAGTCTAATACATTAACATCAAAAACTACACACCCTCGATGGGATAGTTCACCCAAAACTAAAACTTCTGTTTGTGGTTCCAAACCCATATGGGGAACACAAAAGTACACATTTTTTTTGAAGCATTGTTATGCAGATCACACAATGACAACAATACTGTGGTTCATACAACTTGTACTGAAGCCATATAATAGGTGGAATTATAAGTATTTTAAGGCTAATCTTCCCCTATCCAAAAGATTGCCTATTACTGCCTGCCATTTGACTAATGAAGAACTTTTAGAAGATAAAAAAGCCAACATATTCCACAATATTAACTCACCTTAGTCAAAAAAAAAAAAAAAAAAATAGAACTGTCTAATATAATGCATGTAAAACTGAACAAAGACATTTTTCTCTGTTTTTCCCTTTCAGATTATGATTCAGTGAGGAAAAAAAAAAAAAAAAAAACAGCTTTCTTGATTAGTATATGATCATAGTGAGAACAGAGCAAACTTGAGAATTCTGAAGCACAGCTACGCAGAAACAAACACAGGATGTACGCAGTTCAGAGGCACTTTTTAAGAGCATTAAATTGAATGCTTAAATAAGAGAATATGCTGTCCATTTTTCTTTGAAGTTAGATAGCTGCTCCTATTGGCAGACCACTTATAAACAACATGTGACTAGAAAGAAAGAAAGAAAGAAAGGCATGTTATTTCTTTAGAGATATTAACGTTTTTTTCCTGTAAAAAAAAAAAAAAAAAAAAAATCTTCATGCCTTAAAATAGCTTGAATGTAACACCCTTGGTCTCATTTAGTATATGTGGATCAATGAATATGCAAATTAGCCCCGCCTCCACTCGCTCACGCCAGCTCAGAGATGAACTCGCTCAACTTACTGAGGTAAACACTGCACAATGGTATCGCTCTTTACAACTTTGGACATGTAATGGTAATTAAATGATTAGCCTTTTGCTTGACTGTGTTATCACACAGCTAACAATGTGTTGCTAATGTTACACAAACCATTTTCCGTTCACCATGTCAGAGTCAGACAGCTGCCTTCTAACAGTCAGTATGACGTGATTGGTTACAAGCAGCGTCTTTTTTTTCACTGCAGTTTTAAGGAGAAAATACTCCACAATGGTGTTGACATATGAATCTGCATGTGGTTTGTCTTAAAGCATATTAAAAACACCACATAGACAACATTAAAAACTTGATTTTCACCACAGGGGGGTCTTCAAATTGTTTCTTCCTTTCTTTTAATAATAATAAAAAATATATAATATATAAGAAGGAGAGAACATAAACTAAACTCTGAGTGAGCTTGATTGCACACAAGTAAACCTTTTTTGCTGTTTTAAATCTGAATCATGTTCAAAGAAAATCTGCTGTACCGCAATTTCTGTCCCTTTAGAGATGTGCAATATATTTTGTATACTCTTGGCAAGTCCACAAAGGCAACACAGCCTAATCTTAAATATTCCAGCTTGCCATAGCTCGCGCTTTGCTTAACTGTCAGCCTCCATAACAGTTTCCATACATCAAAAGTGCCCATTGGACATGTTTACTTACGCAGTTTATGCTAATTTAATCTTTCATTCAACAGAAAACCAAAACTATAGCCCTATCTATAACCTTAAAAAAACACAATCACAATTTATGGCTTGAATCAGCTGGAAAAGGTGCCCATGCTACAGAAAACAACCCATCAAATGCAACAGTAGCTATAATGACCTTGTGTGCTTGTGCATAATTTTGCTTACAATATAGCATTTTTTAAAGCTACACATATAGGCCTTTTCTGCTTCTGTGATGATGTGATCTGCTGTTTTCAATCTAAGTTACAGACATTTTAATCTAAATTGGGTCAGTTCTGGTATTTCTTAAGTTAGCAACAGGGATCTGATTGATCAAAAACAGATGGTCAAGTACATATCTGACAGGGTCACTGTAGACAGATGGTGAGATACATTGATTCAGATATTATTTATTAATTTCTTTAACATGCCGACTATTGCCCGAGGCGATAACGTTGCTCTGAGTGAGTTTGATGCAGGGTGTGTAGGCATCAGAGTTTAGCCGTGTGTGTGTTGGTTTGCATGCAGAAGCAGTCAGACGTTTCCTTGCTGTTTGTCTCTCACTTTGGATGTCTCTGCAATTCATCAGCCTCTCACATCTGCTCACTGTCACCTAGCCATTCATCACAAAAACACATACACACACAGGCTTACAAAAGCTTCCTATCAAAACGCTCTTACACACAATTGTATAGCATCTACATACATCCATTGCATAGCCAACATGTTTTCAGATAAATTCAAGGCTGTTTCATTCAAAACAGCACTAGCACTCCAGCTTAAAGCATGAGCCACAATAAGATAGTAAACACAAATATAGATTATATATATAAATATACTCCACAAATATAGATAACTAAGTATGCAAGTCCTGTAGGCCCTACTTGAATTAAAGTTGAGTTTCATACGCTCCAGTAAAAAATGTATTTAGCTACCACTTGAATTGATTTGAACCCATAGTGTAAATACAGAGATAGTATATTAAAAGCACATTTTAGTTCATATTTCATGGCATCTCAAAATAGCACAGTTGAGTACACTTAGATGTTCTTAAGATTATCTTAAGAAGTACTAAAGAAGAATTTTTAGTATATTAAGTACAAAATTAGTGTGTGGAAATAGAGCACTTTAAGTACATTATAGAAGTGTACTTTTTTTTTTTCACCTGGGATGTCCTAGACACAAAAAAAAGGATACAGCCAAGTATGATCTCAGTCTTCCATTATTATAAATTGGCAACAAGTCATCAACATTCAAGCATTTCATGCAAAGAGCGTAAACAGCTCATTTACATATACATACAGTATAAACGCATTTAGTGAGTTGTTAACTGTAGACTCACTGACCAGATCTTTGAAGTGAGTTTTTTACTCGAGAACAGCTGCAAATGAATCAGTCCAATTTTTGAATTGCTCAAACCAATTCAACAGGGTCATAGAACAAAAATCAGTTCAATAGAATGTCTTATTCATGAGTCAGACATCATTATCATGTCAGCTCAAAGTAATATAGAAATATATATGTTAAATTCCCCCTGTGGTGAAAATCAAGTTTTTAATGTTGTTTATGTCTATGTAGTGTTTTTAATATGTTTTAAGACAAACCATGTGCAAATTCATATGTCAACACCATTGCTGAGTATTTTCTCCTTAAAACTGCAGTGAACAAAAAGACAGTCTCATGGTTTGAAACCGCTGGTGTCTGTGACATCACAAACTACCTTGTAACCAATCACATCAACATGCCGGCGGGCTTATAACAAGCATATCATTACCAGGAAACTAGCAGGGGAGTCTCAAGAGAAGCCAGGTTATCCCGGTATATTTTTTTCTGTTTACATGAAAAATCGTGTAGATTTAGCAGGGTGTATGATGTATATTACAATGTTATGATGAACTCGGTCTTTTTCCACTGAGGTTCTGAGTTGTTCAAAGCATTTGTAAGGATACTGATTGTTAGAAGGCAGCTGTCTGACTCTGACATTGCGAACGGGAACATGGTTTGTGTAACATTAGGAACACATTATTAGCTGTTTGATAACAGTCAAGCAAAAGGCTAATCATATTAATTACCGTTAAATGACAGGAAAAAAATGTCATTTTGGTGATCAAAGATGAGTTTTAAGGGATAAAATTATTGATTAAAGGGGGACTTTAAATGAAGTAAAACAAATTTAAAAAATATAAACAGATACGGATCAAAAATGTAAAGTACAGACATTCCATCATTCCATACGGCTAACATGATTCAGCATTGAACTGAAGTACAGTTTGTCAACCACTGTCAATAGTCCTGTTCGGACGGGACTAGTTTTACAGGGGGTCGTTAGAGAGATTTGCATTTCACAGATGTACTTTGAGATTTTAATCCCGTCCGAATCTGCCATGTCTGTGTTTTTCTCACACAACCTTTGTAAAAATTCCAGAGCAAATTACCTACTGTTTTTCGGCAAACTCAGTGGTCTTCTGAGAAATCTAATCCCGTCCGAATGTGAATGTCTGTGATTGCCGATATTTTATTATACGAACGCTTCACCTCATGAGCTTTTTGACCTACACAAGCTACCGTATGCACACCGATCTTCTGTATACTTTCATTTCATTTCAATAGTATGGATATTAGGCCTATCTGATGAAAGAATAAGTGATAAAACTAACAAATAGAGCCAAATCGCGGAAATTGTAAAGGTGGCCCATTTTAATTTTGGTGTCAAATAAGAAAGAGTAAGATAGCCTACTAGATTTCGCCGCTCACATGTGGGTTTATTATAAACAGCCACTTGTACAACTCGTGAAGTTTGCATAAATAGGGTTTTTAAAATTATATCAAGTAATGGATTAAAAGATATATACTTCATAAATGATGCATGTAAATACAGCACATGAGCTTCTGTAATGCCCACATCCACAAAACACACATACCCATCTCTGTGATAAACACGGAGATGATAGTCCTGTCCGAATCGGTAGCCTACATGAAATGACAGACCTCGAGTGATAAGAATTTAACTCAAACATTGTTTAGAAAACTAGTCCCGTCCGAACAGGGCTATTGATTCTTATTATCTACTTCCATGTTTTAACGAGATGGATGTTTTAAGACCGCCACTCCTTACCACTTTTCTTTAATTGAATTATCTAATAGATATAGATTAATGGCAATTCTCATGGGTCTGAAGCATCATGAAAAACTGGAATGGAAAACAAGTGAGGTCGCATAAAGGTTATGCCTCTCAGTGGATATGAACCAAAGCAGCAGTGCATGCAGTGCAACCCTGTGCCCAATATAAAATATGAGTCACTGAATGTTGCTCCACACACAAAGCGATTTGATGTTTATCTTGCCTGGCTTTCGGATGCAGTTGACAAGGAGCAGCTGTGCTCCGAAACATTTGGTATAATGTAAGTACACAAGTCAACAAAATATAACATTGTTCTTGTGGTTTTTGGATATTTTAATCTTATTAAAATATCCAAAATATCCTAGAATATTAAAAATCTTACATATTGTGCCTTTAACACCAGTGTTAATATTGTTGAATCTAAAAAACTAATCGTTAAATTATTCGATATTTAGATATTAGATGAAAAACAAAAATTATAACTTATTTATAATTAATTATTAATTATATAGCGCTTTATACAATACAGATTGTTTCAAAGCAGCTTTACAGTGATAACAGGAAAATGATTTAATGATGCAAACATGGTATATTTTAGCTGGCAGCTCTAAAAGAAAATTGTCATTTTTCAGCTGAAGTCAGTTCAATGTTGATTCAGTTCTGTTGTGATGGTCTTTTTTAAAGATCATCAGTTATTAAATGAGTTCATTTCATAAAGCTGTTCTGAAAAACAGTGATGTTGTCATCCAGCTCAGTTCAGTTCTCATCCAATAGTGTCAGAGCAGTCAAATCAATAATATTGTTGAATATTAAGTGCCCCCAGCAAGCCAGAGGCCAACTAAAATGGAAATAAAAATTATATAGAAAATTATTTAAAAAATTTACAAATTCACATAAAAAATACTAAAAGTTAAATTCAAAACTGAAAACATGAAAATAAAAGCTAATTCAAATTAGTAAAAAAAATTATAATAGTATAAATAATACAAAATAAAACTGCCTAACGTAGATGCAACACAATAGTGTCTGTCTTTAATTCAGTATGCTTCAACTTCACTGAGAATCAATACAATGCTGGCATCAAGAATTGGAGCAAACAGAGATGCCCTTTAAATCTAAAGTATATATAAATGAGGAAGACACTGTATGAGCTGATAAGTTATTTATGAATGCGTTGAGAGCCTGCCATAATTATTATCAAATCACAGATCACTTTAAATTAAAGCGAGACTACTGATCACAAACGAGTTTGGGCTTTTCTCTCCAAAAGATTACGATCTGAATTGTACAAGACAAAGTTGATCTTGTAACAAAGCATTATTGTACTTCAGAGAAAGAACATGTGTTCATTTTTTCCTCCTTCTTTATCAAAGCCTATAGCTCCACTGTGCAACCCTATTAAGAGTGTTAAATCACCTATTAAGTTATAATGAGGTGTGAATTGAGCTTATTTTCTAAGGGGGTGACTCCCATTGGGGCAACCTCATGGCTCAGTGATTGACAGGTGAGGTGAGTGACAGCTTGACTGTCTTAATTAATGTGCAGGTGCGGGCAGGCACAGGTGCACCCATCTCACCCTGCGAAAACAAATATCATGGCTAAGACTTCAGATCTCATTTGACATCCTTTACTAGGTGCTATGAAAATAAGCAACTGTAGCATACTTTGATATATATATAAAAAATAACATATTAGCTTGTCTTTAAATTCATTAGTAGCACTTTATTTACAAAGTGAGATAGCATAGGAAGGGAAAAAATGTTAAATGTCAAATCTAAATTTCTCTTAATCTAAAAGCAATGAGATAAAATTGAGAGTTTCTCTGATTTTTCCTCCTTAATATTTATGGGATTAGTTCACTTCAGAATTAAAATTTCCTGATAATTTACTCACTCCAATGCCATCCAAGATGTTTATGTTTTTCTTTCTTCAGTCGAAAAGTATTAAGGTTTTTGAGGAAAACATTCCAGGATTTTTCTCCATAGTAGACTTTAAATTGCAGTTTAAATGCAGCTTCAAAAGGGCTCTACATGATCCCAACCGAGGAATAAGGGTCTTATCTAGTGAAACAATCGGTCGTTTTCTAAAAAAAAAAAAAAAAAAATTGTAACCACAAATGCTTTTCTTGCACTGCTCTGCGATGCGCCACGTATTACGTAATCATGTTGGAAAGGTCACACGTGAATTTCTTTTTGACTGAAGAGAGAAAGACATAAACATTTTGGATGACATGGGGTGAGTAAATTACCAAGAAATTTTAATGCTGAAGTGAGCCTTTACGAAATATACAAAATGCCAAATAAACCTCAAAAAGACCAAACTTAATGCAATAGTCCAAATAGCAGCAAACAGCGAATAAATAAACAACATAAATCTAAAGAAACATTAAAAAAAAAAAAAGAAAAATAAATTAAATGCATTCATAAGATATTACACAAGGGGGTTATCATCAAAAAATACCTTCAAAAGATTATATAGTTATAGGGCTTTTTTGTTACCCTTGAGTTTGAACTATTTGAAGAATATCATTAAATCTTTATGGAAAAGTAAGAATGTGGAAGTATTATTAAAGTATCTGCATTTATGTATGAAGTAGTTGGCCAACAGCACAATATTGAACTTTTTTTTTTTTTTTTTTTAATTTGCATAAATAAAATAAGTGTTCCGATGACTCTATTTCTGCTTCACAAAACGTACACTCTTTGCAACCCAAATTAAATCTGTGTCTGAGGAACTCATTACAAGGATAAATATTATTAATCATTTTAAACTGAACCTCTTTTACCTTTGGTAGAAGTAGGAAAGTGAGAAATCTTGTTCTAATTTTGAACCAGTTTATCTTTAGGAAAAACAAGAGGTCTCTTTCTAACTTCAGTGAAAGTCTCTGTATTTACAAATGTCCTGAAAACTTTATTCTTACAGTTCTCCTTCATAAAATTAAGACCAGACTTGGAATCACAGGTGAATAACACAATGCACCTTATAGCTGAACCAAACCAGCAGGAATGGCTTTTAACAAAGACATATCATTTCAATAAGTACAAATAATGTATTTTTCAGAAAAATTGTCATAACTAAAGAAACTCCCTTTCCCATCCATAATGTGTACGATGGACCAGACACCTTTATCCATCCAGTCCTGAAAGAACACAGATTCCCTGTTAATAAGGATACACTTATTATTCCACAATATAAAATTGGATAAAACTGTGTTTGTATATCAGTCTCCAATATAATAATACTATGAAAAGATGACAAATTAGACTTTAATTTTGATGGCTCAAAAGGAAATCAATGCCCCCCAAAGAATAATAATAAAATAATAATAATAATAATAATTAGACTAAGTCAATTATGTTCAAGCCTTCCTCACTAATTGGCTTCACTACATCTGACTTTCTTATGTAATGGTGTTTGTTTTTCCAAATAAATTTATACTGAATTTGGTTAATCTCCTTTATTAGGGTTTTTTGTAATAACAATTCCTAAATATTTTACCTCATTCTTTAATGGAATATTAAACAATTGAGATTCAGTCAGATTATGCAGTGCCATTAATTCTCTTTTTTTTGTTGTTGTTGTTGTTTAAATTTTATGTCAAACCAGAAGCTTTTGAAAAATGTGGCACTAAATTAATGGCAACTGGGATCTGCTCTGCTTTGCTAAGAAACAGAGTAGTATCATCTGCTAGTTGACTTATTAATAGCTGACTCCCCAAAACATTCAAGGGCTTAATATCTTTACTATTTTTCAAATAGATTGCCAAAAAATCAGCTATTAAAATAAATAAATGCTGACTTGTCAGATCCCCTTGTCTAATACCTCTGTTTAAGGGTTAGTTCACCCAAAAATGAAATTTCTGTCATTAAGTACTGACCCTTATGTCGCTCCAAACCCATAAGACCTTCATTCATCTTCGGAAGATATTTTTGATGAAATCCAAGAGGTATCTGAACCACACAAAGAGGCAGCAACGTCATTGCACTTTTCAAGGCCCAGAAAGGTAGCAAAGACATTGTTAAAATATAGTCCTCGTGACTACAGTGGTTCAACCTTTATGTTATGAAGCGACGAGAATACTTTTTGTGTGCAAAAACAAGACAAAAATAATGACTTTATTCAACGATTTCTTCTCTTCCCTGTCATTCTCCTATGCTGTTTTACATTGTAGAGATGTAGTGCAGTGCTTCCAGGTTCCAAGTCATTATTTTTGTTTTGCTCCAGAGCAGGTTATGTTCAGAGAGTAAGCTGCTATGCCTACTTACATCCCCTGAAATTTACCTCTGGTTTTAGAACCGAAAGTTGAGGTAATCCGTTTACTTACATTTAAACATACCGGGTTAAGTCACATAACCTGCTTTCTGGAGTATCTTGGCTACTTACATACCTTGAAAATTACCTCCGATTTTGGAACCGAAAGCTGAGATTATCTGCTTACTTACTCTTAAACATACCCGGGTATGTCACATAACCTGTTTTCTGGAATACCCCCCAGACAACGTGTAGCTGGATTATTACGTTTTATGAGGCAGCGACAGAAACTTAAGAAGCTGGTATGTGTGGCTTTATTCCATGCTGCCGTCTCCACCGGTCTCAAAATTCAAAGAGGTGTGTAGACCAGCTGTATATTATAATTTTTGCACTTCGCAACAACACAACTTTGTTTCTACAAAGACATTCAACATTTACATTTTACACGGCATGAGAAAATGGCATAGGCAAAAAAGCTACACAAAATCCAATCTGGGATGTCTTTCCCGTACAATGACGTAACTTGCTGTTTAAAGGGTTAGTTCATCCAAAAATGAAATTTCTGTCATTAATTATTCACCCTCATGTCGTTCCACACCCATAAGATCTTTGTGCATCTTCAGAACACAGATTAAGATATTTTTGATGAAATCCAAGAGGTTTTTTTATCCTCCATAGACAGCAATTTACACTTGCTGTTCACACTTGCTAAATATGATCAGATTCCAATCTGATTTTCACAAGAATCAAATTTGTACTGACACTCTAAACAAGGCTAAACCATTAACAGATTTGCCAAGATACAATTAAAAATCTGAGATTTAGGACTTTTAAAGGCCAAATTATCTTAGCGATGATATCTACACTCATTAACTCCATACATAAACAACACAGGTAAACAAATGTCTCATATGAGACAAACGTTTATACCTGAATGAAATGTAACAACCAAACCTCCATTAAGTCTCCCAGGCTACAAAAGAGAAACCTCAGAACAACAACAATTTGCTTGCAAAGTTGTGAAAAAGATTTAAGTGATGCCAAGAAATGCTTTGTGTATGACACGCATTTTGAGATTGTTGCCTTGCTGGGGCTGCTTGTTTACTTGAGTGCCACATTCAACTTTGCTCAGATTTTTTTCTCTGTATGTGATCATTCCTGCTTGTGTAGTCATGCTCCATATGGGATGCCCGATTGGCGCTCTCTTTGTTCAAGCTCACAACTGAACAGCAGTAATCTGACTACCGGCATCTGCTAAAGCCACCACTTTCTGTCCCTACTCACCTGCAGCTGCTGATGTGTGCGCACTGTGTACGATTCTCTTTGTGCGCATGTGTGTGTGTTTATGTTTGTCAGATGCATTTACATTTGAAAGAGCTTCGATGTTATCATCCATGCGGAGTCTCAAGAAAATTGGTCATCATCAGTGGGCCTTGTAGCTCTCCCACAAGGATGGATCGTGCACATCTACACACATGTATACAAAGACAGGCATCTCTGGGTAAGTGCTTCCAAATCAATGAGATATCAGTTCAGTTCCTTTCATCATGTGCTATCAATTAACATCTCTCCACAACAGGACAAACACATCCACATAACTTATCCTGTATAACCAATAAGTCCATCGACATAGATGTGCTTTTTTTGGGCATGCAAGGCTCTAGAAATAAAAGTAGTATGATTAGCAGTATAGAAGGATATATTTTAGCTCCCATCACTCTTAGGTAGTGCCTTTTAAACTCTTTTTTTTTTTCTTAACAAATATGCCTCACATGTTATAATGAGAAAAAAAAAAAAAAGACACACTAGACATTCAGAAATATGTTTTAGTCAAGCTGTTACATATTGTCAACGCAAAGAGCAGAATGTAAGTAAAATGTCAGCTGTTGATACTGTCATGTTAATTTCTGTAATTTTATCAAACAGGAATGAGTGAAACCAACTAATACCACAAAATACAAGCTAATATCACAGAAATAATAGAAAACATTGCTAATACATACTGATGTTTGTGTTGTTTCCTTCCAAAATTATGTCACTTCCTAAATGATGATGTCATTGAGGACCTTTGGCTTTTGTTATTTAGAGGAATATAGGCCTATAAATTGAATAACAAGTACAAAATAAACAAATAAATAAATAAATAGGGCTGCACGATTTATCGCACAATACGAAAAATACCTTTGAACTTATGACATTGCAAAGGCTGCGATTATTTTTTATGCGCAGCTTGTCAATGAAATATGTCTCCAAATGCTAATCCATCTGAAAGCACTGTGAGTTTGAGTCACTTATAATGTACATTTGAAAAAGCAACACGCGTCAAACATCTTTCCAGACATGAGAAGCATTTATTAACATCTTGTCCAACAAAAGATAACATTTAATAACATGTTTTTACTCCAAACTCACTTCATGACGACAGTTGAGCATCCTTCTGTGAGATGATGTGGCTTCTTACACAGAATAAGGCAGTCTTGTGTTTATTAGTCATGTTTAATCAATCAAAGCGTTTCAATCTTCTGTTTATTCAGCTACAGCTATAGTATGATGCCCACAGGGATTTCCTGGGGTATTCCAGAAAGCAAGGTTAACTTACCGACACATATACCCTGAACTCTCGGTTAATTAACCCAAACCTTGCTTACTTGAGGTATGCTGGTTCCATAAACGCGTCCGGGAGAAGTTCAGCCAACTCCGGTATGTTCCCGGTTAACACACAAGACATTCTCAACAGAGCGATGAAATGATGATTCACCATGGAAACAGACACTAAGAAAAAGCGCACCATTCTAGTTCCTTCTTCTTCTTTTGTTTAATGGCGATTTACATAACCTACTTAGTGCACAACGCTTGGTTGTGCAATCAAACTTTATATTGTATGTTTGATGCTAATTATTTAATAAGATATCACATATGTATTTTATTATAGAAATTATAGCATAGAAAATGTCCTATTATAAAGGATAAAAAGCATCCATGTGTGAGATGACAATAAAATAAATACATATATTAGAACTGAATAAACATTTATATATTGTATAATATAACATTGTGTATATAACTGTAACTATATAACAAATTCAGTTACATTAATATAACCATATTGATTATATAACACGCATCTGAGTACCTCTTAAGCAAACTAACCCTGGAATATAACCTGCTCCGGAGAAAAGAAAGTTACCTCCGTTTTTGGAACCGAAAGTTGAGGTTATCCGCTTACTTACTCTTAAACATACCCAGGTATGTCACATAACCTGCTTTCTGGAATACCGCCCTGGAATGACAAGTGTTATCTTTTACTGCAGGGCATATTTGGAGTTTCTGCGCAAGAGCGCCCTCTGGCCGTACAGCTCTGACAAGCTGCGCATAAAATAATCGCAGCCTTTGCCAAATCGCGCGAGGTTTAATCACGATAAATCGTGCAGTCCTATAAATAAAGCATGTATACAAGTATATTATATCAACTTAACATTAAACCTTAAATGTGTGTGTGTGTGTGTGTGTGTGTGTATTCTTGTCTTTGTCTTTCATGTCTTTTATTTTGGAGTTACAGTCTTGTCATGTCTTTTATTTTGAAGATTCTTTCTTTTTCTGTATTATTGTTTCCGCTTTACCAATTACTCTTGTGTTTAGGCCTGGGAGTGGATTACACTGAACATTTGGTGAGTTGCACTTGTTATTTTATTTTTGGTTTTATTTGTAACTCTAATTCTGGTTTTTATTTCGATTCTGGTTGTGTTTCGGGTTCTGGTTTATGTTCAAGGTCCCTTCTCCTCAAGTTATGTTATTGCAGTTAAGTTTTTCTACTATAATTGTTGAATTTAAATTAATTGATTCAGTTTGCTTGTTTTTTGTTGTGTAACCTTGATGCATTAGGCCTTCTCTTCATCACACCTCGCTGAATTTGTTGCTCAGGGCACCTTATAAAATAGGCATTCTAAAGAAATGTTGTGCAACACCTTTCCCACACTGTTATTGGCCTCTTTTGATTATATAGAGATAATGACTTTGTTTGTGTGTGTGCGTGTGTTATTGGGTAAGATTGGTATTATTGTTTGGTGTTACCAATCTGTTAAATACGGAGAAGAAGAAATAAAGCACCTTTGATGCTGATCATAAATTTTATAATTTCATACTTGAGTGCTAAGCTTATGTACTGTAGACACATAAACAGAGACATCAATTTGAGCCAAGAACCAAACCAGTTGTTATTTTTTTTAACGCTAGCTTCTTCAATAAGTTGAAACATTTTTCACACAGGCAGTCAGACAAGCCAAAGAAAGTATGATGTGAAGTAAGGTTTTTAACATTGTGCATAAAAGATGTTTAGCACATCTTAATGCATGAGGTGCTTTTTTTTAACCTCACCTTATTCAGAACTGAGAGAGTGAATGTTTTCACTGTGCCTGTGTTTGTATGTAAGAGGCTGAGAATGAATGTGTTTAGAGACACATTTCCTGTAAAGCTGTTAAATTTGTTCACATTAAGTAGACACATTCAGTATTTATTAACCATTTCCGAGAGCTGGGAAGAGCATTCATGATTCAGAAAAAAAACATAGAGCACCCTCTCTCCTTCCCCTTCGAAGTGTATGGATAAATCACAGCCTTTGATAAGAAACTTATGATTGATTTCTCCCAGCTATATTGATCAGTTCTAGAATTGAGATTTTCTGGTAGCCAATACGCTATATGTTGAATTCATTTCAGAATTTATACTGTAGTTTAAAACTTAATTTTAGACTAAAATGTGGATCCAAATGATCATAGGGAAAAAAATATGGTGTTTTGTGAGAGAGAAATTGAATATGCCTAGATTAATTTGCATAATAACAATACGTATTGTTTATATTGTTATTATACTAATATTTATTAAAATAGGTTTCCACTGCACTGTTCAGAAGGAGAAAGCAATACTAAATTCAAAATGTAATTGCATTCCTTGAAAACCAATGGTTATTCACACAGCTCTCTGTCTCTCCCACTCCTACACATTTATTTATTTTCTCTGTAGCAAAAGATAAAGGACTGAACTGAGGCTGAACCACTAAACCTCTCTCATTTGCTTTGTAATTTAATGACAACTTAAAGTTCATATAAAACAATATATGCCTCCCAAACATTTTCAGTTTCTTTCTAATTAAAAATAGATTATCTTGGAGTCTGACATTTATTATAATCGTCGTCACTGACTTAAATAAACTAATGTAAAAATCCATAATCCTTTATGACACAACAGTGATTTGTTTATGGGCAAGTATATGAGCTGGAGACTGGCTGATCAATAATAGAGAATCAGAGCAAGAAGGTTATCACGTTTAATGTGTTTTTTTGTTTGTTTTTTCCCCCACTTTTAATCCTGTAGTAAACTAGCAAAACTGGATGCACAAAAAATTACTACTAATCCACAAATCAAAAACAAATTCCTTCTTTGATCACAACTTTTTTAAAATCTTTCCATTTGTAAGTAAGTGCATCTTTCACAACAAAAATAAGTCTATTTGTTTTTCTCTTGTTTTGTGGTGCATTATTAAAGTGTTATTCTCATTTTTAAAAATGTAGCTAAACAAACAGCCTGAACATGACAAATAAATGTTATTTAAGAGAGGCGTCTTAATGTCTTATTGATGAGCATCACTTCAGAGACACATAACGAGAGATTTATGCTGAACGTAGTTTTGATTTCCATTGTGTGTTTGGACCCATATAGAGCATCTCAGGCTTTGCCCGGAAAACCTCATTAAGCTTTAATTCATCTGCGTATCCTATTTCTAAAATAGAGGATTGATTTTTACTTAGTGCGGCAGACCATAAATAATTCTATTTCAAATCTTTTCATTCTTTCTTTATTTTTTTGAGTGAGTGAGAGAGAGACTGTTTGTCTAAGTGTATGACTTTTACTGAGCATATCTTTTCAAAGTCTTTATCATTGTGTGCTGCATCTCCTTGAACGCAGCAAGAGCCTGCAAGCTCGTCTTCTATTTGTCTGGCAATGAACAGCTGTCAATCATCTGTGCTTGGACGAACAGGCAGATCTCAGAGATGGGACAGTGGGGTCAAGGTTAACTGTCTTACTGTAATGCTTATGTTTAAAGCGAAGCCGAAGAGAATTTCCCCCATTTTACCGACATTCTGTAAATCTACCTTGGCTCCTTAGTTCTCGTGTCTTTGCCCTCATTAATTTCTTATGAGTTGAATTTGGAATAGCGTGTGTGTGTGTGTGTGTGTGCACGCACATTTCTGTATATGTGTTCAGTGTAAATGAAAAATATGTTGAACGCATCATGTGAGGCCAGTTCTTTTTTTTTATTTTTCAAGGTAGGCCAAATTCATAATTCATTTGGCGTAACTGCAGAAAGACAGAAAACAGGAAAACGGATTACCTTTATGAAATCATGGTTTAACAGTAAAATGACCCAGTTAATGTAATTTGCCTTATCAGGCCAGTGCTGAATTGTCATGACATTCTACATTTGTAACATTTATACTTGTGTTATAATTTGTTGTAAACATTTAGTTTTGTTTATGTTTGCAACACCTAAGCTTGCGCTACTCCTTTATCCTACATCAGAGGTCACTCTTCCGCCGAAACTAGACTCGCACAGCCGTTGCTGGAAGCCAGTGATTATAGTTTATAAAGTTTTAAATATGGTAATTTAATAACCCACTGGAGTTGTATGGATTACTTTTACGATGGATAGATTGTGCTTTTTGGAGCTTCAAAAACGGGTGCCATTCAATCCCATTACAGGATTTTTAAAAAATGTTTTTATATAATTTTGACTGTGTTCGACTGAAAGAAGAAAATCATATACACCTAGGATGGTATGAGGCTGAGTAATTTATGGGATAATTTTCATTTTTGGGTGAACTATCCCTTTAAGAAAGATTTCTGATAGTCTTGGAAT
Organism: Hypophthalmichthys nobilis; assembly: GCA_037950665.1. NCBI lineage: Eukaryota > Metazoa > Chordata > Actinopteri > Cypriniformes > Xenocyprididae > Hypophthalmichthys > Hypophthalmichthys nobilis. Next base: position 13,479,807 of record CM075491.1, on the reverse strand, counting down.
TATCAGTTAGAATGAGTAAAATATTATAAATGGATCGCCATATTGTTTTCCAAAACTGGCTATAGGAATTTATAGTTCCCATGCATTTACATTATAGCTATTATAGCTATTAATTTTCTTTTATTAATTATTCATTTATAAATTCTTGCATATTTTCAAGGAAACTTAATTTACTTGCAATACAGTAACATTATAGTGGTATAAATTCCATCTAAATTTTATTTAAATTTAAAATAAATGTTTATTATTTTAAGGAAACTTTATTTACTTGCAATGCAGTAACAGTATAGCTGTATAAATTCGTTTTTCTTTCTTTCTAATTAATGCAGTTACATTATAGCTGTATAAATAAATAAAAATGTTTTGTTTAAGGAAACTTAATTGCAATGCAGTAACATTATAGTTGTATAAATCATTTAAATATTTAGTTATTTATTGAGGAAACTTGATTTACTTGCAATGCAGTAACATAGGTGTATAAATAAATAAAAATGTTTGTTTAAGGAAACTTAATTGCAATACATTAACATTTATAACTGTATAAATCATTAAAAACATTCATTCATTTATTCAACTCCATTTTTTAATGGAAAGTATATATTCTTTTCTGGAATAGAAAAAAAAAAGGCTAAAAAATGCAGTAGCTCCTCACTTCAGAACACGAGATCCAGGATCTAGATCCAGGGGGTGGAGATGGGTAGGTTTAGGGATATGTAAACTGGGAGGAGTTTGATCTGGATCCAACCTCGCCCCCTGGATCTCGTATTCTGCAGTGAGGACCATCTCAAAAATTGTGAAAATATGGGCATAACCAGTGGCCTACAAATCTGAAATCTTGAACTAGCCCTGGTGTTTATTTTGATTATTGTCCATTTAAGAAGATAAGTAATCAAAAATGAGCTCTATCTGTAACAGCACTGTGTCCATTATCTTGGCTAAAGACACATGATATCAGACAATCAGTTAGGGTTGGTGTTTGATTGATTTTTACCCGCTCCGTCTGTTATCTAAAGTTCACTCATTTTTTTCCCCACTGCCACTAAGATTCTGCCTTTTCTCTTTTATTAACGCTGAACTGCTCACCTCTTGTCGTACCAACCTCCTCGACCGCGGACCTTTCTGCCTTTATCGGCGCCAAATCCAACACTTCATCCTCGGGTGAACGCCAAGCAATAACGGCAGGGGGAAATAACGGCGTAATCAAATCCTGTGCGAGGAGCGATCTGCCTCCTGTAACCCCGATGATTCCTTAATTTATTAGAATGGAGCTAAAGTGAAGGCAAGCTGAGAGCTGGAGAAGCCTCGAGAGATGTGCAAGGCGTTATAGTGTTTTATTGCTTCGAGTTACCTTTGAAAAGACCCTCATCCTTTTGCACTTAAAGTGTAAAAGGCAACTATTTCAAAAGAAAACTATTTCTTTTTTTGCGCTTCTGCCACTGTTGTGCTGTGGCCTGATTTATAGGGTTTTGTATGTTGTGGATCGATGAGTGAGACCTGTGTGCTGTATGGAATGTATAAAATAAAGACAGTGAGGTTCCAAATGTGTTCGGAGATACACTTCTGTACACACAGGCCCACATGTTTGCACGCTTATGGGATTACACATGTAATATATTATAGGACCCTGGGTATTGCGTTTAAGATATTGAGTTGTGCTTATGGGCAGCAGATTGCACAAAGAACATAAAAATAGGCAATGATCTCAGCAATCTCTAATGGTCTCATGTACTTTTATGTCTTCCCTGAGTCTTATAGACTTTGTGTCAATTTTAAGATGAAAGGAGTGACAGATCTTCGCAAATTCACATAGGGCTGTCCTAAATTCCTATACATGCTCCCAGTGTCTCCAAATACACTTTAGTATGTTCTGTGTTGGTTGCTGGTCTTTAGTCGGGTGTAGGCTCTGAATACCCTGCTCCATACATCATGCAGACCCAAGAGAGAGAGACTTATTGAGTGGGTGTAATGACCAAACTCTGGATAATATCACTGCTAATTAGATTTACTGTTAGTCTCGGGCCCAGAGCACCTTATGGGTCAGGGTCAGACTGGTCCTGAGAGAGGAAGAGAAAGGGGGAGAGACAAACGGGAGACTTGAATAATGAATTATTTAGCTGAGTCTGAGCATCTTCAGGTGTGCCATGTGCGTAGCAAAACCACAACAATAAGTCTTAGCTTAGGTGTGAAAAGAGCCTCCATTCGTCCTTACTCATCTGGTCCAGTCTCAGTCTCTACGGACTGCCCACATTCACTGTTCTGATGTGTAAAGCACACTAAAGTCTTAAGGTGATGATACACAGGGCAACTTTTTGAGCAATGTTGCTGGGCAACGTTGCCGTCAACGGGCAACCTGGTGAGACACAGGGCAACTAATTAGGGCAACGGATAGTTGGTAGCAACCAATCAGAGAGGAGCAAATCTATTGCCAACTCAGTAAATACTTTATTATAAACACTTGTTAGGCACTTTATTTCATAATTTTTAATATATTTTTTGTTTGTTTTTATTAAATATAAATGCCTTTCCAATCTGATTTGTGATAGGAAAAGGGAGAAGAGCGAGTTTGGCAAAAGGCGGATTCGAACCCGGGTCGATCGTGTCAAAAGCTACTTTCACATGCCATACGCCCTACATTCTACACTACTGCAGACATCAAACAAAACTTGTCTTTTTAGTATTTAACTAAAAAAAAAAAAAAAAAAAAAAGATGGCTTAATTACAACCTACACGCAATAAATTGGACACCTTTTGGTGTTTTAATCATTAAATGAGGTCAATTCCCTGTTTTGGGTTGACACGTGACAACTTACCAGCGTAAAAAGATATAAGTTCACGCTCCTTTTCTTCGCTCCACTGCCGCTGAGAGGCCGTCATCTTGTTTGATTTTTTTTCTGAAATCTCCAAGCCGGTCACGTGATCGGTTGCTAGAATTCTGACTAGAGGATCTCAAAAAATTGCCCACGACTGATCTAAAGTATCTTAAAGTATCCAGATTTGTTTCCCATTGAGAATAAGCCAATTTGTTGCTCATTCTCAGTGTGAAAGTGCCCAAGCAACATTGCCCGGCAACATTGCTTAAAAAGTTGCCCCGTGTATCATCACCTTTACTGAATCTTTCTCCATTGACAATCATTCAAAATTAGATGCATTTATTTATTTATCTATTTATTATTTATTCGCAAACAACATTTTATTGTGCTTAATGTCATTATACAATAGTAGATGTTTTACCAGATTTATTTATTTACAGATGTTTGTTTATTTTTTATTTGCAGTAATTTTATTGTGCTAAAATTTCACTGTTTTAACAGATTGATTGATTTTCAAACATTTTACAGTACTAATATTTCATTATACTAGATGTATTATATCTTTGTATACTAGATGTATTTACCACATTATTTATTGTTTTTAATTATTTTTAGTGCTATTTATGTTATTTATGTATTTATTTTCTGTATTACCAGATGTTTTGTTTTGTTTAGCTATTTTTTAGTGTTAGTTTATTTTTTAGGTTTTTTTTTTAATAATATTCCACTATTTATTTATTTGCAAACATTTTGCATAATGTTTCATTATGCAGTATAGATGTTTTACCAGATGTATTTATTTAGCCTCTTTCTTTTTCTTTTTTATCAAACAGCATTTTATAGTGCTAACATTTCATTAAATTATTGTAAATGTTTTACCCGATTATTATTTTCAGGTTTGTGGCATCATCATGTCTTTTGAAGTTTAATTTGAGACACTTAAAGGCAAGCAAATCAGTCTACAGGCAGAACTGTACAGCCTCAGAAAAAAACCAGAATATGTTTGTGAAATAATCTATATTTATTACTTTTGGAGTAAAGTCTGCAGTTCTATACTGCTGTTTGTGGCGACTACTGCACCATTATTTGATTTTTTTTTTTTTTTTTTTACAATGGTCTAATATTGTGGGATCTTCTATTTTAGATTATCAAGCCCCTAAATTGAAACATGAACTGTGGTTTGTCACTTGACTGTCATTCAGACAGTCTCTTCCTGTCTAAGTGGGCATTATGAGCTGCATTGTGGTCAAAAGTCTGGTTATGCAAAACTAATTCCAGTTTGATCTTTGTCAAGGTTACAGGCAAATGGTTACGCAAACCTGTGTGTAAAAAAAAAAAAAAAAAAATCCCATCTATTAAGCATATACGACCGGTTTGACTGCACACCCCACATGAGATGTATCTCAATGACAGTCAAAGGATTTTATATGACTCACAAAGCACAGATGGCATGATGATAGCTTTTGTTTATTGGCTATATAAAAGCAGGTACCCAAGTCTGCTAATGTGTATTTAATCCAGAGTGAACGCTAGTGCATAAACCGTTTCATATATTTCTCCAGACCAAAGTCTATTATTACCCGCTCTCACATTCCCGGCATTACTAGAGAACTACATTTTACTTAGATTGCTTCCAATTAATTGTTTCAGAAGTTGCAGTAATATAAGCAATTAAAGGAGAGCATTTGAGGAGAGCACTCTCACTGTGACTGGAGGAGAGCTTAATTACTCTGACTCTTTTGATCAGATGCTCTTAGAAAACATCTCTCTCGCTCTCTTTCTCTGAATTCCAGTCTTCTTATGCAGCATTGAAAAGCTGTTTTCTGAGTGTTGGAAGCAGCTAAATCGATGCGAAATGTTAATAAACTCCATTCATTTGGCAGATATGAAATATTAATTCTTAATAAAAGCAAGTAGAAAATCAGATGAGCTGGTCAGTACCTCATTCTCTGGCCTCCACTGTTTTTCTTCTTCAACAAACAAACATGTACAGAAGGTCTCAGATACGCCTTTTTTTGTGTGTTGTTTACCTGCCCATTTTCATTCAGCTGAGTGGTACGTGTGTGTGTTTGTTTTTGTCTGAATGTGGGTCACTGGTGTTCTCATGCAGGCTCTCAGCCCTTCCCCTGTTTACATCACATTAGGTCACTGCATTTTCTGTTTTTATCCTCGATTGATCTGAATGTGACGGACATTACAGAGCTGGAACAATTCAATAATGGAGGGAATGGTCACTGTATTACTTCATGACAAGAACAAAATTAATGTCTCAGCCTTTTGCTTGAAGTGTCAATATCTTTGTCCATAATATATATTTTTATTTTTTTATTTTGAAAATCTTTCTAATCTTCAGTGATTCTCATACTTGCATATAAATACTTTTTACAAACACAATGTGTATTTCGTATCTTAAATGTAATTCTGTCATGACGTGACATGTTTAGCATGGTAACGGATATGACTATGTTAATATTTATGACAATAAGCAGCTGCTGCTGCTGTTGGTTATTGCTGGAGAGCAAGGGACTTGCTACTGCCAATACATACAAAATATGCTGCTGTGAGCAAGTAAGACATGCTGCTGCTTTACAATAGCATACATGAATAACCCGTAGCTGATCTATACAGGTGGAGCTGGGGAAGGTGGAGGGTTTCTGAAAGGACGCTGCAAGCTGAAAGTTGAACAGCAAGTTCATTAGCTGCTGATACAGCAGGAACCAATCAGCTGTCCCCTATAGAGAACGATGTGATTGCAAGCAGACTGAGTTAAGGGATTAGTTCCCCCAAAAATGAAAATTCTGTCATTAAGAACTCACACTCATGTCATTCCAAACCCGCAAGACCTTCGTTCATCTCCGGAACACAAATTAAGATAATTTTTAATGATTGTTAAAATAGTCCACGTGACTACAGTGGTTCAACCTAATTTTATGAAGCGACAAGAATATGCAAAAAACAAAACAAAAATAACGACTTTATTCAACAAATTTGTCTCTTCCATGTCATTCTGCTATGCTATACGTTCAGCGCTTTCAGGTTCTACGTCAGAACGCCAGCTCAGTATTGGTCAGCTCCTGTGTCAGCATCACACGCATGCGTCGTGCTGCTCACTTGAACAGCGTCGGCCAATACTGAGCTGGCGTTCTGACGTAGAACCTGGAACGGGTTTTGTGTTCCGAAGATGAACAAAGGTCTTACGGGTTTGGAATGACATGAGGGTGAGTAATTAATGATAGATTTTTCATTTTGGGTGAACTAACACTTTAAGGACCAGCTTGTGCCATCTTTCTATTTATGTATACACAGCTTTAGAAATGTTAAAAATAATATTTTTTTATGAATAATTGTTTATTATATTTATATTATAGTAAAATTACATTTTTACCATTTTGAATCTAAGTAGAAAGTCAAAGAAATCTATATACCTTTGTTTTTTTTGTTTTTTTTTTTTAAATCAGAAAAGCAAGTTTATGAAACAAACTTTGAATGTTAGCTTGAAAAAAGTCCTGATGGATGGATGGATGGATGGAATTTCCACCTATTAAACTTTGTATTTAGTTAATATATTTAATCATATTATATTTATTATGATGGGAGGTAAGGTTTGAGAGAAGAAGAAATAAATATGTAATAACAACTAACAGCTATATGTGAAGTATTTCAATCCCCTTCATAAAAAGACTTCATAAAAAGGTCATAATAGTCTTGTAGGTCAGGTATTTATAAAGGCCTTTCACGTGGCTTGAATAGCAAATGTTGAATGTCATTTGGCACTAATGACTCACTTATTAGAGTATGATTATAGATATTTTTGAGCATCTAACCATATACAATGCAAATATATTAGATGATGTCAATACATTGAGTTTCAGCACAGTATTTTGTCTTCTGTATTAGTGGTGCTCTTTATCAGTTCTGTGTTATTCTGTTATTCTCTTTATCAGTTCTGTAGTATAAAACATCGTTGGAAAACAAAGACGACTAAGGTTGTTTTTCACTTTGAATTTAACGCAGCTCACTGAGTTGATTTTTTTTTTTTTTTTTTTAAAAGAACACTTGATTGTGAAGAGGAAAAAAAAAACATGTCTATGTCATACAGACATCACAGTTGTCTGGATTTTAATGTTCATGTATGTTCAATTCCATTTAAATAGTGAGTTATTTTATATTTACATTGGCTGGTTAAAAAAAAAAAAAAAAAAAAAAGTGTCAATTGCTAGTTTGTAGTTTGTAGCAATTTTGTATGTGTGGAATTGTTTGATTATTTCCATTGTTTAGTTTTCTATACGAAGTGTTGATATCTGTTTATGCCTAGTTGACAACTTAACTTTAAAGTTCACTAGAAAAAACTCACCACAATAGCTGCAAACACCCACATCCCCTTAATTGTTTACAAAAGATGATATTATGTTTTGTACTGTAAATACATTATCGCCACATACAGTGTTAGAATAATTGTGTTTTACAGTGTACACAGCAGGTGCTGCAAAAAAGCAAAGCAAACAAAACTGCTACTTTGATCTGATCTAAGAGAGGTGTCAACGACAATGAAAGATACCGATGCTTGATGGAGAGATCACAACATTTAAAGTTTTTACAGATGCAAAAAGGAACTCTAAAAGGAAGGGTGAATACAGCATGTATTTTCTGTATTCTGAATTATTTGTTTTGCAAAACATGGATTGCCTTTAGTGTTGGCGATTCAAATCATAGTGCAGGGGTGGCGAACTCTGGTCCTGGAGAGCCTCAGTCCTGCAGAGTTCAGCTCCAACCCTGAACAAAACTCAGCTGCCTATAGCTTTCTAGCAACCCTTCAGACCTTGATTAGCTTTTTCAGGTGTGGTTAGAGCTTAGGGTTAGAGCTGAACTCTGCAGGACTGTGGCTCTCCAGGACCGCCATTAGCCAACCCTGTCATAGCGCACAATGCTGTATAAAATAAAGGGTTGTGCGCTACTCAATTGAATTGAGAATTCCTGGATTTGAATTAAGGTATCAAAATTGATGCCAATGCAGAATTTCAACTTGAAAAGTATATGTGTCTGTATTTTTGACCAGAAAGCAATAAATCTTAAAAATTACCTTAAAAAGCTAACAACCTTGAAGTTTTAAAGTTTATAAGCCTGGATGGATGGATGGATGGATGAGTTGACGAGTGGATGGATGGATGAGTTGACGAGTGGATGGATGGATGGATGGATGGATGAGTTGACGAGTGGATGGATGGATGGATGGATGGATGAGTTGACGAGTGAATGGATGGATGGATGGATGAGTTGACGAGTGAATGGATGGATGAGTTGACGAGTGGATGGATGGATGGATGAGTTGACGAGTGGATGGATGGATGAGTTGATGGATGGATGAGATGACGAGTGAATGTATGGATGGATGGATGGATGAGATGACGAGTGAATGTATAAATGGATGGATGGATAGACGGACGGACGGAAGGACGGATGGATGGATGGATGAGTTGACAGGTGGATGGATGGATGAGTTGATGAGTGAATGGATAAGTTGAGTGAATGGATGGGTAGATAGATGAGTTGACGAGTGGATGGATGGATGATGGGTGGATGGATGGATGGATGAGTTGACAAGTGAATGGATAAATGGATGGATGGACGGACAGATGGATGGATGAGTTGATGGATGATGGATGGCTGAATGAATATATGGATAAGTTGACAAGTGCATGCATGGATGGATGGATGGATGAGTTGAGTTGATGAGTGGACGGATGGACGGATGGATGGATGGATGAGTTGATGAGTGGATGGATGGATGAGTTGAGTTGATGAGTGGACGAATGGATGGATGGATGGATGGATGAGTTGAGTGGATGGATGGATGGATGAGTTGACGAGTGGATGGATGGATGGATGGATAGATAGATAGATAGATGGTTTGCATTGCCTCCTATATAAATTTAAATTTATTTTAAATTTCATCATGTTTTTTTTCCACAGTGGAAGAACATTTCATTTCCCAGAATGCATTACCTAGGTCCTGTAAGATGTTAGAGTAAGGAAGATGACAATATGATGGAAGGTAGGGTTTGAAATAAGAAAAAAATAATATATTTAATAACTAACAGCTATATGTGAAGTATTCCAATCACCTTCATAAAAAAAAAAAAAAAAAAAAATAAAAAAAAAGACTTCATAAAAAGGTAATAACAGTCTTGTAAGTGAGGTATTCATAAATGTCTTTCACATGACTTTAGTAGCAAATGTTGAAGGTCATTCGGCACTAATGATTCACTTATTAGGGAATGATGATGTTTCATAATTGACCTTTGTACAGTTTTTATCTTCTTTTTTTTCCCCATAATGAACCCCGAAAGCTGCCTCTCAGGTACTTTTATCAAGATATTGATATCTGCATAAGTACTTTTATCACAATATCGATTTAGGCACAATTGAAGTGCTTATCGACCCCTTTTTAAGTGAGGCATTTGTATCAAACTAATTTTCCTGGGACATTATGTTCTCACAACCCAATATATAAGTGCTGTGACACACAGCTTCAGAATCGTAGGAGCGCTTAAACCCATTGTTTTGTGGATCAGGGACCGTGAAACACTTTGTCTATGGTAAAGGAATTGCATGGTCTGCAAATTGCGTTCTTCGGCAACATCCACAGTTATGTCATGGACAGTCAGGAATAATGCCTGTCATCCATTCCTTTTCCCTTCTCTTCTTCCCTGGAAGGTTTAAGAACATTAAGAATGGCCTTTTCATTTTAGTCAACTTTGAGATACCAGTTCAGTAAGGTTCAAAAAGTGACATTTTTTTAATTAATTTCATAAGGCTTAGTGTATTTCTAGATTATTTAGAATCCAAGCTGGTGGTCTCAGATGTTGTAAGTGCATTACAATTCAAATTCCATTGTTTCAACTCATTCCCCTCTTCCGCAGATAGATAAATGACGGGCAGATATTCGTTACACACTTGATCCGTTTCCATGCTTTTTGCTTTATTAACGATTTTTTAGAATAAAACAATCTCTCTCACGCCCAGAAATAAAATGCACAGATAACTCACTTTAATTAGCACTGTCATGCCGCACCATCCGTCACAGACATCTCTTAACGGGGGTCTAATTTTAAACTTTATCGCCACAGAAACCAACGGGAGTGATGAATATGCGGGTAAAATAATTTTATGTTTCGTCTCTATTACTTTTGTCCCTGTTGAAAGTGAAACATGTATTAATCTGGCAATTATGATTTCATTAAAATCTATAAATGGCCAAGCATTAACAGTAGATAAATTAGCTCATTCGTTTCAGCCCCGGAGCTTAGGGAACATTAGGGCACGCCCTTTCTGTTCCACAGACTGTTCATGTGGGCATATATATGCGCGATCATGTACTTTACGAACCTTGAGACCATACAATAAAGAATGCTGTTTCGTGTTCGACAAGGTAGAACTACTTATGGCTGGGGCAAAACGGACATTTTTTGATAGGAAATTTCATATTTAGATGAATTGTTCTGTGTGGAGTCACTGATCCCATTTGTTATTGCAGCCTAAAGTTATATTTATAACCTGTGTGCATATATCTATTAAGTATAATATAAATGATATTAGCTGTGTGTTTATGTCCCACACACACACACACACACACACACACACACACACACACACGCACCTGCCCCTAGATGTTATCAGTTTACTCCATCATATTGAACCAAATCCATCTTGGCGCCACTTACTTCTCGGAATCACCAATACATCAGCAAAAAGGAGCGTGCGTACGCCGCAAACAGACACACACGATATACACACAAATAGAAGAACGAGCACACACACATACTCTCTCACCCACACACACACTGGAGACATCCAGCTGCCACCACAGACCTCAAAACAAACCTCAGGATTAATATTTAACAATCCTCTCCCTCTTCTCTGACCACTACATACCAGAAATACACACACACACACACACACACACACACGCACTTCAGCTTCCGAGATGCATATATATATATATGTATGTATGTGTATATATATATATATATATGTATATACATATCTTGATACATGAAAGATCAAAGTAGAAGAAAAGACAGCAAATCAAAGAAATACTACCTCTGTGATTTGACAATTTTTTTTTTTTTTTTTTTGGTGACATTCAAAATGTGTATGACCATGACAGCCTATGAAGTCTGTTCTAAGTAAGCCTTAAATTCACACATGCGCCCATACTTAAAGAAATGTTGACAGATTGTCTGTCCAATAAGCTGTCAGTTTAAGAATGTAACTATCACCATGTCTCATATAATTGGCTTCTGTGCAACATTTAAATGTGTTAGTGTGTGTTTGTGTGTGTGTGCGTGTGTAAATAGGCTGACAAGGCTGAGGGAGTGTTTCACACCTTCAGTAGCTCTGTCAGATCCATCTGCTCAAAGAACAGCTTATCATGTTCTTGACATTTACCACACACACACACACACTGATTTGTAATATCATCTTTCTTAGACCAATTCAGTCCCTCGACCATAAGCCTGTATCTTGTCTCATATCCTGTCAGCATGAGTTCCGTTGTGTCGCCTGGACATCATCTAATTGCATCGTGTTCTGGTAATGTTATGTTTTCTGACTACGCTCAATAACAACCTACTGTAAATACCACCCAGTGTTCGGCTTCATAAAGCGTCTGTTTCTCAAATGTCCTTTTTAGTTATTAGTGAAGGCCAAGGTTTCCGCTTCTTTGACTTAGAAAAGAAACAACAATTATAATGGAACTTAATGGTTAACTCAAAAATGAATTATTATTATTTGCTTACTTTAATGTCATTCCGAGCCTGTATGCTACTATTAATTTATATTTGGAACACAGAATGGGAACATTTTAATATTATTACTATTATTATTATTTTTATGATACTCTTTTCTATATAATGACAGTTAAATTTCAACACACAGACCTCTCAACCCACTGAGCACTCAACCGTTTTCTTAGGAGGCTGAAGACCCCCTCCATTCTCAGTGGTTTCTACAGATGCGTTTTTGAAAGTATACTAACCAGCTGTATCAGCTTCTTGTATGGAAACTGCTCAGCATCTGACAGCGAGGCTCTGGAGCAGATGGTGAAGATGACACAGTGCATCACCTGTGCCAACCTTCCTGCCACTGTAGACATTTACATCAATAGGTTTGTAAAGAAGGCAGGCTCCATCAGGAAGGACTCCTCTCACCCTTCCCACAACTGGTTTAAGCCTAGGTCTGGTTTAAGCCTAAGCCTTACTCTAGGAAGAGGCTAAGAAGCATTCGGTCTAGAACATCCAGACTCAAGAACAATTTTTTTCTGCAAGCAGTAAGATACACGAACGATTAGGTTTAGCCAGGTTATTGGTTTGCATGTAATAGAGTTGTCAAAAGTATCGACTTCAGAACCAGTCGGTACTGAAATTTAAAAAATGTTACGCTTTGAGCACTGTTGAGCGAATTTGTGAACACCTCTGATTGGCCATTGTGTTGACACACTCGTCTGTGATTGGCTACAATGATCAACGCATGGGAGTGTTCCTTTCAAATGCTCCCGTGTGTATCTGTGTGTATAAGCGCTCGGTGAAGAGTGTCATTGAATATTTTACAATGTTTTTGAAGCGTTGATCATTGATGCCAATCAGAGACATATACGATGAGCGCGTCAACACAATGGCCAATCAGAGGCGTTTATGAATCCGCTCAACAGCGCTCAAAGCATCACATTTTTTAAATTTCAGTACCGACTAGGTACCGAAGTCGGTAATTTTGACAACTCTAGCATGTAAACCAGGACAACAGGTTAAATCAGTACGCTGATTTTAGGGAGTTATCAGTGAGTATGTAAACATGCTCACTATTGTTTCCTGAAGAAACTTTCATTTTTATCCATTGCCATGTGCTGTGCTAAAAATTACTTTAAAGTTGACTTTGACTTTGAAATGAGAAGCCATCTCGAGACTATAAAAATACTTGTGGATAATTTGATTGCTGTTATCACATTTGAATTAAAATGTCATAAAAAGAGGGGCTTAACCCATGTTGTGTTCCAGGTGATCCCATACTTGGCTGAAAATGAAAGTTGTCCGGGGTTCAGTGAGATTGGGATAAAGTTGCATATAATGATACCATGAATGTCCTTCAACCGGAAGTGTGAAGAACACCAGAGATTTTTCAATTCTTCATATCTGCAGGATCACTCCCTCGCATTTTCTCCAAGCCTGCTTTTTCACATTCGATAGCGACACTACTCAAAATCTCTCCGACAAGTTTCAATCACAACTTCCTCCTTCCCATCAAGCCCCTTCAGGGTTTGCAGTGGACTGTATCTTTCTGATTTTGTCTGACAATTGTTACTGTGGCACATCAGCGAAGCTGCTAGGGATCAAAATGAATCACAAGACAGAACCAGTCTGGATTCCAAAGCTGTTTTAGATCAGGGGTGAAGACAAAAAAAAAAAGGCTGGAATTAATCCAAACCTCTTCTAGTAATACATCAATAGTTAATCAAATGCTTAAATGTCACATTAACATTAACCATTGCTCTCTACAAGTGTCAGAATAACAGATATAACAGTATTATAGGAAAATATGTTGCTAAATTGAAAATATGTTAAGATGATATATAAACTGCTCTATGGAACAGCATCTGACTAGAGAGATTACACACTTTTATTCAAGTGACTCGTGCACAAATTTAACTATACAGGCTTTTATTTGAAAGGTAAACAGAGGTAAAGTACTTCCAAACACATATTATGGTGGTACCATGGTACAGTGAGGATATCAAGGGGTAATGGCATGGTACTTTGATATATATAGCATGGATATCGCATGGTGCGAATGATTGCAGTATTCATAACTGTGCAGTACTATGGTACCATTTGGAAGCCCAAAAAAACATTGTATAACCCCTAGTGACGGGAATACGGTGGTATTCTTTTTAACTAATGACAACAGTTTTGTAATGAAAGCATCACAGAACAGGTTTGTCAGGGTTTAGATAAGATGCAATAGATGAGCTGGGGTGGTGGGTGCTTGGTGAGGTGTGTTGAGGAGGATGTACATTTGTACATTTATTACTGAGTTATCTAGATATAGCTGATGTTTTGACATGATCCTGAAATGTTCTGTTCTTAGAAGTTTATCTTTGAGCTGTCTTGATAGCAACAGGCCCGTAAACCCAAACCTCTAAGTGTGGAACAGGTTGTAACTGTAAACAAGATTAGATCTTGGGTTTAAGATATAAGAGTTGTCTGCCATGTCTTTAGAAAGTATACCTGTCCCTTGTAAAATGTATCTTGAATTTCACTAGAAACAATGTAACGGGTAAACACTTACAAATTTAATTAATCCTCAACTTTCTGCCAGCTCTTTCTTCTCGTTTTGGCTGCCTTGGCAGTGTTTCCTAAGGTCCAGTAAATTCTTAAAATCCTTTCTGCCTGACTTGATGTTTAATTCTTTTTCTTTTTTTTTTTTTTTTAAGCAAAACATTTTTTAATCATTCCACTTTATAGAAATTCAAAAATATAGTAAAACAAAATATCGCAATTTTAAAAAAACAAACAAAACAAAACAAAACAAAACAAAAACCCCGCTATTTTATATTTTTGCAACAATATAAAAGTCTTGTCACTTTTGATCATTTTGTTTACTTTTTTCTGGGAAAAAATACTGACCCCAGACTTTTGAATGGTAGTGATACATTATGAATTATGTACATTTATAGAAGTATTTTACAAACAATTTCACATACATTTCTACAAATTTTTCAAGTGTATATTAAGCCATCAGTGTCGATATATAGCTCTGTCTTTCCAGTAAACACAAGAATACGTAATTATCTGCAGCAAGTCAATCCAGCTTTCCTAATCAAATCTACATGTGTGATTGAAGAACCAAATTAGCCAGAGAGGAATTTGTACGATTAGTGGAATCTGGCGCATTATCTCGGATGTATTAAACGACTCACAAAGAACAGGGCCCGGGATTCGTATGAGGCAGGGTAATGACAGAGAGATGCAGTTTTTACATAATCTGTTGTGTTTAAAGCAGTCTGTCAGATCTGGCACATTCAAAATGTCCAAGCCGGCTTTCTTTGAACTGCTTTCAGTTCGTACAACTTTATCAACATGGAATTAAATGCAAATAGCTCCCTCCCTCTTTCTCAGTCGTGCGCTTTCTCTCGCTGACTAACAATAACAAACAAACAAAGCAGTATGGAAGAGAACAAAGCTGAGGTATTGTCTCAAAGGACAGAAAGGGATACAACATTTATAAGCTTTCTGTTGATGTTCGCCCTATCCTCTCAGCAGTCAAGGCTTTTAACTCCGACTGTATGACCGCGCTGATGGGCCGCGCGCACTCACGTACGCCTCCGGATGCATAATGTTTAAAAAAGAAACGCGGTTCACGTTTTAACCTCAAACGCACACGGTTTTCCGCAAGATGCATGTATAAGACTGTAAAAATGGCACAAATTCTCTCTATCCCTGTGTGTGCGTGTATGAACGCACAGCTTTTTGAAGCAGACTGAGATCTGACAGAATGTTTCCAGTTCCGCTGTATCTGATCTCCCTCTGTGCGTGTATTGATTCGGTTCTGTGGTATATTCCGTCAGCCCTTCGAGCTAACTGACCCTTTGATCCTGTCAGACAACGCGGCACAAACATTTTGTTACATCACATTTGAAAGTTTTTTTTTAGGTGCATTTGAAGTTGGTCTCACAAACACGGACGGCTCATTGAAGGTCCACTTCCATTTCAAGCGACTTTTAGATTATATGATAGATAATAAACTGGCAGGAATTGAATTGATGTGCTTGTTAGCTCACTGATTTCTCTTATCCATATTTAGGTGGTAAACTAAATCTAATAGACAGACTTAATATGTGGTGTGACCTCTTATCAGGCGATGCAGAGGCAGCCTCAGACCGTGTGCTTCTTTCTCTTTACCCGTCACTGGAATATTTTAGTTGAAATGCAATTCTGCAAGACAATTCCATTATTTTGAATGAATTATGAATTTGGGACTGTTTACAATAAATCCCTCTAGTGAGATTTATAATGACAGAGAAAGATAGAAAGAGTTAGAGATAGTTTACCCTGGAGATGTTCTCTTGGTTGAAAGGGCCTCCCACATACTGTAGACAGCCAGTCTGTCTGTTTGATTCATTTCCTATGTGTGTGTGTGTGTGTGTGTGTGTGTGTGAGAGAGAGAGAGATAGAGAGAGAGAGAGAAGGAAAGGGACTGGCAAAGTGAATGAGGAAGAATGGAGAATATTATATCGCATACAGCAAATGGGTGCAGTGCCCTCTTGTGGAGTGACATCTCTCAAATCCGTTTCTTACCTCAATTAGCTGCTCCTGGACCTGTTAACAGTTTGTTGTTCAGAAAAAATAACATTTTTTTTATTACTTACTCTCTTTCATATTGTTCAAAACCAATAGGTAACACGAAACACAGTAAACAAAGGGTGAATTTTTAAGAAACATCCTGGCTTCGGTTTTCAATGTGAATAAGGACCTTTCCAAGTTTTCAGAAGCTGAAATTTTTTTGTGATGAACAGAGGATCACTGATCTACATTTTTCAGTGAGCTGTTCACAGTTAGTGAAATTGAGAACCAATCAGCCTGACTTGTGAATGATTCATTCAGACTGGTTTGGTGAACTACATTTTCAACTGATCCATTAAAAATATTTGATTCGAAAGATCAAGTTTTTCAGGAATCTGATGATACTTGGCTCACAAAGGGATAATGAAGAGATAATAAATTACATTTTAGTCTGTTCATCACACAAAACTTGTTTGGCTTTAGAAGACTAAATATAGTGCAGAAGTCGCATGAATCACTTTGATTCTTTATGGTATGTTTTTGGAGCTTGACAGCCCTGTATCAATTAATTCTGTTAGTAGGATGTTATAAAAGTTTTTTTTTTTTTTTTTTTTTTTGGTCCTAGTTACTCTTTTTCAATATGAAAGTGAATACATCAAAGTGTCAAGTGTCACACATCAAAAGGTACAAAAAAAAAAAAAAAAAAACATAAAAAAAAAAATATTCTGTACACCTCTTGTGCTGTATTTCAAGTCTAATAATCGCTGATCATTTTTCCTCCAGTGAGCTGTTAACAGTTGTAGCTGGATCAGGGAGAACTGAATCAGCCTGATTTCATTCTGACTGGTTTGGTCAACTGGATCAACAGATTCACAGAAATTATTTGACTCAAGAACAGCTCATTCAGAAATCTGATGATACTTCACTCATTAACAAACAAAGAAGAGCTAGAGTGAATAATGACTTACATTTTGGTCTACTGTATTCAGAAGACATTAAATATAGTGCACAAGTCAAATGAATCAATTTAATGGTGTATGACTTGTATAATATTAAATGGTAACAGTAGCAAGGATATTCTTCCAAAGTTCACCTTTTGTGCTTCACAGAAGAAATCAAATCAAGACATACTGTACAGGTTTGGAACGACATGAGGGTGAGTAAATGATGCCAGCATTTTCATTTTTGGCTGAGCTATTCCTTTGCCAACAGTTTAATGAACTAGTGATCACAGATCAGCCTCTCATGTAAGAAACGCAGGTGTGATCGTACTTAGCACATTCTCTCAGTGGTGTCATCTGTTCAAATGATGTGAAAGCAGTTTCAGCAAACATGTCTATATGTCACTGATAACACGTTAAGACAAGCACACATTTCGCACTAGATTCAGAGGAAGCTGGGAATGAGTATTCCTTCCAATATCAGAATGAAAGTGAAAAGGGAAACATAACGGTACCTTCATCCTCTCATTCCTCTGTTATTACATTGCACCCTACCCTCTTACTTCTCTGTTCACAGAAGATGAGCTGGAAAGGTAACAGAGAGTGTCAAGGTTGTGCTAAAACAGTATTCCAGCAAACTTCTCTTTTTTTCTGTCTTCCACACACACATGAACAATATCTCCTCTCAAAGTGTGTATGTGTAAGAAAGAGTAGTCGTGCCCCCTAGCCTCTCAGTGTCGGATCTTTCCACTGAGAAACTCTGAAATGTAAGATGGGCTTATTAAAGAGAAAAAACTTGCAGACAGAAGAAATCTACCCATGGTGTTTGGGTCACTGACCGTGTGTAAATGCTTGTTGCTTTTCTTTGTTCCTGTCAGAACCCTGACGTTTTCAACAGCAAAACAGTGAGGTGTGTACTTGTGCAGTTCTTCACTTTACTGGTCTCATAGCATTCAAGGTTCACAGTGTCTGTGATTTAGTTCAGCAGTGGATAGCCATTCAGTTTCTTTTTCCTGTTAACTATGTTTTTTTTTTTTCTGTCTGTTAGCGATGAGGGTCTCACACTAAGAGAGGATCTCTGTTGTTGGCTCCCATGAATGAATTTAGTTATCCAATTTATTTTATTCATTCATTTTTATTCAGTCAGATTTACTGTCTTTAATCATATTTAATATTTACTGTCATGCAACACTCAAATGTAATATTTATAAACAATCATTTGGTAGTACTGTTAAATGAAAAATGAAAATGCATCTTTTATATTTTCAGTTACAATGATGAGATGTCTTGATTTGTGTAACATTGAACTATTGATTTTATTTTTAGTGTATTAAACAGATTGAATTAAAGCTTTTATTCACATATAAACATTCATCAACTCACACATCAGTTATGGTAAACGGAAGCTCAAGCATGTTTGCTTGACGTGCGAAAACCAATTAGGTTCATTCTTGTGTGTTACGCAGCACGTTTGAGCATCCGCAAGAACCAATGAGGTTTGTTCTCGTGCGTCAAAGCAAGTAGTGTTCATCATATAAAGTGAATCTTCAGAAAATTTGGAGTAAACCACTCAAATCATATGGATTAGTTTTACAATATCTTTATGAACTTTTTTGAACGTCAAAGTGGTAGTTGCATGGACGGTCAATGGAGGGACAGAAATCTCTCAGATTTCATTAAAGGGGTGATTGATTATGATTTGACTTTTTTAGCTTTAGTTAGTGCGTAATATTGCTGTTAGAGCAATATTACAACATCTGCAAAGTTAGGACACTCAAAGTTCAATGCAAAGGGAGATATATATATTTTTTTTAAAGACAGTTTGACATTTTCAGTGAGTCTGCATGAGATAATTGGAGCTGCTAACAGGAGCTCTTGAAACTCCGCCCTCTTCTTGGGAGCAGCAGCTCATTTGCATTTAAAGGGATACACACAAAAATGGAGCGTTTTTGCTCAACCTCAAAAAGTGACAAATTTAACATGCTATAAAAAATGATCTGTGGGGTATTTTGAGTTAAAACTTCACATACACACTCTGGGGACATCAGAGACTTATTTTACATCTTGTAAAAGTGGCATTATATGACCCATTTAAAAATATCTTAATTTGTGAACAAAAGTCTTATGGGTTTGGAACAACATAAGGGTGTTTTTCAGTTTTGGTGAGAATTTTCATTTTCAGGTGAACCCTTTAAAATAAAATAACTATTTTGTTACCTTGCTTTATTAAAGTAAAAAACTAAAAACCTAGTGGTGCAGTTTTTGTTTAGCATGTAAGAGGAATTATTTATTTTATTTATGGATGGATGGATGGATGGATGTTTGTCTTAGTTTTGACATTTTGTTCCAGTAATTTGAGTTTCACGAGACATTAGAGGTCGATTGGATGCACTGATGCTACAGATTTTTACCTTCAGTAAACATGTACAATAATTTTCAGTACAAATTGTTTTGGTTTGGATGTTTCATGTAAAACCCACTTGGCTCAAAAACAAGGGCATTTTTTTTTCAGGTTGTGTCAGTAATTGTGTAGCAACATGCTGATTGGAAAAACAATAAAATTCACCAAAAACAACATGTCTGTTTGCTTTTACCAAATTTTTAATGTCATTTAGTATTTTCTTTGGTGATTAAAGTGGGTCAAACATATAGGAAAACACTTGCATGCCTTATCTAGATTGAATGAGCCCGCATTGCCCTCTGCTTCTGACCTTTGGCTGGTTGGATTACCATAATCCATAATCTTGTGCTTGAATTGAGTTGGGCTGTGGGCCGCGTCCGTTCGGGGGGACTGTATGAGGTGTGTGTCTCTGAGCGTAGGGGCACTCTGATGATTAAAGGCCCAGATCTGACATGAATCTGTGTGCTTGAATCAGTGTGTCGGCCTGTGGGCATGGAGCTTTGTGCTCAACCGTCTCCTGCTTCTCTATAACTCTTTAACAACAAAGCAGATCAGATTGAGGCAAGGGATAGACGACACATTAACATTATTACAGCAACATTAAGGGAGCTGGAGGCAGGAGGCACTTTGCGGCATTGCATACGTGAGCAGTGTGGGGCTTTTCTTATTTCATTAGTCAGCTTGTAAGCTTCTCTTTATCACCATAAGTATCTATGCAGAGAGACTGGAACAAACCGTTCCTTGAACAGTCTGGGGTAAGATAGAGGTTATGACACACTGGCATATAGTTCATTAGCTTAACAGTAGGCCATTTATAGTTTCTAAGCAACGTACCAACTTGCCACTTAATATATAATTCCAGAGACTTAGGTTTGTGTTTTAACAGTATTTGATTTGAAAATGTCTCTACCAAACTACACAGATGCACCGTGTTTTTGCCTACGCTGCGAAATTGCATGTTACTGCTCATCACTTGTTCTTGTTTAGTGTTTATGTAAGTGTTCATCCATTACCTTCCCTACATAGAATAAAAGCAACCAAACAATACAAGGGTGATTTTTTTTTTTTTTTTTTTTTACATCTTATTGTATGCAGTGTAAAATTGAATGTGCATTTAACAGGTGATTTAAACACAATGTGATTTCATAAAATGAATTCAAAATCTTGAGCTCATACTGTATATATTCAGTAAAGTACCATCCGTATCCAAATCTGTAACCTCTTAACATAAAATGATGAGAGTAAGTTCATGATGAATTGTGATTTTTTTTTGGTGAACTGTCCCTTTAAGAGTTTCTTAATTTCTTGAATGTCTCTGAAAGGACAGCCAGAAAGCATCAAACAGTTGTTTAGAAAACAATTTTCAATTATCATGTTGTTATCCCTCTTGCTGAACTGCTACTATACATGTCCAACATTCTGTGCAGAATAATTAAAGGTGTAGCACATTTATAAATGCTAATTTTACAACGAAGTTGTTAAATTCAGCCCCAGTTCCATGTTACTGCCGTTCCTCCTGATAATCAGCATTGGCCACTGTGTAATCTCCATGGTGACCCAACAGCTGACGGATAATCTCATTGTTATATTGATAGTCCTCCGAGCAGCAGAGAGAAAAAAATAAATAAATAAATAACTATGCTCACAAACATTAAATCCACCCAGATTCTAATCTACCATTACTGAAATGAAATCTAGACTCTAATCATCTTCATCGCTATGCAATTTTAATGTAGCAATATAAGAACATTGCTAAAATAGATTTATTCCATTTATTTATTTCAAAATAATGTGGGTCATTTGTACTTTGAGTGATTACATTTACAGTCAAATGGCAGCCATCTTATTTGTGTGATTGTGTTGGATAAGTGCTTTTACCTTCATTGGTAACAGTAAGTCCCATTAAAATAAATCTTTGTAAAATAAATCTTTGTTTTTCCCAGATTGGGTCAATAATATTATTATTTTGGTCTCTCAGTTAATCAATGACGATTGATATTTATGTTCCTATATAGAGTTTTTGAACAGATATAACATACCTGTCACTCCATCGGAGTTTGCAATTGTGATGGATGCCATTCCTTGTGGGGCCATAACTCTTCTCAAAGAAATCAGCTAGACCCCAGTCTTCTTTGTCAGTAGCTCATCCTTTTGATACCATGACTGGGTATGATATACCATGTTTTTTATCTAACTCTTCTGGTCGGAACAGGAAAATTAGACAGCTATTTCAGAATGAGATTCTCTCCCATACATTGTGTCCTACTGAAATGGCCAGTTTGTCGACATTCCATGGAAGAAAGTGTTGTCATCTAAATATTTAATAACCAATAAGGTAAATTATGTGTATTACAAACCACTTTATCTTTTTTTTTTTTTTAATCCTGTGACGCTCTTAAAAAAAAAAAAAAAAAAAAAAAAGATGTTTCCTGACATTGACTCTTTATGTTCCTTTTGTGGTGCTGAAGACGAGCCTATTCCTCATCTCTTCTGGGAATGTTCACATACAAGTCTGTTCTGGAAAGATTTTTGTACATTTGTACGCACATATTCCTCACAGAGTTTGAGAATCTTTGTTATACAAAGATGTTTTATTTGGTCATCACAACTTTGATAAAGATGTAAAGGACCAATATTTTTTAATACATTTATTTATTTTCCTAGCAAAATTTTTGGTAACACTACAATAAGGTTCATTAGTTAACATAAACTAATAATGAACTGGACTTCTACAGCATTTATTAATCTTTGTTAATGTTCATTTCACCATTTACAAATACATTATTAAAATATTGTTAACATTAGTTAATGCACTGTGAACTAACATAAACAAACAATGAACAACTGTATTTTCATTAATGTTAACGAAGATAATTACAGTAACAAATGTATTGCTCATGGTTAGTTCATGTTAGTTAATACATTAACTAATGTTTAACTAATGAACCTTATTGTAAAGTGTTACCAAATTTTTCTTACACAAATGAAAATTTCAGGGTGTGAAGCTCTACTTTTTTGTAAGGAACTTAATTCCTACCTGGACACTCTCCTTACATTCAGCAACTCCAAAGCCCTTAAAACTGCCCCACTATGTCATCTTCATGGTATTTTCCTGAACTTGTAACCTGTAATTGAATTCTCAGTTGTATTTACCCATGGCATTGGTTTTGAATGTTCTTTGCAACAATAATATACAATAATTATTTATAAACAATAAAAAAAAAGGTTAGTTAGTTAACATTAACTAACTATGAACAAAATTGGTTTAATGTGTTTATTTGTTACAGTATTTATTAATCTTTATTAATACAAGTACAACAATTTTGAGTTCCACTACTTCCTGTTAGCTCAAATCCGTTAATAATATTAACAACAGATACAACTTTTGAATTTAATGATGTATTAGTAAATGTTGAAATTAACATTAAATAAGATTATTAAATTATTTAGAAGAATTGTTCATGTTAACTAATGCAGTTAACTAATATTAACAAATCAACCTTATTTAAATGTCATCTGTCCGTCCGTCCATCCATCCGTCCATCAACCCATCCATCCATCCATCTGGATATCCATTAAAAATGTTGTCATTTGGCAATCCCATGTTCTGGCTGCTAAACACAAAATGAGATATTCATTCAAGAGACAATGGTTTATTATACCCAGTAATGGCACAGTAAATCCTAAAATATTATCAAGGCAATCCCTAATTATTGCCCTACATGCTGTTTAACATGCAGGCTGCAGTAAGACGTAGACATGTGCAGTTGTGGAAAGGTGATCTAATTAGCTGAAGTCCAGATGCTGGAGGGATAATCCCGCTACTGGTGTTATGCCGGACCAAACCCTGTGCACGCACACAGTCTAATTGCCCTGAATGCACTGTGTTGGAAACATCTGACCATTATTGGTCACACTGACCTTGCAAAATGCTATTCCGCAGTGACTTTTTCCCTGTTTGTTACATTGCTTCGAGCCTGTGGCTGATTAGCGAAGGTATAAACACATCTTTCTCTCTCTCTCTCTCTCTCTCTCAAAGTGATGACTTAATTCTGCAGGGGACAGGATAGATAGCAGAGCGCACCGATGTGTCCACGTGCCATTTCTCAGGTGTTGATGCAGTTCTCTCCCAGAGATCTATAGCACCTGCTAGCAGAGGCTATGGTTCAATAACTCCCGTCCGATAACAGCAAAAGACCAGCGTTTGACATTTGAAGAATAAGCTCAATAGTCCAGCCAGTCAAACATGGATAGAGCTTCTATTGATCTCTGTACGCTGGAGTGAAGATAGTCCTTCCTGGGTTTCCCCATTAGAATTGTGTCTTTTAATAACCAACTCTCATACTATGTTGCTTGCTTATTTTTTTTATTTTTATATATTTTTTTATTTTCCCTGGCATGTTCCAGACTCTCTATGGTACATAAAATATGCAACAAAAGCCTAACCGCTTTGAGTAAATGAGGTTAACACTGGGTATCGTGGGATTTAGAGTTCATTATGTTGTCGCAGTAGCTCAAGAACAAAAACGTGTTTCTCGCTCGATTAAACCACAGTCTGTCATATGCATTTCTGCTCAACCATTCGTTCATATAGTAGGAATTTCTAACCATACTCCTCTCTACTCTTAGTCCAAGCTGGTTCATGCTGATTTTTCTGCTGGTTCTGAAAATTGATTGATTGGCATCAGAGGCTGTTTTACTTTTGTGTAAGATCATGAAAAAAAAACTTTTAAATACTTATTTGAAAGAAAAGAAAGTCAAGTGGCACAGTTGTTGTTTAGCACTCTTGGGGATAATGCGTTACAAGTAATGCATGTTACGTTATAGATTACTTTTTCAAGCAACTAGTAATGCATTACTTTTACATTTTACAACAAAATATCTCAGTTAGAGGTGTTTTATGTGTTGTGTAAGCATGATGGTTATTGTAGTTCTAGACTAAATGTGAGCATAAATTTACTCATTTGCACAAAAAAAGACTCGTATTCCTCAAAATAAAAACAGTGAAATGCAAACTTAGAATATTACGAAAACCTGGAATAATTAAATGTTAAATCACATAAATATACTTTAAGTATATTCTGACTTCATTAACCTCTTTGCTGCTGACCTTCGATGATCTAATTCAACCATACTAATAAGCAAAAATGACTTAAGTTAAACATCACATTTGTTTCATTTTTTTTTTTTTTTATATTCCTTTCCAGCATCCTATTCTTCTGCAATTCCAGAATGGCAGGCATACAGGCAAAAATTTGCATTCCCTTCTTATTCATTTCACTGTTTGTGTGAAAGAGCTTTTTATATCCTTTAATTTGCCAGAAATCGAACTTTTTTTTTGTTAAAAAACAAACAAGCAAGCCCAGCCCAGGTTAGAAAAAGTAAACGCAATAGTAACATGACAAATTACTTTCCATAAAACTAAGTAACTCATTTAGTTGCTTTTTTAGAGAGTAATACAATATTGTAATGCATTACTTTTAAAGGTAACTTTCCCCAACACCGTTGTTTAGCATGAAAGCTTAACCAGGCAGCTTTCCCTATTCGTTAACCAGTGTGTTCTGTCTAATGAAGCTGGCTGACCAAGGAAGGCTTTTCTATCTGAGAAACCTGGTAGGGGAACCAGCATCCAGAACACACCAAATGCTGTTCTTTTCAAAGGGGTACATGTTTCTACTAAAACAGGAGAGTGGGAGAAAGAGAGAGAGAGAGAGAGAGAGATAGTAACATAGCGAAAGAAGGAGAGAGCAAAAGAGAGCTTAACCTTTGAAGAACACAGCTGACCTGAGGGAGAGATGGTGCTAAAGTGGGGTTTCCGCTGCCTCAAGGGAGCCGAGAAAGAAGAAATCAATCACACACACTTGTATGCTCACACGCCTTGGGAGCAAACACAAGCTTACATGCAGACACACACTCACAGGTACTGTTCCTCACTCCATCTGAGAAAATATAAGCTCTATAATCCTTTATCTCACCCCCAAAAGGGAAGAAATATACAACAAATGGGAAGAAAATGAGAGGGAGAGAGACTGAAGGAAAAAGGAAGAGACAGAGAGCAATGGTGGGCTGAGAGAAAACAAAAGAGTAGAGAGTAATATCAATCTCATATTACTAGAAGTGTCCATTTTCCTGCCTTTTTCTTTCAATGCATAGAAATCTGAATAAATCTGAATAATCTGAATAACAGTATTTTATAAAATCAGAAAGTTAGTCCTTTTATTTCCAGTTCTACTAACCCAATCAAAATGTTTGAGCCTAGCAAAGCACTCCATCATTGTTGAGTTTTATTTATTTATTTGATTTCAGCAACACACATATTTTAGACCGTTTTTTTTAAACCAAAGGTAATCACTCCAAGAAAGAAAATCAAGGAAAAAAAAAGTTTAAGCAGCCAACTTTACAATTTTTTTTTTTTTTTTTTTTTTTTACCGCTTGAGATGGACTGACCCATTTCTATTTTATTATTTCCTAATTGCTCTCATTCCCTCCTACAATAGAACAATATCCTCTTGCTAGGCTGTTATAAATAAGAATCTTTTTCTTAAAGGTGCAGTAAGCGATTTCTAAAAAATGCTGTTGAAAATGGATCGGACCGAGCGCCACAACACACTGTAGCCAATCAGCAGTAGGAGGCATATACACTCATGATGAGGGAGGAGAGAGATAGTGAGCAAGAGGGAGATTTGAAGAAAGACTGTAGAAAGAGAAATGGCTGAGAGACATTGCAAAAGAGAAAAGGGTACTCAAGTTCGTACTCAATACATCCTTGTCCATTCTCTGCACTTTTTCTCTCCAAAAGTTATGGTCGATAAAAATGTCTTTGTAGTGTACTCATTTAAAATAGAGTTGCTGTATCTTTTATTCCCTTCACACAAGTGCTCGTCAATGTGGACGGGTGTTTGTTGTTGCTCTTGTGCCGTTTTCTCCATTTCTTTTCAGACTGTGAAACAGTGGCCTGGTTCAGAGTTGACACCTTGTGGACAAACTAAAGTAGTGCAAAAACAATTCAAAGCGCATGTGCAAAGTGCCTGTAAATTTTTATTTTTATTTATTTTATTTTTTTGCGGTTTGAAAAATCGGGCTGTGCGCGTACACTGCGCTTTCAGTGCTGTGACTAAATTTGCGTCACCTAAATCTGAAGTATATTTTGTGCTTAAATGCCCCCTGAAATCAAAATTTAAGTTCTTTAGCTTTTAGTATGAATATGTTATCCTTTAGGTTATGAATAAGTCACTTCCGCTAAAATCGATCATGGATTTTCATGGCATCACTGCGGACTTCAGCTTCTCATCAAATCTCCAGTCCAATCAAACGCTCTCTAGAATCTGAAGTCCCGCCCCCTCCTACACTATGAACAGACGCTGAAGCTGTGGCTGAAATCGGTCATTTGTTCACAAATGTACTAGTCTCTATATGGTGAATGGCACATAGTGCACTAAATAGAGAATAGGGAACAATTCAGACAGTAAATATGCTTTCCATTGTTGCGAATGAAGTCCGTTTGAGTCGGCACAGACCACGGACTCATTTGAATTCTACACTCTAAAAATATAACTGAAAAAAAAAAAGAAATGAAACAAATTTACACAGTAAAATACCGTTTTCCAAAAACAATGCATTCTGGGTAATATTATTTGTCAATTTCAAGAAAGTAACCAATAGGTTAGGCTACATTCTCTAAAATGACAAATACTACCAAGAAAACATTGTTTTTACAGTATATTACTTCTGTAAATTACAATGCATTTTGTATATTACAATGCATTCTGGGTAATATAATTTGTCATTTTCGAGAAAGTAGCATATAGGCCTCTTTTCTTAAAATGACAAATATTACCCAGAATGCACTGTTTTATGGTTTATTACTGTTTCAGTGGAAAATGGTATTTTACTGTGTAAATTTGTTTCATTTTTACAGTTGTTTTTCAGAGTGTACAAACAATGCTATATTTTAAAGCAATATGGAGATGAAACGGTTAGAGATTATGAAGAAAATTGGGTTTTAAGAGCTTAACGGCTCTGGCCGAGCTGTGATCTAGGCGAAACGCTATTGGCTATTTTTTTTTTTTTTTAAATGGGAGGAGCTTCTTGATATATCCCACCCTGTCTACCTGTTTCATTGGGAATTACATCAACACAGTGAATAATGCTACCCGTTCAAGGCACTTCAGTGGGCCTTTAATATCCGTGCTAAAAAATACGGTCGTTTTTAACGTGACACAGGCCATAAATTTAATGCTGACGGGCTGCCTGTTGAGTACCTCGATTGTACATATGTTCATCTTCTGTTATTTCTTGTTGTTCGTTTGTCATCTTCGCTTTATTTTTTACAAAGCATTTTCTTGCTTCACTTCAGCAATGATAAAGAGACATTCCCACTTTCACTGTGTGTTCGTGCGTTTTGGGGGCAGAACAATGAATGGTGTGTTTGTTTGGGTTGATTTCAAATATCAACAGAGTTTCTCAGAAATTGCTTACTGTACCTTTAAGTATTTTTTTTGGTTAAAGCTGGATAAACATTGTTTGGTTGAAATTTTAGAGGTCATTCATTTTGTTGTATAATACCTCTATGTCTGGCTGCTCGAGCCTAATTGCTTGTTTACAATAAACTATGTCTGACTATGGAGTTAAGTAGATGGTAGTTAATGTCAGATGACCCGTGGTTAAGTCGTTAAGGCAATGGGGTAATGTGGTTGAACTTTGGTGGAATCAATATGCCATTAGTGGCAAGGTTTTAATTGTGGTTAGATGTTTTGTGAGGGGTAACCAATCAATAAATAACCAGGGGGTAGTTATGATTAAGAGCATAAAAAGGCATCATTAGTCAAAATTGAACATGTACAATGAGACATTGAGTTTAATTAACTGTCTATTGCATTTCATTTGTTGGATATGTTGTAGGAGAGAGGGGTCTGCCATGGCTTGACGCAGACAAGAGAGAAAGAAAGCGAGATGGAGTGAGAGAACAGGCGCTACCCTTGGGGTGGGAGACAGTTCAGTTATAGTGATTGATTGATTGCACAAAGCTGCCAAGAGCAGGAGGGTACCGGACACCAGGAAAGCGAGGAAAAATGGCTGGAGTTGTGAGTGAGGAGAAAAAAGGGACAACTTCTCTTCATTTCAATAGAGAGAACTACTTATGTTGTCTGAGAAAATCGATTTGGAGAGGAATCGGCCCTTGTGAGGAAAACGGCAAGCCTTTTTTCCTCCTCCCGTTTGTTCTCGAGTTGTCAAACTTGATGAAAGGTCCACACTATCTTTGCTGAAACTCTGAGACAAGTGAGTTATTATACAACAATTGTATTAAAAACACGATGGACAACACAATTTTTCTCCAATCCACCCGTCCGTGTTTTTTTTTTTGTTTGGTTTTTTTCCCTGCCATTCTTTCTGTCTATGTGTATGTGGGTTATTTTGCCAACACAAAGGTTCACGGATATGTCATTATACTGAATGACAGCTGTCAGAACTCGGCAGTTTGTCGAGCTGGTGCCCGAGAGGGACAGAACACAGGAGGAGAGAGAGGCTCTCTGAAGCCTTCTGGTCAGCTGCCAACGCCATCTCTTGATGTCATGTTCTCTCTGCACTTCTTTTCACGTCTCCCCTCTAGAAAATAACAAAGAGCTGTTCAGATATTCTGGAGATGTCTATAAAAGACACCTAGCATGAATGTGAGAATTACTGTGCACTTTGTAGGAACCTTTTTGACTTTGATTTCTTTTTTTCACTGAGGCTACCTTAAATTGTGATCTTAAAGGGACAGTTCAGTTCAGTTCCTTCTGTTGAACACAAAGTATTTTTGAAGAATACTACAACTATTTTTGTCCATACAGTGAAAGCCAGTGGTGTCCAAACAACTACTGACCACACTGACTTTCATTAGATAAAGTTTTATGTGTCGGGTATGCATGTGACGTCACCGTCGGCCGGAGTGATTGCGGTAACGCTCACTGAGTGGCAAAAAGACTGAGTGGCAGCATTGGTTTTCAGTGTGAATGCTGAGAAAAACACAAAAACGCATCTAAAAAATAGATTTGACAATAAATCTGAAGTATATTTTTACTACCGAAAGTTACAGAAAAGAGAAGCAAATGGATCACTGCAATGCACAGAAACAACTGGACTCGAGGCAGCGAAATGTGGATTTGCAGTTATCATTTTGTCAATATGTTGAATTTTGAGGTAAACTCATATATTGTATTGTTATATATTGCATTGACAACTCATCAGTTAAATATTTGCCATCTTATATTCTGTGTAATTGGATGTTTTTAAATAAACACTGACAAAAACATTACAAGTCTAAAGGCTGGATACAAGTCAAATTTGCTTTATGTATTTCCCCGGTGTTGAAATCAGGCAGATATAAATGTCAGGAAACACCATTCCTGGCTGCATGTCAATATCCACGGATCACTGGATCTTTCGTAAGTTGTAAGGAACACTCTTCCAATTGAGTCCAAACTTTAGTTTAAACTGATAATCGTTTGTATTTCTTGCATTTTCGCAGTTTCTCCTATTAAATCCAGTCATGCAGCAGACTCTTTTTCCACTCAGCCCGGCGGAGGAGGCTTGTTCCGGTGGGAAAGTGACGTTAATGCATTTCCTCTATTTTCCACTAGTATCACTAAACAGAATTGTGAAAAATAATGATGTTTTAAACAGGCTTTCCAAACTAAATTCCCATTAGGCTGACAGGTCCAGTTATGACATTTTGAGACATTTAATGAAACATATGCATAGATGAATTGTTCACAATAAGATCTATAACATGCATTAATGCATTTCATGTTGACTTTAACATTTCTTTTTGTTGTTAATTGTTCTGAATCTGATCCACACACACTTTTAAATACATTTTACATCAAATGCACAACCAAATACCTAAATTACTAAATCGCTAAATTATACACCATAAACCTGCTCTCTGAGTTCAGTTGGCACTCCGGTCTGCATCTACTGTAGGGCACGTTGTTTTCTTCCCTCTTTTAGTTTCTGTCAGTGTTTCTCTTTCTCTCGCTCCCTCATTCACTCCCCTGTTAGAGGTAATTCTTATGTAATGGCCTAGGGTCGCAGTCTGAATGGTTATGTCTTTACACCTCATTCACTTTCATTGCTGCCGTTTCCCACTCATACACTACCTCTTCATTTCTTGCATGTCTGCTAACTCTCCTCCACCAAACGAAGCAGTGGAAAGGAATACTATATATATATATATATATATATATATATATATAAATATATACAACTCTGAAATGAAAATGAAAATGCTTTCATTCTATTCAGTTGGTCTCAGCAGCCAGCCAATCGGAAAAGTGAACACATGGTTTATAGAAAGGTGTGGTGATATAGTGGCCTGCCACTGAAGAGAAAGGCTCAGTGCACAGAATTATAAAGTGCAGTCTGCTGGAAAGGCTAACCATACAGCTACTTGAAAACCCCTTACAGCAATCTGTTTAAGAGCCATCTCTTTAATTGCCACTGAGCTTCAAGTAGACCAACGACTCAACCCAACAAAATGTGTCTACCATTTTTTATTTATTTATTTATTTATTTTTTTATAAATTCCTCTGTGGTCTGCTGCAGTGGTGATGAGGGCACTGCTCATATCACTTGTGATAATCTCATACGTACATCACTCAGACGTCTTTGAGAGCAAGTTTGCTGGAAAGCATTCCGTTATAATTCAAGTGGCACATTTACATACAGATATCTGAGCACTTCTTAAGGAAAGAAAACAATTGATTTTGTACAATACTGCATCAATAATTTCATGACACAAATCTTTTTTTTTTTTTTTTTTTTTTTTTTTTTTTTTTTCTCCCATTCAGAGAATTTTTGTGAATGCAAAAGATACTGAAGCATTAGGTCAGCTAACTGGTAATATTGAGCTAACAATGAACTACCAATGAACTAATGAAATGACATTTTCCAGTTTGGATACTGGCTTTTGGCATTTGTTGGATACACCTCTCTGTAAATTTGGATTTATAGCTGTATGTGGCATGTTGATCCTCATAATGTGTATGATTACAGCATCTCTAAATTTGAGGATATTGATTGTATTACCAAAGAACTTCTTTTAACAGCGTTTCTAGCATCTGTGGCCGGTTTCACAGACAGGGCTTAGCTTAAGCCAGGATTAGGCCTTAGTTAAATTAGGATATTTAAGTAGCTTTTATAAAAATGCCATAGAAAAGACATTACTGGTGTGTGTCCTGAGACAAAACAATGGCACAGACATATTTTAAGATAATTCAGTGCAAGTTATTTTCAGTTGAGAGGGCTCAAACATTCATTTTAGTCTGGGACTTGCCTTAAAGGGTTAGTTCACCCAAAAATGAAAATTGTGTCATTAATTACTCACCTCATGTCGTTCCACACCCGTGAGACCTTCGTTCATCTTCGGAACACAAATTAAGATATTTCTGATAAAATCTGATGGCTCAGTGAGGCTTCCATTGACAGCAAGTTAAATTTACACTTTTGGATGCCCAGAAAGGTACTAAAGACATATTTAAAACAGTTCATGTGACTACAGTGGTTCAACCTTAATGTTATGAAGCGATGAGAATACTTTTTGTGCGCCAAAAAACATATTCCACGAAGCTTCGCTCCTCCCATCACAAGTTCACATAGATCATCGCCCCCCCAGTGGTTAACCATTGAAATTTGGAAATGTTTCAAACACTTATGACGTAACAAAGCCTCATTTACTTAAATCACATGACTTTAGCAGTTTGATACACGCTCCGAACCACTGATTCGAAACAAAAGATTCTTAAAGCTTTGAAGCTTCATGAAGCAGTGTTTTGAAATTGCCCATCACTAGATATTGTTGAATAAAGTTATTTTG
This sequence comes from Hypophthalmichthys nobilis, assembly GCA_037950665.1. Lineage (NCBI taxonomy): Eukaryota > Metazoa > Chordata > Actinopteri > Cypriniformes > Xenocyprididae > Hypophthalmichthys > Hypophthalmichthys nobilis. Next base: position 13,447,465 of record CM075491.1, on the reverse strand, counting down.
TTTTATTGGCACACAAAAAGTATTCTCGTCGCTTCATAACATTAAGGTTGAACCACTGTAGTCACATGAACTGATTTATATATATCTTTAGTACCTTACTGGGTGTTGAAAGTGTAAATTAACTTGCTGTCAATGGAGGCCTCACTGAGCCATCGGATTTGATCAAAATTATCTTAATTTGTGTTCTGAAGATGAACAAAGGTCTTACAGGTGTGGAACGACATGAGGGTGAGTAATAATGACATAATTTTCATTTTTGGCCGAACTAACCCTTTAAGCCTTGTCTGTGAAACCGGGGGCTAAACATATATTTTATATTTTTCATGCTGTTTAAACTTATTTGTACCGTATAATAAACAGCTTAAATCAGCCTTAGTTGGTTAACAGGACTGGTAGCCTAGCCAAGTTGATTAAACTGGTCTGTTTTTTGAAGGTATTTGGGCACTTTTCTTCATTGGCCAAAGCTGGAACCAGCTAAAACTGGCTAAGAAAAACACCTTAGACTAATTTAAGCTTGCTTTTTATGTAGGATGTCTTTCTTTACTTCTAAATTAAACCTAGTAGGCTGTTGTGAAGTGCTAAGCATTGGTTCAATCTGGAGAGCAATGCCTAACAAGGCAAGTCTTTAAAAATCAAAAGCTAACAAAACCTAAATCTGTAACTTAAAACAAGAACATCTCAAAGGAGACAAGCTGGTTCTTGGAACAAAATGGTTCCTCAGCAGTGTGTGTGTGTATGCAGTTGTTTCTTATGCAGTTATTTCTGAAGATCAGAAGTGAGATTTCACTCAGATCACAGATGGAGAAGGGCCATTGAGTTGTCTGCATCAGCAGAGAGCATTGTTAAGTTTAATCTTTTACAAATGTGTGATATTGCAAGCACAGCAGCGTTTGTTTTAAGTGATGTTTTGGTGTGGTCATGCCAAGCGCAGGTCATGTGTGGGTGATGGCGTGATGCACAAGAGATTCATACTGCTGCTTTTATTCTAAATCAGAAGAGCTCACTTATGCAATCTAACACACACACCTGCAACCTTACTGGAAAACATACAAATGCAATCTGTCCTATTAAATGAGCTGAAACCCCTTCACATTATATGTAAGTTCGGCGTTACTTCAAGCTTAAATTAAACCATAGAAATTTAATCTTGAAGGCAGACTAACTTGTTTCCAATCATTCCCCATGTCTAAATGCTTTTCTTGTTAATCCATCTTTAGGTCATTCTGTGAAACGTGTGAAACCAGTTTGATATAGAGATTTTTGAGGTCCTTTTTTTGTGAGATTTGTAATATTTCATCAGAACAATAATGTGCTGTAATCTCACTCAATTGCATTGTGTTGTCTCAAGTTAAATTAATGCCTTCATTATATGATCGGATATAATTTTCAAGGTTGACTGTTGTAGTTTAATTTCACATTACAAGCATTGTGCTCAAGCTAGTGAAACTACTTTGCTAACGTGATTGTTACAAAATGCTGCTATTTCTAGAAATATTCACATTTAATTTGTCAGTTGTTTATCATAGTAGCAAGGTTGACAATTTAATTGAAAGACATTTTCATACTTTTATTTTCCCCAAAAGTATGTACTAAAATGATGTCCAGTCAGAGGAACACATTTGTTTACTAGGAATTTGTTTTGGGGAGTCTAAATTAGTATGACATTTGGAACATGGCTAAGATGCGGTTTGCAAATACCTCACCTGTCAAAAACTATTCATTTATTTATTTGGATTTTTTTAATTTCACTCTAAACTGTAAGACTTCTAAGGTATAAGAACTATTCTTATTTATGGTAAACAGCAGGGCTGCACGATATTGAAGAAAAATGTGATATGCGATAACTCGATAATGTGATAATACGATAATGCTTTAAGTGTGTAAAATAAATTTCAATTATATTTAAATAGATTTAAAAACTGAAAATGATATAACCAACATATATGTTTTACATTCTATTTGTGAGAAGAAAGCATCCCTACAACTTCTGAAAGTGAACAGCAGTATTACATACAGTAAAAAGTAAGTATCATTTTAACGTCAGTGTAAACCAGAGGGTTTAGGGTTTCAGGTAGGCCTACGTTACTTTTATTTAACAACAGAAATTGAATAATCAAATAAAAAAAAAAAAAAACACAGCTTAGTCTTCACTGTATGAATTAAATGACTGATTCTAATTAAAGCTAAAAAAGTTATTCAGTCAAGTGCAGTGAGTGATTTTCTCTTTGTCTTTTGTTGTTTGATTAACGTTACGCACACAGATGTAAGCAGGTTTATTAGGCTGCAGTCATTTTAAGAGCTGCACGGATCCAATATATTGTTACACACGCTTTTTTTTTTTTTTTTTTTTTTTTCTCAACTGTTTATTCCATTTAAGACATAACTGACTATGTTTATGTGAATACTCACCAAGATGGGTATTTTGATATAATTTTGTGTGTACTTGGCCATATAAGCTATGGAAAAGAACTGAATTTGGGATTATGCGCTGTCTGAGAGGCAGCTTCCTGTGCGCATGAGTAGGCCCTGCTTTGCTTATTGCGCCTAATTACATTAAGCATGACACATACAGTATGTAACAGTCATGTGTTCAGTCTATTCTCTGCTGTCTGCGTCAACCTAAAACTTTTGTAATCTTTTGAAGTATTAAAATAATTTAGTAATCGTGAACTATTGCGATATATCGCGGTATGTACATTTGCAGTATTTTTATAATTTCTATATATCGTGCAGCCCTAATATTCTCAAGGCGCAGTGTGAAAACAGACATGCTGGTCTGAAATCTAAACAAAATAACTAACCCTCAAATTCTAAAACTGACTTTACGCTAATAATTAATTTCATAATTTTAAAGACGTTATTGTTTTTTGCTTATAATACATACTCAAAATGTCTACCATTACACTCTTAGTTAAGTACCCCATACATTCACTTATTTAGCACAGTTTTCTTTTTCTATTCTTTTTTTCTTCCTCTTCAAACAGGAAATTGGGACACAAATGTAGAGTGCAAGAAGGATGGTCTATGTTTTTGGTCCACTTTTCCAGAGAAGAGAAAAAAAAAATATACTAAAAGACAGTTTTGTCTGCTATAATGAGTACACTAGAATAGAGGACCTGGACTAAAAGCTCCAATTTTAGTGCTGGATTCATGTTTTATTTTTAAATTACTGTTGTTCAGTGTGTTTTAGTCCTTGTTTCCTATCATAAGTGCTTAATTGCCTGTGTACGCGCTTTGACACACACAATAATCCAAGCTTGATTAGAGCCATGTTGGTACAGGATCTGTGGCATGGCAGGGTGAACTTCCACCCAGTAGTATGTTATCTGTGCCAAGCAGGGCACTGTCATGCCAATCTAGGACCGTGTCAGGCATGGAGCGAAGCCAAAGGAAGCCGCGAAAGGCAGGCATGCTTGTCCGCTGCCCACTGCTTTGCCAAGGTCAAGCATGTTTGGCAGTAGTTCTGATCTCCAGTCTCCAGTGATAAAATGCCCAGACTGGAGGGGAAAAAAAGTGCCAGATGAGTTCAGATGAAACATGATCAAAGAAGATATGAGAATGGGTGAGTTAGTGCAGTGACCCAGTTGGATGTGGACAGGAAGTACATATTTTGCCTCTAAAAAGTGTAATAAACTGTTGGCTAGTTCGCATTGCCCCAATAAACCGAAGTCTAACGGTGGTTGGGTTTTGTTGGATCAGTGGTTCTGTAATTCAAAGATACCTGTGCATATTTTGTTAAAAAAAAAAGCAGTATACCATGTATGGTTCATTGGTTAGGGGTAAATCCGAGTAATCCAAGTCGACCACCTGTGGAAATTGCACCACTACAGCGGCAGAAGCAAATCAACCGACACGTTTATCCTAACAGGGTTGCTTAAACCTGCCTCAAAACAGGTCATTATTCAGAACTGTATCAGCACTGCTGACAAGGTGCATGTGTAGTTAGGATGAGGAGGACTTGACTATGATTGCCCATTGCTTTGTCTGATAATTTGTCTCACATGGTTATTTGATCATTTAAAAGTGACTTTCTTAATATTTTCAAGCTTTCGTCTCCGAGCTCGCACGCACTCGAGTAGACATGAAAAGAGTTACCAAATTAGCTCATCTCCTGGTACAAGTGAACATCTCCCTGTTGTAGTTTTGTTTCATGTCTTGGATCAAAGAGACTTGACGTTTCAGAGGAGGTTTGCATGTGAATGACACGGCCTGTTATCTCGAGCCAAAAACAAACTCATTTTCATCTCGTTTCATTAGGCAGCAACAGACACTGAGACAATCATCAGCATGCTGCACGCAGACTAGTAAGGTACTGCCCCCGCATGTTACATGAAACGATTGGATTAATTAGTAGTTGTCAGATGTCAAAGCAAATCTTGCTTACAGATGAACTTTTGGTTTTCTATTGTTTGTTTTGTTTTGTTTTTTTGTTGTTTGTTGTTTTTTTCCAGATCTAGATTAGGAGTCTGATGTTGGTCTTATGGAAGCCCATTCCAATAAATCAACCCAAGATCATTGGAGAAACATGTCTATGATGACATTTCTGTAAAATGATATTACTTTTTTACAGATTACAGATCAGATCAGACACATTCAAATTGAAATGTCCAGTGAGTGGAACTAAATGTATGTTCAGTTTTATTCAAAACAGATGAATGTGGCAATGTTTTATTACATTGGTTGTTGTATGTATAGTGGCAGTTCGGAAATGAAATGTCTGGTAGTGTCACTACAAGCTTAATTGCATTTGAAAATAGCGTACCACCAGCAAACCATAACCTAAACCTTACAGATAGCGTTTGCAAAAGCAAATGTGAGATAAAAACGCATTTTGCTGTATCAATCATACCATTTTTGCTTGCTTCAGTTTACAACATCAGAAAAGCCCTACATATGGAGCTGGTTATTTGTATGTAAACGTCAAAATGTATTAGTTTGCAAATCATGCACTATGGTAAAAATGTTTTGAAGTCATAATATGGTATTGTGCAAGGAGCCACACAAAAATAAGTCTTTATTAATCAATAATGTGTAATCATGCATTATTGCCACAGGAAGCTGCAGTGAATTGTATGTGTAGGTACATATAATGCCACTTTTACAAGATGTAAAATAAGTCTCTGATGTCCCCAGAGTGTGTATGTGAAGTTTTACCTCAAAATACCCCACAGATCATTTTTGTTATAGCATGTTAAATTTGTCACTTTTTGAGGGTGAGCAAAAAATGCTGTTTTTGTGTGTATCCCTTTAAATGCAAATGAGCTGCTGCTCTCAAGAAGAGGGCAGAGTTTCAAGAGCTTGTGTTAGCACACAGTACTGTTAGCGGTGCCAAATACCTCGTGCAGACTCACTGAAAATGTCAGAAACTGTTCAGCCTTTTATGTTCAAACCGGAGTCGGACAATGATGGAGAGACTCAAGAAGAAGTGACATGTAGAATGCAACAGGACGTTTCTGAATGGTTAGTTGATGAATTTATGTAGCTGATGTGGGATATCTTAGTCATTCATTAGCATATTCTGTCATGATAATCTAAAAATCGCTCATGTGGGAACTGTTGTAAGATGCCTACAGAGCCAGAGAATATATGCTGCATGAAGACAGAACAGGTATAGTTTAGTTTAATTACAGTTATAACTTATGTTAGCATATTGCTTTTATGACATGCTATTGCATTTGTGTTGCGTATTGTATTGCAATAACATGGCTCACCCCTTCGTTGTGTGTTCTCGGGGGGCAGGGTTTATGTAAATCTTAGGGTTAGTCACTAATCCGGGAAGAAGCTCGTTGTAATCCCTACCAGCCGTTTGTTGTAGTCCTTAAACAGAGAATTCTTTAAAAGAAAATACCTCCCTTTGCATTGAACTTTGAGCGTCCTAACTTTGCAGATGTTGTTTATGCTCTAACAGCAACATTACACACTAACTAAAGTTAAAAAAGTGAAATCATAATCAACCACCCCTTTAACCCTACCTTTCACACTTGTTTCCTCAGTTGCAGAATCCAGTCTTCGTTGGTTCTCAACCTTTGGATTGTGACACAAAAACTGGTCGGGTCACAGACTGCAAGTATAACGAAGGCCAGCTGGTAAAGAGTAGTGCAGGTAAACACTCCCCTGACCATCAAGAGGTGTGCTTGCAACTGACGTTACGGGCTGTGGTCTTTAGTGTCCTTGTTAGCATGGCTGTCTCCCATGCCAGTTGACGCTGGTTTGAAATCCGCTCAGAGCGGTGCAGGTAGGATCAGTTAAACAAGGACTGAGAATGCTAAATGTAAATGCAAGTAACCATATAATTGCTATAATTGCAGGATAGTAAAATATGCTTTTTAACCTTTATAAAGGAGGGTGACATTTTTCCCATATCTTTTGTTGTTGACATTAAAGATTGCTGCCAACTCAAACTACACAGTATTTTGTCGTAAATTCATCTGTCACTTGGTAGAACTGAGCCAAGTCAGACAGATGCCAGCATGGATGGGCTATGTGACATGATCTCATACTTGAAAATCATGGACAAGGGTAAACATGATCTGTGCCAACTACAAGTGTTTTGTGCAGTGAATTATTGACTGCTGAGAGCGTGAAACCTGAAATTGGAGAGATATTGAGCAAATGCAGTTCATGGTGATATCAATGTTTCATTGTTTGTTTTTCAACATGTTGCTGCTATGTTGGGTCGCCACTTGATTTCCAATGTAAAATGTAGTTCCTGAAAAAACAGCTAGTGTCTCCTTGTTAAATTGACAGCAGATAACTCTATTATGAAACCAGACGGCCTCCAAAAATAAACAAGTTAGTTTATGAATAAGCTGATCTCATTTGGGCTTTCCATTTGGGTTTTACAGGCAAGGAAATGTGGTATGTGTAGCTGAAGGACATTTGACATTCAATCGTATAATCTATTTAAAATGCTTCAAAAGCTAGACTAAAATAATTATTAATCAAATAGGAATATAATATTATATAGTGAAAGCAGAAGACTCTTCCAGATGTTTCTCTCAGGGCTGACGTGAGGAGACATTTAAAGATGGATGAGAGGCGTTCATGTCTGTCAAAGAGGCTGTGAGTTATTAGAGCATGCCCGCCCGGTGGCCATCTCAGTTCATGCACACCTGAGTTTGAGTGCCAAGGGCCACCTGGGGAACAGGTGCAACTAAACTTGCATCTCGCACCTGAATAAGCGCGCCCTGTGCATATGTGTGTGTATACACAATCATTAATGTATAAAGCCAATTGTCCCAATTGTGTAACAGTGCATGTTAATGCATTGATCCTTTGTGAAACATATTCCCTGCGGTTTTATTTGAAACATTCAAAAGTGCTTCATTAGCATTAAAGGAGCAGTTTATCTAAAAATGACAATTCTGTCTGTCAACTTCATGTTGTTCAAAACTTGTTTGACTTTTTCTAAAGATATTAAAAAAATGTCCATGCAATGAATCCCACTGATTTTTAAAATATCTTATTTTGTGTTCCACAGAAGGAACTACCTCATACAAGTTTGGTACAACATTCAGCTGAGTAAATGACTACCCCTTTAACATTTCTGTATATCTCTGTTGCCCTAGTTCAATTGGTAGTTGACATGATGCTTGCAAGGCTAAGGTCATGATTTCCAGGTTCGATTCCCATGGAACACAAAAACATGCCAGATGAATGAATATAATTATAATTGTCTGTTTTCTATAAACACAGAGCTCTGAAAAAGCCCAATTGTTGAAATATTTCTATCTGTGTATGTGTCTGGATCGAGCTGTGTGTTCAAGAGAGTGGGTGCTTCCTTGAAGGCTTTCTAATGACCCTCTTGTCCTCTGAATGTGGGTCCTCATTACTGGCGAGGCATCCATGAATATGCTTGTAATGGCCTGGCAGCTCTCATCAGGCTCGAATAATGACTGAAGAGTCTCTCGTTTCTTCTTTTGTGCTTTTCTTTCTCTAATGTCCTAAAGAGATCAGTGGTCCTCTCCAAGCCCAAATATACCAGGCAGATCAAGGACAAAAACATCTATACTAATGGAGGAGGTAATTGGCCCTCAGGCACACAACAGATGAGGAAACTCAAAGATGTTCAGCATCTCTTTGAATTAAGTTTTCTCAGCTGAACATCATAATTGCAAGATCATAATTGATTTATTAAGTACATAAAGACCTCCGACAAAGCCATAATTGATATCTGTAGAGATGCACTTCTAAATGCATTTAGCAGGTACTTTGTGTTCACATAAAGTGGGATTTGATATTTTTTCAGGATTCATTGATGAATAAAAGGTTAAAAAGAACAGCATTTATTCAAAATATAAATCTTTTCTAACAATATAAATCTTTACTATCACTTTTTATCAATTTAACACATCTGTGCTGAATAAAAGTATTAATTTCTTTCAAAAAAAAAAAAAAAAAAATTACTGACCCCAAACTTTTGAACGGTAGTGTATATTGTTAGAAAAGATTTCTATTTTGAATAAATGTTGATATTTTTTTAACTTTTTATTCATCAAAGAATCCTGAAAAAGTATCACAGGTTATAAAATAATATTAAGCAGCACAACTTTTTCCAACATTGATAATAAATCAGCATATTACAGTGATTTCTGAAGGATCATGTGACACTGAAGACTGGAGTAATGATGCTGACAATTCAGCTTTGCATCACAGAAATAAATTATATTTTAAACTATATTAAAATAGAAAACCATAATTTTAAATTGTAATAATATTTCACAATATTATTGTTTTTTCTGTATTTATTATGAAATAAATGCAGCCTTAATGAGCATAAGAGACTTCGTTCAAAAACATTAAAAATAGTTATATAATGGGGTGTACCAATATATCGCAAAACAAAAATGCAACAATATGTATCATGGATAGTGTGTATTGTGTATAGTTCATCCAAAATGAAAAAGAAAAAAAATCAAGTTTACAGAGTTTTAGTGTCAGTACTACATTGAACTACTATATATGATGTTGAATATAATGTGTAATAATGCCAATGGGGGAATATGCCAAATGTCTTGTGTTACCAGTAAAAAGTGGCCTATATTATTTTAAATACAGTATATCTAGCCAATGGCATAGTGCAAGCATATATGTATTTTTCTGTATTTTCAGCTTCAGAATTATCAATATTTTTTTATTCTGGTATCAACATTGTTCTATGCATCGGGTTACCAGCACAAAGTCCAAGCTTATTCATTTCCACCCCCAATGTAATACCAAATTTAGTATTTTATCATATCTTTACGTATTTTATCGATAATATCGTATCGCTTCAGTATCGTGACATATATCGAATCGTGACATGAGGGAATCGTTATATCCCTAAAATATATATATATATAATATATATATATATATATATAAATCTAATATCTTTACATTTGAAATGTTTTGATCCTACAAAATCACAGAAGTAAAGTATTTTCTCTGGTGATCTTTGGACCCCACCATATAATGTATGCTTTTTTATACATAACCAGAATTGATTATGGTTTTGCTAAATGAGATATTACTGTATGTAAGGAATTATGGGAGACTGATCTGCTTATGAAAGTTGTAATATTGTGGTGCTGAAAATCATATTAAGTGATATGACAGGTAAGATGGATGCTGTCAGGCTGGGAGATGATTGAACTGTCAGTGTCACTCACTGATTTACTTACAGTCCGTATATGCTTTCTCACTATTTCTTAAGCTGTGTTGTCTCTCTCACTCCATTTTCTTTTCTTTCTTTTTTCTTCTATCTGTACATAATGTAAGTTGGGTTCAAAAGACAAGCAATGACAGCCAAAGAATCTATTCTGTCTGAATAAAGGTTCTCTGTTCAGTGGTGAACACATAAAACACACAATTCTGAATATGGAACCTTCAGAGACTTCTTCTCTGTTGATTATTGTGCTCATAAGAGTGTAGTCCTCTCGAAGTGGGTGTAAAAGAAAACTGAAGGACAAATGCAAGAGTTTGGTTTTAAGAAATGGGAACATGGATTGTTTTTTTTGTTTTTTTTTAGCAGATAGCATACTGTACTTCATTCCTCTTCTTTTTACAATCTTTGTTACATGGAAAAAATATTAGGCAGTATGAAAAAAAAAAAAAAATAATAAAATGTACATTTTAAATTCTCTATACAATCTTATGGCTAGTTCACACAGAATGAGTTTTTGTGCTCCACTGTGCACTTGTGTGTGTGTTAACATCTAGATGGATGTTTTCGACTATCGCGCTGCATTTTGCTGCTTTATTTAGTGGCTTGTGCATAAGAGTGACATTTAACAGACTGTGTCAAGTTGAAAAAAGTTAAACAAAACTGCATAAATGCATAGCTGTGCTGCATCTCATTTTTTTCCCCCTATTCCACTGTGCTGCTCTTTAATTTTTTTTTTAAAAAAAGTACTAGATTGACATCTTTGGTCGTTGCGTCTCATGTGAGCACAGCCATGTCAACTTAAAAATCAGTTGCATAAAAAATGTGTTAAGTGCTATAAAGTGAATGCTCCTGGCAGTTTCCAAATATTAGGGATCGTTCACAAAGAAAACATTTTAGCATTTCACGACACTTCTTTTCTATTGTTTTTCTATGTAAACATGCACTATATTGATGTCTTTGACCACTGCACAAGTATCTCGCATCTCTTGCAGCGTCTCGCTCATGACTTGACATGAGTCTTGAGACTTTTTTTTTTCTTCCTTTTTTCAATTCCACTGCTCATGTCTCACATTTTTCAGTACAAAAACATGTTCTGTGTGAATGGTCCCTTACAGTGTTAATGTAAAAATATTGCTTGCCATCATTGGGTCAGTATTTTAACATTCATGCTTAAATTCAATTTGACAGGTGTCCAGTGATGATTTATTGATGTAATTCTGATCTGAAGGATTCCATTTAAAAGAATATTCTTTGTTTTTAGTTAAGCAGTTTGTGACAGAATACACAGTAGCTATGTGGGAAACTAGACATAAAATCTTTCGAGTAGATGTTGCCGAAATGTCAGTGCCGACGCACTGTAGTCATGATGCATCGGTAAGTCAGCCGTGCGGCCACTGGCTGAAGACTGAATCACGACATCTCCTAATGAATCACTCCGTTCAAACAGCACATACAGTGAAAGAGCTGTTTAAATGAATCAGCTCAGTTCAGTCAGATCATTAAGTGGATCAACTTAAGTCTCTTTTGATGTCTCAGTTCATAGAGTTCAGGAAAAACATAAATTTCATAGACTGCTTAGAAATGGCTTTTTTTTTTTTTTTTGTTCATTTTGCATTTAGATACAAGAATATCTCTTCATTTTTATCTATCTATCTATCATTTTTATCCATCCATCCATCTCTCTAATTCATTTCTTTCTTTCTATCCATCCTTCCATCCGTCCATCTATAATTCATTTTTATCTATCTATCTATCTATCTATCTATCTATCTATCCATCTATCCATCTCTCTATAATTCATATCTATCTATCTATCTATCTATCTATCTATCATTTTCATCCATCCATCCATCATTTTTATCTATCTATCTATCTATCTATCTATATATAATTTTTATCCACCCATCCATTTCTCTATAATTCATATCTATCTATCTATCTATCTATCTATCTATCATTTTTATCTGTCTGTCTTTCTGTATCTAATTCAATCAAGAAAAAGAAAGTGATGGCTATTTGTTTAAATTAGATGAATGAAATCTTGGTTAAAATCCCTGTTTGTGTATTTGAGTGCAGTTGTACCCACTAGTACTTGTATAAATAAAGAAATGGAGATAAGAGAAGCAATTTTAGGAAGAATAAAAGACACGAAGAAGAAGAGAGCAAAGAATATATTTAGAAGCTGTGTGCTCTGAATGGTGAGTGCTGGCATGTCTCAGAATGTGATTTATTGTCTGAAAGATAATTCAGCAACGTTCAACACTCACTCAAGGCCATAATACCCAGCATCCCAGAGGGGGCCCGGTCTTGGCCACACACACACACATAAACACACACACACATTGATGTCCAGGTGGCTCAGGCTTGATTACTGGCTAATTTATGGTCAGGCCCCTGTCAGCCCCTGGCTCCCAGCACACAACTGGTACTGACACTTGTATGGAATAAAACCCTTACAGCTGCCTTAGTCTATTATTCTCTCTCCTTCTCTCTCTCTCTTACTCACCCCCTGAGTTTAACTGAGCAGAATTAGTGCAAAAGCAGGAAAGTCGAGGCCTTGGAGCCACACATCAACTCCAATTAAACTTCAGAACAACACGGGGAAAGTCAGAGAGAGAGACACCGCAGCAGTTAAAACCTGGTTTACACCATATTTACAGCATAAATGAACAGGAAGTTCATATTTATTTAAGAAAGACATTTCCATGTGGACTCCAGCTGTGAATGTGGATAGATTTCGTTTTGGTGAATACTTGCCAGACCCTTTCAAAATGAATTGGTTTTATGAGCATATAAGAAGACTGTCCTTTAATAACCCCCATCTGAAACTTTTTCTATTCTCTTTCTGTCTAACTTTTTTTCCCCTCTTTTATCTTCCACTGCTCTGTCTATCCTCTGCAGTGCGCTAACCAATCCCGTTAGTCAGGTCACATTGGCATAAAGCGATTTGAAATGTTTCATATTAGAATGCATTGACTGAGCCGTAGAGTTCTGAGTTCTTCCAGTAGGCAGTATTCATCTCATCGATATTGATGTGAACAAGATTTCCCTCAGCGCCACGGTCCCCACTCACACCTTTTTACATTAAAGAATATTTACAGTTTTTTCAGGCTTTAAATGCTTTCTCAAATGCCTCATGCCCAGATGAAATAGCATATTGAATCGCATTTCTGGCCATGGAACCCTGCACTTGATGGCTTCACCGCTCTGAATGTGTCACTGACACCTGCCTATGTACCCAGACTAACTTAATTAGTGCTCTTTCTCTGCCTGTGTGTAATTTTATCATGGCACAAAGCATGTAAATTACATTCTAGGACTCTTTTAGTGACTCTAGTTACTGCACTAATGACATAACCGGCAGTAAGAAAAGCAGCTTTAGAAAGCAGGTGATTCAAATGATCCAGACATTTCACAAGATTAGAAGAAAGGTAATCGCGAGAGTGTTATTTAGAAGAAAAGTGGAGCCAAGTAACAGCTATGAGCACCTTTTACCTTCAGTCCAATAACTCAGTGTGTCTTTGGCCAAAAGACATCCTGAAAAAAGTGGAGGAAAAGAGACGAAAAAAGCTCCTGTAAGGGCGGCTCGACTATGACTTAGTAGACATGTCTTGACCTTGACCGTGTGGACAAAACTCGAGCTGAGTGCTGCTAATGAAGTGTCAGGACTCATAAGACCTTATGAAAAACTAGGCCATGGTGTGAGAAAAGGGGGGAAACAGGAACATTCTCTTGTTTCAAGCACTCTTCAAGGTGAATCACTGTACCCTCATTGTGAGGATGGTTTTAAAATGTTTTGTGTGACCTGTCCTTTTCCTGTCTCATTCTCTTTTTCTCATTATCGGTTTTTAACGCACATACATACACAAGGGCACATGCAGTACAAGGTTTAATTAAAAAAAAAAAAAATATTAGATGAAAGAAAATACCATATACTGTTCTTTTTGGTATAAATTTACGATATACACTGGAAAATTACCGATGGGGACTTCAACCTGAATGCACAGACTCGTGGGGACTTGCGTCACCATGGGAAAACAAAGTTATAAATCATACAGAGTGAGTTTTTTTTTTTTGTTTGTTTGTTTGTTTTGGTTTTTTGAAAATGTAAAAATGCAGAAAGTATTCTGTGATGGGTAGGGTTAGTGTAAGGGGATAGAATATACAGTTTGCACTGTATAAAAACCATTACGTCTATGAAGAGTCCCCACAAGGATAGTAAACTTTTTTTTTTTTAAAAAAACAAAATAACGACTTTTCAACAATATCTAGTGATGGGCGATTTCAAAACACTGCTTCAAAGCTTTATGAATCTTTTGTTTCGAATCACGTAAACAAAGCCTCGTTTACTGAAATCATGTGACTTTGGCACTCCACACCGATTCGAAACAAAAGATTCGTAAAGTAGTGTTTTGAAATCTCCCATCACTAGATATTGCTGAAAAGTCATTATTTTGTTTTTTTGGCGCACAAAAAGTATTCTTGTCACTTTATAATATTAAGGTAGAGCCACTGTACTCACATGAACTGTTTTAAATATGTTATGAGTACCTTTCTGGATCTTAAGAGGTTCAGTGACATCCAATCCTCACTTGGATTTCATCAAAAATATCTTAATTTGTGTTCCGAAAATGAACGAAGGTCTTACGGGTGTAGAACGACATGATGGTGAGTAATAAATGACATTATTTTCATTTTTGGGTGAACTAACCCTTTAATTAATACTTCTATTCAGCAAGGATGCCTTAAATTGATCAAAAGCGACAGTAAAGACATTAATAATGTTACAAAAGATTTCTATTTCAAATAAATGCTGTTATTTTAAACAGCATTTCCACAAAAATATTGAGCAGCACAACAGTCAACAATGATAAAATAAGAAATGTTTCTTGAGCACCAAATCAGCATTTTTTTTTTGTGTAAATTTAGAATAAATTTTAGTACAAAACTAATTGTGAATCATAAATAACAGTGAATCATGATGACATATTTTATGCACAAATGTGTTTTTTACTGTATTTTTGCTTTAAAAACATTAAACATTTTACAGACCCCAAACTTCTAAGTGCCAGTATGTATTGTTATATAGCTTTATATTATAGAGTTAACCCTGGTGGTGTATTAAACAGCTAAAAAAGTACATCCCTTAATGCCTGACATGCCATCACTGTATTTTTAACCATAGATGCGGGGGTTTTACCATAAATTAATTAAGTTAAAAAAGTTCATGCTGCAGTGTATGTGGAATTCACGTTAGGTATGCTGTTTCATTGGCATTCTAAAACAGCTTGAATTCAAAACAGCAGTCAGAATAGTCTCTAAAAATGAGGGAAATTATAAAGAGAGAGAGACAGGAAGAGAACGAGCAAGAAAGTAAACTCATTTGCAAGCAAGTACACATAAAATTAAATTTCCAGCTAAAAGCCTTGTTTGTCATGCATTCTCATTTGCATTGCTTTTAAATATTCATGGATTTATTTGCATGAACTGGGACAGTGTCTCTGCACGAAACGTCACCCTGCATTCCAAAAATGTTTTAGTTTGACATTCCACTCAGCGCTATAAGGGACACTAATGTGCTCTCCTAACATCAGACACACTTAGATTTACAAATGTAGCAGTGCATACTTTCTTTTCAAACGACGAATGTCCTCCTATATAATGGTACACCCAAAGCTTTCAAGGACAAAAATTAAATGCCAAGATGAAAGCAAAATAAATGGTCCCATTCATTTAGTGCATCTTTTGTTTTGTGATTTTTTTTTTTTTTTTTTTTTTTTTCCATAGCATCCACAAGGCCACATTAGTGTCTGTAACAAAAATCAGGGTGGACCAGGTTGGTCTTGTGACAGCGAAACAACCAGCATTGTTGACTAGCCGACATTAGCCTTGGTGTCGTGATTCGGCCTCGTTGAACATCTAAGTGTCTCGATGTGTTTTCTAAATGCACGCTCTCATTCCATTACTGTCAGAGGCTTGTGCCTGTCACAGCTGGAGTGGGCCAGTCCTCAGAGATGGAGAAATTCAGTAAATATTTAACTGCAAGCTATAGGGGGAGGTAGAGAGAGCCGAGAGCTACAGATGCGTAAATAAGTAAATGCAAAAAGAGGCTAGTTGGGAGCTAAAAGGGTAAAAGTGCTTCACTGTATGCATAATATTAAAAAAAAACAACACACACACGGAGATACAGGATCGTACGGGTGAGGGAGGACGTGGTGGAAGCCAATTGAGACATCAAACCACTGTTGGCTCCTTTACACACACACACTTAAATAAAACACACTCAGGGCTTGGCCCTGTTTCCACACATCACACTGTGTGTTTATGACAAGACTAACGGGGCTTGAATTTTAATTGCCTTCCTCCCTCTTGTTCATCTAGCGCACACTCATCTCTCAGCAAACTTTCTACATCCTCGTCTGGGTAAACTGAGGGGCCGAATTGTAACAATACATTACACTCGGAGAGAAAGACGGCTTTTCAAATTTTAACTCAAGCTAAAGAGCAGGTTTGGCTCTGGCTGCTTCAGTTAGTGTTGAGCGGTGCTGATGTTAGCTATCTCCCTTTCTCTCTCTCTCTCTTCCTTTGTCTCCTTCTTCTCCCTCGTCTTGCTGTCAGACTGATGGTGCGTAGGTTTGACACAAGCAGACGGTTGGTCTCTGAGGCGGATTAGAACTTGGAGGTGAAGGAGTGCACAGACCGAGGTCAGGCTCTGACAGCCCACAGCTTCAAAAGACCCTCTCTAATTTCACTCCTTGCAAATCAATAGTGATAACTTGCTGATTACAACCGCACATCTTTTGAATGAGATAGTATATACATGCAGCAGATGCCTCAGCCCATCCGGCATGAATTTCCTGTGACATTACATGATTCCCTTTGGGCGAAACATGTTGTATGCATTTTAAAGAGTAAGATAAACATTTTCTTCCTTTGGATTTTTTTGGATGATATTATATATATATAATTGTTGTCATAAATATTGATTCTACGATACTGTGGTAGGGTTAATAATTCCCTCCCCCATACTTGGAGCGGCAGCCCTTGGGGCACGTGTGCCTCCATTCAGAGGTATGTTTAGCTGGGTGGCTAATGTTGCTGTGCATTTATGTACATTAGTAAATTGTATGTTTATTTATTGTAGCTGGTATATAGTGTTTATTTCGTTCCAGCTGTTCTGGTTCCATTCATGTGTATAAGCTGTGGTGAAATGTACTGTGAGCAACTGATTTGTTTCAGTGATCATTACCCGGTAGGCTACTAGCTGCACGATTCTGGATAAAATGAGAATCACCTAGGCCACGTTCACGTTGTCAGTTTTTGGGATTGTCCCGTTCAATCGGGAGAAAAATCGGGGCAAAAGTCGTGTAGTGTATTCCAGCCTTTAGTTTCGATTTGCTCTATTTTGATTGCTATCTGATGTCCAGTGTTTATATCCTAACTGCAAACTTTTATCTTAGTACTTCTGTGATAATTTTAATATTTGGCAGCTATTTCGGGCATCCAAGACCAAGTCCTATCTACCCTGAAATCTCAAAAACTGCTTGGCAAACTCACAATTAAATAACATATTTCAAATCCGCAACAAATTCTGACATAAACTGTCCCTTAATTGTTGTTTCTAACATAGTGTCCTACCCAGACGCGACGTGACGCGACGCCGCGACAAGTGATAAAAGGTATCTTTTCCATGTTAATCTGAGTTTTTGTCCTAACCAGCCGCGACGGCGACACGCAAATATTCTATTTTAGAAACGGTTTCTATTTCTCCGCGACATCGCGGCTGGAACAACAATACAAAGTATGATAATATCAGGTACTGTTATGTGCTTCATTTAATGTTAAAAGCGTCTAATGTGACTTTGAATATCATTCTGTGTTCCCAGCTTTTTAGCTGTAATGAAAACAACACTGGTTAATTCACCTCATATCTTGAAAATAAATAAATGGGCACAAGAACGTTCAAACTGTCAACTCAAAGCGAACAAACAAGTGTATTCTATGACAAAGATTGATTCAGTCACTCCGTACTTTAAATAATGTTTAAATTGTGTAATATTTATGAATTTTACCAAGTACTTGCCCATTTCATTGTGTCTGCTGTGCTCTTGCCGAGAGAGCCCGCCCACACTCTCTTCTGATTGGCTGTGGTTTTTGTTTGATTTTATCGCTTCTCATTTTCGCGTCGCGTCTAGTGTGGACAGTCAAATTGCTCGTCGCTGGAATCGTACCGCATCGCGTCACACATTCAAGAGCAAAATATTACATTATTTGGGGTCAATTCAACCCACGGACATGAAAAACAACCCGCGGAAACAGTGTAAAAGTAGCCCAAATAGTCCTGCGAACTTGGCAACACTGGTCTGCTGTGCTCTTGCCGTGAGAGCCCGCCCACACTCTCTTCTGATTGGCTGTGGTTTTTAATTGATTTTATCGCTTCTCACTGTCGCGTTGTGTCTAGTGTGGACAGTCAAATTGCTCGTCGCTGGAATCGTATCGCATTGTTGATATATATATATATATACTTTGCTTCATTTAAGTCAACTAAGCCTTTGTTTTTAATAGGAAGATTGTTCCGTTGAGAGCGTGCTGTACTTACAGGAAATTGGGGCGATTGTTTTCTGCATGAACGCTCTTAAGATGGTGCTGCTGTTTTGCTGTTTTGTCTTGTGCATTTTTGTTTTGTTTCTTCCACGCTGAAGCCGGTGGCAGTAGCTGCTCCGATTATCTCACCGCTGTATGTGTTGGACGGTGTGCTCTGGCCTGCCCTCAAAAGCCAGTCATAAAAATTACCGGCTTCGTGTAGCCTACGCGTGTTGGCGTGACTCTGTGGGTTTTGGAGTGTAGTTTTTTTATAGTCTGTGTATTTAGTCTTGTTTGGTTGTGCCATTGTATGATTTGTTTTTGTCCTTTATTGATTTAGTTATTTTGTTTAGTTTGATTTGGATTATTTTCCATACTGTTTGTTTTGTACTCATTATTCTATCAAATGTCAATTGTCTATTGTCAATTACATTGAATATTGTATATTCTTTGGATAATTTTTGATCATTTGTGTATTTTTGATGATTTTTGTTTTATATCAGACTTTAGTATGATTTTGTTAGTGTATTTGATTAATTGTTTGTTTCTTGTGGTGTTTTAGGCCCCTGAGTCGGGAGGCTAGCTGTTCCAGTACCTTGGTGGTGATGTTTGGAGCACGGAGTGTGGCTTGCTGGTTGTGATATTCACTTCTCTGCGTGTGTGTGTGTGCGCATGTGTGGTTTAGGAATAGTCACTTTACAGCTAGCCTACCCTGCTACGGGTAAGCCTCCAGTTACTGCAGTACTCAGCTGTGGTCGTTTAGCTTATTCCAGCTATATTTCTGTCTGGTCTTTTAAGTGTTTTATCTGATCATCGTGAATTTAATAAACATTTTGTATATTGATAACTATTGTCTATGCCCTTCATGGTAACGAACCTGTGTCTGATACTATTCAGTATTCAGGGGTGGCGTAGTCAGCATTAATACATTTTCCTTGAAAGTTTTGGTATCTCTAGTGTAATTGAATTACTCCCTGTTGCCCTTCGCTACAATACCAATACTGAAATACCTGAAATGCTTCCAATACTCATTTTCTGCAGAATAGATACATGATACCAACACTTTATCTCTCTCTTTCATGATCTCTCTGTTAACAAGTTGACACAAAACTTGCCTCCCCTCGTTTAATTTGCTCCGGATGAATATTGTTGGTGTTACAGGGCTTGAATTTTGAATAATTTTACTCATTCCTGCAAATTTTGTGCTCTCACCCAAACTGCACGCATATAAAGCCACATCTCAGTAGTAAATTAAGTTGTTTTTCGCTGCTTATTGCACTTAAACAGTCAAATACACACAGTAATGTCAAAATGCCAGTCTTGGCTAGTATTCATGTAAACACAGTGAATGTAAACAATTGAGAAAGAAAACGCATGTGAACATATGTGTGATTTTTACATATGGTTGTATTTATTTCAATGATGGGGATATTTTTAATGCTCGTCTGTCTGTCACTTACTTACTTATTTACTTACCAGAGCCTTGTGTGCACTTGTCTTGTTTTCCTGTAAAAATATCTTTAAAAACAAATATGATGCAAAATTGCCTAAAATATTAAGTCTTGTTTTCAAAAAAAGTTTCATATTTATTTATTTATTTGTTTTGCCAAACAGACAATTTTTTTTTATTATTATTAAATATTAAAAATCTCACTAAATAGCCAAAAAATGCCAAAAAGCGAGAAAAATAAAACTTTATTTCTGTATTTAATATCTTATGCAGTTTTTCTTCTCCATTTATCTTGTTTTAATTGGAAAAACAAAACAAAAATAGTGATTAAATAAGTAGTTTTTTTTTTTTTTTTTTTTTTTTTTTTTTTTTTTGGGCAGTTTCTCAGTTCCTGTCTCCTTTGCAAATTATATATTTAGTGTGTCTGTATGCGACTATGCAGATGTCCGTCCGTGCATGTATGTGCACGGGTATGTGTGTGTCAAGGGCTGGCAGCAGCCAGACCCGCTCAGCCTCAAACGGGCAGTGGCCCAAACCTCGCCGGGGTTGGTGCTATTTGAGTCGACAGGGCTCTCACATCCCTCTCTTCCTCCATCTACCTCTCCTCATCTTTCCCTCCGCCCTCTCCCTCCAGCCCACCCCTCACCAAATCACAGCTGACATGTCAAGCGCCTCCTGGGGCCTCCGCCAGGCTTAGCTCATTTGGCCACTTGTCTTTATTTGTCTGACTCCAGGGGAACATTTATACATCCATTCATTCATCCTTCCCTTTCTTTCAGCCTCTGAATGCAAGTTCTTATATACAGAGAAGAAGAAATCATAGACTGGATTTGTTTCTTTTTTCCCCTGATCTGTGTTGCAGAGGAAACCGGAGCTAGTTGTCATAAGGAATAGATGTCAGTAATTATAAGTGCTGTTTAATAAATTATTTTTACAATCTTTTCTCTGATGACATGTTTACTGGCACAATGGTGGAAAAACCTGTCACTCACATGTGATTGCAGCAACATCAAACAACAAGGATCCAACTATCCAATCAATTCCCGATGGACAAAATCAAGTCCCGCCCCACATTTTGTTGTTGTTGTTTAAAAAGGTGTTTCACTGAAATGTTCAAAACTTCCTTTTTTAAACATTCAGAGAACATTCAGAAATAAAGTTTCCATAACTAAATGGGAACATTGGCAGACTGTTCTTGGAACATATTTTTGTTAGCTGGGAATAGACTGTTTAATGGCAGTTTCCATTATGACAACTTACCCCAATAACATGCTTTTGATAATTTCGTCACATTCGTTCAACTAGTATCTTTTTCTTGAATAACAACAAAGAAAACATTTTGAGAAAAAAAGTGTGACTAGGGATGGTTCACCCAAAAATTAAAATTCTGTCATAATTTTCTCACACTCATGTCGTTCCAAATCTTTAAGCATTACTTTCTTTTGTGAAACACAGAGAATGAAGATTTTTTGGATGAACTACCCTTTAACAAAAACAAAATTATTAACAAAAAATTGTGTGATAAGATCTCTTATGTAGCATTATTACACAATACAGTCCATGACAGAAGAGTTTTGTTGCCAAGCGTCACTTTACCAAGATCAGTTTTGTTTTTCCCATAAGACATGGCATGTTTGTCCTCGCATTTCTCTCGGCAAGAGCTTGTATAGATTTGTAATTTTCTCTTTGGCATTGATCTTAACTGTATTTTCCCCTAATCTATAAACAGAGAGAGAGGGAAAGAGAGCGAACCGCACACAATCGCCCATACTTCAGATAATTTTATCTTAATTACCGCAGGGAGCAAGCAAAGGCAGTTAAAAAATGAAATGGGAAAATAAATACTAGCTGAAGAGTGATAGCTTGCGGCTCTGAATCATAACAGGTCAGAGAAAAACAATCGAAACACGTCCTTTCCCACATCTGTTTGGCCCCGGGGCCTCATATGCGCTGTAACCTCTATGACACGGTGCTTTGCCGGCTACAGCTGGAACAAACCATAAGGGATTCTGGCTTTTTGAAGCTTCAAATAAATTCAGAGATCGTCTTTTTCTCTCTTTTTTTATATTGTTTAACTCCTTTTTTCACACCCATTGATCTTGATTTTAATTATTCATAAAAATGGGAAAAGACATTATGATGAACCTTGACATTTTCTTGTCAAGATAGTGACATTAAAGGGCTCGACCCAGGGGTCTAAGTCTAGATCAGGGGAAAGGGGCCTAATGACAAGATGTATAAAAACACTCTCATGTCAGACTTCATCTCTTCATCTTCACCTCAGCGCTGTATAAACTAACATGAGCAGGGTAAAGGACAGAAGGTTATTTCTTAATTTATGCAAGGGGTCAGGTTCAGCTGGTTACTGAGGAAACATATCCTTTTTTCTTTAATAATAATGCTTTTCCAGTGATCCTTTTAAAGTGCTTTTAAAGCCATGTAATTGACTTATTTTTTATTGTCTGCTAATTTTTGAAATCAGAGTAATAATAAATGGCTAATTTTAAAATACTATATTGTTTTGTCTAAATAAATTAAAAATAAAACAATAAAAAAAAATAACTCAATTACTTTAAATGCTAAAAGTGAATTTTAGACATCATTATAATGTACAGTATAAAAGATAGATATTTTGAGGTTTGCTAAAGACTGCATTTAAAAATTTCATTAAATTATTCATATTTTTGATGATTTTTAAATATCATTTTATCTTTAAGTGAGTGTTAGATGACAGTAAAGATAATCTAAATTTAAATGAGGGTAATAGGAACATCATTCTCATCATCAAACTCGTTATGAAATAAATGTTTTTCTCTAGTTCACATTGGCCACAATTATTGGCACCCAATTATTGCAGCATCCTTTTCCCAAGATAACAGCTCTGAGTCGTCTTCTATAATGCCTGATGAGTTTGGAGGGCACTTGACGAGAGATCAGAGGACCATTCCTACAAAATCTCTCCACATCCTTCAAATTCCCAGCTCCATGTTGGTGCTTCTCGTCTTCAGTTCGTCTTCACCTCACTCATTTTCTATAGTGTTTAAGTCAGGGGGTTGGGGCGGCCATGGCAGAAGCTTCATTTTTGTGCTCATTAACCCATTTTTGTGTTGATTTTGATGGTTGTTTTGGATCATTGTCCTGATGGAAGATCCAACTATATGGCCCATTATAAGATTTCTAGTAGAGGCGGTCATGTTTTTATTTATTCATTTTTTTTTTTTTTTTTTTTTTTAATCTGTCGGTATTTGATAGAATCCATGATGCCATGTATCTGAACAAGATGTCCAGGACTTCCACCAAAAAAATACACCCACAACATTAAAGATACAGCAGTATATTTAACTGTGGACATGGGGTACTTTTTATCCCTGTTTGCACCAAACCCAACTGGTGTTTTTTTTTTTTTTTTTTTTTTTTTAAATGAAAGATCAAAAGGATGAACAAAAAAAAAAAAAAAAAAAAGTGGATTTTTCACATTTGCCTTTGCTCATATTTACCAAGAGTGCCAGTAATTGTAAGGTTTAGTATATTGTGCATTTCTTACTGAGATGGTAATAATCAGGTATATTTCTCCAACTATTATACAACTATTATATACATAACTATTATATTATGTGAATTCTACTCCTACAAGTACTTGGTAAAATGTCTGGCTGCTTTGTCATTTATGACATCAAGGTGAGCATTGAAAGCACTTGAAATGTGTGTGGATCTTTAGTTTACAGCATTTCATATATTTCTCCAAGTATTATACAATTGTGTTAATTCTGCGTTTCTACAGTACTTAAAATATCTGGCTGCTTTGTCATTTACGACATCAAGATGAGCACTGAAAGCACTTGAAATGTGTGTGGATCTTTAGTTTACAGCATTTCAAAACAAAATACACAATGAAAATGGTTAAAATACACTGAAAGTTATTCAGTATGTTTGACTGACGAGGGAAGGAGCAACTAATCTCTGCTAATGCAATCCAAACATGCACCACATTTCTTTACAGTGTAGCCTACGTATCTAGATTTCCATGCCCCTACTTTCTAGCTTTCATCTAAAGATAAGACAGCCACAAATCCATATATTCAATAAGGATCTATTTCTTTGTTCCATTTTTTTTCTCCCTTTGTCTTTGAGAGCATAAATGCGATTCATGAAGTGAAAGTTGTACTTTCAGGAGAGAGTTAAAGTTAGACAGTCATGCTGTCAGCAATGAAATTGCTTTTTTTCATAAACAAACTTCTCAGCCTCATAAGACTTCCAACGAGTCAAACGCATGCACACACACACACACATACTGCCCACATTGAGTGACTCTCCAGATGGTGCTGTGAAGAGTGCTTCAGACTTCAAAACACTTGTCACATTGCTCATCAAACCCATCATATGGATTCTCCAATTAAAACATATTAGCTACATTTCCTCTCTATTCAGTGCCGGTAAACACCATTAACGTTTGTTTAACCGGCCTTGGCGACCCGTCGATTGCCTTATGTGCTCTGATGTCACTTCATGGTGTCACAAATTTCAACAGCGCCAGAAATTGCAATAAACACCCTTCAACTAGCACAATGCTAACGCCAATCATTTCCGTCTTCGCAGCCAGCTGATGAACTGTGCAATTTGCAGAACATCTGTTCTATTACAAATCACAAACCAAAAGCTCTGTCATTTTCCAGTTGAAATACCACTTTCAGTTCTTGAACATTTTACACATACTCCCACCATGCAAATAGGGTTTATTCTTGCATTTCATACTCAACACATCTATCTTTATGTCAGATTCACGTTCTTGCTGTGCAACATATGAAGTGTGTATAAAAGCGATGGTTCTTTCTATGGAATAATACAGCGAGAGCCTGCTTTGCCCTTGGAATTATTGATGATGTTTTGACTTTCCCGATACAGGTTCATGATCTTTGGTTAAGACTGTTGCCGTCGGCGTTCCGGTAATAATTAAGATATTCAGGCAGGAAATAAAAGCCCACGTATTGTGATGTTGGGAAACAAAATAGCTGCAGCAGCAATAGGCAAGTTCCAATGATGCTTTTAGGTGTCTGATATTACAATAATGTCATTGAAAGATGTGTAGTCTGGCAGAGAAATGGATAACGTTGTTATTTCTGTTCTTGGACAAGTACAGAGCTTTCAGAAGAAACTCTGTGGTCCTGTTAGGAGCAGATGTGGTAATGTTGGTGCCACATCTGAAAATCCATTTATCTGTTGGTA